>JAPVLO010000252.1:0-1200000 GCA_027257055.1 Cephalopachus bancanus | reverse complement strand
TAGTTTTCGTTCCATCCTATGGTTATTTCAATCATTCTAAATCTGCTGACGTTTGTTTTACGGCCTAGAATGTGATCTTCCTGGGTGGGTGTCCTGTGAGCACTTGAAGAAAACGCATATTCTGTTTTTCTTGGGCATAGTGCTCTTTGTCGACTGGGTCCCTTTGCCCGTGTCCTTCAGATCTCTGAATCTTGATGCTTTTCTGTATATTAGTTGCATCAGTTGCTGACAAGTGTTGAAGTCTCCAATTCTAGCAATGTTTTTGTTCATGTCTGTCTATTGAAGTATTTCAAGGGTCTGTTTTTTGTTCAGAGTTGGTGTTACTAGTCTTCCTGGTGAGTCAAGCTTTTTGTCAGTATGTAATGTTCTTTGTCTCTAGTAATTTTTTTGGTTTCAAATTTGGCGTTGTCAGCTGTTAGTATAACCACTCCTGCTGTGCTTTATTTGGATTGTTTGCATGGTATAGCTCTTCCATTCTTTTACTTTCACTGCTAATCTATGTCTTTTGACTGGGTTGTTTAGGCCACTCACATTGGACTTAATTATTACTATGCTAGAGCTAAAGTCGATCATTTTATTTTTTGCTTTTTGTTTCCTACTGTTCTCATTACCATCGATCTCTTATTGCCTTCCTGTGGGCTCCTCGAAAATATTTCAGGATAATATTTTGATTTATTTATAGTGTTTTGAGAACATTCCACTGTATAATTTTCCTAGAGATTGAGTATGAGATATACGCATGAGACTTCTAAGGGTGTACTGGAATCAACATTTTACCACTTTGAGTGAAGTGTGAGCACTCCACTTCCACGGGGGCTTGTTGTCTTACCCCTTAAATGCCATGACCTCTGGGTTCAGATAGCATTGTAATTTCTATCTCCATCATGCAATTTGACTTGTGAAACAAAACCCTGCAACACAAACCCCACGCTCTTTGAACCCGTTCTGTTTCCTGTCTTCTTTCCCGATGCTCTGAAACTCTTTCTTTCGTCATTTTCCTCCTGTTTGAAACACTTGCGAGCTACTTTTAAAGGTGAGTCTGTGAGTGGCAAACAGGTCTAGTTTTATCTAATGTGACAATGTTTTATTTTCCCTTCATCCCTGAGAGATAATTTCACCAGATATGGAATTTGGGGCTGTGAGTTCTCTTCTTTGAGCATTTCACAAACACTGAGTGGCTTCTTGCTGACCCTTCCGGTTCGGGTGGCGAAGCCTGCCTGGCATTCAAGTCGGTGTTCTCGCACGCCCACGGCCTTGACTCTCACTGGCTGCTTCCAAGGTGTCATCTGTGCCTTTAGGTTTCAGGAGTCTAACTGTGATGCGTCTTGGCACAGATTTCTTAGTTTCTACACTGCTGGGGCTCTGCTCAGTTTGCTGGATCTCTGGGCTGGTGATCTTCACCGAATTTAGAATGGTTGTCAACCGTTTTCCAAATACTTTTTCAGGTCCTCCTTGTTTCTCCTGTTGGGGCTCCGACCACACGAAGGGTGGATATTTTGTTATTTCCCGACAGATCCCTGAAACCCTGTGCTTGTTCAGTTTTTCGGGCGAGGCTTTCTCTGTCGCTCAGACTGGGTGGTTCTATTGACCTGCCTTCATGGTCCCTAATTGTACTTTCATCATCTCTGTTTCACTACTGAGCCTGTTCATTTTTCGTATTGATTTTCTGGGTTCTGTAATTTCCCTTTGATTGCTTTCTGTAACATCTATTTCTTTCCTTTTTTTCATTTGCTTCAAAAGCGTTTGTAATTAATCCCAAGGCATTTTTATGCCTGAAAAACCTTTGCGGATAATTCCAACATTCGATTTAGCTCAGTGATAGTGTAAGTCGATTGCTTCCTCTCATGCGAGTTGTGATTTTCTGGGTTTTTTAAATGGCAGGTTTTTAAAAATGTATCTGAGACACTGTGTCTATTTGCCAGGAGTGCCTTGTATGTCGTTCAAGCCTTCTATTTTCCGCCGGCAGTCACTCCGCCTCAGCTCAGCACACAGGTGCTGGCCTGCTTTTGTGGCCGTGGCTGCACCGGTGGCTCGGCTTTCCGAGCCTTCGCCCTGGGACTCCGGCCCCACGGGCGCATCTCCCGCTGGCCCGTGCTGGGGCCGCTTGGAGGGGCAGTGGAGGTTTCTGCAGTTTGGGCTGGGGGGGGCTGTTGGGTGATCCTCTTACCATGCCCCTGATTCCCTGTGCCTGGGTGGGAGAGGAAGTCTTGGGCCAGAGGGGCACCGAGAATGTCCAGAGTAGGCCACTCTCCTGCTGCCCCTTCCGACTCACCCGTCTTGGTGTTTCTCAGTGGAAAAGGGGCGTCCCAGCCCAGGGGACCAAGACCGGGCCTCTGACAGCCACTTATTTATGCTGGGTCTCCCAGGTGATCCTCCTTGCCCCTGTGGCGGGCTTGCCTGGTGCTGCGGGCCGACTCCTGCTCGACTGCAGGGAAGAGGGACCCGGGCCGCCTTCTGTTGCTGGGTGGGGAGCCGGGTCCCCTTCTTCTGTTGGGAGGGGCTGAGGGTCCCGACTCCTGTGCTGACCCTTCGCTCCGGAGGCCTCCCTCGCCCTTTAGAGCTCTGTTTTGCTTCTCTCAGATGACCCGCAGGGTTGATGGTTGTGATTAGGGGGAGGGGAGGGAGAAATGGGCTTATGCTGTCTCGTCCTGACCGGAACCTTGTGTGGCGTCCACTGTGCTTTCAAGATGCTGGAATGCCCATGAGAACCCCCTCTGCCCATTGCAACTCTGCAACCCTGACGCCCTGGGATGGAAGCAGGAGACATGGGTGGCTGAAGCCTTCCCCTGAAGAGGCACATGCCCCACTGGCCACCTCAGGAAAACCCCAAAGAAAAACAGACAAGGCAGTTACTCCCCGAGAGCGAAGCTGGGTCCTGAGGACAGATAGCCCTTTTTAATCCCATTGCAGGCCATGACGTGTGCTGTGTTGCTCTGATGGTCACCGTCTTCCCTTCCTCAGTGGGGCAGTTTGTTTCTTTTCCACCTGCACATTAGGTAGGGATGCGGTCTTTTAGCTTGAGCACCTGGTGCTGGAAATCAAGTACAAGCCTGATGAAAAAGACTGCAGAAATTCCAGAGGCCTGGATTCTGAGCTGCATGTTGTACTCAGACGGGATTTGGGAGTCCTTCTTTTGTTATTATAAAGATGTGGGTTACAATTCAGGGTTGGGTATACAAACGTTGACTATGCAGGTCCCCTTGTGGATGAGGCATGCCCTTCCCTTCCCTAGCAGTTTCCCTCAACTGCCAACCCCACCCCCCTCCCCTTTCTTATAGTCTTATGTTGTTCAAGGTCCGCTTATGAGTGAGAACATAGGGTACTCTATCCTTTGTTTCTGTGATAGGTCACTGAGTAGGATCGACTCTAAATCCATCTAAGTTGCTGCAAAGTCCGTATGGGTGTCCTTCTTTATGGCTGCAGAATATTCCACTGTGTATATGCAACACATTAAAAAATCCAGTCCAGCTTCGATGGGCAGCACAGCTGGTTCCATGTTTTTGCTATTGTAAATAGAGCTGCAACAAACATGCGTGTGCAGGTATCGTTTTTTGTAGAATGATTTGAGTTCCTGCGGGTATATTCCCAATAGAGGGATTGCTGGGCCATAGGGAAGGTCAATTTCAAGTTCTTTCAGGAATTGCTGCACTGTCTTCCAGAGAGGTTGCACTGGTTTGCATTCCCACCAGCGGTGTAGAAGTGTTCCTTTTTCTGCACATCCTTGCCAGCATCTGCTGTTGTTTTTTTGTTAATGACAGCCATTCTTACTGTGGGGGCCCTTCTTTTGAGAGCAGACTGCATATGCTAGTGAAAGGAAATGATGGCAGCCCACAGTCTCTACTTGTAACCTGACTGGGGAGCTAGTCCTGCCTCTCAGCTTGCCAGTAGAACCCTAATTCTCTCACATGGCAATGAGCTCAGCCCCAGGGAATGGCTGAAAACTGACCTAGCCGATCACAGCCATCTCTATCCCTTTTGCACTGTGCTAGGTGTGATCACATCAGCCAGCTTTGGACTATGAAACACGGGGTGATGTCTCCTGGGGGCGACTGAAGCTAAACCTCTGCCTCTGGCCTCTACTGCTTCCTGCTCAGGGTGCTGTTGTGTGACAGCGTGATACCCGGAGCAGTGGCAGCTGCTTTGTAGACACGAGAGAAGACATAATCAGCCCAGATGATGGCAATGGAGGAAATTTCAAAAGCCTGGATATTCAAACACATCATGGAATGACCGAAGTGACCCAGAGTTCTCTTAAGTAAATAACAAACACTCCTGGAGTTTAATTCACACTCAATAGGGCCTTTGCTTCTTGCTGTTACAAGCATCCCGAGTAACACAGCCTCATCACCAGCCTTAGGTCTACCTCCTGCCGCATCGGAATCTGTGTAGCTGCACACGGAGAGCCTGTTTTCTTCTGTCTACCTAGGACAGCCCTCAGCCACTTGCAGCACGAGACAGGCAATGCTAAGGCGGTTTTGCAGGCCTTGACAAAGCTTTCGGCGACCCATGAAACCATCCACGGCTTAACCTGAAGAGCCGGGAGACCCTCTCCGCCACATCACTGCTTTACGGGTGACACTTAACCCGAGGCCGGGACGAGTCCCAGGTAGAGCAGCAAGGCCAAGTCGAGCTGGGGTGGAACCTGGCCTTCTCCGTCCCAGGCAAATTTCCTTCCTGCCGCCCAGCCTGTCCTCTGAGCCGAGGTCTTGGGACCACGCCACAGGTGTACCGGAGTCTGGGTCCACAACGGGACTCTTACCTGAAGTTTTGCTTGAAATTCAAGCAGCAGCCAGAGGTTGCCCTTGTGTGTGAGACCCTGGGACTCTGGGGAATGTCAGCTGCAAGACAGAGAAGAATCAGCCTGAATCATTACAGCTCATCAGTTTTCTGGGAAACCAAAAATCCCAGGCCCAGAAGCAATAACTCCCACTATTTGGGGTTCTGCCTGCTGACCGCTCTTCATCAGCAGGAACTCCCCGCCAGGCAGGGACCCGGGCATGAGCTGCCGGGAGAGAGGGGACGCCCTCACCCCCAGGCGGAGCTGCTCCTCGGGGGAGGGGAGGGACGCTTCCCCAAGAAGACATCTCTTCTAGCAGCGGGTGGCCAGGGAGCGGACCTGGCCCCCAGGGCTGCTGAGAAGGAGGCGTGCCCGGCGGGGCCGTGCTGCTGGCGCCGGACCCAGAGTTCCCGGCTGGATGAGCGTGTGAGCCCAGGGTGGGGCCGCTCTCCAGAGGGGAGGGGGCTGGGGAAGACCCCGTGCCCGAGTCGGGTGGGCCTCGGCGCTGGGGCTGCAGAGAAGGGAGAGGGCGCCTTGCGGCCACGCTGGGGTCTCCGAGGGGCACGCGGACCCCGGGTGCTCCACCTCGCGGAGGATCGCCAGGCCGGCTCGGTGGGCTTCAAACACGCAGACTGCCAGGCCCCACTGCGGACCTCCGGACGCGGAAGCACCGGCCCGCCCCAGAGGCCTCCTCGGGGCCTGCTGACTCAGGGCAAAGGCCGCCTCGGCGAAGGCACGTCCCGGAAGGCGGAGGCACGTCCCGGAGGGCGGAGGCACGTCCCGGAGGGCGGAGGCACGTCCCGGAGGGCGGAGGCACGTCCCGAGGGCGGAGGCACGTCCCGGAGGGCGGAGGCACGTCCCGGAGGGCCGAGGCACGTCCCGGAGGGCGGAGGCACGTCCGGAGGGCGGAGGCACGTCCCGGAGGGCCGAGGCACGTCCGGAGGGCGGAGGCACGTCCCGGAGGGCGGAGGCACGTCCCGGAGGGCGGAGGCACGTCCCGGAGGGCGGAGGCACGTCCGGAGGGCCGAGGCACGTCCCGGCAGCCTCTGGAGCAGACGGGCCCGCTTCCCCGAGTCCTCCACGTCCGGGGCGCTCAGCCGCCGCAGCCTGGTCCGGACGCGGTGAGCGAGAACGCGGGCCGGACCCCGCCCGCCCCGGCCCTTGCCGGCAGACCCGGGGTCTCAGTGCAGCGTGAGGGCAGGGCCGGCGGGCCCGGGGGCGCCTCTCCCACCCGGGGCGCACACCCGTGATGGACGGACGCTGACACGGCTTCCCCCCCCCGTGTCCTTTCCCGCCTCCGGCCTGACTGGGCGATTGTGCTCGATCGCCCGCCCGCCCGCGCGCGGGCCGTGAGGCGCAGGGCGGCCCACCCTCTCCGCAGGCAGCTCGGGAGGCCCCCCAGGCGCCGGCGGGGGCGGCGTGCCCCGGTTGAGCCGGAGGCGCCGCCGCCCGCTGCCTCTTTCCCGGCGGACGGGCAGGTCGCCGAGCCGCCCGGAGGGGGCCGTTCCGCCCTGGCGCGGGCGGCAGAACGAGCCCGGAGCCTCGGCCGTGGGGCCGGCCTGTCCGGGGAGAGCAGAGGCTGGCCCGGCGTCAGCGAGGCCTGGGCTGCCGGAAGGCGCGTGAGCCCAGGCGGGCCTGCCGACGGCCCGGGGCTGAGGCCTCGGCGCGAGGGTTCCAGGGGACGTCGCCGTCCCGGGGCTGGGGGCCGCCGAGGTCTGGCTCAGCCCGCACCAGGGCTCTGCCGCCGGGGAGAGCCACTGGGAGCGGGGGGGCTGCTCTCCCGCGGCGGGGCGTGTGAGGGTCACCCGGCGCCCGCCCGAGCTCTTCCTCTCGGGAGCGAGGCCGACGGCGGGCCGAGCTCGCCCGGCCACGAGCACCCCTGGGATGCAAGGGAGGAGGGGGCGCCGGCCGAGGCCAGGAAGCCTCGTGGGAGCGGAGAGTCTGGGCGGTCCTGAGCCTTGAGTGGAGGGCCGGGGCCGAGCAGGGAGCTGGTGACCGTCCGGAGGCTTCGCGTTGGGGGCTGAGGCTGCTGGGCAGGGCAGCTCCGGGGCCTGTTGACGTCTGCGACTCAAGGACCGACAGTCTGTCCCGAGGAGGGAAGGCAGCAGGGGTGAGGCTGAGAGAAGGGCCCGGCCCCAGGAATAGGAGACCCCGAGACGCACGGCCTGTCGTCCTGTGTCCCTTGAGGCTGCGGGCACAGCGCAGGCCCCGAGCTCAGGTGCTGCGGGCAGGCCTGCCCTGGCTCCACGCTTCCCCGGGCCGCCGTGCGGAGACCCCCATCCGCGCGGAGAATGTCCGGCAGCCTGCTCCCCGGCCCCGCCCCAGCCTCTGGCGCCTCCACCGGCCCGGCCCGCGGTGTGGCCGGGATCCCCGCGCCTCTGGGGGTCCGGGAGCCCGTGGGAGCGAGAGGGCGGGGGGAGCCCTCCGAGCCTGGAGGGTGTCGGGCGCTCCGGCCGCCCTGGCAGCCTTCCCGGGGAGCTCCACCTCCAGCGGGTGGCCCGACCAGGCCTCCGGCCCCTGTGACCGAGCTGCTCTCGCAGCCACTCGGATGGGCGCCCCTTGGCCGCTGCTCCTGGCCATCGCCGCTCCGCAAGGCCGGCCCCCACGTCGCCCTCGCCCCAGACCGCCTGGCCCCTCCACGCCGGCCGGGGCTGAGGCCAGAAGCCCGTGGACCCGCGGCCTCTTCCCGGCCCGCCTCCTTCCCGCGGCCCCGTGCGCTTCCCGTCCGGCGGAGCAACAGTCACGACCGTCCTGATCTGCTCCCTCGCCTCTGCCTCCTGTCTCGGGCCCCTCTCCTTCCATCACACCCACTCAGCACCCTGCCCTGGTGACAGCCTCGCCTTCCCCGCTCGACCTCAGCGGCCCGTTCCCTCCGGGCTCGCGCACCCCAGCCGCAGTGGCACCCAGCCGCAGCCCAGACCTGCCCAGCGCCTCCTGCCTCAGGGTCTTTGCACCTGCCGGCCCCACTGCAGGGAACACGTTCCCACCGATGCCCCTTTGGTGTTCTTCTTGATGTCGCTGCTTAGAACTATGTTGGATGCTCAGCTGTCCGGCCCATTGTCCCCTTTCCAGTGCTGCTTTCCCCGACCACTGCCAGTACACCCAGCCCACCGAACTATTTGTCTCCTGAAATATTTGTCACCACCTCACATGCCTAGTTCATTTAATTATTTTGAGTTGATAGTAACTGAACCTGTTCGGGGGAATGGAGTGATATCTTAAGGCATATAGTATATAGTGATCAGATCTGGATAATTAGCACAGCTATCATTTATCATTGTGTTGGGAGCTTTCAGTATGTTTGAAATTATTTCTTCATAGTGACATCAACTCCATGATGGCAGTGACTTTCCTGTGTTCTCATATCTTAGGACAGAGTGTAGCACATAGTAGGTGCTCAAATGACTCTGTGTGTGTGTGTTAAAATGTTATATTTTAAAAAATTACTTCTGGGGAGACAGAGCAGGCTGAGACCGGCAGGATTCCCTGCATGTGCGGGTGAGAAAGTAGCACGCCCCAGTGCTGGGCCCAGGGCAGGTGGCGGAGCAGGCCCCGGGCTGGCGCGGAGAAAGGTGCGGGCAGGACAGGAGCAGGTGGAGGGTGGGTGAGCCAGGCAGGCGGGAGTCAGGAGTTCGCCGATCCCCATCAGCCTGGCGGTCGGGTGAGGAGGCTGGAGGGAGAGATGGTGAGGTTCCGTCGGGAGGAGGCTTTGGGGGACAGGGCTGCTGGGAGCGGCGGCCCGAGGGTGAGCGAGGCTGCGTGCAGCAGGGGAGAGAGCGAGGTCGGGAGATGGCTGGCTGGGAGCGTGTGGCCCCTCCCTGGCCTGCTCCTGCCTGCCATGGCCTTTCCCGGAGCCGCCCCAGCTCCTGCCTCCGCTGCTCCTCTTCCGGCTCGCTCCTTCGAGCACGCCGCAGCCCCAGGAAAGCCTGCAGCCCTCTCTTGCCCTGTCCCCCATCCTCTCCAGCTGGAGCAAGGAGTGGGGCGGGTGAGAGGGTGAGGGGAACTCCACAGTCCTCTCGGCAATATTCGGCGCTTCTTTCTACCTTGAGCGCTCCTCTGGGTGTTGTGAGCTGTTTTTTATTAGATTCCCGAGTTCCCAGAGAGTCCATTCTTGCTGGCTTAGTCATTGCTTTAGCGGAGAGACAGACTGCGTCTGAAGTGCCCAATTCCACTCTTCCCCATGACATCACTCCTGATCCATTTTCAACGAAGGTGGAAAGGAAAGACGGGTTGCCTTTTCAAGAAATGGCTCTGGGGCAGTGGGCCATTCGCAGGCAGATGCATCGATACATCTCGGCTGAAGCCTCACACCACAGACCCACCGCCATTCAAGACGGGTCATGTGCTACTCAAATGTAAAACTATAGAGCTTTAACCAAAAAAATCAGAGAACATCTTTGGAACTGCGTTCTTAGACTTGACACAAAATGCACAACCCATAAAGGAAAAAACTGATACGCTGGACAGCATTACAAGGGGAACTTTAGCTCTCCAAAAGATCCCACGAGAGAGTGAAAGACGAGTTAGAGTCGGAGAGGATATCTGCAGACCCCACTGTCTGCAACGTGCTAGTCACTAAAATATACTGAGTTCTTAACTCTCATCTGTTAGAAAATGTATTTTCAAACAGTAGCAAAAGACAGGAGCAGGCATTTCATCAAAGAAGACACACAGATGGGAGAGAAGCATGTGAAAGGATGCTTAACACCCCCAGCTCCTGGGGACATGCGAGGTCCAGGTGGCCATGTGAGGTCATGGCACACCTGCCAGAAAGGCTAAGACGGAAATGGTGACACCGGTGCAGGTGAGGATGTCCAGAACTCAGGCTACAGATGTGTGACCAGAGGAATGGAAAATGGTCAGCCTCCTTGGAAAGCGGCTTAGCAGTTCCTCACTGCTTGTCAGACTTCACACGCAGCCACGGCGTCAGCCAGCGACTGCACTCCTGGGCATTTACCTACCCCCGCAAAAGACAAACTTTTGTCCCCACAAAACCCTGCTCTCGATGTTCACAGTTGCATTTATAGTCGCCCCAAACGAGAAACAACCTGGAGGTCCCTCAAGAGGTGGGTGGCAAAGCATACTGGTGCAGTGGATCCTTCCTCGCTGTAGCTTCTTCCTCGCTTATTTTAAGCAAAACTCGAATTTGCCGGCCGCCGAGTACTGTGCGGAATCCATGTGGGCGAGGTGATGTGTAGGCGTGGGATTAGGCCTTACAAACACTCTAGAGACGGTTTAGAGGATACCGGGGAATGAGCGTAGGGCGTGTGCCCAGACTGTGCCATTTTCTGGGGGATGCTTAGCGAACTTGGATTTGGAAGGGTCCCGGAGTCAGAGTGTAGCTTTGTGTGCGCACACTCTGGGCTGTTCGCATAGAGATGACACTGCCTGGTGGCGCGTTTCTGAGGGCGTGTTTCTGTCCTCAGGCAAGGGATGACTGTGCCTGTGTGCCGTGCAGCGCCGCTAAGAAGCCGAAAGGAAAACACGACGGGCATCTGCAGCAATCCGGTTGCCCCTCACGGGCACGGAGGGACGTCGTGTGGTGCAGCTGCCGAAGGGCGGCTCGGCCCACGACAGCCCGCACATGTGGTGGTGGCCCCGGAGATTGCAGTGGAGCCGAGCGGTCCCCTGGCGACGGAGAGGCCACCAGCAGGTCGCAGCACGATGCATCACTCGCGCGGTGGAGGTGGAGCGGCGTAAACCGACCTACTTCAGAAACTTTATAACGCGAAAAGGTTGCAGGAGCCAAGGTCACTTTATCATCGAAGGAAGACCCGCAGTCCGTTTAGTGTGGTCTAAGTGTGCGGTGTTGGTAAGGGCTGCAGCCGTGTGCA
The DNA here is from genome assembly GCA_027257055.1 of Cephalopachus bancanus. NCBI lineage: Eukaryota > Metazoa > Chordata > Mammalia > Primates > Tarsiidae > Cephalopachus > Cephalopachus bancanus. Next base: position 1,189,389 of record JAPVLO010000252.1, on the reverse strand, counting down.
GTCACGCCCTCGGCCCTCACATCGCCGCACCACTCGCTCACTGACTCACCCAGGGCAGCTTCCGGTCCCACAAGCTCCATTCACTTCCAGTGACCTACACAGGGGCACTGCTTTTTACCTTTCATGCTGTCTGCACTGTGCCTTGTCTGTGCTTACATATGCTTAGATACAGAAATGCCGTTGCTTTCCAATTACCTGGCGTATCCAGCACAGTCACATGCTTTCGGGGTTGGTCGCCTGGGAGCAGTGGGCCGTATCATAGAGCCTGGATGTGTACTTGGTCAGACCGTCTAGGTGTGTGTGCGTACACTCTGTGATGTTTGCACAGAGATAACACTGCCTGGTGGCGCATTTCTGAGAACATGTTTTCGTCATCAAGCAAGACGTGACTATACGTGCACGTCACGAAATAGCGCCAAGAAGTCAAAAGGAAAAAATGATTGGCATCTGTCACAGTCGGGATGCATCTCAAAGTGATAATATTGAGTGAAAAATGCCAATTTTAACAGCGTATGTACTGTATGTCTTCACATATAACTCTTGAAATGACAACATCACATGAATGGAGAACAGGCTAGTGGTTGTCAAGGATGAGGGACAGCATTGGGGGTGGGGTGGGTGGTAGACAGGTGTGATCACGAAAGGACAGCCCGAGGCCCTCTGTAGCTGTGGACCCCTTCTGGGCGTGAACTCTGGCGGTGGACACACGCGCACAGGTACAACGGGCCGACCCAAGGAAGCTTGGTGCATTGCGTCAACATCAACATCCTCGTCGTGATATCTTTTTTGCAAGATGTTACCATTGGGAAACCCTGGGTCAAAGGCGCAAGGGACTCTCTATGTTGTTTCTCTCAACTGTTTATGAATCCACAGCGTCTCCAGGCAATACGTTTCTTTTTTAAGCACAGTAAGTAAGAAATCAATGGGGCAATCTCACTTTTGTGCTTTAAACTTTCCCATGGCCAGCTAGCCATGGAGTGTGCTGCTCAGGTCTCCTAAGTGGGCCCGCTGGGGGGACATGCCGTTGTCTGACTGTTTCCAGCTGCAGCGCCTTCACGCCCCGCCTCGGTTTTCCAGCTGGGGTTGCCTGCTTCCCAGTGGTGCTGGCCAGTGATCTAGGCTTGGAGGGCAGCAACGGCTCACCCTCCTGGCTAGGGCAGGCTTCCTCTGTGGGCGATGCTTGTCGTGCCCCAGGGCCAGCCCAGGCTTTCTCAGAGCTGTGTCCAGTTCAAGGCGCTTCCCACTTCGTCCAGACCCGAGGGCACCCTGAGAGCACCCACCCTCTCTTCTTTGTCATCCACAAGTACATGATGCCCACAATGTGGCTCACGCTTCTAGCTGTGTCTAGCGACGGCTTCCTGGCGGACCCCACCGACACGGATGGCTCCCCAGTGTTCATGAGCTGCCCACAAACTATTGCCAAGCCCACGTTCCCGGCCCCTGCCATCCCCAGTTTCGCAGAACCCTGAGTCTTTAGCACCCAGGTCTTCTCTTGGCCCCTTGAATGGAAGCTCTTTCTCGGGCAGGGAGGCCACTCTCCTGGGACCCTCTGCTTCTCTCTTGCTGCCTCCTGCTGCCTCTGAGGGGAGCTCAGGCATCCTTCTGCGGACACCTCTTGCCTGGTCTCCCAGAGCAGAGCAGACTCTCTGCTTTTCCCTCGGCTGGCTGCGACGTGCCTAGTGATCGCTTGAGGTATATGTCAAAAGCCAAGCTGTCGTCAGGTTGTTTTGCTGATCGCCGAATCTCCAGCCCTTGTCCCCGGCCTGACACGCGGTCAGGATGTGTGGTATTGGTTGAACAGATGGGCTTGTTGAGTTAGCTGAAGAGGAAAGCTCAGTTTTCCTGACCTGTGAGCTCTTATTTCACAACTAGCTCTGTGCTTCCTTTAATTTCGGGAAACCCCTTGCGTTCTGCAGACTGTACTGTTCCAAGGCCTGTTTGTTCTGTGGGCTGCCATCCCCTCCCGGCAAATCTTGAAGCCTTCTGCATCCCCAGGGACCACGGACTGCAGTGTCTTCAGTCCCATGCTGATTTGCTAATCAAAGGCTTCAATTCTTCCTCTAAACCCCTCATGAAAGCAAAAGGGAAAGGCCTTTCCAGCAAGCTGGTTTCTCATCCTTAACAAACAATCTCGTAAAATGCTAATAAAGTGACAAATCCAACAGACAATCTGCAGTGGCCCACTTGCTTTGCTTAAGTGAATGGGTGTCTCCCATCTCGCCTTGGCCGCAGAGGGCTTTATGAGTTTTCTGGTGCCAGGTCTGGCTGCTGGGCCCATAAACCTCCTGCCTCTGAGAGGGGTCACCGCTGGGGCTCCTGGAAATAAACCTCGGGGCAGAATCTCCATGGAATACCTTATTCTTTGAGGCTCTCAGAATTACAGTGTGTGGAAGTCAATTGAAAACAAATACCACTCCCATGTACACACACAAACAGACACTCCCAGGGTTTGTGGAAGACAGGATTCGAAGACATTAATGAAAGTCGCAGGCCCTCCCTGCCATGCCCTGCCGAGCATCTCTGGGCCTGTGCATTGCTGGGGTGTGTGTGTGTGTGTGTGTGTGTGTGTGCGTGTGCGTGTGCGTGTGTGTGTGTGTGTTGTGTGTGTGCACGCCCCTCTGGGTGTCTGAAAGGGCCTGAAAGGCTCTGCAACTTGCCTGCGCAGTGCTGGGTGTGTGTGTGTGTGTGTGTGTGTGTGTGTGTGTGTGTGTGTGTGTGTGTGTGTGTGTGTGTACGCCCCTCTGGGTGTGTGTGTGTGTGTGTGTGTGTGTGTGTGTGTGTGTGTGTGTGTACGCCCCTCTGGGCGTCTGAAAGGGCCTGAAAGGCTCTGCAACTTGCCTCCTGTCACAGCACAGTTAAGTAGCACAGGTGGAAATTGTTTTCCATTCTCTCTGGCACCACCGCCGGAGCGGGCGTCCTCTGGGTGACCCTCCAAGCCCCGTCCCCTTTCCTTTCCCGCATCTGCTGGCCCACCTCAGCGCTTCCGACCCCTCTTCCGCCTGGTCCACCCCAGGAGCCCTGCCCAGGGCCCACAGGAGCTCCTGGACACCTCCGCTGGGCGGGGCCTCCCCGGTGCTTGGGCCTCTCCTTTGGCTTTCTTCGTCCCGTCCTCCCTGCTTTCCTTTTTCTTCCTTCCTTCTTCTTTCTTTTTCTTTCTCCTTTGTTCTCTGGCTCTCTTTCTCGCCTCTGTCTCTCTCCCTTCCCTTCCCGCCCCCGTCCCTCCTCTCTTTCCCTCTCGCTTCACTTTCTTTCTTTCCCATCAAGCTCGGTGGAAAGAAAGCAAGAGGCCCCGAAAGGGTGTTCGGCCGAGGGAGGAAGCGTGTGAAGAGGGTGGGCGAGACGGTCCTCCCCCTGGCGCCGAGTGACTCCAGCTCTTCCTGGCTGACGTCAGGTCAAAGGACCACCGAAAGGCGGAAGAAGCCGCTTTCCCTCCCCGTCCAGACTGAATGCCCGTCAGATCTTTCCAAGCATTGGGAAGAGAGCCGAGCATCACACACAGGGGCCAGGAGGAGATGGGTGGCTGGGACTGTGTCCTCAGGGTGAGAGTGGACTCGTGGGACTGCTTCCTCCACCCTGGATCCGGGATGCTCCCCTGAGGAAGTGCCTTCGTCTCTCTCGCAAAGTAGGCCAGTTGGGAAGCTCTCTCGGGTCGTCTGCACTAGGGTGACGAGGAAGCCCCCTTCCCGAAGCACGGTGAGTGCGGCCCATTTCCTCGGTACTGGCTGGCTTCGGATGCCAGGGATGTGCTGGGAGAAGGATGCATCTTTTCCTCCCAGCCACCTTGTGAGCCTGGAGCCCAGGCTGGCCGAGCGCTGCCGGACCACCAGGTGGGCCCAGAAAGCCACCCCACCCCCGCCCCGGGCCACCCGCGAGTGGCGCGCTCCCCGCCTCTGCAGAGTCTCCCCTCAGCCCCTTAATTTCTGTGCGGGGAAAGGGAGCTCATTTTATCTTGCCTATCTTTTGTTTCTAAAAAAGCGAACTGGTTTACCTTCAGTAAGTGAGTCTACCTTCCCCAAAGGGTGCAGAGGATGAGGGAGCCCTCAGCCCTGGCTCATCTCCCGACTTGCCCTCTCGAGGCTGTGTAGACGCTGACAAACCCCTGGCCCCCGCGGTGCTCGGATTCTTGGTGCTGGGTTAAAAATGGCTGCCAAGACCACGGCTGCTAAGTCCATGGCACTCCTCCCACTGGGAGAAGGCACTGTCCCCTGAGGTCGAACTGGCCTGACCCGTGAATCGCGGTAGAGGTTTGGTGACCCTGGAAGATTTATCGTTTGACATTTGACAGCTTTCACTCAGAGCTCTTGGAACAATCTGAGAAGCCCTGAGTCAGTGTGTCAGGAGGCTACCACCGCCTGGGGAGGCCACCCGTGGGCACTCTGGCCCAGTCTTGGCAAGGCCCAGCCCAGGGTCATCTCCATGAAGACCCAGACCCCCCCTCGGACCCTCCAGCTCTGTCCATGTGCCGGCTGAGTACCTGCCTCTGTGACCTCTGTGGGGCTCCTGTCTTGAAGCAGAACCGCTGCCTGGCCAGGCCCCACCTGACATCCTGACCCACAGGTCACGAGCCTCTCAGGGCTGTTTGCTTGCCTCATGGCCACGGATAACCAGCTTCCTCGCCTGAACAGGGGACTTAAAAACAATTTCTCTGCAGAGTTGTTGGGAGAATCAGCCAAGATGAAAATAAGCCTCACAGGTAACTGAAATTCTTAAAGGGGTGATCGTCCCTGCCTCTTACAGGACGGTGGTGATTGCATCAGACAAGACAGGACGGCGAATGCAAAGTGTGTGAGGACAGGATGGGGCTATGACAGCCGAAGAAAGGAGACCGGGCGGACTCCTCCACACCCATTCCATGTTGAGGCCCTTCCTCTTTGAAATGAACTGGGTGTCTGTGGGCTGCCCCCACGGGGGCTGGAAACTTCTTCCAGAAACGTGCGTGGGCACCTGCCCCGTGCCGAAAGCGGCCCGGGGCCGGGAATGAGACCTGGGCAGGGCGGCCTCACCACTGCTTTGGGTGGCGAGCGGGTTGGGCTGCGAGGCGGAGATGCCCGTGCAAAGATTCTGCCCAGTGGATGCACCTGAGACCCGACGCGGAGGCGAAGGCAGCCTGATGAGAACGGCAGCTGCGCTTTGCTTTACTTGCTGGAGTGAAACAGACTGGGGAAGCAGGAGCCAGAGGCCCGGCCGCCGACAGCGTCCGCTCCGTGTCTGGCGGGGCCCGGACCCCGGCCGAGGGGTTCTGCCTTCGTCCCGAGGGCAGCAGGAGACCACCAGGGGATCTTCAGGAGGGGCATTCCGCGCTGCGATGTCGGGTCAGGAAATGCCCTGAAGCAGGTGGAGAGGTGCGGTGGGGGCTGGAACAGGGCCGCCTCCTGGCCAGGCCCTGGCTGGAGCACAGCAGAATCCCTCCTCCGGCTCCCCAGAACGCTCGCAGGCAGGGCCAGAGACGCACTCCTTTGTTTCATCAGATGCTTTGGAGAACCCGAGAAAGTATCCCTGACGCCTGCTCTCTCACAAAGCAGCTCCTAGAACAGGTGACTGGGTTCTCTCCCCCAACAGGGGTGGGGGCGGTGGCTGATGGTAGAGGAGGGAGGCCAGATGATAACACGAGCACAGCTCGTCCCACTGTGCTCAGGGTGGCCTCACACCCTGCGGGAGAGGGCAGATGCCCATGGCTTTCTCCTTGGACTCCCCTCCGGCGAGGATGTGCTCCCTCCTGGAATACTGCTGGCCCTCAGGCAAGCAGATGTCTCAATAGCCCACCCAGTGAGCCCTGGAGACACACCGGGCACGCCTCAATCCACTTTCTATTGCACAGTCACTCTCGGGAAGGGCACACTTCGCCAGAGCATAGACCTTCAGCTCAAGGCAGGCTTCAAGCACGGCAGACTAGCTGTTCTGGGCATTCTCCCATAATGCAATGTCTCTGTGTCTCCAGATGGGAGCTATGGAGGAACGAGAATGAAAAAAATCTAATTTGAATTCCAAAGGAAAGAGAAAAAGAGGAGAAAAAAGAAATCTCAACCCCTGGCTAAAAATGTTCTAGAGGTGGAGAAAGACATGCAGATCCAGAGACACAATGAGCCCAGTGTTCGCCCAAAGATAAGCAAATCGAAAGGGAAGCCACAACTAGACACATCTTGGTGGAACTGCCGAGCCAAGAGGGCAAAAAGAAAATCTTATGACCAGTCAGAGGGCACAGATACTCGGCAGAATAAAGGAACAAAGTTCAGAGTGTATTTCTCAGCAGCAACGACCAAGGAGGACTTGGAATCCTGAGAAAAAGCGACTGTCAGCACAACGTTTCGTAATTAGCAAAACCATGTTTAAAGGGTGAGAAGGAAGCACGAACATCCTTCCGTAAACAGAAACTTAGAGAGTGAGACTCCAACGTACACTCGAGGGAGGGATTCTCTAAAGGATGAACTTCCAGGAGAAAAATGAAAAAGGGTCTAAAATGCCTTAAGAAAAGTGAGGGAAAAAAGATTGATGGAATGTAGATAAATCTAAACAACACCGTGTCAAATAATAACCAGCCACATTGATCTCTGACTTACGGGATGAAAAAAATGGGTTCATGCTTAACAACAGGCCCCAAACGATAATAAGATATGAGAGGGTGGGTCGTGCACCAAAAATTTTATATCTTTGCACCGTTAAGAAGGAAGCAATCGGTCATCTTTTTCAGATTGTGGTGACATATGCATTGTATAAAATTGGCCATCCTAGCCGTTTTCAAGCGTGAGCTTAGTGGCGTTAAGCACGGCACGTCCACATTGCTGTGTCACCACTCTCCAGGCCTCTCTTCCTCCTGCAAAAATGAAATATCGTATTCTTAAAGAATAACTCCCCATCTTCCCCTGCCCCAGCCCCAGCAACCCCCGTTCTACTTTCTGCCTCTCGGAACTCGACTCCCCGAGGAATCTCATACAGGTGGATCATGCTATTGTGTGACTGGCTTGTTTCGCTCCGCACGATGTCTCCTCAGGATTCTTCCCCGTAGCAGCACGGGTCAGAGTTTCTGTCTTTCCCAAGGCTGGGTGATATTCCATGTGCATATACCCCAGGATTTGTTTCTCTGCTGCTTTGCCCGTGGACACATGGGCCGCTCTCGCCTCCCAGCAATGGTGTGTGACGCTGCTGGGCCCAGGGGTGTGCGAGCGTCTGTGTCAGACCCTGCTCTCGATTCTCTGGAACGTCTGGCGGAAGCAGAACCCCGGTGTGGACACCACAGGACTGACAAACAGCAGAGGGGCGGCTCGAGTGGGCCGTGCAGGCCCCTGGCTGCAAGTGTGCAGAGAGCACGGGGTGGCTACCCTTCAGAAGGAGAGGGTTTTGAACCGTGACAACATGGCAGGCTTGGTGCTAAGTCCTTATGATGTGGCTTCGAATTCAATCCTCTCAACTGAGTGTCCGTGTTTCCCATTCTCAATGAGAAAATGGTAGCTCAGTGAAACGGAATCAGTTTCCCAAGGTCTCCCAGATGTGGTGAGCGGACATGTGGGCCAGATCCAGGCAGTGACAAAGCTTTTCTCTTAAATGACACCAGACCCTTTGGAGGTGGTCTGTGTTACATCCGGTCAATAGAGAACATGCGGACACTTCTGGCTTTCAACATTTCTTAGTCAGCAATAGCAGTCGGCCTGTTCTTTTTCCACTGTAGATCAGCCGGATCATGGCCTTACCTTCCCCTCGATTTCGTGCTAAACGTAAGTCGTAGAGACGGTTTATGTAGTAGAGACAGAGGAAAGGAAAAAATGCTGTCCTGGCTCTGACTCTGTCCACTGCAAGTGCTGTGAGTTGGGCTGTTCCAGCCGTGCTCTCACCCGCGGGGAGTCTGGCAGTCTGTGCTCCTGGGCCTGCCCTTGCTGGCTGGCTCACAAAGCCTGCAGGGAGGCGGAAGCCCAGAGCGGGAAGAGCCGGCCCTCAGCTTCCCGGAGGCCAAGAACAGCAGATGTTTGCTAATGTGGACACGCCCCCCAGCCAGGCAGGTGGGCCCTGAGCAGCTCCACTGGGGCACATCCTTCCGAACCTGGTGAACTCACCTCAGGGAAAATTCAGGGAGGATCGCTCCGAGGGAAGCACACTGTGGGCCGGGAGGCGCTCGGGGCTGGCGGGCGGCTGGTCCAGAAGCTCAGGCAAGAGCAGAGGGAGTCATAGGAGGAGGGCAGGGCCTGGGGTGCAGGGCGAGGCCAGCGCATGCTGTACGGGGGTGGTGAGCACCCAAAGGGGACCCATGCTCAGACCACAGAGTCGAAGGCCAGGGGCGGCACTTTGACATTGTATTTGTTCATGCCTCAGGTTCTATATCTCCCCCCCAAAAGTAATGAATATTCATTGGTCTTCTAATAAAAAAAGGCATAATTTTTGCAAGGGAGACAAGACAAGACCTCTGCACACGTGTGATCAGTCACAAAGCAGTGTGACGTGGGCCGTGCAGGCCGCTGGCGAAACTGCAAGCTCGTCACTGCCCCGTGGGAGGCGAGCCTGAGGCGTGCTGAGCCAGCCGGGAGGGTGTCCACACATGCACTGCTGGGTGCTCCTTGTCAAGAACGCCAGCACAGAGCATGTGGGGTGCCCGGACAGGGTGCTGTCTTAGGGAGCAGTAGGAAATGGCGCTCGGAGGTAGGGGCTGTGATTCCGCTCTGGGGGCTGCGTGGAGAAGGGAGCCCACCCAGCGGGTGGCCAGCCTGGATGACCCTGTGTCCGTAGGAAGTTCTGGGCCACATGTCTGAATGCTGAGCTGCAAGAAGTTCAGGACGTGACTTAAAGTGGAGGAAGATGAAAGCCTTTGTCTGGACTCACTACCTTCAGTGCCAGTGAAGTAGATGAGGATCATTTTTTCTTGTATGTGTTTTAAGCTTAGATGTTCCTAAGTATGCTGATGTGCTTTAGTGGATGACGGGGAAGAAAAAGCCACTGAGTGCCTAGCTGCCATGGGATTAATTTCCCTCCTGCGCTCCGTTATTCAAATCCATGATTAGGAGTCAGTTTCCTGTAATGCACGGCACTGACATCTCAACACTTGTGCCGCCATGACGCACGGGGGCCTGCTGGGTATCGTCACCCGTAAGACCGCTTTCTTCCATCCAGGTTCAGCCCCCCCCCACTCACGCTGTGGACACCGGGTGCTGCTCTGAGACCTGAAACGGCAAAGGCAGTGTCGCTCCAGAGGACGGCCGGGCCTGGGGTGTGGAGGCACCTGGGGTGAGCCAAGTGCCCTGTCCCGCCACGGCCGTCAGCTCCACACGCGCCCGCAGTGGGACCCCTCTGTCCCTCGCCACCCTCCCTCGTGATCTCCGGGGCACACCCCAGTGTCACTGCTGATTTCTGGTTGGGCTGGTGGCTCGGATGCCTTTCCCCCACCTGATCCCTTCTACCGCCTCCCGCTGGCCCAGGTGGTCCTGTTGCTCCCGTGGGCCCTGGGCTTCTCTGATTTAGTCACGGAGGTTCCTTGTCTATCTGACCTCTCTGGCATCCTCACCTTGCGCTGTGAGTGTCTGGGGCCCCAGAATCCCATCCCCGGCCCCCTAGCCATCACTGCAGGGAGTCTCCGCCGGGGCCCACCTGACGTCTGCCTGCCCAGGCTGCCGAGACCCTGCCCTCAGGTGCAGATGGCCTAGGTCAGCGCTCACCACGGTCTTCTGGAATGCGCTGCCCTCAGTGTTCCCCGTCCCAGGGAATGGAGCCTCCCTGGCTGAAGGCCCCTGGGCGTGGATCTGACCCCTCATTTCACAGTGTCTCCCAAGCCCTCAGGACTGAGACGCCACCTTCATCTGCCTCCATGCAGCTCTGGGAACCATGCCTGTCTCTTCCTCCCCTGAGCTCTAGTCTGGTCACCTCCATCTCTCCGGAATCATGGGGCCACTCCCTGCGCCATGCCTGCCCCTTCCGCTCCCTTCGCCAGGCTGGAGTCAGGGCAGAAGGTCGGATGTCTAGGCCAAGGGTCTCCAGCCCTGGGCCGCAGACTGGTACCAGGGTCTTCGGCCCATTAGGAGGTGGGCCACACAGCAGGAGGTGGACGGCCTGCGATTGAGAGAAGCTTCTATCTGTATCTACAGCCTCTCCCCATCACTTGCGTGACTGCCGGAGCTCTACTCCTGTCAGATCAGCAGTGGCACTCGAGGCTCACAGGAGCACGAGCCCTGTTGTGAGGTGCACGAGTGAGGGGTCTAGGCTGCACGCTCCTTGTGAGACTGTAATGTCTGATGATCTGAGGTGGAGCTGGGGGGCGATGCTAGCGCCAGGGAGCGGCTGCAAATACAGATTCACATGAGCAGGGACGCTTGGTGGCACATCTCTCCGCTGCATCCTTGGAAAGATTATCTTCCACCAGAGCAGTCCCTGATGCCAGGTCGGGGACCACTGGGCTGGACCTCCAGAGCCCCTCCCCTCCTGCTGCACAGCTCCGGTCTCACGGGCAGTCCTGGAGATCCATCTTGCAGGAAGTGAGCACTGGACCCAGGGGACCCGCAGAGCCCATGTGAGGATGTGGGCCTCCTAGGGACAGATCTGCCGTGACATCCAGTGGCCTCACATGCACACACAGAGGCCACACAGCCAAAGGTTTGTGCCACAGTGGGTCCAAGTCTCAGCAGGAGGCCACAGGGCCCTCCCAGAGCACTGGAGGGAGGGAGGGAAGGCCTGCGAGGAGCTGCTCTGAGGCCCTCTCCGAGACGGGGTCGTGCCACCCCAGGTTCCGGTGAGCTGTGGCACGTCTGCCCTGTCCTTTGGGCAGAGCTGTGGCCTGGAATGGGCTCCTTGGGAGTGCAGCATCTCCACCTGCGCCCAGCACCCCAGGCCCTCTGTTTCCGTGCCATCCTTTGTGGCAAGGGCCAAGGATTCTGGCCACCCCTCCTTGGTCTAGGTCAGTGATGAGCTATCTGAACCCAGAGTGGCTCTCTGCATCTTCACTGGCTGTAGGGACCTTGGGCCCGGCTTGGTCTTGGTCTGTGTGCGTGACGGGGCTTTCCTCTGGAGAGGCGGCATGTCCCTTGACGGAGGCAGGTGACATCAGGGTGAGGTTGGCTCCAGACAGGGACAGGGCTGAGGGAGCTTGCTCCAGGTGCTTCCTTATGCTCTGCCCAACTTCCTGAGCTGGCCAGTCCTAAAACATGGAGTCTCCAAACATTTCTGGGTAGCCTGCAGATGGAGCAGGCCATGGGACACTGAGAAAAACCCCCCAAACCAGAAAAGGGAGGCGGCAGCCCCGCCTCTTGTCAGAACGTCAAGGGTTGCAGGGCACTGCTGGGCACTGGCCGGCCCTGTTCTGACCACTGATTTTCTCCCCCAGTGAGTGCAGACCTTGAGATTACATGGGGGAACTCCAAGGTAGGGCTCCAATGAACCGCTGGGTACTGTTGACCTAAGGAGACTTGGTAGGAAGCTTGTGAGGGTACCTCTACCGTACCTGGGGAGGCAGCTGGGCACTCGAAAGTGTAGAAGCGTACACCTACCTCTGTAAAGGGACATGCCACTTCTCCTTGGGAGAGCCCTACCACGCAGAGCTACCTACCTTTCTACTGGCGACTGGCAGTGACAGGGCGATGGAGTGACAATATCTACAGGGCAGGCAGTGCAGTCAGGGTAGTGATGAGGCTTGAGACAGGGCCGGTGCTACCTAACCCAGCTTATGTCACCAGGGCAGTTGCACGCAGGAGCCAGGGTGTTCCGATGCTGGTGGTTGAGGGGTCCCCCATCACGGCCTTTGGGCATGCAACACAGAGCGTTTTGCAATCTCTTGGGCTTATTTGTAAACCACAATACCCACGTTCCACCCCAGGCCTGATTTTCTTGGGTTGTGGTATGGTCTGGGCATCTGGGTTTTAAACCTCCCGGGCGATTCTCCCGGCAGAGAAGGCTGAGAAACACGTCTCCAGAGCCTGCAGCCCCCGGGGCCGACCCTCCTCAGCTCCTCCCTCAGCTGCTTTCAGTCCCTCGGGAGCCAGGAACCGAAGCCATCTTCTCCACGCGGGCCAGGCCGCGGGTGCTGTCTCGGTTCCCTTCCTCTTCTTTACTTGTAGCAAACTCCAACTCATCGCGCAACGCCCACTCACCCCAAGAGGCCTCCTCTCCACCAGCCTAGACTGTCTGGATGTTTTGTTGCTGGTATGGCTAGCGTTTTCTGCAAAGCAGTCTGCTTGTCTGGCCTGGGCCTTTTAGTACAGCCAGAGGCTCAGAGGAACGCTTGAGAGTGCATGGGTCGGCCAGATCTTGCGCTGGGGCTTATGCTAGCATGCACTGAAACTTCACCCACATTTCCAGAACATGGCACTCTTGTACCAAGCCCCAGTCGTGTTCTGTTTTCTACGTAAACATTTATACAAATGCTTCCTCTGCCTAAGGGGCATAAGTTGCTAACGTGTTTGTCCTTCCTAATTAAAGGTCAGCAGATGTTTTATGGCAATACATAAAATATACATTTTTGTCAGGGATATTTGTGTGTGTGTGTGCGCGCGCACATGTGCATGCCTGATTAAAATCAACGGTATAGTTGTGGGAATGTCAGAAAGGGTCTTTTATTTTTATCATCTAGTTTCTATAGGATTCATTTTCTCAGTCTTTTGACTACCTTTACCCTTGATATTTATGATTAGCAGTATAACAATGTATCGATCACTTACTCCAGGGAAGGGAGTGTGTGTGTGCATTTAAGTTTCATGACAAGCATTAGGAAGAAACGGTTCCCTCCATTGTACCAGCCAGGGCACTTAGGATCAGAGGAGTGAACCACACATCACTCAAGATGAGCATCAGATTGAGGTTTGGGCCCAGGCGTGGCTGATCCCACAGCCTTTTCTTTTTGCGATTGCCCTGTTTTACCTCTGAATTTTAATTGCTACTGGTAACAGCGAACATTTATTGCCAAGTAGCAACACTATGCCAGGTTCTAAGCCCCTTACGAGAAAAACCAAAACATGCTTTATAAAGTTTATTTGGAAAATTGGCTAGCGCCCCCTCCCCCCGAGAAAACAAACTCGAGAGAAACAAAACAGGGTGTTGATGGCATTCACTTCTGGGTGACAGGGCTAGAGGGGCTTTCATTTCCTTCTTTATTCATTTTTCTCCTTTCCAGAGCTCGCAATATGGTTGTGTATTGTTTTTGGCTCAGAAGCTCCCCGGCTTTCATTGGGTAGTCTGAGAGGGGGGAAAATGCTGGACTCTCCTCCTTTATTGGCGCTCTCAAGTCCCTCTAGTGAGTCGAGACACGATCACTGGAGTTCATTACAAAAACCTCCTTGAAGAAGAAGTGGGCAGCAAGTGGTTCGGGGTTCTCCGTGAGTTTGCCATCGACCCGCATGGGTCGAATGCCGCAGGAGCCACGGGAAGCCCGAGGTGAGAGGGCGCAGCTGGGGCTGATTCCAGAGGAGGCTGGGCGGGCTTGGAAGCACGGTGGGTGGGTGGCGGACAGCGAGAGAGGTGGGGAGGCAGGTGGGCAGGCCTGGCGAGGTGTGGACGGCTGTGTCAGGAGGGAGGCTAGCGGGGGGCTCTTCTCTCCATGACGGCCCAGGCTCGAGGTTGCCTCTCGCCCTGTCTGGACAGGCTGGTGTGCTCCTGCTGAACTCGGGCGGTCTCAGATGCATGAAGAACAGAGATGAGCCCAGGACTCCTCGGACGGAATGACGTGAAAAGCAAAGGGTCCTTCCTGTCGTTGGAAACTCCAGCTCTCAACGCATTTTCCTGGCATTATTCCTACTCGGTTTACTTGATTTCTTTGCCAACTTGGGCACAGACCTGTCGTATTTATGGTAAAGATAGATTTCCAACACTTAGAATGAGGACTCCTATGTCCTTACTCTGTGTATGCTCTGCACTGGGAGCACGCCTGTTCGGTGGTTTGAGAAAAGGTCACTAAACGGGCCCCTTTTAACACACGAGGAAAGTCAACCTAGCTTTGGGGAAGTGGGCACCTTGTCCAAACTTGCAGAGCAGTTCACACCCGAAGCAAGGTCTGGACGCCTCCCAGCTCTGGCTTCTTGCACTACATCCACCTCTCAAGAGAAAGAGTCTGAAAGCAAAACCCTAACTACCCAGACCCTTGAGGCAAGGACCGTTGTTTCCGCCTGAGCCAGGAGCGGGGCTCACTCTCGGGCGGCCAGGCTGCTCAAGGGTGCAGCCGGAGCCCACCCAAAGCTCGCCTGCCGCCATCAGTTAGTGTGAAAGGGGACAACATGCAGAGTTCTCCCTCTGTCTCAGAGACCCCGAGACCCTGGGAGTCCTTCCTCGGGCACCGGGGGTCCAGACTGTGCGCTCCTTACCTCCCTGGCTCTTGGGCACTTTCAGGCTCATTTTCAATCTGCGTGCTCTCTCAACCTTGGCAAATTTCTTGTCTTGACACCTGAGGGCCTAGCGCGGTGGCTCAAGCCTCTAATCCCAGCGCTCTGGGAGGCCGAGGCGAGAGGACTGCCTGAGCTCAGGGGTTCGAGAACAGCCCGGGCCACTTGGCGAGACCTCGTCTCTACAATAAATCCAAAAATTAGCTGAGCATGGTGGCACGCACCTGTAGTTCCAGCCGCTTGGAAGGCTGAGGCGGAAGAATTGCCTGAGCCCAGCAGGTCGAGGCTGTGTTGGTGGTGAGCATACCACTGCACTCCAGCCTGGGTGGCAGAGTTGGACTCCAACTCAAGTAGAAAACAGCAGCAACAGCGACAGCAACAGCAGCAGCAACAACAAATCGACATCTTGGGCTGACTTCCTCCCACTTGCTTGTGTCAGTCTCGTGCTCTTGGGGGCTCTGGGGCAGGGCTGATCCCTTCCTGCTCTGCTTCTTGATATCTCTGGAAAGTGAAGATTCACAGAGCAGGGAGGCAGGGAGGGTGAAGTGGCCATGTGAGGAAGGCTAGTTCAGTCAGAAAGAGAGGAAGATTAAAAAGATAGAGTCACAAGACGTCTTGCATCTGACCACAAACCCCAGTGATCTGGGCGGCCCTAGCTGCCACTTCCTCATAGCAACCTGACCAAAACCAGCTCAACTCAACATGGTGACAAGTGTACCTGAAAAGGGGCTCCGGTGACTCATTGTACCATCAGTGCGATGTTCGCCAGCACACCTCTGAGGCCATGACACATCTGGATCAAACCAAATATAGTCAGAAAATGGGTGTCAGCTAAATTCCAAGAAACCCCTGCCTTTTCTCCAAAAATTAATACCTATCCTCCCATTGATTACCATACACTTACAGAAACCCAACAAAATCACCACTTGAATCTCTCACAGGCACGTGTCCACTCAGAACCTGCCCGTACTCCTTTCTCAGGTGTGTGCTGTGTGCTGTCTTCAAACAAACCACTCTGCTTACCTGCCCGCTTTTGTCTTGCTCTCCAACTCTTTCTGGCGGCAATGTCAAGACCCCAGACAAGAGCTGAAGTCTTTTCCGTGCTCACTAGGGAGCCTCCTCAACTTCCACACATGGACGTGATGGGGAGGAAAGGGGAGATTCAGGGCTGGAGCGGGAGCCGGGTGGAGTCCAGGCCATGGCAGAGCTCCTGGTGTTTGGATCCTCCACTGAGCTCCACACTGGCCAAGACTGGTCATCCCATGCCGAGGTGGCAGGAAGGGACAGGGCCAGACTTCCTGTCCATGCGTGATTCACAGCCCCCGAATGTGACTCCCAGAATCACCATCAGAAATGACACCTGCAGTCATGGAATAAGAGCAGGGACTGTATTTCCAAAGGGACCCAAGGGCTCAGCGGAAGTATCAGCTCAGGGTTCTTACTGATGATAGTAATTCTGTATTGGGAGTAGATTTTTCGGAGGGATGACCCCTAAATTTCCTATTTTGCATCATCGGTGTTACCCGGTAGATGAATGATTATCTTCTGAATGAGTCAATACGTGAATAAATAAAAGGAAGCGTTAAGAATCGAAGGGGAGATCGATTTGGCAGCATGACTCGGTGGAAATGGAAAGCAGAAATGTAGGGACCATCTTCACAGACATGGCAAGGGATCCCGTGGGCCACTCACAGCTCCTCTTGGCTTCATCTCTCACAACCATACAAGGAGATTGTGCATTTACAGTGGTTTGGCACATGTAAGTGTCAGTAAACACTAAAGCTCAGACACCATTTAGTCATCCTGGAAACCTGCTTTTGTTTGCATCTCAGAATTCTTCCCCAGGAAGTCTTTGTGGGTTGAGTTTGTGCTTGGCCTTAAGGAAGGAAGGAGATGATCTTCTCTGAGACCCTTGGCCAAGGCTCGCAACTGGGTAGAAGGATGACCTTTGGTCTCAATCAGGTGGTCCAGTCTATTCGGGAAATGTCCAAAATATTATCCAAAACGTGGGGTCTTTTGCTTGAAGAGCTCCAGAAGCCTAATAAAGTGTTAAAGCTATTTAAAAAGACAACATTAGAAGCCTCATAAAGTGTTAAAGCTATTTAAAAAGACAACATGAAACATTTAAGGCAAACTCCATCCTATTGTGTTGAAGAGTGAGCCAGAGATGTTTGCTGATATGATAATACATATCAGAGATCAAACATCAGAGATCATATCAGAGATCAAACATCAGAGATGTTTGAGGATATGATAATACATATCCTCCCATTGATTATCATACACTTACAGAAACCCAATAAAATCACCACTTGAATCTCTCACAGGCACGTGTCCACTCAGAACCTGCCCGTACTCCCTTCTCAGGTGTGTGCTGTGTGCTGTCGCTTCAAACAAACCACTCTGCTTACCTGCCCGCTTTTGTCTTGCCCTCCAACTCTTTCTTGCGGCAATGTCAAGACCCCAGACAAGAGCTGAAGTCTTTTCCGTGCTCACTAGGGAGCCTCCTCAACTTCCATTCGATTCAGTTCACTGGGTGTGTCTTGACCGCCTCCGGGGAGGAAAGTGCTTCGAGGAAGGTAGGAATATGGTCTTGCCTCCTGAGACTTTCTGATCGGGAACGGAGGCGGGACTTCTGAGGTGGAAGCTGGACTAAACTCCAGCAACTGCTGCGATGAGTGACCCTGCTGCTAGCCAGAAAGACCATGATTTGGGGGACAGCTCCTCACCCTATCCTCTGAATTCGCAGAAGCCTCTGGATCAACTACTGGAGTCGCCACACAGGCTGTAAGCAGCAGGAGTACCCACCTCTGACATTCTGAGTGGAGAGGCAAAGTGGGGGACACAAGTGATGTGTGAGGCCTGCTGATAAGGGACTCGCCCTCTTATTTATTTATTTATTTTGAATTGAGGTCTCACTCTGTCACCCAGGCTGGAGTGCAGTGGCACGCCCACGGCCACCCCAGTGTCGACCTGCTGGGCTCCGGCGATCCTTCTGCCTCAGCCTTCCAAGTAGCTGGAACCACAGGCATGCACCATTACGCCTGGTTAATTTTTGGATTTATCGTAGAGACGCGGTCTCGCCAAGTTTCCTGGCTGGTCTTGAACCCAGGGGCTCAGGCAATCCACTCACCTTGGCCTCCCAAATTGCTGAGATGACATGCTGAGCCACTGAACCCAGTCCATTCTCTTATTTAATGATTATTTATTTGTTAACCATGGTCCCTGGGTTTTTGGGTACACACTGTGAAAAAGTACCTACTTGTAACGGTTACACCTTGAGCTCTTGTTGTTCCAAAAACTTCTAGAAAAAAGCTCAGCCCTGGGAAAACAAAAGTCAGCTGGTTGCAGAGATGCCCGAACCGCACTAAAAACCCCACCGGGGAAGAAGCTCAGTTTCCATTTTCTATACTTGCAGCACATGTAGAAGCATGGTCGGCAACTACGCCTGTGCTGTCTTTATTCTGCCTCTGAGTGCAATGCTGACAATTAAGTTTGCGAACTCACTGCCGTGTGCTTACATTGCCAGCACCGTCCAAACAACTTGGTGAGGGTTCATAACTTGGGATATCAGTGCCTCACATCTGTGTTTGTGTCAGTGTGTGGTGGGGTCTGGCTAAGTGGCGTTCATTATTGCTGTTGCATGTTCCTGTGTGCCATTGAGAGAATGTCAGAGCTTGAATCAGGGCAACAAACCAACATTAAGTTTTCTGTTAAACTTGGCAAGAATGGAAGGGAAGTCAGGAACGGGTCCGTCTAAGCTTGTGGGGATAATGCCATGAAGAAAATGGAGGTGTAGAAATGGATTACATATTTTTTTGAGGGGAGAGAACACGTCACCAGTGAAGAGAGGTCAGGATGGCCACTAATGAGCAGAACGGATGAAAACATTGCAAAAATTCATGGAATTGTGCATCACAATCATTGGCTTGACTGTGAGAAGCATAGCAGACCAAATAAACATTGGTAGAGAAACAGGAAACTCTTAACCGAAAATTTTGGCATAAGAAATGCATGTGCAAAAACGGTCCCAAAAGAGCTCTTGAATCACAATAATGCACCAGCTCACACAGCACGCTGCCTGTGAGGGAGGTTTTAGCCAGTAAACTATATTGGAACACCTTCCTTACTCACCTGATCTGGCCCTTAATGAGCTTTTCCTTTACCTGAAGATAAAGGAAATATGGAAAGGAAGACATTTTGATGACATTCAGGACATCAGTGGTAACCATTCCAGAAAAAGAGTTCCAAAATTGCTATGACAGCCTAGGCACTGGCATCGGTGCGTCGCTTCCCAAGGGGAGGACTTAGAAGGCGACCGAAGTGATATTCAGAAATGAGCCACGCAGCACTTTTCCCAGGACGTGTCCGTGAACTTAATTGTCAGACTTTGTACCATGACTCAGCTAACCAGCCCAATAAAAGCCCTGTTCACCTTTGTGTGGAGAGGCGTCTCTCTGGGGAACTATCTCCAGGGACCTCCTTCTTTGTTGCCAGTAATGAAAGCCTCTTGTCAGATCCTCCTTGACTGTGTTGTGTGTGGTCGTGAATGGTCAAAACCCACCACTTATCTGGGTAATACTGAGCACCTACTGTTTTCCAGGTACAGGTCCAGTGTCGCTATGACCACATGCAGCAGTGGATAAAATGAATCATTGTTTTCATGAAATTTAAAGTGTACCGGGGAAGACACATAAGTACGTAAAATACATGTCATTCTATTTTTCTGATACTTGCACATGCCAAAGAGCAAAACAAGGGCGTACAGGAGGGACAGGAAGCGTCTGTGGGTGTTGTGCGACTCCAGAAGTGTGGACAGAGAGGTGTGGTAGGCTGGAGGGTGGCCCCCACAGGTATCCACATCTCGATCCCTGAACCTGTGAACGTGTTGCTCATTTGGCAGAAAGGACTCTGTGGATTTCTGAGAGGCGGAAATGCTCCCGGATGCCCCAGGTAGGCACGGCGAGCCACCCCCCCCATCCCTCTGCATGAGGAGGAAAGAGGGTGAGTAGGGGAGAAGGCGGTGACGCGAGAGGGAGGCGGAGAGGGAAGAGCGGTGGCCGGCAAGGAGCCCAGAGCCTCCCGAAGCTGGAAGAGCTTCCGGAAACAGCCAGCCCTGCCAACACCTCAGATTTATCCCGTTCAGACTCATTTTGACTCTTAACTTCCAGCGTCGTGAGGGAGTGAATGTGTGCTGTTGTGAGCCTCTGCGCTTGTGAGAATTTCTTGCAACAGGATTGGGAAACTCACAGGCAGGCTCACGGAGAAGGTGAAATTTGGGTCAATATTTTTGGAAGCATGCATGTTTGCCACCGGGACTCAGAGAGCCCGAACAGACCCTCATGCCTGGCAGGGGGTGGTACGGCTTGGAGTGAGTGTGAGGAAGGGGGGAGAGTGCGGTTCTGAGGGCATTCTGGGCAGGCCATGGGGGTGTCCCTGGCATGCGATAGACGGAGCCGTGTGCGAAGTGCGCAATCTGATTTGTCCTGAACTATGCGTGCTCTGGTGAAATCGCCTCTGCTCAAGCTGGGCTCGGTGACTCAGCCTGTCATCCTGCGCCTTTGGGAGGCTGAGGTGAGTGGACTGCCTGAGCCCACAGGTTTGAGACTGGCCTGGGCAACTTGGCGAGACCTCATCTCTACAATAAATCAAAAATCAGCCAGGCGTGGTAGCACATGCCTGTATTTCTGGCTACTCGGAAGGCTGAGGCGGAAGGATCGTCGGAGCCCAGCAGGTCGAAGCTGCGGTGGCCGGGAGCGGCCACTGCACTCCAGTCTGGGTGACGGATACTCCAGCTTAAAAAAAAAAAAAAATTTTAATCGCTGCCAGCAGTAATTATACTATGCTCTTCTATCATTAAATTTTAAAGATGGCCGGGCTCAGTGGCTCAGCCTGTAATCCCAGCACTTTGGGAGGCAGAGGCGAGAGGAATGCCTGAGCTCGTGAGTTCAAAACCCGCCTGGGCAACTTGGAGAGACCTTGTCTCTACAATAAATCAAAAATTAGCCAGGTGTGGTAGCGCGCCTGTAGTTCCGGCTACTTGGAAGGCTAAGGCAGAAGGATCGCTGGAGCCCAGCGGGTCAAGGCTGTGGAGGGCGGGAGCGGCCACTGCACTCCGGTCTGGGTGACAGAGTGAGACTCCGGCTCAAAAAAAAAAAGAGAGAGAGTCAAGAGAGTGCTCGCATGGATACCTCACAAGCTCCCCCGTGCTTTTTGGCAATCCCTTCCATTCCCCCCCCCCACTCAGCTTTCTTTAGGCAACTGCTGATCTAGTTTTGGTCACTGTTGATTACTTCGCATTTCCTATGGTTTTGCAATGGGGTTGTCACAGTAGGTAATCCCTTTTGAACTGACTCCTTTAATTCAGAGCAATTACTTTGAGATTTGTCCTAGTTGGCATATGTATCATGATTCATTACTTTTTATTGCCAAGTGATAGCTCACCATAGGAATACATCCCAATTTGTTTATCCAGTCACCTGTTCATAGCCATTTGAGCCGTTTCCAAGTTTTGGCTACTGCAAAGAAAACTGCCATGAAAATATGTGCATAAAGACATGTTCTCTCGTCTTTTCTTGGGTAAATACCTCACAATGGAATAGCTAGATCATATGGTAGGGGTATGGTTAACAATTTAAGAGGCTGGTAGATCTTTTTCCAAAGTGGTTCTTGTAAGAAGAAGTTTGGCTCCAGTAATGACTCCACACCCGGCCAGGACCAAGAGATTTATTAAGAGGATTGTTACAGAGAAGATCTGTAATGGAAAAACAGGGGGGAGAGAGGGGGGAGAGAGGGGGGGAGAGAGGGGGGAGAGGGGGGGAAAGGGGGGGAGAGAGGGAGAGTTGCAGGGAGAGGGCTGTGTTTATCAGCCTGACAGGGGCTGGAAGGGGCCGTGCTATGCTCCTATTGGAGGAGCTGCATGGGAGTAGGGTGGGGCCAATGCCGTGTTATGGTCCTATTGGATGCATAACAAGGCTGGCTACTGACTGGAGGTTTGCAAGTTTGAAATTGACGTGCCCGGGAAGGGTTGAAATTGACGTGGGAAGGTTTGAAATTGACCATGCACAGGGAAGTTTGAAATTGGCGCCAGCGAGGGCCTTTGTTGTCCTGTGTGTTGGCGCCATTTTGGGACCGCCCCTCTGGTGCTTCCTGCACCTTTCATTCCCACCTTTTCTGTTTTTTATGGGGAGGGGCGTCGTTACTCTTTCTGGCTACTTCCTGCTGGTCGGGGCGTTGTGGGGGTAAGGTGGTAGAAGGGTGCAGAACCAGCCAGAGCAGGGCCCAAAGGTAGGCGCTGAAGGTGTAGATTTCTGCAGGTAAGAGGTCCATGAAGGTTCCTTGTAAGTATAGAACAGCGACTTGTTCTGGCCAGTCTTCTAATGAGCACGGGGATGGTAGTAACCAGCTGTCCTGGGGCAGGCTGTGGAGGTAGACAGAAAACCTGGAAGAGAGCATATCTAAAAGAAAATTAGATGAATATTTGGTTGTTATAGTTCTGGATTTTCTACAGGAACAGGTTGGTAACTATCGAGTAACAGGAGGTTAAGGCTTCGATTTGAAAAGTTCGAGACAGTAGTCTTCATGTAGGTGACGAGATATTTGATGATGCATGGTCCTAGGGTTACAGCCAGTAGAAGGAGGATTACTGGGCTGGCTCTTGCCGAGACTAGAGTAGTGAGCCAGGGGGGCCGTGAGAAGAGGGTTTGATACCAGTTGCCGTAGGCCTGGTTTTGCGATTCCCGGTGTTGTATATTGTCCCTTATCTGTGCTAGAGTTTCTCTTATTATCCCTGATTTGTTGGCATAAAAGCAGCAGGCTTCCCCTAGAGTTGTGCACAACCCTCCTTGTTTTAGGAAAAGGAGGTCTAAGCCTCGTCTATTCTGTAAAGCTACCTCAGCAAGAGAGTCAAGCTGTTGTTCTAATTGAGACACGCTTGACTCTAATAGGCGTAAATCAGTGTCAATTTGCGTACTAAGCTGTTTAAGATTTTGGTCGCCCAAAACTAAGGAGGCCGTGCCTATGGCTGTAGCTCCAGCAATGCCTAGTCCCATTAGTAAAGGAACTAACAGTTCCCGTTTTGAGCGGGTGGTGTTAAAGGGTTTGAGGTGTTGTCTACCTTCCGTTCCTTCATAAATGTAGACCTGGGGTAGGATGTGGACTAGGATGCACAGTTCTGTTGTGTCTTGGAGATGCTGTAGGCTGATACAGGGGGTGATTCCTCGGGTACAGGCAAACCACGTGGTAGGGGGTGCCACGGCAAAATGGGGGATGGTTTGATTATGGAAGGCAGTGATGTTAATGTGAGCGGTGTTGTTGCAGGATAATCGGAGGGGGATGTAGTCATGGGAAAGGTTGGGGAGAAGAGACACGCTCCTCGTCCCTGGAGGTCGTCTAGCGTCAGTATGGGATGAGTGCCCAGGGACATAATTGCTCATTTTGCGTATCAGTAAGAGTAAGTATCTTTATGTTAGTTCCCGCATTGCCCACAGAGGAAACTGCTCCAACTCCCACGTAATATGGGGGCCGTGGGTTTAAGCATAGCCAGCAATCTTTTGCCAGAGAGGGGCGGGTTTTATTAAGTAGCTGGTGTACCGCCGTTAGTAAGTGAAGGAAGTGATCAGGTGGTAAGGGAACGGGAGGGTCCTTTAAAGTGGGTGAAATGACTGTTACCCCCTTTGGGGTGAGAGGGGGAGAAGCTCTGAGTTGAATTTTCGAGTCCGTGGGTATAGGTTGGGGTAGAATTATGTTGTGCAACGGTCCCACGGGATTGGGGGTGCATGGAATAGGCCTTCGTTGGACTGTAAATAACATGCCTGGATTGGTTCCAGGCATGTACAGTCGAAGGCCCCACGTTTTCTCAGTGTCCCATGTCTTTTGAAGGCTAAAAGCGTCCCACAGGGTGATGATAAGCTGTAGTGGATTGCAGGTTTTGGGTTGTGTACAAGGAGAAGTGGACGGCAGTCTTACAATTGATATGAAAGGGTCAGAGTTCCCTTTCTGCGGGGCTATGGTTTCGCATCCCCAGGCAGCGCGGTGAAACTGCTGGGGTTTGTGGCAGTGTTTATCTCCCGTGTCAGGACAGACATAGAACCTGATGTTCCTGAGTTGAATTTCATCTTCCAGACTGCCATAACTACATCCCCATCCCCTGGTGGATGAGCCTCCCCACCCCCCAGGGACAATGGACAGGCTGGGCCACAGTTCGCAAAGACCAAAGTTAAATATCGGCTGCCCATGTCCGAGGTAGGTGGAGACTACAGTCTGTATAGCGGCGTGTATAATTTTCCAGGAAAAGTTACCTGGTGCATAACAGGGGCGAGGTTGGTAGGTTTGGGTTAATGGAAGGATGAGGACTAAGAGGGTAGTGACTTTGGAGGCAAGATGGGAACTACTTTAGTGTTTAGAGGAGGCATTTGATGAGAACAAAGCCTGTGACTATTAGGAGATAGGTAGTGGCCAACAGAATTTTTGCCGCAGACGGCCAGCTTGTGGGTGTCGAGCAGGTGAGTAATATAGTAAGTAGGACGGCGATCAGGCCAAGAAAGGAGAGGGGCCAAGGGTCACAGGCGTTCTGAGTTGTATCCAGGATGCTGGTGTGGATTTGGGTTGGGATGAGTGTGAGCCGAGACAGGTGAAGCTTCGGTGGCTGGGCTGGAACCTGGGAGCAGGTGTGCCTGTGGGTGGGGGGACAAATATCATGGGTGAGACGCGAGGAAGGAGGGGCAGCAGGTTTTAGGCGGGAGATGTGAATCCATGGGGTGACCTGACGACGGCCCGTGATAAGTTTTGTGGCTGTGGGAGTCGATAAAATTACCAGAAGAGGTTCGAACCACTTTGGGTTTAACAGAGACCTTGTCTCTGGGTCAGAGAGATAGACCCACTGTCCAGGGAGGAGAGGAGGTGGGATTTGACCGCCGGGTGAGACAGGTAAGAGGAGGTTTTGATATTCCCAAATGTGGGAACGAATGAAAGACAAGAGGGGGTGAAGCATGTGAGTGGGTGTCAGAGGGGTCGAGGTGGGGACTCCCGGAGGCAGCGCCGGATGGCCGTATATTACTTCAAAAGGTGAGAGTTGGAACGGTTTTTTTGGGAGAACTCGTAAGCGGAAGAGGGCCAAAGGAAGGAGGGTGACCCCATTTTGATGTAGTTCGAGGGATAGTTTAGTGAGGATGTCTTTAAGGGTCCAATTAGTTCGCTCTACCTTCCCAGATGACTGTGGGCGGTATGGAATGTGGAAATGCCAATCAATGTGAAGATCAGCTGTTAGAGACTGTACCACCTGTGAAGTGAATTCGGGTCCGTTGTCGGATTGTAGGGACGTGGGGACACCGAACCTAGGAATGATATGGCTAGCAAGGATAGACCCTACTGTTGCTGCTCATTTATTTGAGGTTGGAAACACTTCTACCCACCCCGAAGAGGTGTCCACAAAGACAAGGAGGTATTTTAGGTTACGTACTGGGTGCATGACAGTGAAGTCGACCTGCCAGTCTGCTCCTGGGAGTTGTCCCCGAGCTTGATGGGTAGGAAAGTTTCCCGGTTTCAGAGGGGTATTGAGGTTGGTTCGCTAGCAGATGGAACATTGTGAGGTAATGCTTTTTATGAGTTCCTTATGTTGGGAAGTGAGAGTGTAAAAATTTGTTAGGAAAGACGTCGGCGCAGAAGGATTGGTGTGAAAGATTGAGTGTAATGGGATAAGGTCTGTAATGGAGTGGGAGGTTGAGGGTGGTGAATTAGTGGGGAGTGTGTGGTCTGGGTCAGGGCAAGCAACAGCAGCCAAGGCGGGAACAGATGTTAAAGCTGCTTGTCGGGCCGCATTGTCTGCCCTGGAGTTTCCCTGAGTAATGGGTGAGGAGTCCGGCTGGTGAGCCTTACAGTGAGAAATGCCAATGTTAGTGGGAAGTAAGGAGGCAGCAAGGAGATCAGAAATTCGGTTAGCATTAACCACTGCTGATCCCTTGGTGGTAAATAGTCCCCTTTCCTTCCAAATGGCCGAATGGGAGATGAGAATATGGAAAACATATTTGGAGTCAGTATAAAGAAAAAGAGAGTGTCCAGCCGCTAGCTGAAATGCCTGAGTGGCAGCTATAAGTTCTGCCTGTTGGTTAGTGGTGCCTGGCAGGAGAGGCTTTGCTTCAATAACGTGTGTAAGAGAGGTGATGGTGTATCCTGCAACCCGGGACCCATTGTGTAGGAAGGAGCTGCCATCAGTGAACCAGATATAGAAGGGGGAGGGCAAAGGGCCTTCCTGGATGTGAACTGGGCAAGGGAGGAGAGCCTCCACAGCCTCTACGCAGTCATGGGTTGGTGGGGCTGTGGAAGAAGGGAGCAACGTGGCTGGGTTTAGGGGTGCACATGTTTGAAAGGATATGGAGGGATCCTGTAAAAAGAAGACAAGGAGTGATAGGACTCGACTGGGAGGCAGCGTTTGAAGGCCTTTGTAGCTTAGGAGGTGCTGTAGATGGTGGGGGAGGTTACGGTAATAGGGGCCCCAAAGGTGAGTTTTTTGGATTCGCACACCAACATGTGGGTGGCAGACAGCGCTCGCAGACACGGGGCCCAGCCCTGGATGGTGTGGTCTAGCTGTTTTGAGAGATAGGTCACTGGGGCAAATGTTTGTCCACAAAGTTGTCCCAGGACTCCCAAGGCCACCCCCTTGTTTTCGTGGACAAATAGGATGAAAGGTCGGTGTACATCTGGCAGGTGAAGTGCGGGGGCCCTCAGGAGGGCCTGCTGGAGGGCAACAAAGGGCTGTTTAACGGAGGAGGGTGTTAGGAGTGGCTCATTGGGGTCTCCCTTTATGAGCGTATAGAGTGGCTTCGCGAGTAAGGCAAAGTTGGGAATCCATGCCTGAAAGTATCCCGCTAGCCCCCAAAATGATTGAATTTCCTGCTTAGTTTTAGGTACATTTAGGGATTTAATTAGGGCCTTCCGATCTGTCGTTATAGCCTTCTGTTGGTATGAGATGGCTACCCCTAGATACATGACTTGTGTGACAGACAGTTGGACCTTTTGAGGGGATACCCGATATCCTCTCTCCGCTAGAAAGTTAAGGGTGAGTGCAGTGTCTGTTTGAGAATCAGCTAAAGAAGGGCTACATAGGAGGAGGTTGTCTACGTATTGAATAAGGGTAGATTCGGTAAGTGAGAGAGATTTAAGATCTGCTGCTAAAGTTTGACCAAACAGATGGGGGCTATCTCAAAAGCCTTGTGGTAGGACCGTCCAAGTGAGTTGTTGTGAGTTGGGAGATACTGGATCAGTCCATGTGAACGCAAAAATGTTTTGCGAGTCTGCTGCCAGGGGGACGGTAAAGAATGCATCCTTAAGGTCGAGGACCAAGAAGTGAGTAGCAGTTGGAGGAATTGAAGATAAGATGGTATAGGGATTAGGAACTAGCGGGTGGATGGGGATGACAGCTGCATTAATGAGCCTTAGATCCTGCACTAAGTGATAAGTGCCGTTTGGTTTTCATCCCGCTAAAATGGGGGTGTTGAACGGGGAGTTAGTGGGGCGCAGATATCCCTTTTGTAGCAAAGAGTTAACGACAAGTTGGAGTCCTAGAAGACTGGAGGTAGGAAGGGAGTACTGTGGCTGATTAGGATGTGCGAAAGGATTTTTAAGTTGAATGTGGACTGGGGGGCAGTGTGCTAGGGAGGGGGAGTCTCTGTCCCATACTTGAGGATTCACTATCAAGAAGGGCAGAAGGGGAAGTGAGTCAGAATTATTGGCAGTTAGAAGGGCCAAGAACGGGGCTGTAGGGGAAGGGTTGCCGAGGGCCGCACTTGGGTTAAAGGTGATGGACGCCTGAAACTTGGCTAAAATGTCTCTGCCCATAAGAGGCACAGGACACTGAGGCATTACCAAAAAGGAATGAGTGAAGGGGACGTTTGCAAAGA
The DNA here is from genome assembly GCA_027257055.1 of Cephalopachus bancanus. Taxonomy (NCBI): domain Eukaryota; kingdom Metazoa; phylum Chordata; class Mammalia; order Primates; family Tarsiidae; genus Cephalopachus; species Cephalopachus bancanus. Next base: position 1,162,217 of record JAPVLO010000252.1, on the reverse strand, counting down.
CGCATGTGACTGTCGGAGTTATGCGTGGAAGAATGGACTGGCCCCCTACCCCGACTATAGGGGACTTAGATGGGGAAGTTGGGCCCCAAAACTCTCGTGTGACAGAAAGGGTGGCTCTGGTATCCAGGAGAAAGTGAATGGGGCGCCCATCAACGGTTATAGTGACCCTGGGTTCCTGATGATTTGAGATTAGTGTTGGGCAGGGAGACCCCGGGTCCCGTCAGTCGAAAGTCGCTGCCATGCCCAACAGATCCAGAGCGGGATGCGGGGTTGACCCAGTCCCTCCTTGGGGACTGGGGCAGTCCACTGCCCAATGTCCCACCTGTCCACATCTAGGACATGGTTTTTGGGGTACTCCGGGGTTGGGCACCCTCGTGCCCAATGCCCTGGCTGCCTGCACTTGAAGCAGGGTCCTGGTGGTTGTCGTTGATTTCGAATGTTGCCACCACCCTGGGTGATACTGGAGGTGAACCTATTGCAATGGAGGGCCTGGGCCAGCATGTAATATTTGTGTTTTTTTGCCTTCTCGTCCCGGTTATGGAACACTTTAAAGGCTGCTGTGAGAACGTCATGTTGGGGAGTGAGGGGGCCTCGGTCAAGCTTTTTTAGTTTTGCCCTAATGTCTGGATAGCTTTGGGAGAAAAAATATGTCATTAGGAGTTGACAGCCATCAGGCATTTCAGGATCTATATTAGTAAATTGTTGGAGTGCCCTAGTGAGCCGGCTGAGGAAGTTGGAAGGGTTTTCCTCTTTGTCCTGAATGACTTCCTGGAGTTTCTCAAAGTTGACCGTCTTTTGTGTGGCCCTGCGCAACCCGGAAAGGAGGCAAGTAGAAAAACGGTCCCTAGCTTCAATGCCAGCAGGAGAGTTGTAATCCCAGCCTAGATCTTGGTCTGGGACCGCTGTCGCCCCAAGAGGATGAGCGGGGGTGGTTTGATGAATTTCATCTGCATATGTTCTGGCCTGTTCCCAAACCCTTCTACGTTCCTCCGGAAGTAGGGTGTTGGAGAGGATAAGATAGATATCATGAAAGGTGAGGCTATAGGACTGGATAAGGTATTGGAGCTCTTTAATGTAGGTGGCAGGGTTAGTTGTATAAGATCCGAGATGTTTTTCTATTTGTGAGAGGTCTGATATGGAAAAAGGGACATGTACCCAAACCACACCTTCCGCGCCTGCCACCTCGCGAAGGGGGCTAGGAGAGTCGGCACGGCCTTGGATCGAGTTATGGGGGGGGCTACACAGAGGAAAAGGGACATGCACCCGAACCACGCCTTCTGCACCCGCCACCTCGTGAAGGGGGACTACATGGAGGAGTTGTTGGAAGGGGAGGGTATAAAGATCGAGCTGCCAGAGTGGAGGAGGGGGTTGCCGAAGAGGGGGGTGGGGGAGGGGCTGTAAGGGGGGGCTCGTCTGCAGGGTCGAAATCTGAGATGGAGGAGGTAGCGGATCTGGGACTTACAGTATCTGCAGTGGGGGGAGGGGAGTTTTGGAGCGGAGGCTGAAGTGTGCGCAGAACAGGGGGAGAAGGGGAGGTTGTAGAAGAGGTGGCAGATGCTAGCATGCGTGGAGGGTAGAGATTAGAGGGATTGCAAGTGAGGCAGAGGCAGGGATGTTCACGGAGGAGAGAAGAGGACTGAACATAGGGGATCTCTACCCACCATTTCGAACGCTCACAAAAATTATATAAGTCCCGAATAATATCAGGATTGAGGGACCCCTGGGGGGGCCACTGAGTTTGGTTGTCTAAGGGGTATGTTGGCCAATCTTGTGTGCAAAATGAATCAGGCATTTGGGTTTTATATCAGGAGAAAGAGAAAGTGTGGTGAGATTATTTAAAAGGCATTTAAGAGGGGAATCGGCTGGCAGGGATGACGAGCCTCCCATGATCGGACAGGTAGACTAAACAGGGCATCCCCCGAAGAGTCAGCTGTCCAAAAATGTGGTTGTGGCAAAGCCTGTCATCACAGGGGATTGGCACAACCAGGGTCCTCCTGGAGAACCGAGGGGGTCAAGGCACCTAGCGCTAGGAATTTTCGAAAACAGACGGAGAGCACTTGACCGGGCGGCGGGTGGGAGTGGGTTTGAGATTCCTGCCAGTCGAATAGGGCTTACTGTGGGGCAACAAACATGGAGCCTCCGAGGCTCCCTGTTACCTGACAGATACGCTGTGGGCCAGCAGACATGGGACCCCTGGGGTCTGCTGCGGCCGACAGCCGTGGGATTCCTTTGGGGGGGGTTGGGCAAGATCCGCTACGGGCTAGCAGACGTGGGACCCCTGGGGCCCGCTGCAGCCCGGCAGCTGTGGGAAGATGTGTGAGATGTAAAGAGGAGGAAAGAACCTTTAGCTGTGGCTTGGTGAGAGAAAGGGAGAAAAGGAAGCCTTCAGGGTCCGCTGTGGCCGTGAAGGCTGAGGCGGGGTGTGTTCCCCCTTGCCCTGGGGCCAGAGGGGCTGCCGGACGATCAACGGCCAGTTCCCCCTGGTGATCCCGGGCAAGTTTCAGGCTTCCGGGTCCGGGGAACTTACCTATCCAATGGTCGCTGGTGGATGCAGGTCAGGCATTCAAAACAGTGGGGAAGGTCCGGGAGGGCTGGAGTGGCCACCAGCACCGGGTTGGGGGTCCCGCCTAGGGGTTAGACCCGCACCAGGGCGCGAGAGCACCCGATCCGAGTCACAGCACCAATGTAAGAAGTTTGGCGCCAGTAATGACTCCACACCTGGCCAGGACCAAGAGATTTATTAAAAGGGTTGTTACAGAGAAGATCTGTAATGGAAAAACGGGGGGGGGGAGAGGGAGAGAGAGAGAGAGAGAGAGAGAGAGAGAGAGAGAGAGAGAGAGAGAGAGAGAGAGAGAGTTGCAGGGAGAGAGAGAGAGAGAGAGAGAGAGTTGCAGGGAGAGGGAGAGGGGGGGGGGGAGAGAGAGAGAGAGAGAGAGAGAGAGAGAGAGAGAGAGAGAGAGAGAGAGAGAGAGAGTTGCAGGGAGAGAGCTGTATTTATCAGCCTGACAGGGGCTGGAAGGGGCCATGCTATGCTCCTATTGGAGGAGCTGCATGGGAGTAGGGTGGGGCCAATGCCCTGTTATGGTCCTGTTGGATGCATAGCAAGGCTGGCTACTGATTGGAGGCTTGCAAGTTTGAAATTGACACCGGGAAGGGTTGAAATTGATACAGGAAGGTTTGAAATTGACTGTGCGCAGGGGAGTTTGAAATTGGCAAGCAGGCGGGCAATTGTGCTTGCAGAGGTCAGACTGAGGGCCTTTGTTGTCCTGTGTGATGGCTCCATTTTGGGAGCTGCCCCTCTGGTCGCTTCCTGCACCTTTCAGTTCTGGCATTTTATAAAAACATTTAGGAGTTCTAGTTGCTCCACACACTTGGTTAAGGGTTTTTAATCTTTTCACTATGGTGAAATGTACATAACATTTATAACAGTAGCCATTTTCAAGTGTACAACTCAGTGACATTAAGTACATTCACATTGTTGTGCTTGCATGCCCACTGTCTGTTGCCACGACTTTCTTCTGCCCCAAATGAAACCCTATACATATTAAATAAGAGCTTCCCATCCTTCCCTTCCCCAGCCCCTGGCAACCACAGTTCTGCTTTCTGTTTCTACAAGGTTGACTACTCTAGATACCCCCTATGAGTGAATCATATAGCATTTGTCTTTTTGGGACTGACTTGTTTCACTTTGCATAATGTCCTCAAGGTTCAACCATGTTGTAGGGTATGTCAGCATGTTTTTCCTTTGTAAGAGTAAATATTATTCCATTGTACGTATATGTCACATTTGGTTTATCTGTCTATAGACACTTAGGCAGTCACCATATTTTAGTTATTGGGAGTAATACTCTTATGAACAATTAACTTTTTTTTTTGAGTTGGAGTCTCACTCTGTCGCCCCGACTGGAGTGCAGTGGCTGCTGCCGGCCACCGCAGCCTCGCCTGCTGGGCTCCGGTGATCCTTCTGCCTCAGCCTTCCGAGTAGCTGGAACTACAGGCATGCGCCACCACGCCCAGCTAATTTTTGATTTATTGTAGAGATGAGGTCTCTCCAAGTTGCCCAGGCAGGTCTCGAACCCGCGGGCTCAGGCAATCCACTCACCTCAGCCTCCCAAAGGCATGGGATGACAGGCTGAGCCACCGAGCCCAGCCTAACAGTTAACTTTTTAAGTCCCTACTTTAAACGCCCTTGGATATATACCAATAAATGAAATTATGGGAATCATATGGAAATTCTGGGTTTAGTTTTTGGGATACTATATTGCGTGCTCACCGCAATGACTATACCATTTTACATTTTTCATTAGTGATGCACAAGCATTCACAATTCTTCATGTTCTCACCAACATTTGGTATTTTTTTCATGCCTTTGTTTTCATCATAGACTGTCCTAATAGGTGTGGTGTGGTTTTCATTTGTATTTCTCCAATGACGAGAGAGGATCAGCGCCTTTTCATGTGTTTATTGTCCATTTGTAGATCTTCTTTTGAGAAATGTCTGTTTAAGTCTTTGTCCTTTTATGACCATTTGTGAAGTTGTGTGTGTGTGTGTGTGTGTGTGTGTGTGTGTGTGTGTGCTGTTTTGAGTTTTAGGAATTCTTTGTATATTCTGAATATTATTCCCTTATCAGATATGTAATTTTCAAATATTTTCTTCCATTCTGGGGGCTGCATTTTCACTTTGTTGCTAGTGTTCTTTGAGGCCCAAATATTTTGAATTTTGATGAAATTTATCTATTTTATTCTTTTTGTCTGTGCTTTTGGTATCATACTGATTAAATTATCACCAAATCCAATGTAATGAAGACTTTCCCTTGTTTAAGTTCTTACATTTAGGGTTTTGATCCAATTTTAGTTAAATTTTGTAAGTGATCCAAGGTAAGAGTCTACTTTTTTTCTTTCCCATGTGAATATCCAATTTTATTAGCACCATTAGTTGAAAAAACTTTCCTCATTGAATAGTCTTGGCACCCTGTAGTAGAAAATTGTTTGAATATATGAAAATAATGGAAAACATTGAACATTCACAAGGGTTTATTTCCAGGATCTCTTAGTTATTACATCTGTCTGTCTGTCTTTATGCCAGTAGCACCTGTTTTGATCACTACAACTTTGTAGCCAGTTTTGAAATAAAAAAGAGTGAGACCCCAAATCTGATCTTCTCTCTTAAAGTTGTTTTGGTTATTCTGGGTTTCTTAAGAGTCTATATGAATTTTAGGACGGATTTCTCTGTTTCGGTAGAGAAAGTCTTTGGAATTTTGATAGAGATTGCATTCTGTTGGTTGCTTTGAATCGTCTTGCCACCTTAATGATACTATGTCTTCTAGTCTACTAACATGAGGTGTCTTTTTATTCATTTGTGTCTTTAATTTCTTTCAGCAATGTTTTGTAGTATTCAGTGTGCAAGTCTTTTACCCTCTTGGTTAAGTTAATTCCTAAGCATTTTAATTCTTTTTGATGATATTATAAATGAAATTTTTTGTCATTTCTCTTTGTTTATTTGTTATTAGTGTATAGAAATACAACTGGTTTTGTACACTATAACTTTGCCAAATTTATTTATTATTTCTAATAGTTGCTTTTTGGTGGAATACATAGGATTTTCTCATGTAAGACAATGCCATCTATGAACAGAGATAAGTTATTTCTTTCTTTCTACTTTAGATGCCTTCTATTTCTTTTTCTTCCTTAATTGTTCTGGCTTGAACTACAAATACTGTGTTAAATAGAAATGACAAAGGTGGGTGTCCTTGTTTTCTTTCTGATTTTTGGAGAAAAGCTTTTAGTCTTTCACCACTAAGTATGATGTTGGCTGGGGGAGTTTTCATATATTGCCTTTATTGTGTTCCTCAAGCTTCCTTCTGTTACTATTTTGTTAAGTATATTTTTTTAACATGGAAAGGTGTTGAATGTTGTCAAAACCTTTTCCTGAGTCAATTGAGATGATGATGTGTTTTTCTGACCCCGTCATTCTGTTAATGTATCCTACTACATGGGTTGATTTTTACATGTTGAACTATCTTTGTATTTAAGGAATAAATCCCACTGGGCCATGGCATAAAATACTTTAAATATGTTCCATATCTTTTAATTTTTTTTAGCCATTATGATAGATATAGAGTGGTACCCTATGGTGTTTTAATTTGTACTTTCCTAATGACTCCTTAGGTGAGCATGTTTTCATGTGCTTGTTTTCCATCTGTGTATCTTCTTTGGTCAATTGGGAATTATTTTGCCCATTAAAAAAGTTGAGTTTTTTTTACATTAGAGATTTTTTTTCTATTTAGTTTCATATTTATGCCTCGACCTGCTGGGCTCTGGCCATCCTTCCGCCTCAGCCTTCCAAGTAGCTGGAACTACAGGCGCGCGCTACCACGCCCGGCTCATTTTTTATTTATTGTAGAGATGAGGTCTCGCCAAGTTGCCTGGGCGGGTCTCAAACCCACGGGCTCAGGCAATCCACTCACTTCGGCCCCCCAAAATGCTGGGATTACAGGCTGAGCCACCGAACCCGGCTAGAATATCCCTTTCTTGATTTCATTTTATCTGTAGAATCCATAGTGTTGGCACCTCCTTAATTTCTGATACTGGTAATTGGTGGCTTATTTCTTTCTTTTTGCTGATCAGTCTGGAGGCAGATTTGTCACCTTCCTTAGACTTAATGAACCAGCTTTTTGTTTTATTGATTTTCTCTATTGTTTTTCCTGTTTTATTATTTCATTTATTTCTTCTGACATTTCATATTTTCTTCCTTTTGCTGATTTATGTGTCATTTTAACTTCCTCCTGCCCCCACTGGTTTATAAAGTGAACACTGAAGTCATTGATTTGAAATCTTTCTCCTTTTCTAACATAGATGTTTAGCACTGTAAATTTCTAATTAAGTATTACTTTAGTGAAATCCCACATTTTTGTAATGTTTTTATTTACATGTATGTCAAAATACGTTCTAATGTCCATTTGAGGTTTTTTTTTTAACCCATATGTTGCTAAAAAGCTTGCTCTTAAGTTGGCAAACATTTGGGGATTTTCCAGATACTGTGCAGTTATTGGTGTCAAATTTAATTCCACTGTGGTCAGAGAACATATTTTATATGAATTGATCTTTTTAAGTTTATTGAGAATTCTTTATGATAGGGAATAGTGTGCCTTCATACATTTCTCAATGTGTATTTGTAAAAAGTGTGTGGTCTCCTGTAATCCCAGCAATTTGGGAGGCAAAGGTGGAGGATGGTTTGATGTCAAGAGTTTGAGACCAGCCTGAGCAACATAGCCAGACCCTGTCTTTCCAAAAAAAAAAAAATTCTGAGCTAGATGAATGGCATGCTTTTAAACATCCCTTAGGTCAAGTTACTTGACAATGCTAGTCTAGCATTTGCTCATCATCTATTTGCTCTGTCAGTCTCTGAGAAAAGGATACTGCCATCTTCAACTATGATTATGAGTGTTTCTATCCCTCTTTGTATTTCTACCAGTTTTTGCTTCATGCATTTTGAAGCTGCATTTTAAGTTATATAACAGTTTAGAATTATAATATACCTCAATGAACTATTTTGTCACTATGAAATTACCTTCTTTATTTCTGGTATGCTTTGTTATTGACTCTACGATGTATGACACTAAAATAGTTAAGTTTTGTCTTTGTTTTTAGCCTTTACTTTAAACCCATGTGGGTCTGTATATTTAAAGCGTGCTTCTTGTAATCAGATGTTTGGCTTTGTAATGCAGTCTGATTACAAGAAGCACGCTGTTTTTAAATTGTGTTATTTGAGCAATATACTTTTAGTGTGACTAGTGATATGGTTCAATTTGTTTGTTATTTTGCTATCTAATTTTTACTTATCCTAGCTGTTCTCTTTTTATATTTTTCCTCTCTTACTTTTTAAATTATTTGAGTATTGCTTATAATTATTTTTTATTTTCTTTGTTGGTTTATTATCTGTAACTCTTTGATTATTGTAGTGATTATTCTTATGATTTGTTTTATACATTTTTAACTCAACAGAGTCTACCTTCAAATACCTACCTTCACACTATCTCTCATAATAGTATAATAAACAAAAATAATTGTATAATAAAACATTAGTGTATGATAATGTGATATGATAGCATAATAATTCTTTGATTATATTGTATGATAACAATAAAGCTAATAGATTTGTAATTTGTAATATTATATATCTTTAACTTATGACAATCTTCCTTAAATATTATCTACTTCATTTGTGATAGAAGAAATGACAGTAATATATTTTCGTTTGTCTCATCTCTGCCCTTATGCTATTATTCACACACTTTCCGTATATATAGTTACAAACTCCTAATGAATTATTATTATTTTTATTGATGCAATCATTTAACTTTAAAAGGATTTAAATAAAAAAGCCTCATCTAGTTACTATTTCTGTTGTACTTGTTCTTTAGGTTCACATCCATTTGGTATCATTTTTTTCTTCTGCCTGAATGACTTCTGTAACATTTCTTGTAGGTGTGGCTCTGCTTTTGATGAGTTATTTGAATCAGCCTTAACTTTTTCCTCATTTTTTTTAATCTTTAAATTTTTTATTTTAAAATTGTGGGGTACAACTCAGGGTTAGGTATGCAAATATTCACTGTGCCGGCACTCTTGTGGCTGAGGTGTGTCCCCCCTTCCCCAGACAGATTCCCACTGCTGCCAGTCCCACCTCCCCATCCCCTTCCCCTCTCCCCCTGCAGTTTCCTGCTACTGTGAAAAACGTATTACGCTGATTCTCATGACCTGGCGCCTGGCCACACCATCACCTGTTATGGCGGATCAGCTGGAGCCCCGGAGTCTCCCCTCAGACGGACTTTCACTCTCCCACCAGTGCATGCCTCCTCACGCAGAGTCTCCATGGACATTTGGTTTTGCAGAGACGCTCACCGTCCAATTTGTCCGGTCGCCCTCTTATGTTCTGCTTTTCTCTTCATTTTTAATGTTTTTGCTGGGTGTTGAGTTGCAGGTTGAGAGGATTTTTTCTTCTTCTGTACTTTGAAGATGTCATTTCTATGGCTTTGTCTTCAAGTTCAGTATTTTTTCCCCATTCTATCTAATCATCCATTCATCCCACTTAATATATTTTTCACCTCACACATTTTAATTTTCAGCTCTAAAATTTGATTTGGATCTTTTAAAAAAATCTTCCATGTTGCTATTTACTATTTTAAATATATAGATTAGAATGATAATAAATTATGTAAATGTCCTTGCCTGGAAATTCTAACATCTGTATCAGTTCTGGTTCAGTTTTATTGGTCAGCTATTCTCTTCACTAGGAGTAATGTTTTCTGCTTCTCTCTATGCCTGGCAATCTTTGTTTAGATGACAGACATTGTACATTTTTCCTTGCTGGGTGCCTGATGTTATTTTTTGCTTCTACAAATATTCTAGAACTTTATTCTGGTATGCAGCTACCTTACTTAGAAACGGTTTGCTCATTTCAGGTCTTAATTCTATAACTTGTTAGGTGTATCATGTACTGTGCCCCATCTATTGTTCATTATTTCTAATTACGAAGGCAAGACCTTCCTGAGCAGTTTACCCAGTGAGTCATAATTGTGAGTTTTTCCACTCGAGTCAGTAGAAATAGACACATTGCCAGGCCGGCAAGAGAACTGGATTCTCTTCTGTCATCCTTCCAGATGTTTTCCCCTCATTTCATGGGAGTTTCTTTACATGCAAGTGCTGACTGTTAGTCTGACAAATGACTCTTGACAAAGACTCTCTGCACATCTCTGGGCATCTCTCTAAGAGCTCCACTCTTTTGTGCATCACCACACAAACTCCCTCTGCTTTGGTGTCCCTGGATTCTCAGCTCTATCTTGTCCACTGAGGGAGACCATCGAGACCTGCCTGGGTTTCCTCTCTCCGGGTCCCAGCCAGGAAGTGCTCGCAAGTTGTCAGTTGGGGATTCAAAGGGCTCACCTAGCTTGTTCTCTTCTCTCGGGAATGGCTGTTCTTTGTTATTGATGTCCAGCGCTTTGAAACCAATGTCTAGTATATTTGTCTGGTTGTTGCTTTGGGTGGAAAGTAGGAAGGCAAAGCAGACACCTAGTGCTCCTTGGGCAGAAGTGAAAGTCATATTTGACACACTAGATAACATTCTTAGTTAACAAGAGTGTGTTTTGTGTGTTTTCTCAGAATCAGTAAGTGACCTTAGAGATTCATGCTACCAAGTTGGGCATTCGCCAGCTCTAACACATATCATCTGTATGGTGATGGGCACAGTATTTCACCGTATAGATTCTTTAAAGCTACAAAACGGTGATTATGACGAATAATAGTCATTTCCACAAAACTGATGAGAAAATTAAATGAGATGCTGTCAACAGAGCACTTAGCTTATCACTTGCTGTGTGGAAAACACACAATGAGAGGAAGCCAAGGCAAAGTGAGATGAAGGAAAGGCCTCACAGTGGCTGAAGGTCGCACGGCTGTGAAGTGTCACAGCTTGGTGGGAACCCAGCACGGTCTAGCCCAAGAGCGGTGGTGTCTCTTCAGGCGGTCAGCGGCCACCTAGAGAAATGAAGACGTGGTCTCAGCTGCAGTGGGTGCAGTGGAGGGAACACGCTGAAGAGACGCCTCTCATCATGTGTCCTCCAGAACGCTCGTGTCCAGTGAACCCAAGTGAAGGGCTCTGATGCTGCAGACCTTGGCCAACTGTGTGATCTTTCACGAGGAGACGTCACGCTGCCCACCAGCAGGGAAGAGACTTCAGCCCAATGCTGTTGCAAGGGGAGCTGTTTCACTTTGCCTAGTCTTAACATCCTTTAGAACTAGTCTTTCTTAAACCATGCCCTAGATTTAAAATGAAAACTACTTAGAAGCTAAAGTTTGATGGTTTAGCGACAACTGGGCCATGGAAAGACAACGTCTGAGAATTATGGTAAAGATAAGAAAAAATATATTTAAATCTCCTGCGTTACACCTGAGGCACAGTGGTTGCTCTACAAATCAAAGAATTCTTTTATGCATAGATAGGATGTCTGCTAGTTTAACGCTTTTGATGCCATTTGGAATCAAAATAAAATCTAGTCACTTATTAACTATGTGACCGCAGTATTTCATTTATTCTCACTGTGCCTCAGTTTCCATAAATACGAAATGAAAATGATAAAATCTCCCTCAAAGGCTACATAATTTATTTTTTGTTTTCGCTTTTTTGTTTGTTTTTGAGTTGGAGTCTCACTCTGTCACCCAGACTGGAGTGCAGTGGCCACTCCCGGTCACCGCAGCCTCGACCTGCTGGGCTCCGGCGATCCTTCCGCCTCAGCCTTCCAAGCAGCTGGAACTACAGGCACGCACTACCGCACCTGGCTAATTTTTTTGATTTATTGTAGAGATGAGGTCTCGCCAAGTTGCCCAGGTGGGTCTCGAACCCATGGGCTCTGGCAATCCACTCACCTCAGCCTCCCAAAGGCGCGGGCTTAAAGGCTGAGCCACCGAGCCCGGTTGATAATTTGTACATTTGCTATGCAATTCTGGAGTACAAATAAGCCCTGCGATATAATGTTTTGCAGAGAAACTGGCTCTTGTCCCTTCCTCTCCTCTTTTCCTGTGCTCTCGGGCAGAATCTGGACAGAATTCTTTGTCCTTTAGAAGCTCATTGTCAACGTCGCAGATTGCACTTGGACTTCTATGGTGCATGCTGATGTGAAAGCCACCTCCCGTTTAATCTAGGACACGTCCAACCATGGCCTGCATGGCTCAGACGCATCTGGGGCCTCACTGCATTTAGCAAGTTAATCGTTCATTAAGAGGAAGGGACATTCACAGAGTTGGCCGACATCCTGATAAACTACCAGCGACTTTCCGTGTTTGATTTATGGGCACAGGCACGGCTCCTTGCCAGCTCGTGTCGGACCGGGCTGGAGCGATAAGCACACATTTATCTCGGGGCCTTGATGAATGACAGGGGGACGCTGCACCGTAAAGGCAACAAAGCCACCCTGCGGGGAGAGGACCGTCCCGGGAGCATCAGGAAAGCCCGACCAGACTCCTTGTGGGAGGACAATGGCTGGAATGGAAAGTTAGAATTTTAATTATCATACAAATTAGAAGGGGATTAATCAGCTCATGTTTCATGACTTGACGTGGTGTGGAGCACCACCGGTTAAGTTTTATGGCGAATCTTGGATGAATTGAGACACAGCGGGAAGGTCTAACACCCAGACTCCAGCTGCATGCTGATGGCTCCTTCCCCTCCCAAGGTGAGAAACCGAGCGTGAGTGAGGGGCTGTGAGGACACCCGCGCGATGCCGGCTTGCCTTCTCCCGTTTCTCGGTGTGGGTGAGACCCTTCTGCCCTCAGCTCCTCTTTGTCACGTGGGATCCCTCGACGGCTGCGTTCACCCCGTCAGCCTGGGGGGAAAGACCCCGAGCACACCGCCACCCGACACCTGAGCATCTCGCCACCCAGGACCGGAGAGTCACCTCAGAATCGCTGCCAGAGCCCTGTGCCCCTCCTGTGTCTCTCCTCCCATTCCTCCCCAGGCCCTGGGCCAATCAAAAGCACGGCTGCTGAAGCCTGGTTTTCACCAACTTGGCCCCAGTCAACTGGGGCTCTGAGCGGGCCACTCAAGGCTTCAGAGACACAAATGCACAGCTGACTGGAGACGCCTGGGAGCTGAGACAAGAGACTCATCACTGCTGCTGCGAACACGTGGGCGCTAAGGGTTTGCAGCCACCGTTCCAGTGAGGAGGCTGGTGAAGAACTGGGAGGGAGCCCAGAGTGTGTGTGGCCGAGGTGAGTCTTAGACTGAGGGATCAGCCATCTGAGCAACTGACAGACAGGTCAGGTGTCACGTGACCAACCCTGAGCTTTTGCGGTTCCTTGGACTCGAGCTTCTCCCTGACTTGTCCCTCTCAGCGTTCTCTCCATTTCAGTACAAGGTAGTTCATTCGATCCTTCCCGTTGCTCGAGGAAATCCAGACTCATCTGATCTCAGCCGATCCTGCAGGTTCTTTTACGAAGAGAACTGCCCACTTCTACTTAGGTTATGCTGTTCCACACACATTTGCCTTTCCCTTTTTTTTTTTTTGAGTTGGAGTCTCACTCTGTCACCCAGACTGGAGGGCAGTGGCTGCTCCCGGCCACCGCAGCCTCAACCCGCTGGGCTCCGGCATCCTTCCGCCTCAGCCTTCCGAGTAGCCGGAATTGCAGGCATGCGCTACCATGCCCAGCTGATTTTTTGATTTATTGTAGAGATGAGGTCTCGCCAAGTTGCCCGGGAGGGTCTCGAACCTGCGGGCTCAGGCAATCCACTCACCTCAGCCTCCCAAAACGCGGGATGACAGGCTGAGCCACTGAGCCTGATCTCGTCTGGGCCCACTTCTTTTGTCCCTGCTCAAGTAGACGTATTCTCAGCAAGTCTGCCAGAGCGAGCCTGTTGACATGTCAATAAAACCCCGTGATCTCTCCAGTCTGCTCAGTCCTCTGATGATTGAGTCTCCCTTAGAGTTAATCGCCTTCGGGGGACACTCAAGGCCCTGTGATCTCATTTTTCTCTGGCCTCAGGGCCTGCTGTCGTCCCTTTTCCTTCGCCCAACCTCATGGCGTTTGCACCTGCGGTGACCTCTGCCGTGATGCTCTTCCCTCGGGATCCACATGGCCCGGCTCCTTTGCTTCACGTCAACCTTTGCGCAAATGTTGCCTGTGGTTCTTAGTTTTGCGTCTTAGCTTGACTTGGCCACGGTACCCAGATATTTGGTCAGATGTCATTCTAGACATTTCTGCAGAGGGACCTTTTAGATAAGATTAATATTTCAATCAGCAGGCTTAGAGTGGAGCAGATTGTCCTCCATAGCGTGAGTGGGTCTTGTCCAATCAGTTGAAGGCCTTAACAGAACAAAGACTGACCTCCCTTAAGGAGGAGGAAGGCGGTTCTGTTTCTTCTTTTTCCTTTATTTTTTATTAATTAATTTATTTGTCACCCAGGCTGCATTGTAGTAGCACGATTATGGTGCACCAAAGCTTTGACCTCTTGGGCCCAGAAGATTCTCTCACCTCAGCCTCCTGAGTAGCTGAAAATACAGACGCATGCCCACCATGTCCAGAAATTTTTTTTATTTTTGTAGAGATGAGGTCTTGCTATGTGGCTCAGGCTGGTCTCAAGCTCCTGGGCTCAAGCAGTCCTCTCACCTTGGCCTCCCCAAGTGCTAGGATTGCAGATGAGCGTCGCCAAGCCCAGCCAACTGTTCTGTTTTCAGACCCAAACTGCAACATCAGTTCTTCTCTGGATCAGGGATACCTTGTTTAGGCACTGTATCTGAAACATCACTTTCCTCCTCCTCGCACTCACTGTAGTCCACAGCACACAGACAACCAAAGTCAGGGCAGACATTTGCCAGAAGGGATGTCTTCAACGTCTGGTTTGCAGTTGAGGCATGCCTACACCAGTTTGTAATGTTTATGACTTCTGCAAGGTAAAAACTTTCGCCATGGATAATTTTAAGCCACCAAAGCAATAAGTGCCTTGCAAAATTCCTGAAAATAAAATAATTGGCTTTTGCAAACTAGTGTGATCTGGCTCTGGTGTGCCCGCTTATAGTTTTTGGGGGTTCTGTTTTTCTTCTTGGCTTCAGTTATTGACATACTATTGATATATATTTCACTTCTGTGTTTTGTATGTTAGCTGTCTCTGCCATTAGAATATAATTTTCATATGGGCAGTCATTTTCTGACACTTTGTTCATTGCTAGCACATTGCCAGTCGCAAGGTTTTTTTTTTCTGTGTAAGAGTATTTAATAAAAGAATGAGCAGCCACTCCTTAGCAGACATTGATAAATTTGGGGATAGAGAGAATAAGACAAAGTCCTTGATTGTGATTTCTATACAGTGGTGAAGACAAGCCTTTGTAAGACAATGAGATCATGACTACACAGAGGTTGCTCTTGATAGACATGAGGACACAGGAAAATCATTGAAACCAAATTTAAATATCAAAGGCGACTGACTCTTACGTGAATGGGGATGTGACTCTGTAACGACAAACAGTCACAAAGTCTCCCTGGAATGCCCAACTTCTAATACCCTTTTTCTTCCTCAAATTCGAGATACGTATGCAGGACATGGCAGTGTTTTCTAGCTTGTTGGTGTCTCTGAAAACCTCACAAGGCGTGTGAGCCGGACTGAGGCACACAGCTAAGGGTCAAGGCCCACAGTGTCCACTTGGACCGACCAGCCAGTCCTGGAGGCAGGAGCAATAAAAAAAACCTTAATGCTCCAGAATAAAGTAAAGCGAGAGCAGATTACTTGTAACTGCTGCTTGGACAACCCTGGCCCCCTGTTTGGTCTGGTGTCATGGGTGGCAGATAAGTTAGAGAAGGCCACGGCCATGGCAAGCCTTTTAAATCACAGTGATCTAGCCAGGCGTGGTAGCGCATGCCTGTAATTCCGGCTACTCGGAAGGCTGAGGCGGAAGGACCGCCGGAGCCCAGCAGGTCGAGGCTGCGATGATCGGGAGCATGCCCCTGCACTCCGGTCTGGGCGACAGAGTGAGACTCCGACTCAAAAAAAAATTACAGTGATCCTGTTTACTGGTAAACACGACTTTGTCAGATAAGTGTTTCCTTCAGTTTGAGGAAGAGAGGGATGGGGAAAAGAGTCATGCTTTCCCTTCCCTTTGTGGATTGCGAGTGAGCTCATGTGCAGTTTACCCCAGTGGCAGAGTTCTACAATTTGGGAGGATGAAGGAAACGGACACAAATCGGCGAAGTTACTCTGCTAGGTTCTCGACACGGACGTAGACCCACAGTTTTGTTGACAGAGTTCATAAAATCATCTAACTCATGCTCACAATCTATGTGGTAACTTGGATCAGAGCACAGCAGTTCCTTGGGCGAGTCTTCCGTGGCTATGCAGCATTCTGCATGTGCTGAGGAACGTCTACTTACCCCTCCACACACGCTGTCTGTTTTCCACCAGCTTGCTGGACTAAACAGACAGGGTCCTGTGGCCGAGCTTCTGGTGTGTCCGGAGATCAGAGGGAAGGAGGGCGAGGAAAGTCAGGACACGTTACAGCCCACGCCAGGACTGCTTCCGGGGGGCCCTGACTCATGGCCTGGCGGTCGTGTGTTGTGTGAGGTTTTTATAGGAGTTTGCCGAAGACCAAGTTAGATATGTGCTTCTTCAGAGAAGGACTGTGCTGGCAGTTTTCAAACCTGTGGGCCCCCTGGGACCACAGGTGTGGCTGTGGCTTCTCCGAAGACTCAGGCCCGGCTTTCCCAGAGCGCCAAGACGTGGGAGGCCACAGCTGCTCAGGGTGATTTGTGCTTTCATGTTTCCT
Organism: Cephalopachus bancanus; assembly: GCA_027257055.1. Classification (NCBI taxonomy): domain Eukaryota; kingdom Metazoa; phylum Chordata; class Mammalia; order Primates; family Tarsiidae; genus Cephalopachus; species Cephalopachus bancanus. Next base: position 1,145,914 of record JAPVLO010000252.1, on the reverse strand, counting down.
GTTACTTTTTCTGCTCTACTCCTCCCAAGACAGTTTTCTTGACTCCTCCCTGGGGTTGCAGGGAGCAGGGTGTCGTGGAAGATTTGCTTTGCAATCATCATGAGACAGAGCCAGGGAACTCACGACGTCATCGCTAACATTTTCCAGCTTGTGAGGTTCTGGGACACTGAACTGAGCCTAAGTGCCTCGTGTTGGGAAATTCCCTTAGGCCTCGGGAACTCCAATGGTTGGCTGACTTCCTTGGTTAAAGGCTTTAATGGAACAAATGATCTGAGAGTTCCTCCATATTCAACTTTTAAATGATTTTTTTTGAGTTGGAGTCTCACTCCGTCGCCCAGACTAGAGCGCAGTGGCCACTCCCAGCCACCGCAACCTTGACCTGCTGGGCTCCGGCGATCCTTCCGCCTCAGCCTTCCAATAGCTGGAACTACAGGCATGCACTACCACGCCCGGCTGATTTTTTGATTTATTGTTGAGATGAGGTCTCGCCAAGTTGCCCAAGCGAGTCTCGAACCCGCAGGCTCAGGCAATCCACTCACCTCAGCCTCCCAAAGGCACGGGATGACAGGCTGAGCCATCGAGCCCGGCTCTTAAATGATTTTTAATGTGATTATTTTTCCCCTCATATTGATCCAGCATTTTCAGTGAGAAGGTTGGTTCCAATGACCTAGCATCATTGGCAGAAACTGGGAGCACATGAGATGATTGCTCTATGAAACTTTCTAGCTGAAAAATATCACGAATTATTTCAGAAGCGAAAAGGCAGCAACGTCCTGGAAGGGTGGGGTTAAGAAGGTAGTGGAACCTAGGGATGATTTTTGCAAAAGGTTCTTCCTGACTCAGCTTCCTGACCCCTCCTTTCCCCAACAAGAGGCTCTGCAGGAAGGAGATCCCTCCTGGGGGAATCTCAAAGCCTGAGGGCGCAGAGCACCCAGGCAGAACGCCCTGGCTCAGCCTGTAATCCAGCGCTTGGGGAGGCTGAGGTGAGTGGATTGCCTGAGTCCGCGGGTTCGAGACCCGCCTGGGCAACTTGGCGAGACCTCATCTCCACAATAAATCAAAAATTAGCCAGGCGTGGTGGCACACGCCTGTCGTTCCAGCTACTTGGAAGGCTGAGGTGGAAGGATCGCTGGAGCCCAGTAGGTCGAGGCTGTGGTGGTTGGGAGCGGCCACTGCACTCCAGTCTGGGCGACAGAGTGAGACTCCAACTCAAAAAAAAAAAAAAAAGAAAATTTCCTGAGAAGATCCGGGAATGTTTGGTTTAAAAGTATTAGGTGCAGATAAAAATAACAATGAGATGATGTCTTTACCTATAAATTGGAAAATGGTTTTTAAAAACCCATTAGCTTGTGAAGACATAGGCACACTCATTTATTAGTGTGAAGTGGAACACATTTGAAAAGAGTTTGACAACATGAATACAACCTAAAAGATAATTATACCTTTTGGCCAGCAATGTAACTTCTAGGAAATTATCCAAAGTAAAATCTAAAATGCGGGGAAAAGCACTAGGCACAAAAATGGATTCATTCAATAAGTGTGTATTGAGGGTTTACTATGTGCCAGATTTTTTTATGTGTAGGAATTTAGCAGCAGATTAAGAACAAAAATATTTTAGTCATGAAGGTGCTCCTTCAAGGTGGGGCTGGTATAGACAAACAAGGAATTTAAGAAGTTACTTATTATTAAAAGCATCTTAAGTGGTCTATTTCAGGCTAAAATGAAGTATGATCACTGTAGATAATTTATCATAGAAGTTAAAAAACATACTGGACAAAATGCAAAAAGTTGAGGCCTCTGAAAAATAACTAATAGCAGACATATTGGGGAAAAAGTCAAAACTCCAACATGCAGAATGACCAATATGGTGGCTGTGAGTTTTCTGGCTATTTCCCCTTTTTAAAATTCTCAGTTTTGAACCAAGAACAGATCAAAACAGGAAACTGCGGGCCACAGAGTAGATGTAGTCAGCAAATACCAAGAGAGATCTGCTTCTCAGGACTGACTCAGGAAAACCATCTCCCATCCCTCATGACGCAGAGAGTGTAGAGAGAATCCTCATAGGGTTTCTCCTATTTTTTTCCTCGCATGGCCCTGCCCCAAGACCAGTGCCAGTCACATGATGCCGAGGAATTGGAACGAGCACTTAGGTCCCCAATAACAGAGACCAGAAAGCAGGGTTTCATAAAGAGTGTTTGGGGGCATCCCCAACATATTTCTCTCTCCTTCTCTCCACTCTGTCACAAGGGCAGGCACAGCAAGGCAGAATGGCACAGGATTTTAAAACTCCGAGAGAGCCCGTGTTTCTGTCTGGGAACCAGAAAAACGATGCCTTGGGAGGTAGAAGCCGTGGGGAAGACCCTGAGAGGGGACGGTGGCAGACGAGGGTCTCTAATCTGTGCACAGCCCCCCATGTGCTGAACCTGAGTTGAATGCACCCAGAAAAACCAGCAAAGGCTTTGAAGCACCGTGAGACACATAGCCCGGATCCCAGTCTGAAGTCTGAGTGGTACCTGCAAGGGGTGACCACACAGCACCGCACAAATTGTGAGACAGAGCCATCACCGGAACTACCCACCACAGAAGGAATGCAGAGCCTGTGAGCCAGACCTAAACGAGTTGATTGCTTCCCAAAGCAAACAGAAAAGCTGCGCTATTTAGAGCATTTTGACATGGCCAGGCGTATGCCACATGGTATTTAAAATTTTCAGAAAACATGAACAATTTTCAAGGAAAAATAAAATCAGCAGAGGCCAAGATGTGGGGGTGGTCAGACAGACTTTCATGCCACTATTTGAACAGCGATCCATCAAGGTAGAGGTAAATATGTTCGAAACAGATGGAAACATAGGAATTTTCAGGGGAGAAACAAATGATAAAAACATAACTAAATGTGAATTTGGAGACTGAACAAGACTACATTTAAATTTTTAAAGAAATCACCAGGTTGAATGCAGAGAACAGATGGAAAAATCAGTGTCCTTGAAGATAAAGAAATAGAAATGATCCAATCTGAAAAAGAGTACAAAGACATTGCAAATAAAATGAATAGAGCTCTACGGACCTGTGGGATGATATGAATAAACAAAAAATGCGTGTCAAGGGAATCTCAGAAACAGACAGGAAAGAGCACACTGTTTAAAAATTGATGATATCATGGCTGAAAACTTCCTAGATTTGGTAAAAGAAAAAAACAAAAAACCCATATATGTACAAGTTTAGCCATTTTATTTTGAGAAAGCCAAAACAGGCTAAATGCAAAGAATATCATTCCCATGGAAAAGAGTAAAGTGGGCTCTTCAGTATATCCCATATACAGAATTAACTCAAAATAGATCACAGACCCACATGTAGCGTCTAACTGTAAAACCCCTAGAAGAAAACACTGGCAAGAATCTCTGTGTCAGGTCAGTGAGCCGGTGCCACGGAAAAGACACAAAGAATGGCCCAAAGAGGAGCAGAAAAAGTGCGTTTGGAAAGTAGGTCAGAGAAAGAGTGGATCCACCTCTCCAAGACCGTTGAGGGGGCCAGACCCTTAAGGAGGGCTTGGCAGCAAACGTTTGAGGTTGAAAGCTTTTACGGGCTCCCTTTCAGTGGGGGCAGGTCAGCACAGACACTGTCACCAGGGTGATGCGGTGGTGGTCTGCGTCACGCCATCACGAAGCGCTGATCTCAATTCATTACGTCAGCTTGGCCCTTTATGTCAGAAAGACCAACACTTTGGATAAAAGTGGAATTGGCACAAACCGTGCTTGGGTATCTACAAGACAATTATCAGTAATTACTTCTGGAAAACCAGTGTTGTTTTTCTTTTAATGATTATAAGGTGGGTTGAAGCAAGCTGCTGAAAAGGCACGGCAAAGTTAAGCAATGTTAACATGGCTGCCGCTCCGACAAAAGTTACTCCATTTCAGCTTTTTGCCCTTTCACTCTGTAACCTTGAATTGGGCAGTAGTTTCTTAGCTATAACAAAAAAGGTATAAGCCGGGCTCGGTGGCTCAGCCTGTAATCCCGCGCCTTTGGGAGGCTGAGGTGAGTGGATTGCCTGAGCCCGCGGGTTCGAGACCCGCCTGGGCAGCGAGACCTCATCTCTACAATAAATCAAAAAATCAGCCGGGCGTGGTAGCGCATGCCTGTAATTCCAGCTACTTGGAAGGCTGAGGCGGAAGGATCGCCGGAGCCCAGCAGGTCGAGGTTGCGGGGGCCGGGAGCGGCCACTGCACTCCAGTCTGGTCAACAGAGTGAGACTCCAACTCAAAAAAAAAAAAGGTATAAGTAGCAAAAGAAAAAATACACTTTTTGTATTTCATCATCAAAATAGAGGAGAATTATATATCATCAAATAGAGGAGAATTATGTTTCAGAGGACACCATCAAGAAAGAGAAAAGACACCCCACAGAGTGACAGGAGGTATTTTCAAGCCATATGCTTGATAAGGTACTTATACTCAGAAAATATGAAAAAAGATTACAATTTAGTAACAAAAGACAACCTAATTTTTAAAGATGGACAAATGAGAAGATACATAAATGGCCAACAAGCGCGTAAGAAGAAATTCTCAATATGCACATCAAAAGCACAATAAGATACCACTTCATACTTACTATAGCTTGGCTGTAATAAAAATGACAGAGAATTCACAGGTGTTGATGAGATTGTGGAAAAACTGAAGCCTTCATGCAATGCTGGTAGAAGTGCAAAATGGCACAGCTGCTTTGGAAAACAATCTTGTCACTCTCCAAATGATTAAACATAGAACTACCATATAATCTAGCAATATCACTCTTACATATACACCTAAGATAAATGAAAGCATTTGTATACACACACACACACACACACACACACACACACACGCGCAAACACACACTAATGTATGCACAGATATTCTTAGCAGCCTTACTCAGAATAGCCAAGAAATCATTCAAAGATCATAGCTTGATGAATGGATAAATAAAATGTGGCATGTCCATGCAAGGGAATATCACTTGAAAATGAAGAAGAATGAGTGAGGTCCTGGCATAAGCTACAACAGGAATAAATCTTGAAAATATTGTGTAAAGTGAAAGAAATCAGTTACAGAAGACCATGTTTTTAAGATTCCACTCATATATGAAGTAACTGGAATAGGCAAGCCTGGAGATGGAATTAGGTTAGTAGTTGCCTAGGGTTGGGGAGAAAAGGGGATTTGTGGGCGGTGGTTGGGGGTGGGAGACATCAGTTAAGGGGAACAGGGCTTCTTTCTGGATGAAAGTGCTCTACCGTTTCTGTGATGACAGCTACATAACTCCGTGAATGTGCTAAGATGGGTTGAGTTTCAGTAAATGAGTGCATAGCATGGTGTATGAATTATATATTATTAAGGCTGTTACGAAAGAATACCAGCCGGGCTCGGTGGCTCAGCCTGTAATCCTGCGCCTTTGGTAGGCTGAGGTGAGTGGATTGCCTGAGCCCGCGGGTTCGAGACCCGCCTGGGCAGCGAGACCTCATCTCTACAATAAATCAAAAAATCAGCCGGGCGTGGTAGCCCGCGCCTGTAATTCCGGCTACTCGGAAGGCTGAGGCGGAAGGATCACCGGAGCCCAGCAGGTCGAGGCTGCGGTGGCCGGGAGCGGCCACTGCACTCCAGTCTGGGCGACAGAGTGAGACTCCGACTCAAAAAAAAAAAAAAAAAAAAAGAAAGAATACCATTCCCAGACGCAGTATAATCAAATTAATAGATATTCAAAGATCTGTAACCCACTGGGAAAACAAGTAAAACTCAACATGTTACTTTAAGGGAACAACAATATGTATGAATGCAAATTTCTTATCAGAAGCTGTGGAAGCCAGAAAGCATTGGGACAGTATTTTCAAAGTACGGAAAGAAAAACTACTTATCCAGAGTTTTGTATCCAGTGAAATTACCCTTCAGGAATGAATGCACAATAAAAACAATCACAGATGAGAGGAGACGAGGAATGTGTCACCAGCAGAGCTGCTCTATGATGAATGCGAAAGAAAGGCCTGCGGAAAAAGGGAGATCACACCAGGGGGAAATTTGGAACTTCAGAAATGAAGGAAAACAGAAATGGTAAAAATCTGGGTAAGCATAGAGGACTATTGTTCTCTTTGCAGGCTCTTTAAAATATGTATGACTGTGGAAGGCAGGAATTATAACACCGGGGGGTTTCAATGTATGTGATTTAAAACATGAGGGGAGGGGCCGGTGGGGCCCAGGTGATTGTAGAAGTTCTGTGTGTCATTTGAAGGATGTCTCGATTGTGAAAACTACCATATGCAAAAGACAATTCCTAGAACTGCCCCCTCCCGAAAATACATAGAGCTATATTTCCAAAGTCATACTAGGGCACAGCCCAGGAAGGATGAGAAGATGGGATGTCACTGAAATAACCACTGGACAGTACTGTCTTTCTCTTCTCTATCTATTCCGCCTTCATTTGAAAACAATCCTGGTCACAACACGCTTAACTTGTTTCTTGACCCGCTCATGAATTGAACCTCTAGTTTGACAAATATTGATACAGGCTGTAACTGACTATGAACTAAGGTTGCGAGACAGATGGGATGCAAGCCTCTCATAGATCTCCGTTCCCTCAGGGGTGAACTGGGAGAAGGTAACTTGATAAGCTCAGGCTTTAGTCCAAGGCAGAGAGAAAATAAACACATGAATAAGAAACGGTCTCCCAGAGAGAATTGCTAGTCCGTAGTTATAGGTGGTTAAGTCCAGATTTTAGATTAGAGAATCTGTGGCTTTAGAAACCCCAAGCTAAATTTTAATTTCAAGGAGGTAGTCTGCCTCAAGGAATACTCAAAGGCAAAGTTCAAAAAAACTCGAGCTCATAATTTCAGGAAAAAAATCAAACATTCATGGAAGCTGGACACCATGTGTGAGGGTCACCAGAAACCAAAGCTCTGCAGTCAGTTGTGCAGGCCCTTCGGACACCGGCTGTATAAGACACACAACGTAGAATGAGGATGCTTCAGGCAGAAAGTGGAGGGTTGGAAGCATGAGTAAGAACAAGACTCAGTCAAAACTGACCATTCAGGGTGTAAGAAAACAAATCAGAATTTCTAAAGCAAAGCAAAACAAAAATGACAACTGAAGTTTAAAAGTTAGGACTGCGAAGCGTCCCCTCGAGAGTGAGCCTAGTGACTTGCTCTTGAAGGATACAGCAGGGAAAGACAAGAACAGCAACGGTAAAGGCAAGAAACCCGCCAGACACCTCCTTAACCAACAAGGAGAGTCGACATCCCCAGAGCTGCCATCTCACCTGGACGCCAGGTGGCCCTGGGTGGGCACTTCACTTCTGTGTTCTTTCTCCAAATCCATGACCCAGTCTGACGATGAGTAAAAACAAGACAAAACCCAACCGAGACACTCCAGAGGGTGCCTGGCTGGTAAACTGGAAGGCTGTAATCCAGAACACAAGGAGAAGCCGAGGAGGTTTCAGGGGAGGCTGGGAAGACATGACAACTGAATGCACGGTCGTACCCTGGATGGCATCCTAGACAGAAAGAGGGTGTTCGTGGAAGAACGGGTGAAACCCCAGTCATGCTGGGAGCGTGGGTGGTAGGATTGTGCCAGTAGCAGTGATTTGCTTGGACGAGTGTGCCACAGGGAGGTGTTGTTCAATGGGGACAGAGCTTCAGTGTGGGGAAGATGAAAAAGTCCTGGAGAGACGGTGGTGGTGGTGTTGGTTGTCCCGCAATGTGAACGTGCTGCTAAACTGTACACTTAAAAGAATTGAAATGTGAGTTTTATGTTATGTATCTAATACCACAATAAAAGAAAGAAAATAAGAAAAGGGAAACTGAGCGGGGCAGATCCTCAGAGAGACTTCCCCTGGCGTTGATGTCGGCTGGTCACCTACCAGGAACCGACTGTAGGCCACGTTCTGGGGACTCGAAGCTGGGCATAGCTGTGCATCCCGTCCCTGGCTGACTTGGCTTTTTCAGAAGAGGCAGCGGTCCACTGGTGACACCAAAGAACCACCGGTACTGAAACCAAAACGTGCAAATCCGGAAGAAAAACGGCCTCCCCCACGAGCCTTTCCTTTGAGAATTTGCTAATTGCCTTGGCTCAGTTTTCTGGTATTTCCTCCTAATCAGACAGAGCATTTTTGCCAGTTTTAGCAAGATTTGTTTTGGAAGCTGCATTTGACTGAGACAAGAGAGGGCCTTTTATTTCGTTTTGTGTTTCCCTTATATGGTTGGCTGTTTTAGTTGTCCCCTTACATAGCTGTGTGCTTACCTTATACTGTCCCAGCAAACCAGCAACAAACTGTCATTACAGGACTCAACACTTGATGGGGCTGGCTTAACCGTGGCCCCACCCTGTTGCTACCGTGATGGGGCCTCAGCAGACAGAACAGGGACAAAGGACATTCGGGAAGATGACATTGGATCTGATTCAGTGGTGATTACTCCCACTACCACTGCTAGGAGGAAGGCAGAGGAGAAGAAGAAAGAGAAGCGGAGGGAGGGGAAGGAATTATCACCGAAGGCGCGGCGTACTGAGTGCTTGGGCGGCAGGAACTGAGACCCGTGCTTTGTACACATGACCTCTCGTTTTCACGATGGCTTTGTGAGGCAGGCTTTATCACCCACATTTGACAGAAGAGAACGCAGAGAATCAGAGCAGTGAAGCGACTTCACAAGTCACACAGCTACTGCCTGGCCGAGCTGGTGTGTGGTGACAACACAGATGGTGCCATTGCTCCCTGACCCAGAAATGTTTGGAGATGGCACGGCCACCAGACAGAGGCCCATGGCATCTACCCATTTTGTGGCACATCCAGCGCCAGGGTCCCGTACATCTGATCGAGCGTTCTCGTAGCATCCCACCGGACACATTTTGATCAAACCTTTTGCAGATGTATCCCGTCTTCCTCGAGAAGGACTAGTTCTCAGCAGACATCAAGTCGAAGCAAGCCAAGCCGCACGCGCGGTCGGGGGATGGGCGGGAAGGCTGTCAACTCTGAACCGAATCACTGCAAATGGTGAGGGTACCCTCGCTCCAGCTGACAGAGTTTCCTGTCATAGGTACAGGCAGCGCTCTGGGCGTGTCCCTGAAGACCACTGATGGCAGTGGCTCTGACCACGGGCACTTTGAGTAGCTTGGCTTTCTACGATTCGGTGGCGTGACCCTGTTGCTCGATAACAGCTTTTATTTCTCCTCTGCCCTTCTCAGTGCGACGCTTTCCCGCCACCCCCACATGTTAGTGCTTGGTTCTGGCCAGCTGCCTGGTCTAGTTGACTTCTCAAGGAAAGGTCCCTCCGGACACAAGAGACTGGCTGGGCTTTCAGCTGGGCCCAGCCTCTGCCTCCCCATCACCAGGCTGGCAGAGAGAAGGCACTCCAGCGGGCCTCTGACCTTCCCTTGAAATGGCAGGGACTGATGGTGAACCGTTCTGTCTCCAAGTGAAGGGTGGGTCTTTTCTTAAATTCTCCCCTGAAATTTATCTGGGCATAGAGCTGTACTTGAGAGGGGTCTGGAAGCCCCCTCTGACCTTGGTAGGAGCTCAACTACTGCTGCTTTTAGCTCTGGCTGTGGCGAGACTGGTTTTTCCGAGATCTCAGGGTGCAGTGGGGTGGATTTTTGGAGGATCTGGCTGTTAGGGCAGCGCCCATGCCCACGTCTGACCCAGGTGCCCTCACTCCAGACGTGCATGACCGTCCACCGGGCTCAGCCTTGGCCTCTCGGAGGCATGGCTGTCCTGGGAGTCTCCAGAAGGCTCGTCCTGTGATTAGAATCCAAAGTCATTTAGAGTCCACGGTCGATTTCCTCCTTCAATGTAACCCTCACCGCCACGCCATAAATCACCTCTGATTGCCAGGGTCGTAAACACGAGAAATCTGGAGGTTGAGATTCAGTGATGAGAGGCTGACTCCCAGTCCACGGATGCTCTGGCTAGGGATGGCCACGTCCACGCTTCAGGGCGTGGGACAAGAGTGCCATCGACCATCTGCGCGGCTTCCGGGGCAGGAGCCTCTGACACGGCTGCTGCCCACACTAGAACAGTGAAGTCCTTGTAGGCATGACAGTCTCCCACCCAACTCTTTCCTCTCACCTGTAATCCTCTCGTGGTCTCCATCTGAAGGGTCCACTTCCTGAGTGGCAAAAAAGTGGCTCTTGCTCTGGGGCTTTGGAGAGTCAGGTTGCACAGCAAACTCAGCCCTCATTTCGGATGTGATTTGGGCCATCCCACCGCTCTCGGCTCCGCTGCGTCTTCCAGCAGGCTTCTGAAAGAGCTCGGGCTGCCCACAGGTCTCCTCTCCTCCATCCCTACCTTGGTTCTCCCACCTCTGACCCTCATTTGTTGTCGCGACAGTGCACATGTTGGCACTTCTGGAAAGTCTGTACACAGTTAGGAAAGCCACCCAGAGAATGATGCCTGTTGCTGGGTTCAACTGTCTAGCAGTGCTTGGGTGCCTTGGGACAGCCTCCCGTCTCTGGAGTCGTGGAGGACCGTAGGGCCTGGCTGAGCTGAGTGTGGCGTGATCCCACGCCCACGACACCCGTTTCATGCGTCCGTCTCATCGCGCGTGGAAGCAATGTGTGCACCCTGCTGCTGGGATGCTGTCTCCTGCCTGTGAAGGTCCCTGGCTAAGAACCCCGTGCAGGGGACACGTGCAGGAGACCGGTACACAGTTCATGGCTACGCTCTGGGAGAGATCAGTGGAGCTCTTCTCAGCTGTCAGAAAGGCTGAGATTATAAAACAATTCTGCTCTCTGGAGGTCCCAGTGCCTCCTCTGGGGTCTGTGTGTTGACTTCAGGTGAACGGGCGCTGACTGGCTGAGGCCACCCACCCTGGGCCAAAGCTCCAGCCCGCCATGGCGAGTGTTCCGGTCAGAGTGATCGCCGTCGGGCCCCTCACAGTTCTTCATGCTGTGCACCGAGTGGCCATCAGGATAGGCTTGTCTTCCCTCAGGAGAAGTGATCGTACTCCTTGGTGCAGGTGGCCCCGAGGAAGCCGGGCCGTGAAACCCACAAATCTCTCCACATCGTGCTCCTTTTAAATCATCCAAGACCATTTCCAGATGAAAACATCTGTTTTCTTAAGGGGCAGCTGTGTTTCCTTTGAGTCTCTCAAGGGCCTAGAGAAATGCTCTTGTGGTTAAGAGACTCTGACGGCCATGGCTTCCCCTCCCTTCCCTCTCTCTTCCTGTCCTCCCCCTCACCTTCCCCTGAGAGAGCTCAGAGCCAGCTGCAGAAATGCCACCGCTTAGTAGCCTCTCAAGGTTGGCCGCAGTAATTCATGTTGTGTCCTTCATGGCTTAGCTCTTGTCTCCGAATGCCTCTAAGTCCTTGGTTTTTGGTGACTTCAGCAGACATCCTTTGTGGTCCTGAACTTGTCTTGTGGTCCCCAACACACTCCCGGCTGCAGCATCTTGCCTCCCTGCACCCAGGAGACCTAGCTGGGGGCAGGGGTAGGGAGCTATGCATTTGTTTGGGTCCATCGGTGGCTTGCGTGCCATACACGCTCCTGTAAGGGTGGTGGAGTCTGCTCTAAAACAGAACTATCTAGAAGTCCCTAAGGCCACCATGGTCAGGAGTCTTTTCCGCTGTAAGTGAAGGAAACCCAGCTCAAACCTGCATGAGCAAAAGGGGGACGTGCTGACTTTCACTGAGAAGTCCATGGAGAGTTCTCACGTCAGGTCTGCCTCACTCCAGGACCAGGGTGATGCTGTCCATCCCCTCTTGCTGGCCTCACCCTGCGTTTCCCCATCTCCAGGCTTCGTGTTGATTTCTTCTCAGTCTGCAGATGGAATCTTCCAGCTAGCAAGGGAAGACAGTTGTGGGTTCCCACAGATTTATTTCTCCTGATCTTTCTAATTCCAGAAAAAAAAAATATATATATAATATATATATGCACACACACATATATATCCATTCATCTATCTATCTATCTACCTACCTACCTACCTACCTACCTACTGACCTATCTCTATATTTCTCTGACTGGTCCTTCCTGGATTTCACATTTATCCCTGGCACTATCAGCATGTTCAAGAGAATGGAATATTGTGATTTGCCTAGACCTGGGTCACTAGGCCACTGCTGTAATTCTGGGAGGGGCCTAGAGCCATAAGCAGGGGCTTGAGGAGTAGCAGACTAGGACAGCCACCACGGTGGCAGCCACAGTTTCTCAGATGACCAGTGGTGGTAGATGGCTAGCCCATAGAGAAAAGGTGCTCCGCACTTTGTACAGTGAGCTTCCTGCCGACCGGGGGCCTTTCTCAGTCATTGCTTTGATCAATAAAAGGATAAGTTGATATGCGGTCTCAATCACCCATGCTCTTTGTCTCTGCAGCCCTGAATGCTCCAGAAGGAATAACTCTCTCTCCCTAGCCCCTGGAGTTGGACCCGGACTGGCCACATCAGCCTCTCAGCTGCAGCCCAGAAAGAGACACTGAACAAGCTGATCCTAATGTGATCGGTCAAACCTCCTAAGACAGCCTGCACTACCTGTCAACATCATCAGCACCTTCGTTTCAGGACAGAACTGAGCACACAATTTTCTTTAATGTAGGATATAAACAGGTTTCACATCTGTGATTTTTTAAAAATGACCTTGTGCTTAAGCAGTGTGCAATTATTATACACATTAGCTACTCCAAGGAAAAGCAAGAAACTGGGGTAGTTGGCCTCAAGCAGAAAAAATTCCAAACACATTTGCACAGAGTGCCAGGAGCCCATTGCATCTGCATCTCAGCATTGCTTCACAGATGGTCTGTTAGGCTGATGCATTCGTTATGGGTATGAGGTTCCACGGGGTTCTCCACCTCATGGTGTCATCGCTTACATGGTTCTTCTTCATCCCCTTTAAAAAGGCAAAAACATTTTAAAAAAAAAACCCTCAAAATTAGCCTGGCACAGAGCTCGCTGTGGTTTGCACAAAAGAAAGCAATCTTTTGTTGTGAATACAATACCCATTTCTTTATATTAAGCCATACACAGATTATTTGTTTTCTTAAAAAAAAAGCCAATTTACTTCCCGGTGTTGATGCTTAATTGAATCCAAAGCCTGGCCATGCATCACCAGCACACGTCTTTGAGGAAAAACAGGAGACGGCGTGCAGAGCCGAGGCTCGAGGCAGTATGAGAACAGGAAAATTCATAACTCATGCTTTATGGATCTCTCGTTTCAATTAGCAAAATGTGTCTCTTCCTTTCTTTTCGCTTTGTTAGTCTTCCACTAATAAACAATCTTGATGTAGCAGACAGTAAGGAAGATACATCTTCTAGATGTGCCAATATGTATGAACTGTTATCCAGAAACCTGAATTCCAAAATAAACGGCATGGATGGAGTCAGCACAGAGAGCTGGAGGGCTGCTGGTTTACGGCGTGTGTGGTGTGTGTGTGTGTGTGTGTGTGTGTGTGTGTGTGTGTGTGTACAGTCTTATATTAGTTCTAACAACAGATGTACATGGCTAATGGGTTGTCAGTGATTGTGAACCATGTAAGGATCTGCTGTTTGTCTTTGTTGCAGGGGAGACAGACATTGTGCTGGGAGGGCGCACCCTATGACTATGCTCACATGTTACAGAAGATTTGGATGCCATTGGCAATTCCTGAGGGACCCTGGCTTGCTTGAAGGTTCTTGTCTGTCTTTCTGACCGTCTCATTTCCAGTGGGTCACAGCAGAATGTTAAACAGGGAGCGCCAGATTTTACTTTTGCCTGCTTGCGTTATTTTTGAAACAAATAAAGAAGATTAACAGGCATCAGTGATTAAACTGGAGGTCCTTCGGAACTGGACACACTCCTTGGTTTCTCACCTGGAAGTTACATTCTTGATGACGTAAGCCCAGTCAGCGCCAGTGGCCAAGCCTCAAGACACGTCTTTGGAGGACAAGCAACAAATCCTCCAGAAAGCCTCGAAACGAGTCCATTAATCTGAGAATGAAAGAGAAAATGCTGGAAACTTGGAGAACATTAGCACAGAACATTAGGTGGGCTGACATGGGCCTGGAATGGCTCTTATCATGTGCTAGCCCTGTGCTTATGGTCATAAACAGAAGGAGGTGGGGGGCAGGCGAGGAACCAGGAGTCCAAGACCTGCGTTCCTGCCACGGTGATGCTGCCTCCAGCTGGGAGATTCTGTATTACACAGATAATCTTACCCCTCTGGCCTCAGGTTCCTCCTCTAGACAGATGAAACCAATGATACCTTATTCTCTTGGCTCACAGAAACTGCAGAAGATGGGATGAAATGATAGTTACGAGAATGATTTGCAAAGTTCAAAGGGTTTGGAAAAGTGCAGCTCCACGGGCTAATTCAGAAGAGTAAGAACCATCACAAATGCCTTCCCAACCTCCCCACGTGTCTGGATACGGAGCATCTACCCCGCCCACGCGATGTGTCCCAGCCTTCTCACCTCCCGTTCTGCTTCCAGCGTTGTCTAGGAGAAGAAACTTGAGTCAGTGTTTGTAGACTGGGTGACCTTCACGCTGCACATCTACAAAATAGAGGCGATCATCACTTACTCCCAGGGTATTATAAGGGCCAAGTGAGAGGGGGTGTGTGGAGCACCCAGCACATACTAGGCACAGGATCAACGCGGTACGAACCGGCGGGCTCCGAATAGAGAGAAGCGTGAGCTCCTGCACAGAGACCAGGAAATCGGTCTCATTATTTCAGCTGCGTCCCCTCACTGTTCAAGTTTTCCTTCTCCCTTCAACGGTCCCTCTTCCTGGCAGCTGCTGAAAGGGCCACCTGGCGTGTCTCCGTGGGGGATCACTTCCTGACTCAGCCACCTGTCCCCGGAGTGCCTTCCCCGGGGTGGAGAGGCACTGGGCAATTGGCTGTCGGATTCTGGTCTGTGATGACCGAGGCTGCGCAAGCCTAACCGTGGCTAGGCTGCAGTGAGAGGAAGCCTTCTCCTCTCCAGACCGCCAGGCAGAGAACGTGTACCCGGGACCGCAGGCTTTGCCAGGATGATCGCCTCTATTTTGCAGAGCGTTCTCAGGGTTATGCTCTCCCCTGAGGACAACGTGGGGACTAGCAGCCGTTGGGGGTCCCAGAAGTGGGCTTGGGCCTTCAGTCACCCGGGATTCTCTCATAGAAGGTTGAGGGGTATAGAAGTGTGTGCGTGTGTATGTGAGTGTGGATTTGGTGTGTCGCAAGTGTGAAGACGTCTGTGTGTGCATGTGTGTGTACATGTGTGCGTTTTGTGCCCATCTGTGTTTTTAGAAGTGTGTCCAGCCCCTTGAGGATTTGCTTCCTCCCTGAATTCTAAGAGGATGCTCGCTGGAAAGTCAAGTCAGTGGCCTGGAAGATCAGGAAGAAATGGTCGTTCTAATCTCAGAGGAAACATACAAAGACAGGAAAATCAAGAGGGAGAAGCAGAGAGGCCCAGAGGACAGATGCAGATCTAACATTTGGATGGCAAGACATACAGAAGGAGAAGAAAGAACAGATGGGGCAGAGGCCATGATTCAACAGATAATGGAGGAAATTTTCACTGATCTGAAGGAAAACTGTTTACGGATCAAAAGGATGAGTTCCAGGCAAGATGGATTCTTCTCCTGGCACTTCTCTGAGACCCAAGGGTCAAAGGAAACGTCCACGCATTCCAACAGAAAGAACAGCTTGTTGGCAATGGGAAGTGAATGAGGTCAGAATGTAGACGCACGGTCGTTTCACAAAATCATCTGCAACACAGGACACTAAAAGACAGTGGAAGAACCTTAACAGATCGCTGGAGAAAACAGACCATAGCCCCCAAATCCTCCATCCAAGCTCGACAACATTCCCTGCCAGACCAGAAGAAAGATGTCTGTGGATGCCACAAGGACTCAAAGGAGACATAAAGTGGGAATTGCCAAGCATGTAGAAATCAATAAAGAAAGAGAATGCATACCAAGAGCCACGGGTGGCATCACACGCAGATATAAACTTAAAAGCAGCAAAAGCCTTCATTATTAAAGAGAAAGACTGGTGATAAAGTAACCAAGAACATATAAAGATAAACGAATCTTTGAAAAAAGCTAAATTTACTGAAAACTAAAAGGAGCAGTCAAACGGACAAACAAAATTTGTTTTGTTTACTCTTAAAGGTCAACAAGAGAGGACGCTCACAAGGTCAATTAAGGAAAGAAATAGGCTAGAAATAAAAAAACACAAAAACAGAGCAAAATTGTGAGAATATTTTGTCATAACTTGGACAAAAAAAGAGGAAATAGATAATTTCTTAGAAAAATATAGAGCATCAAAGATTCAAAAATAAGTGGAAATCTTGAAAAAGAGAGTTACCAGGGAAGGATTTGGGGAAAGAATTAACAGGGTGCCCTTAAGTAGAGACTAGGTGAAGATGTTTTGACGGCAGTTCATCTAACCTTTAAATCACATGTGATTCCAGTGTTGCATATATTATAGGACACTTGTTATCAAAGTGGGCTCCCAGATCAGCAAAAATGGAATGTTTGAGCCCTATCCCAGACCTACTGAGTCAGAGGGAGATGGAACCCAGCAATCTCTTTAAGCTCTCTGGGAAATTCTGGTGCACACTTAAATTTGAAAGCCACTGTGACACCAGATCACAGAAAAAGATTAAGAGCTCCCAGTGGGAGATTTTTGTTCTCTCTCTCTCCCCCTTCCCCTCGAATTCTCTCACTCTGTCTCTTTGTCCCCTACTTATGTCTCTTAGGTATACAGGCATTTATCCATTTTAGATACACAGATTGCGAAAACTCCTAAGTTGCTGAAAGAATTTTTAATATTTAAAGATGAATAGGTATTGAATTTTGTTAAGCACATTCCCCCAAATCTGATGAAATGATCTTTTCTCCTTTATTTTGATAATATGATTAAATGTTGCAACCTTGCCTTAAACTTTGATCATCATGCATTATACTTTAAAAAACAGTGCTTTAGTTGGATGGTGTTTTCGCTTATAATTCCTGTTTATGAATAATATTGATCTCTGATTTTCATTTAAAAATACAACTGGGCTCAGTGGCTTAGCCTGTAATCCCAGCACTTTGGGAGGCCCGAGCAAGTAGATTGCCTGAGGCTGCGGGTTTGAGACCAGCCCGGGCAACTTGGTGAGACCTCCTCTCTGCAATTAAGAAAAAAAAAATTAGCCGGGCACGGTAGTGCGTGCCTGTAGTTTTGGCTACATGGAAGGCTGGGCAGAAGGATGGCCTGAGCCCAACGGGCTGATGCTGGGGTGGTCGTGAGCGCGCCACTGCACTCCGGCCCGGGCAGTGGAGTGAGACTCCAACTCAAAAAAATCGCATACTGATAGGACTCTTGTGGCATGGGTATGCGCCTGCCAGAAAGATGAGGTGGAGGTTATTCCCCCTTTCTATTTTCTCCAAACGAGTCTGTGAAACATTGGTATTCTTTCTTCCTAGCTTGACAGAATTCATCAGAGAAACTGGGTCTGGAGTTCTCTTTATAGAAAGATTATCGCTAGATTCAATTTCTTGACAATTGTTTTTATATTTTTAATTCAAGTTTTCTATTTCTACTTTTGTCAGTTTTGGTAAATATAATTTACTTACCCCAAGTTCACCCTTTTACAGTATGCAGTATTTTGAATTTTAATGTAGTCACAGAATTGTGCAACTGTCACCTCAGTCTAAGTTAGCATTTTCATTGCCCAGACCCATTAGCAGTCACCACCCTGTCCTCCTCCTCCAGACCGAGACAAAGACCAATTATTTCTCTATGGGTTTGTCAGTTTTGGACATTTTGTATAAATAAAACCCTGCAATATGTGGTCTTTGGTGACTGGCTCATTTCACTTTGCACAATGCTTACTTTTTCTATTTCAACAGCTTTAGGGGGTACAAATAGTCTTCAGTTCTATAGATGCACTGTATAGTGGCACAAAAGTCTGGGCTTTAAGTGACTCCACCACCCCCACCGGTGCACATTGTATCTGATTGGTAATTTTTCATCTCGCCTCCTATTTCCACTCTCCACTTGTAAGTCACCGGTATCCATCATACCTATATGCTTTTGCAGATTTTTTGTTTAGTTCTCATTTATAAGTGAGAACATGTGGTGTTTGGTTTTTCGTTCTTGTGTTAGTTCACTTAGGATGATGTTCCCCAATTCCATCCAAGTGGCTGCAAAAGACATTATTTCTTTTTATGGCTGAATAGTATTCCATGACATCTGTGTTTGTGTATATGTGTGCATGTATGTATACAAACACACACACACACACACACACACACACACACACGTCACATTTTCATTATCCACTGATCAGTTGAGGGGCATTTAGGTTGATTTCACACCTTTGCAATTATGAATTATGCTGTGATAAGCATATGAGTATGGGTGTCTTTTTTTGCATAAAAACTTCTGTTCTTTTGGGTAGATATCTAGTAGTGGGATCACTGGATCAAATGGTAGATCTATTTTTAGTTATTTGAAAAACCTCCATGCAGATTTCCATAGAGGTTGCACTAATTTGCATTCTGACTGACAGTGGATAGGCATTCCCTTTTCACCACATCTGCTGTTTTTGATTTTTCAACGATGGCTATTTTGACAGATGTAAGATGGTATCTCATTGTGGTTTGAATTTGCATTTTCCTGATGCTGGGTGATGTTGAGCATTTTTTCATATGCTTGTTGACCATTTGTATATCTTCTTCTGAGAGATGTCTGTTTATGTCATCTGCCTACTTTTCAATGGGATTATTCCCTTTTTTTGCTGATTTGTTTGAGTTCTTTGCAGATATTGGATATTAGTTCTTTGTCAAATGCATAGTTTGTGAATGTCTTTTCCCATTCTGTTGTTGAACCCGGAACTCTAATGAGAGAGATAGAGACCACAAAGAGCCAGCTCTGATGCAAACACACGAGGGTCTTTATTCAGGTTCGAGTCTGGGCTCTCGCATGAAGTCTGTAGAAGCTTCATGGACCAGAGCCCTGATTCACAATGGCAAGGAGTTTTTATGCACAATTACAGAGGGAGGGGAAAGAACTTTAAACTTGATTTTACATGATTGGGTAATTTCTCCTAATGGGTACAGGAACACTTGGTATTGGTGGGTGCTGCCCGTGATCGACAGAAACTCACTTAATGGGCAGAGTGGAATGTTAGATAAGTTAGGTCCATGCAGTCCCTGCGTATGAAGTAACCTGAGCCGGCAGGCAAAGGGTTACATTAGCCCTTTAAGTTTCCAGCCCAAGGTATGCTTAGGAAAGCTTGTTTGCTTGACATTTACATAACATAACATCGTCATTATGGGACAACAAAAGCCAAACTTAACAAAGTTTTAAATATGAATGCTGCAAACACATACAGTGAATGTGGGGTAGAAATTCATATACTAATTCTGGGAATTTATAGAATATCCCCAGCGTATTATAGCAAGGCGGTTTCTTGTATAAAAGTCTTTGTTCCCTTGAGGTTTACATAGCCACTGCGTGTAAATTATCACTGGGATAAAAACCGGTGACAGAGAGCAGCTGCCACCTTGTAGGAATGTCTGAAAGGTGCTTATGCTTTATCATTTACATCCCATTGTAAATGCAGAAGTTAGCCTGCTAATTTGGGGCTGACAGTGCTTAACCCAAGAGTTCTAAATACAAACACTAGTTAGCCATTATACAAGGCACCCGACACATGCCTAATTCTACGGAGTCTGAGGTAGGATTTAAAGTACTAAGATTTCATTTGGGGTAGAATTAAAAGTACTAAGATTTCATAAAATACATGAGGTAGGAATACACAAAATATATAGTAAACATGAGGTGGGGATATATGTGAAATATAGTGAACTAAACGCTACTTTTACAGCAAATATGGGTTTTTTTAAGTTTCTTGGTTTCTTGGGTCTCTCAACAGCTGCTCTTAAGCTCAATCTATTGTCGTCCTCTCACTGTACGTTGCCTTTTTACTGTGTTGATTATTTTTTCTGCTGTGCAGATTTTGAGTTTAATTAAGTCTGGTTACTTAGTTTTGTTTTTGTTGTATTTGCTTTTGAAGTTTTAGCCATAAATCATTTGCCTAGGCCAATGTCCAGAAGAATTTTTCCTAGGTTTTCTTCTAGGATCGCTATGGTTTCAGGTCTGACATCTAAATCTTCAATTTCTCTTAAGTTAGTTTTTGTATATGGTGAGCGACAGGGATCAAGTTTCATTTGTCTTCATGTAGTGATCCAATTTTTCCAGCACCTTTTGTTGGATAGGGTGTCCTTTCCCCAGTATGCTTTTGCCTGCTTTGTCGAGGATGAGTTGGTTGTAGGTATTTGGGTTGATTTCTGGATTCTCTGTTCTGTTCTATTGGTCCATGTGTCTGCTCGTATACCAGTACCATGCTGCTTTGGTGATTATACCCTTGCAGTATAATTTGAAGTCCGGTAATATGATGCCGTCAGCCTTGTTCTTTTTGCTTAGGATTGTTTTGGCTATTTTGACTCTTTTTTGGTTCTTTCAAGCTATGATGCTTCTCTCTTTGTTGTGTCCTCTACAGTCTTGTGGTTCTCCTTGTAGAGACCTTTCTTTTTTTTTTTTTGAGTTGGAGTCTCACTCTGTCGCCCAGACTGGAGTGCAGTGGCCGCTCCTGGCCACCGCAGCCTCGACCTGCTGGGCTCCGGCGATCCTTCCGCCTCAGCCTTCCAAGTAGCTGGAATTACAGGCACATGCTATCACGCCCACCTGATTTTTTTTTTTATTATTTATTGTAGACATGAGGTCTCGCTGCCCAGGCGGGTCTTGAACCTGTGGGCTCAGGCAAGAGAACTTTCACCTCTTTGGTAAAATATAATTCTAGATACTTTAGCTTCCTGGCTGCTATTGTCCATGGGATTGAGTGCTTGGCTTGATTCTCTGCTTGGCTGCTATGAGTGTATAGCAGTGCTACTCATTTGCGGGTGTTGGTTTTGTATCCTGAAACTTTACTAAATTCACTTATCCAGTCCAGGAGTCTTTTGGAAGAGTCTTTAGGGTTCTCTAGGTATAAGATCATGTCGATGGCATACAGAGATCATTTGATTCTTTTCTTTTCCAAGTTGGATACCCTTTGTGCATTTCTCTTGCCTGGTTGCTCTGGCAAGGACTTGTGAGACTATGTGAAATAGGAGTGATAGAAGTGGGCCCTCTTGCTTTGTTTCAGTTTTTGAGGGAGAATGCACTCATCTGTTCTTTCAGGATGGCACTGCTGTGGGTTTGTTGTATGCGGTTTTATTATTTTGAAGATTACTTCTTCTATGCCTGTTTTTCTGAGGGTTTTTATCATGAAGAGAGGCTGGATTTTGTCAACTATTTTTGCTGCATCTTTTGAAGTAATCACATAATTTCTGTTTTCAGTTCTGTGTATGTGTTGGATTACGTTTATGCACTCACATATATTGTACCATCCTTGCATCTGTGGGATAAATCCCACTTCATCATGGTGGATTTTTAAAAATGTGCTGTTGAATTTGATTTGCTAGTATTTTGCTGAGGAGTTTTGCATCTATGTTCGTCAGGGATATTGGTCTGTAGTTTTCTTTTTCAGTTGTGTCTTTCCTGGCTTTGTATTAGGGTGATACTGGCTTCATAGGATGAGTTAGGGAGAATTCCTAATCTCATTTTTCAATATTATGGAATACCTTCATTAAAATTGGTACTAGTTATTTTTGAAAGTCTGGTAGAATAGGACTTTATTTTTGTCCGGCCCTGAACTTACTTTTGCTGGCAGACTGACTTACTGTTTCAGTCTTGCTGTTCGTGATTGATATGTTTGAGGTTTCCATTCACTCCTGATTCAATGTTGTGGGGTTATATGTTTTCAATAATTTATCAGTTTCTTCCAGATAGTCTAGTTTGTTTGCATGGAGATGTTCATAATAATCTCAGGTGATCTTTTGCATTTTCATGGTATCAGTTGAGATGTCTCCATTTTCATCTCTGATGGAGATCATTTGAATCATCTCTCTGTTTCTCAATCTAACTAGTGATGTATGAATTTTCTATATCGTTTAAAAGAAATAACTTTTGTTTCATTGATTCTTTTATTTTTATTTTTTTTAAGTTCATTTAGTTCTATTCTGATCGTCGTTACTTTTTTTTCTACTGCCAATTTTGGGCTTTGTTTGTTTGTGTTTTTCTAATTCTTCAAGGTGTGATGCTAAGTTGTCAATATGTGATCTCTGAGTCTTTTTAATGTAGGCCCTAAGCGCTGTGAGTTTTTCTCTGAGCACAGCTTTGGGTGTGTCCCAGAGGTTTTGATAAATTGTGTCATTTTTGTCACTCATTTAAAGGAATTTTTAATTTCCATCTTTATTTTATTGTTGACCCAAAGATAATTTAGAAGCAGATTGCTTGTTTTCCATGTACTTCATTGGTCTTGAGAGTACGTCTTGGAGTTCTTCTATCTAGTATTATTCCACTGTGGTTTGAGAAGTTACTTGATATAATTTTAATTTTTAAAAAATTTTTTGAGACTTGATTTGTGGCCTCTCATATGCTCTATCTTGGGGAATGTTCATGTGCTGATGAGAAAAAAATGCACGTTTTGTAGTTTTGTGATGGAATGTTTTATAGATATCTGTTAGGCCCATTTGCTCAAGGGATCATTCAGTGTAACACCATTATTTTGTTGTTGATTTTCTGCCTTGTCGATCTGTCTATTGCTGTCAGTGGAGTGTTGAAGCCTCACAGTATTATTTTATTACTGTCTGCTCTTTTCTAAGGTCTGTTTTATAAAGTTGGGAGCTCTGGTGTAAAGTGCAGTTATGTTTAAAATTGTTATATCTTCTAATTGGCTTGATCCCTTTATCATTATATAGTAACTTTTTTTCACTGTTGTTAATTTAAAGTTTGCCTTATCTGATATGAGAATGGCTACTCCTGTCATTTGGTTTCCATTTGCAGGAAATATTTTTCCACCTTTTTGCCCTGAATCTGTAAGAGTCTTTGCATGTTAAGTGGGTCCATTGAAGTCTGCAGGTATTTGAGAGAGAGAGAGAAAGAGAGAGAGAATTCGGCCAACATATGTCTTTTAAGTGGGGATACAAAGACAATTTACATTTAGGGTTAATAATTATTTGTAATGTATTATTCCATCCATCATGCTTCCCCCCCCCATTGTGTTGTTGTTCTGTAAGCCCTGTGAGATTTATGATTTCCAATGTTTTTCGACAGGTGAATTTTGTCCTTTTGTTTCAATATTTAGAACTCCTTTGAGTACTTCTTGTAGAGCTGATCTAGTGGTGGCAAATTCCCTCAGTGTTTGCTTATCTGAAGAAGACTTCATTTCTTCCTTTTTTAAAAAATGAAATTTGGTTTTGAGGGGATAGAAAATTCTTGACTGAGTGTCATCCTGTTAGAGAAGATTGAAGATTGGGCCCCAATCCCTTCTGGCTCATAGAATTTCTGCTGAGAAGGCTGCTGTTAGTCTGATAGGTTTACTTTGGAGTTATTTGCTGCTTTTTGTCTCACTGCTCTTAGAATTCTTTTCTTCACATTAACTTTGCATAACTTGATGACTATATGCCTTGGTGGTCATTTTTTGTGTGCAATGAATCATCCAGGGAATTTTTGGGCTTCTTGTATTGAATATTTACATTTCTTGCAAGGTAAGGAAAATTTTTCTCAATTATTCTTCCAAATAGGTTTTCCAAGCCTATGGTTTACTCTTCTTCCTCAAGAAAACTTATGATTCTTAGATTTGGACATTTTACATAATCTCATATTTCATGGAGACTTTGCTTCAGTCTGTTGATTTTTTTCTTTATTGTTGTCTGATTAGGTTAATTCAAAAGTCTTGTCTTTGAGTTCTGAGATCCTTTCTTCTACTTTTCCTAGTCTAACGCTCAAACTTTGCACTGAATTTTGTCCTTGCTTAAATGAATCTTTCAATTCCAGAAATTCAGTTTGCATTTTTTTTAAATAAAGTGTCTATTTCTTTGGAGAATTTTTATTTCATGTCCAGAATTTTTGAAAAATTTCTTTACGTTGGTTTTCAACTTTCTCCTGGATATCAATGAGCAATTTCCTAATCAACCTTTTGAATTCTGTCTCAGGAATTGCAAATATTTTATTTTGGGTAGGAGCTATTACTGAAGAGTGAGTGTGATCTTTTGAGGGTGTTGAGGAACTCTGGGTTTTTATTTTTATTTTTTCATATTGTTAGGATTATTTTCCTGGTTCCTTCTCATTTGGGTAGACCTTTTCTTATTTGAGGATGTAGGTAGCGGACATAGGCACTGTAGGGTTCCCTTGGTTATATATAGCTTGGGTGTGGCAAATACCTCAACTGCCAGCTGTGGAGGTACTGTGCTGGGTACCTGTCCAGGCTTAAGCATCCTGAGTGGCCGGGGTAGCTTAGACAGTAGTGTCAGCTGGGGCCTGGGATCAGACCTTCCCCAAAGCTGAGGTATTATAGATCAGATGTCATTAGGGCTGTGCTGGCTAATCTCCAGCCGGAAGGTGGCACTTGGGGAAGAGAGCCCACGGGGATGGGGACTCTGGGCTTTCTGCTTGACCCGTGCTACCTCAAAGAAGTGCTGACTGATCTCGGTGACGGGCAGGACTGTGGGCACTACCAGGGTTCTCGGACTACTGGGAGCTTCGAGGGGCATGGGGGAAACACGCTCAAACTCCTCTTCTGCATGCATAATTGGCTACCCCAAAGGAGACTGGGAAGGAGTCCCTGGCCACTGGGGTGGCATTGCCATGCTGTGCAGAGGCCACACCAAGGAGTTGACATGGTGAGTGAAAGGTTGCTTTGTCAAGGAGTCCCACCCAACTCTCCTGCCTTAGCCTCAGGCAACCCGTGCTCAAAAGGTCTTCTCACAGGAGCCCACTCTAGCCAGGAACGGTCTGCCACAGTGGAGTTTGCCCTTGGGGGCAAATGAAGGCATCCTGTCTTCCCATTCCTTCCCAGGCTGGCTAGAAAGCGGCTGACTGCAGGGGTTAAGTTCCTGGGAAATGGTGGCTGGAGCTGCTCGGGGCTTCTTTCCCTGCACCAGTCCCTATGAGTTTTGGCGTTGCACAGCTGTGGGTCAGGCAGTTTTCCAGGAGGAACCGGAGTCCCACGAGGTTCAGGGGCCTTCAAAGTCTGTGGCAGGAGCACAGAACTCCTGGATTCCCTCCTCTCCCCTCGCCCACTGTGTCGAGAGGCTGCTTGGGGTGTGTGTGGCGATTCGGCGAGTCTGTCTAGCTCCAATGCCGGTCGGATGCGTTGTTTCTTCTTTGCACTCTGGACCTTGCCACTTCTCTGGTGAGTTATGGGGTGCGCTTTGGTCTCGCTCTTCTCTGAGTTCTGCTGCACTGTTTTACTTCACTCGGTGGGAAAAATTCACTCTAGCTGTTTCTTGACAGCCATCTTAATTTCATTCATACTTTTAATTGGCTGATTTTCTTATGCTAAAATAACTGTGCATTCCTAGGATTACGCCCACTTGGACACAGTGTACAAGCTTTTATATATGTTGCTAAATATAACTTACTAGTATTTTGTAGTGGATTTTTGTGTCTCGAGATACTGATGTTTCCTTTTCATGTAATGTCTTTGAAAGGACATAAGATGGAGTCAATATACCCAATGAGCAGCCATTTTAACATCGCTTAGCCTTTTGTCATGTTCACTTGAATTTGCCCTCTGATCACAAGCCAAGGACAGAACCAGTTTCTCAGGGGTAGCTATTGATCATTGCTTTTCATCCCCTCCCCAGCTTGTTTTGTAAACAAGTGAACCTCATGAGCCCTTCATGACCTTCATGGAAGACCCCATAAACGTGGCAGGAATCATGTGACTGACCCACCCATCTGCTTGCCTGCGTCTGTCACCTGGTGCTTGCCTGTCCCCTTCATGATGATGTGGAACAGACCACCACCCAATCACCTTAAAGACCCGCTCTCATTAGTGGGAAAGTTTACAAGGATTCAACCTGAAGCAGCCATTTGCCATTGCTCTTTGAGCTATGGCCACTGCCCTGTTTCCTCAGCTTTGGCTCCCTCCCCTACCTTGGGGAGAGGAGTTTCTCTCTCTCTCAAATTTACTTTCTAGACAAACTGTATTTTCCAATCTAACATCTGTGCAATTCTTTGCATCTTTTTTGCAGCACCATGTCATAGACACACAATCACTGCTGGGTCTAACAGTTTTTGTCTGGTTTTGGTATCAGGGTAAGCTCAGAGAATTTGACTTGAAAGACATTCTCTAATCTTCCTTTTTCTAAAAGATTTTGTGAGAGATTGGTATTATTTCATTTTTAAAGTGATCAGACTAAACCACCAAGGAAACCATCTGGGTCTCTTGGTTTTAGTTTGTGGAAAATTTTAAATTACTAATTAAATCTTTTACTCTTTCTAAATTACTAATTAAATCTTTTACCTGTCTACTCAGAATTTCTTTTTCTTAAATCCTGTTTTGTAGCTAGTATCTCACTAGGAATTTCTCAAAATTGTCAGTAAGCGGTTGTTCATGGTACTTCTTTGCCTTATATTTTTTTATTCCTATAAAGTCAATGGTCACATTCCCTCTTTCATTCCTGATTTTGGTAATTGCAGTTTTCTGTCTTTTTCTGGGTCATATAGCCAAATATTTGCCGATTTTGCTGATTTTTTTCAATAAAAGCCTAGCTTTTGTCTATTCTTTCCTATTGTTTTTCTATTGTTTATTTCCACCGTAATCTTATTTTTTTCTCCTTTTTTTTCAATTTGATTGCTTTTCTTTTATAGTTTAAGACACTGTGCACATTGAGGTTATTGATTTAAGACCTTTCTTCTTCTTCTTTTTGCATTTTTTTGTAGAGATGTGGTCTTGCTATGTTGCTCAGGCTGGTCTCAAATGCCTGACCTCAAGCGATTCTCCCACCTTGACCTCCCAAAGTGCTGGAATTACAGACATGAGCCACTGCGTCCAGATTTATTCTTTTTCGAAATAGGCATCTACAACCATAGATTTTCTTTTTTTTTTTTTGAGTCGGAGTCTCACTCTGTCGCCCAGACTGGAGTGCAGTGGCCGCTCCCGGCCACCGCAGCCTCGCCTGCTGGGCTCCGGCGATCCTTCCGCGCAGCCTCCCGAGTAGCTGGAATTACAGGCACGCGCTGCCACGCCGGCTGATTTTTTGATTGATTGTAGAGATGAGGTCTCGCTGCCCAGGCGGGTCTGAACCCGCGGGCTCAGGCCATCCGCTCACCTCAGCCTCCCACAGGCGCGGGATGACAGGCTGAGCCACCGAGCCCGGCTTCAACCATAGATTTTCATCTGCTCACGGCTTTAGCTGCATCCCCATAAGTGTTATGTTTTTAGTCATCTCAAGATATTTTTCAGTTTCCCCGATGAATTCTCTTTGACTCATTGGTTATTTTGAAGTGTTGCTAAATTTCTAACATGTTTGTGAATTTCGCAAATTTCCTTCTTGTTGTTTGATAATTTTATGACATTGCGGTTGGAGAACAGACCTTGTAAGATCCCCGTCCTGTTGAATGTCTTGCTGTGCTGCCTGCTGGGTGGCCCATCCTGGAGTGTGCAGTCTCTGATATCCCAGTTTGTTTATTTTAATCTCATTGTCCTTTGGCCTGGTCATCTTCAGGGCCACTCCTGCGTCAGCCTAAGTCACTTTTGGCCAGTGGTTGTACTTAGGTCCCACTGGGAAGATAGATACTGTCTCTTTACCATGAGGTTCATGTGTATGTGACTTGGAAACTGTGGTGACGTTTCCTGAAGTTTATGTTTTTGCTGCCATTTAAACAGGGATCTTACCTTGGATTTTCCCTCTCTGATGACTCCTGACCAGAGATTAGGAGTAATCACTCCTCTGATGACGCCTTGTGTGTCCCACAGTCTTCCAAACTGCCAGGTACATGTGTGATTTTACTTATGAGCTGAGCTTCATGGGTATCGCCCTTGAGTCAGAGTAGCTTATTTTTAACCAGGTTTTGGTCAGAAGTTGTGCTTAAGTCCATAGTGCCAGTGCGAGAGATACACTATTTGCTGATATATCTGTGTGCAGCTTGAGGTATGCTTCTGAATCTGCTCAGCGCCTCCTCTGAGTACAGTCTAGCACTTGCACACAGGAGTCCCGAGCGGCAGGGTGGATCGTAATTCTTCCCAAGGGCTCTCTGTGGCCTTCTCATTTCCTGGCTCTTTCTGTTCCTTTCCTGAGTTGTGAGCACCCCGCTTTTCTACTTGCTCCTCCTCCAGACCTCCATTTTTTTACAACATCCTTAAGCTTTCTTTCTTTTTTTGAGTTGGAGTCTTACTCTGTCGCCCAGGTTGGAGTGCCATGGCACATGGTTCTTTGCCGTGACCTGTCTGTCCTTCCAGGGAGAGCCTCTGCAGAGGACCGTGGTCCTCTTCTCCCAGAGTGGCACCACTTTCCCTTGTGGGCACCAGTGGGTGGATGAGAAGAAGCCTGGTTATCTCAGCTTACCCCTCCTGACGTGGAATAACCGCTCCATGAGAGGCAAGTTCGGAAGGGAGTGGCTGTGCTCAAGATCCAGGAATCTCGGCCTGTTGCGCTGGGAGCAGAGCTTCGGACTCCCAAGTGGGAGTCGTAGGGGAAGAGAATACCGTCCTCTCCGCTGAGCCTGCCGGAATAAACGTTTTGCAACACAGAACCGGAGGAGAGGAGACACCTGAATGACCTGCTCTTCCCATTAGGACAAATAGCCCTAGGCAGGGAGATGGGAGGAAGGAGTCGCCTTTCTTTCTGAGAACTCTCACTTGGGAGAGTCCCAAAGTCATTTCTGGAATGCGGGGCCTGTGGTTGGGGAGGGAGCGTGCCGGGCTTCTTCAAATGCTGTCAACTCTTGCTGTGCTTACTGGTATGTTTTAGTAGCTTTTCTTGAGCAGATGTTTCTCCATCTACTGGCTCTCCACAGACTTTAAATGGCAGCTTTTTAAACACAGATATTTGTTTTCCAGTTGAATAGTTGTTTGTTGGGAAGAGAAGCCTCCCTACTTCTCACTCTACTGTTCTGAAAGTCTCTCTCCCTTCTCGTGTTCTGCTAATTCCTGTAGGCCCTGCAGTGATGCTACCATTTTCATTTTCCCTACCAGCAATTCACGTTGTATTTATTTTAAATCAGTCTTGATAAGTGTTTGCTTATTCATTAAGATTTGTTAGTAACTAAATTTGAAATTCATTTATCTTTTTCTATTTTGCCTTTGTGTTTTAATTCATGGTTTCCTTTAGATTGCAACTTTAGAAAGTTTTCTAAATTTTGGTTTAATTATTTTTGTATAGCTTCTAGAGACGGAGACTTAGATAATTAATTTTACGTGTTTTTTTCTAATACAGGAATTTAAAGCTATAGACCTCCCTTTAATTCCTGCTTTAGTTGCATACCACACCTTTTCATATGTGTGCTTGTCCCACACTGATTCAAGCAGGATAACAAGAAAAGCACATGTAGCCAGGTGATGATCAAAGTACTGAACACCAAAAATAAGGATAAAAGCTTGAAAGCAGCACTCTCTTCCCTCTCCAAAACGACAGTGGCTGTGGGTCTCTGCTCACTGCAGAAGCGCTTCCCTCTTTGAAACGTAGTTTTCCAAGACTTCTGTGCATGCATGCCTCTCTGGTGTGTTTTTAAAATATGCCATTTTCACTTGATTGTTTTTTTTCTATTTATTACAATGGTAGGTTTGATCCATTTGACTTTATACAACCTTGCTGGAGTTGCAAGTCTTTTTATGTTACTTTTTTTGGATGAATTACTCCCTACCTCCCTGCATAAATTCTATTTGGGGAAGTACCTTTTCCTGATACTGGGGCAGAATGGAAACTGTGGGAGAAGGATGTGAGACACTGAGTAAGAAAAGTGCTGATTTGTTAGGTTTGCTGTGCTTCATTTTAAATTGCAAGAGGAATGCTCACCTCTGCCCCTGGAACACCTTTTACTGCCAGTAGAAGATGGAGTCAGAATATCACCTGTGAAACCAGTTGCCTCAGTTTCTCCATGTACTGGATGAGTTCCATGGAATTGTGGCCTTGGGAGTAATAATTTAAAATATGATTCTGCAGACAGAACAAAAGAAAGATACAGACATACCTTGGAGATGTGTGGGCCTAGTTCCAGACCACGGCAATAAAATAAATATCACAATAAAGTAAGTCACACAAATATTTTTGTTTCCCAGTGCTCATAAAAGTGACTTTTACCTACTGTAGTCTATTAAAGGAATATTAAGTGCAATAACATTATGTCTAAAAAAGTACATCTCAATTAAAAGTACTTTCTTGCTAAAAAATGTTAATAATCATTTAATCTCCCTGTACATTTCCATCAGAGCTTTTGGGTGAACAGGTGCGTTGGCAGTGAGCAGTATATTTTGAAAGGAATCTTTTTATGGGCAGCAGCTCTCAACAGTGGGCTTAACAACAAACCCAGAATAACAGCACACACATGATAATATTAAGCCATGCTACAAGTATATGTGCCGTTATTCAGGGTTTGTTGTTTCATTGATAGACAACACAGCAGAGTAGATTTTGGAAATGGTGAATGAGCTTTGGCTTCAACTTAAGGTCACGACCTGTGTTAGTCCTTAACAAGAGAGTTAGCCTTTCCTTTGAAGCCAGGCGTTGACTTCTCCTCTCCAGCTATGAAAGTTCTAGATTGCATTCCCATTACAGGGCTGCCCAGTCTACGTTGAAAACCTGCGGCTTGGTGTAGCCTCCTTCATCAAAGATCTTAGCTAGATCACCTGGGCAACTTGTTGGGGCTTTCCCATCAGCACTTGCAGCTTCACCTTGCACTTCTGTGTTATGGAGATGGCTTCTCTCCTTGAACGTTGTAAACCAAACTCTGCTAGCTTCCAGCATCTCTTCTTCAGCTGCGTTGCCTCTCTCAGACTTCATAAAACGGAAGAGAGTCAAGGTCTTGCTCTGGATGAGGCTTTGACTTAAGGGTATATCGTGGCTGGCTTGATCTTCTATCCAGTCCGCTTGAACTTTTTCCATGTCAGCAATAAGCTGTTCTGCTGTCTTCTCATCCATGTATTCACTGGAGTGGCATTTCAAGTTTCCTTCAAGGCCTTTTGCTTTGCATTCCCAAATGGGCTGTTTGGCACAAGAGGCCTAGCACTCTGGCTATCTTGGATTTTGACATGCCTTCCTCACTAAGCTCAATCATTTCTAGTTGTAGCAAGAGCCGTGTGGCTCTTCCTTTTACGTGAACACTTAAGGCTGTTATAGGGTGATTAGCCGGTCTAGTTTTAATATTGTTGTGTCTCCGGGAATTGGGAGGCCAGAGCAGAGGGAGAAAGATAGGTGGGACGGCTGGTGGGTGAAGCAGCCGTAACACATCCATTTATTGATTCAGTTCACAAACTTATAAGGACGTGGTAAGTGCTTCCCCAAAACAATGACAATAGTAACATCTGAGATTACTGTTCACAAATCAGTAATCGCTATAACAGATGCAAGAATAATTGCAAAGTTTGAAATATTGAGAGAATTGCCAAAATGTGGCACAGAGACGTGAAGTCAGCACAAGCTGTTGGAAAAGTGGTGCCAATAGACTTGCTCGACACAAACCTTCAATGTGTCAAAAAATGTAGCATCCTGGAAGCTCAATAAAGTGAAGTACAATAAAATCAGGTTTGCCTGTACATGCAGCTCAGAGCACATCTCAATTGAAAAAGAGAAAAACGCTGTTTTAAAAACAATGTTGATGAGAAATAAGAATTCTCGCTTGATCTGGCAGAAGGAAATTAAAGTCTGTTTAGCAAACATGACCCACAGACGGATGAATGTCGTGGGCAACAAGACCTCCTCCCGAGGGCACGGTTTTCTTTCAGTAGCCACTGAGTTTTACTGGAATCGCGCCATTTCTTGTTGACCTAAACGATAAGACAGGGCTTCGGTGCTACGCGGCACACAAGGAGCAGAACCAGAAGTCCAAGTCTGGGGCTCCTGACTCCCAAGCGCGAGCAGATTCTTTAATCACGTCTTGCCAGGCTCGGTGGCTCAGCCTGTCATCCCGCGCTTTGGGAGGCTGAGGTGAGTGGACTGCCTGGGTCCGCGGGTTCGAGACCCACCTGGGCAACTTGGGGAGACCCTGTCTCTACAATAAATCAAAAAACTAGCCAGGCGTGGTAGCAGTTCCAGCTACTTGGAAGGCTGAGGCAGAAGGATCACCGGAGCTCAGCAAGTGGAGGCTGCAGTAGCCGCGAGCGGCCACTGCACTCCAGTCTGGGTGACAGAGTGAGACTCCAACTCAAAAAAACAAAAACAAACAAAAAACAAACACGTCTGAGATGCCTCTGATGTGCTGGGAGCCATGCTAGGCACCGTTACACCGTCATCCCACCCCCAGGGCCTCCAGAGCCGAGAAACCTACGCCTCTCCCATGTCACTGCCCTAGCCCAGTGTCCCCTACAAGGGGTAGCACTTTGCTGGAGGTGAATTTCATCAGCCTTGGGAGCCTGGGGAGCAAGCTTTCTTTGTCTTTCTTTGACATTGGTTGTGGATTGAATGGTGTCCCTCCTCCCGCCCCCCAAATCCATATGAGGCCACCTGGAGCCTCAGGGTGGGACCTTATGAATAAATTGGGTCCCTGCAGGTGTAATTAGTGAAGCTGTGTAATTAGTAAAATTGTGGTGCTGCTCAGGGATGTGTCATCGAGCCTGAGTGCATTCGGGTGGGCTCCAAGTCAGCATGGCTTCGATCTTCATAGGAAGAGAATACTGGGACACAGATGTGCTCAGAGGGGAGACCCAGTGAACACACAGGGGGAAGGCGGCCATCCACTCACCAAGCAGAGTGGTCTGGAACAGAATCTTTCCTTGCAGCTTTCAGATAGAACCTGCTGTGCTAGCACCCTGGTCCTGGTCTCCCAGCCTCCAGAGCTGTGAGCCCATGAATTTCTGCTGTGGAAGGCAAAGAGAAATAAATATTGCTGATAGCCTTGCTTGACACAAACCTTCACTTTGTGAGAGACACAGCGTCTGGAAGCTTCAAGAAAGGGACGTGCAGTAAAATAAGGTTTGCCTGTACGTGAAAAAAACAAACATATATGACAAGGCGGAAGCTTTCACTTCTCTCAGTGAGGACTAATGACACCTTTAGCACCTAGATGTCAGGACTAAGGGAAAAAGCCATTGTGTCCATTTTGTGGAATAGGAACTCCAAGGTTGTGAGTCAACCCTTCCACACCTTTTCATTTCACTGCGACAGAAGTTTACTGCCGACACGCTGTGTGACACGCACTATGCTTGAGACGCAACAGCGAATTGGCATGCATTATCAGGAGAAGTAGCATGCTATTACACTCTCATACAAGAGGCACGTTAGGGTGCTGTTGGAGCTTAGAACAGGAAAGGCAACGGAAAATTTCCTGGAGAAACATCAAGGCTGAGTGTTGCAGCGTAAGTGGAAATTACCCAAGAGGAGAAAGGAAAGAAGGGCACAGAGCCGAAAGCCCTGAGCAGTGACGCAATCGATTCTCTAACGTTTTCTCTGGCATGGACAGATGTGCTATGTAAACACGCATACAGGTGCCCCGCCCCCACCTCCACCCTCCCTGCACCCTAATGCGCACAGCCTCAGGTGTGGGGCCTCTGTTAAAGATACGGTCTTGCCTTCTGCATAGGACTTCGCCTTGTACGATGGCCTCCCCTAACTCGTTCCATCACCTGACAGGGACAGGGTCAGGGGCTCCCATGAAAGCAAACAGACGGCTGGGCTCAGTGGCTCAGCCTGTAATCCCAGTCCTTTGAGAGGCTGAGGCGAGTGGACTGGCTGAGCCCGCGGGTTTGAGGCCAGCCCCGGCAACTTGGTGAGACCTTGTCTCTATAATAAATACAGAAAATTAGCCGGGCGTGACAGCACGTGCCTGTAGGTCCGGTTGCACGGAAGGCTGAGGCAGAAGGAGTGTGGGAGCCCAGCAGGTCGCCGCTGGGAGGCCACGAGTGTGCCACTGCACTCCATTCTGGGCGACAGAGCGAGACGCCCACTCAAAAAGAACAACAAAGGGAGCAAACAAACACCTGCTTATTCAGGATATTTGCATTCACGCTTGATAGTGCAGACAGCAGTGAATTTTCTGCTGTGAGTGTTGCATTAAATGGTGCGCAGGGGAAGATTCTGCACTCGAGAAAGGGAGGCGCTTAAGTCAGAATGGAGAGGTGAAGAGTGAGGTGCTCGGTCTTGGGACCCTGGAGGGAGGGAAGGGTGGGAGCAGCAGGGGAGAGTGCTGGAGTCAGCGTCTTGCCCCTGCGGGGACACTGGTGTCAAGCGTTGGCTGCTTGGAGGAGGATCTGTGCGGGAGGAGGGAGATGCCAGCCTGCTTCGGCAGCCGTGGAAAAACCACCGTTCCTTAGGACTAACCATGCTAACAGGCAATGAGCAATGACAACACCTTGGCAGCTGCAGAGCTGACAGTGGTGCTGCTCAGGGCCTGTAGTGGAAGGGCCCCCCTGGCTTCCTGGCCTGGTTGAGAACTGCGGGCACCGCGACCCCCCCGAGGCAGCCGGTTTCCAGGCCAGCCAGGCCCAGAGAGGAGCAGTGTTCCCAGGCCCTGTGTCTCCTGGGTCCTTGGCAAGGGTCAGAGGGTGCGGGGAGGGAGTACAGGAATGACTTCGATACTTGACTCAGGGCCTCTGGTTGGTTGCACGTTGCTTCGAAGGGGAATAGACATTTTTACCAACATTCTAGTAATTTCACCTTTTCGAGTCAGTGCTAAGCCATATGCAAATGTCAATAAACTGGAAAAATACTTATTTTATTTTTAAAAATATGAAGCAACCTGATATTCAAACGCAGAATAATGGCTGTATAAAATAAACATGATACCTTAATACAACTTAATTTAATGCCATAATAAATGTCTAAAATTATTTGAATGGTATTGAGAGTCTTCAGGAAGTGATACAAGGAAGAAAATTAAGGTTACAAATTTCACATAGCACATAGCAATGTCTTTCTTTCTTCCTTTTTTTTGGTTGAGAGAGCACAACTTATTGAGAGGAAAGAAAAACTCCCAGAGCGGGAAGGGACCTGAGGGGGTTTCCCGCAATGTTTTCAGACTACAGTCAATGACACATTAGTGGGTCTCCCAAGCTCACCCTGCCCTCCAGGATTGGATTAATGTAGCACTCACTGTGATGAATGAATGAATGCATAGATTTGCCAGTACCCTACTCTGACTGAGAAGGGGGAGGTCCCAGTGACTTAAGGAAGCGTTTCCTCCCCCAGCCAGTGGACTCATCAAGAGGGTGCTAAGGGCCACGGGTGCCGAGCACGGGTTCGGGTTCTGGGGAGTCATTTGAACAAGGCTTGAAGTCCCACTGTTAATGAAAAGGCCACTTCTGGGCAGAGGGAGCAGAGAAAAGGGCTGACACGGGGGAAGGGTACAAAGTCCACTCA
This sequence comes from Cephalopachus bancanus, assembly GCA_027257055.1. NCBI lineage: Eukaryota > Metazoa > Chordata > Mammalia > Primates > Tarsiidae > Cephalopachus > Cephalopachus bancanus. The sequence goes on along the minus strand of JAPVLO010000252.1, from coordinate 1,110,627 downwards.
GAAAATAAGAGACTGACTTCGCTTCAGCTTTCATGTGCTCACCATCTCCAGTATCATTCACCCCACGCGTGCATCTGTATCCCCAGGGGAGCAGTGCCAAGTCCCTGGAATACCGGGGGGGTCTGGGCGGCTCGCCACCCTCAAGAACTAGGGAATTCCTGAGCGAGGCTACTTCCACCCAGACCTGCAGCGAGCCATCCTGGGAATTCCTGACCAGGGGAAGAGGGCCAGGGAAGACAGCTTTGAGCTGAGCCCGCCTGGATGTCAGCCAAGGGGCGGAGCCCAGAGAAGGCGGCAGATACAAGAGGCAGGCAGCAGGGAACAGACGCTCGCTCTCTGCTTGGAGCCTAGAGTGATGAAAAGGTAGATGTGTTAACATTTACGTTTCTTAGGTTTCTTTTTTTTCAGTGTGATCCTGGTATGAGGAGGAAGGTAGGAACGCATGTAGGCATGAGACTTAGGTGATCACACTTGCCTGTAGGCTTCAAGGCAGCGTGGGATGCCTGCAGCCAGGGGCAAAAAGAGGAGTTTATGCTTCAGACAGGCAGGGCAGGCCGGCATGCTGTGCAGTTGTGCCTTCCACAGCTGCCTTGCGCCCAGTGAGGACAGCCGTGCCAGGTCCTAGAAACTGGGACAAAGACAGCCCCTTGCTGACGGGGGTTAGAGTACCAGGGGTGGGTGTCAGTGAAGAGCAGGGTGCAAATGCCCAGGCCTCCAGAAAGCATCCCAGGTGAGACTTTCTGGTAGCCAGAGGGTCCCTGGGGACACAGCCAAGGGATGCCCAACTCGGCTGGGGAGAGGGAGGCACAGAGAGAGTCATACTGTGTTACGGGCTGAGTTGCGTCTACGCACAAAGCCTGTATGCTGAATCCTAACCCTAGTACCTTGTTGGGAGCTGGCCTTGGAGGCCCACTGAGCTTTAGGGATCAGGAAGGGCCGTGGACCCTGAGAACACTAGGATGCTTTCGGGAGCTGTTGACCCCATTTCCTCTCCCTTTTCCTAGCACTACAACCAGAAAAAACTCCTGCACGCTCAAGCATATAACTCTGAGACCAGGATGAACACAAACTAACTTCAGAAGCTCATTGTTCCCCTTTTCTCACAGACTGTGGTTTTGGCTTTCATACTACTTACAGTTCAAACTTGGGTCACATTGAGGAGTCTTAGTTGGTCACAGGCTTTTTGTATGTGATCTTAAGATGATAGCAGTATAAGTTTTGGAAAACAGGTTATGGAGATAAGTTTTTAGGTAGCCATTTTGTTAAAAGCATGTGGTCAGCCTACTTCAGGTTGGGCCCCCCCTGAACTTTGGATTGGGCCACATTCCATACATTCTGGGTTAGGCTGGCTCAGGTTGTAAGAGCGATCATTTAAGTTTCAATAGGATTGTTTAGCTTGGTATTAGTATAAATTAGCATAGAATGAAAAAGGTTTATAGGATAGGTTAGTCATAGGTTAAAGTTAGCACTTGTAATGGGTTTTTTAGGTTATCGATTATAGAAGCATTGTGCTTTAGGAAGGCATTGTTTCATAGTCTTTGGGGAACATTACCCAAGCATGAGGAGCAGAAAGACAATTTGGGGCTTGTTCTTCCTCTTGCCTGAAGGAACATCTGGTGGGTGGGGGACGCCCCTCATGCACCTGGCTTTGTGTTCACATGAAAGACGTGAGAAGGACTTTGCAGAATTGGGGGATAAAAGCCCACTGTAAACCTTCAATAAATGGCTTCTGCTCATCCTGAACAGTAGTCCAGTCCCTTTCTTTCTCTCCAGTCCCTTTCTTTCTTCTCCCTAGTCGCCTGCTCCGTCTCACCTCCAGGAACCTCTGAACCTCGCAGGAGCTGGACTCCTGCAGTACCTCGGAATATGACTTTATCTGGAAATGGGGCCTTCAAAGTGGCATTTAGGTAAAACGACATCATTGGGGTGGACTCTCATCCAAAACAACTAGTGTGTCCTTATGAGAAGAGGTGACAAGGACAGACACACCCTGAGGGAAGACCACATGAGGGCGCCAGAGAAGACAGCCCTCAGCAAGCCGTGAGAGAGGCCTGGAGAAACCGCTGGCTGACCCTGCAGTCTCAGACTCCCAGGTCTGTAACGAAGAAACCTCTGCTGTGGAAGACACCCCTCACCCCCGCCTCCTCTGGTGTGGGTGGCATCCCAAGCTGATGAACGCATAAGGCAACGGAAGGCCGATGGCCAAGGCATGGGGTAGTGAAGAGCGTGTGGCATTTTTAGGAAATGCGGCCACGTTTCAGGATCTGAACAGTTTCCTGGTACTTAGGAAGAAGCGTTTGGGCTGCCAGAGACAGGGGAAGCTTGAGTTTTGTGACTGACGTAAGTAACCGCTATAGAGCTATGTAGCTGGGCCCGCCCTTGTCACTCGGAGCCTGGGCCCGGCCACTGGGGACCGCACTTTTAAAAGTTTGCCTCCTCTTTCAAGCATGTGTTTCAGTGTCAGTCTCCCTCTAGTCCCAGGAGGGAAAGTGGATTCACAGAGGTAACCGGTGTGTTGTCTCCCAGCAGCTGTCAGGCCTGTGGGAAGAAGCCTGCGCTGCTCTGGCTGGATCTGGCTGATGGCCTAGGGTGGGGTCGCAACCCTCAGGGAAACCAGGGAGGACCCAGGAACGGAGCCCTCAAGCAGCACACATAAGCCTGAGCTAGAGATGGTACCCATGCTGTTGGCACGCCGGGGCAGGAGACCAGGCTGCCCCTGTCCAGGGTGAAGCTGGGTGGGAGCGTCACTTTCCTGTGGGCAGAGAGGCCAGGTGACCGAGGCTCTCAGAGCAGCGTGATCTCTGCCTTCAGTTGTGGTTTCCTACTGAGCCATTTTGCAAAGGACACTGAGAGATGGTATTCTGGCAAATTCACCTTGTATTGCAGTTTGCAGAGTGTTCCTGCGCCATGTTCTCAGTGAGGGCAGTCCTCCCAGGAGGCAGAGCCAGTAGCATCCTTACCTGTTGTGCCTGGACAAATACTTCTGGGGCACCAGTAGGTCCTCAGGTCTTGGAGCCCCTCACACATGCAGACGCCTCCTCCCTGCAGGTGGATTTGGGGCTCTGGCTGATTCCTGTGTCCCCTCTAGCCAGGCTCTTCACGAAGCCCACCTGGCCCCGAGACAGTGGGCCCAGGACTTCTCTGCCTCTGAAGAGGCCAGCTGGCTTTTCCATGTGGGAATCGGGGATCCAGGAAAATGAGCTCCAGGGGAAGTGGCCTCTGCTGTTCTGTGTTGTGAGAAAGACAGAGACTGCCAGTGCCTGCACTCTACTGTTCACCTTGGCTAAGTCTTGCTTCACTCCGGGCTCTTCTCCGGCAGTTAGATGCAGTGCGGTGCAGTGGGAAAGACAGTCCAGTGGTCCGGGGGCCAGAGTTTGCGTGCCGGCACCCCGTGTCCGAGCTGCAAGCCCATGAGAGGTTGCCGTGCTTCACGGCCCTCATCACTCTTGGCCGTCATGAGAATTAAAACAGACAGAACCAAGGGGATCTGACTGGTGTACAGGGGTCCCAAGACTCAGGCCTTCCAGACAAGACCCAGACAGAACAGAGCAAAACCAAACCAGGTCCTGTGACGTTGCTCCCAACTCAAACTCCTACGTGTCTCCCCTCTCTTTCAAAGTCAAGCTCACCTATACTCGTGGCTCTTTTTCAGTTATGAGACATACAGAAAGATGAACTTTGCCAACTTAGTATTTTGCTGTATATTTCACATATTTTTATAAGCCAAAACTTTTTGGATATACATTTGAAGCTCTGGCATGTATCTCCTCTTTCCTTGTCCACTAGAAGCATCTGTTCTCTAATGTTGGCCTCTAATGTTCCCATGCACGTTTTAAAACTTTGACAGCCTGCAATCAATGTTTACTACATATGGGTGTGTATGTATATTATATATGTGTGTGTGTGTGTATGTGCGTGCTACAACATTTTATTATATTATAAACTTTTACTAAACACACACATACTACACATACACACACATAGGGTAATATCGGATGGATTTATTCTGCTGAAGACATTGAAGATATTTCCAAATTTTTGTTATAAATAAAATTATGGTGACCTTCCCGTACATGTGAAAAGGGCCGGAGGCAAAGTGTCCTTCAAATCGCAAGTCTCGACCTATTTGTGGGTCATTGAATCAAGTATTGAGTCAAGGCCAGCATTATAAAGAAGTGGCACGATAGAGCAACAGCAACAAAATAACAGGGCGTCACAGGGGGTAAGGGGATTTTTCACGAAAACACACATGCACAGGTACATATGTTAGGCTTATACATGCGTTCCGTCTGTTGGTTGACGATGTACAACGGATTTTCCCTTGGATCCAGGTAAGAAGATTTGGGGAGCCATCATCCTGGTTGCACACCCAGGAGGCGTTTACTGATCCCTCAGGACATGTATCTTCCACAGTAGGCGACCATGTGGCACTCCTTTCAGCTCTCTATGAGAGTTCTAAATGCTCTGTGTCCTTAGCAGCACTTGATTGTCATTTTTAAATTTTAACTATTTCAGTAGATGAACAATAGCATCTTATTGTGACTTTAATTAAAAATTTTAAAGGCATTAGCAAAAGAAAGTTCCATTTTATTTTAGGGCACTTTTAGATTTACAGAAATATTGTAAAAAGAGTAAAATGGTCCCAGACTTGCAATGATTTGACTTAATGGTTTTTCAACTTTACAATGGTACAACAGTCACACAGTATGGTTTCTCCAGACTCGAGTACCCCAAACCATTCAGTTTTTCACTTGCAGTACAGAATCCAATAAACTGCTGATATGTTCAACACTTTATTCTAAAATAGGCTTTGTGTTAGATGATTTTGCCCAATTGTAGCCTAATGTAAGTGTTCTGAGTACATGTAAGGCAGGCTGAGCTAAGCTGTGGCATTTGGTATGCTAGGGGTAGTAAATGCATTTTCGACTTAGGATATTTTCAATGTATGATGGGTTTATTGAGACATGGCCCCTTTTTAAGTAGAAAAACATCTGTACAGGTAATTCCCATATACCCTCAATTGTTGTTTGTTAGATTGGGGTAATATATTTTTAGAAAAAAGACCTCAGAGACAAAAATGCAATTTCATCACATCATAGCCAATGTGCATACTCTCAAGTGCCTTAACATTAACCTTGAATATGACTGATATAGGTTTGCCAGCCATCTCCATTGTAGATACTTTGCTTTCTCTTTTTTTAGACCAACTCTTTGGAACAAAGTCATTCTGTTTGCTCCTGTTTTGAGAGGTGGGAGGTCTTTCAGTTCTCTTCTATGTCCCTCTGAAGTGCCCCCATCACTGTGCTGGCTTAAAAAAGTTTTTATGAACACTTCCCTAGTTTTTGGCACTATCAAATGCTTCATGCTCAACTTATATATTTCTGCTCCAGTCCTGGGATCAGTCATTCCTTCAAGGAGCCCTGCTTCCTTTTATTGGGGAATGGTATTAGAAAGCAAGGCCTGGGGTTAGGTGTGCTCACTGATATGAGTGTTTTGTCGCTATTAATCCCTTTTAGGTAAGTAGCGGGGGGAGTACATGTGAGTACTAAACTATGTATATATGTCTATATGCAACTGCCTGAACACATATTAAAGCAAACATGAATGCATCATGGTGTCTCTGATTTTAACCCATCACCGCATGCATCATGTGGAATCTGGCTCCCACCCCTCCCACATTGGCCACTGGTTTACTTAATTGTTCAATTCCAGTCGACCTTCATGTGGCATCAGAATGGTTAACCCATGCCCCTTTCCAAGTGAAAAACGCACGGGACACAGCTAAGCAAGCAGAGAATACTTTCTCAAGACTGTTGCCATCGAGGAAAATGACTGACCTAAATCTGCAGAACAAAAGATGGGAAGACTGTCGAGCGCTGCGTGAGTTAGTGGAAAAGTGCGGGAGGACCTTAGAGGAGTGGCTGGTCAGAGGGATGTGTCCTGCACTTTGAGCTGTTCCTGAGTCTGCGAATGTTTTTCCTTTTGATTGGGGTTTGCTAATTGGCACTAGTCAAAGCTAGACTCCTATCCTCACAGAGAACAGGAGCTAGGGGCGCTAACTTCCTTGATGATTGCATTTCAAAAGATGGTTTCTAGGTACTTGAGAAAGACATTTCCCAGCTTATAACACTGACTGAGAGAAGACCCACATACATTTTAAGAGATAGAGAAAAAATTTGTAATTACGAGTTTTCTGAGGTATCAATACATGCTCTAAAGAAAGGTAAGTCAGGGCCCTAGAGGCAGAAAGAAGACCCTTCGAAGTTGATTGAGGCCTAGGAGAACATTAAGCTGCCTTGTTCACCCCCGGGTGAAATTATTTTATCACTAGGACAGCGTTCACATGCAAGTCCTTTGCCATCACGAAGGCCAACAGTGAAAAGCTCACTTAGGCCAGCAACTTTCCTTCACTCCCTTCAGTGAAGCTGTTTCATGTATTTGTAATAGAGTTCATTTTTCTTTTTTTACATTTTGTATTCCATATTGGGATCCCTCAACCTCCTAAATGTTGTTTTGTTTAGTTGTTTGAATTTTGCATGTATTAAGGTTTTCCTCTCTGAATGGTAAAGTTCTACGGGTTTCGAAAGACAAACAACGCTATGGATCCACTGCGTTAGTTTCCTAGGGCCGTGATACAATTTGTCCCTTCAAAGCTCACGCTGAAATGGGATTCCTGGGGTTAGAGGTGGGTCTGAGTGGGAGATATTCGGACCATGGGGACAGATTCCTAATGAGCTGCTGTGGACTGTCCTTGCTAACGAGTGAGTCTTCTGTCTCAGTTCACACAAGAGCTGGCTGTTTAAAAGAGCCGGGCTCCTCCCTTCTCCCCCTTGCTCCCACTCTTGCCGTGCGACATGCCAACTCCACTTCTCCTTCCGCAACGACTGTGACCTTCCTATGGCATCACCAGAAGCAGACACCGGCACTGTGCTTCTTGTATAGTCTGCGGAGCCATGAGCTAGGAGGAACCTCTTTTCTTTATAAAACATCCAACCTCAGGTATTTGATAATTTTTTTATCACCTATATTTTTAAAATGTTTGAATTTTATTAGTTTACTTATTTTAAAGATGTGGGATACAATTTGAGATTAGGTACGTAAGCGGTCATCGCACGGGTGTAGTTTGGGCCTCCCATCGATCCCCACCTTGCCTGGCTTATTTTAGTTTTAATTTAATTTAATTTAATTTTTTTACTATAAAGATGTGGGGTATAATTCGGGGTTAGGTATACAAACAATGATTATGCAGGTACCCTTGTTGATGAGATATGCCCCTCCTGCCCCCAGCAGTTTCCCTCAACTGCCAATCCCACCCCCTCCTCTGACAGTTTCCCATTACTGCCAAATGCTTTCTTATAGTAGTATAATTGTTCAAGGTCTGCTTCTGAGTGAGAACATATGGTACTCTGTCCTTTGTTTCTGTGATAGATCACTGAGTATGATCGACTCCAAATCCATCCAAGTTGCTGCAAAGTCCATATGTTTGTCCTTCTTTATGGCTGCAGAACATTCCACTGTGTGTATGTAGCACATTAAAAAAATCCAGTTCGGCTACAATGGACAGCATGGTTGGTTCCATATTTTTGCTATAGTGAGTAGAGATGCAACAAACGTGTGTGCAGGTATCTTTTTGGTAGAATGATTTGAGTTCCTCGGGTCTATTCCCAATAGGGGAATTGCTGGGTCATATGGAAGGTCAATTTCTAGTTCTTTCAGAAATCACCACACTGTCTTCCAGAGAGGTTGCACTCGTTTGCATTCCCACCAGCAGTGTAGAAGCGTTCCTTTTTGTCTACATCCTCGCCAGCATCTGTTGTTGTTTGTTTTATTAATGATGGCCATTCTTACTGGGGTTAGGTGGTATCTGAATGTGGTTTTGATTTGCATTTCTCTGATGATGAGTGAGGCTGAGCACTTTTTCATGTGTCTGTTGGCTGCCCGTATATCTTCTTTTGAGAAGTGTCTACACATGTCTTTTGCCCACTTTTTAAAGGGGCTGCTTGTTTTTTTCCTTTTGGTGCGTTTGAGTTCCTTGTAGATCCTAGATGTTAGGCCTTTGTCAGATATACAGTTGGCAAATATTTTTTCCCATTCTGTGGGCTGTCTTCCTGCTCTCTTGTTGGTTTCTTTTGTTTTGCAGAAGCTCGTTAGTTTGATGAGGTCCCACTTGTCTACTTTATTTTTTTACGGTATTGGCCTTTAGGGTTCTGAATAGGGATTGGTTCTCAGTTCCAATTTTCATAAGGGTGTCTCCTGTGCTTTCTAAGATTCTTATAGTTTGAGGTTTTACATTTAGGTTTTTGATCCATTTAGAGTTAATTTTTGTATATGGTGATAAGTAGGGGTCTTGTTTCAATCTTCTGTCTGTGGTCAGCCAGTTTTCCCAGCACCATTGTACAGGTGTAGTTTGGGTCTTGCATTGATCCCCACCATGCCTGGTTTAATTTAATTTAATTTAATTTTTTTTACTATAAAGATGTGGGGTACAATTGAGGGTTAGGTGTACAAACATTGATTATGCAGGTACCCTTGTTGATGATGTATGCCCCTCCCAACATGGTTATTGTTGGAGGCTTTGCCAAAGATGAGTTGGTTGAGGAATTGAAGCTTTGCTTCCGGAATCTCTATCCTGTTCCATTGGTCTATGTGCCTGTTCTTGTACCAGTACCAGGCTGTTTTGATTACTGTAGCCTTATAGTAAAGTTTGAAGTCTGGAAGTGTGATATCTCCTGCTTTGTTTCTTTTGCTAAGGATTGTTTTGGCTATTCGTGGTCATTTATGTTTCCATATGAATTTCTGTATTGTCATTTCCAGGTCTGAGAGGAATAATGTTAGTAACTTAATGGATATTGCGTTGGATCTGTAGATTGCTTTTGGTAGGATGGACATTTTAACAATGTTGATTCTTCCCATCCATGAGCATGGAATATTTTACCATTTGTTTGTGTCTTCTTGGATTCCTTTGAGCAGTGTTTTGTAGTTCTCGTTGTAAAGGTCTTTCACTTCTCTGGTTAGGAAGATGCCGATGTATTTCATTTTTGTATGTGTGACTATTGTGAATGGAATTGTGCTTTTTATTTGGGTCTCTGCCTGCTTGTTATTGGTGTACAGGAATGCAACTGTTTGTGCACGTTTATTTTGTGCCCTGAGACTTTGCCAAAGTTCTTTATTAGTGCAAGCAGGTTTTGACAGATTCTCTTGGATTTTCAAGGTATAGGATCATATCATCAGCAAAGAGGGATAACTTGACTTCCTCTTTTCCTATTTGGATACCCCTGATTTCATTCTCTTGTCTAATTGTCTGAGCTAGGACTTCCAACACAATATTGACGAAAAGGGGTGAGAGTGGGCAGTCTTGTCTTGTTGCAGTTTTCAAGGGAAATGTTTCCAGTTTCTGTCCATTTAGCAATATGTTAGCTGTGGGGTTATCATAGATGGTACTTATTATTTTGAGGTATGTTCCTTCTATTCCTAGGGGTTTGAGGATTTTTATCAAGAAGGGACGCTGGATTTTATCAAGTTTTTTTTTGCATCTAATGAGATAATCACGTGGTTCTTGTTTTTACATCTGTTGATGTATTTAATGACATTTATGGACTTGTGAATGTTGAACCAGCTCTGCATCCTGGGGATGAAGCTTACTTGGTCATGGTGGATGATTTTTGAGATGTGCTTTTGAATACGATTTGCTAGAATCTTGTTGAGGATTTTTGCATCTATGTGCCTAAGGGATATTGGCCTGTAGTTCTCTTTCTTTGTTGCATCTTTACCTGGTTTGGGTATCAGTGTCATGTTAGCTTTGTAAAATGATTTTGGGAGAATTCCATGTTTCCCAATTGCCTAGAATACTTTCAGTAGGATTGTTATCAGCTACTCCTTGTACGTTTTGTACAATTCTGCTGGAAAGCCATCCAGTCTCCAGGGCTTCTTTTGGTAAGTAGTTTTCACATGGCAGAGTCAATTTCCTGGGCTGCTTTTGGCCTATTTAGTGTCTCAATGTCTTCTTGTTTCAGTGTGAGGAGGTTGTGTGATGTCAGAAAGTTCTCCATTTCATTTAGGTTGTCAAGCTTGTTTCCATTTTGGTGTACACAGTAATCTCTGATAATCTTTTGTATTTCTTCAGGGCCAGTTGTGATTTGATCTTTTATATTTCTGATTGTGTTTATTTGGGCTTTTTCTTGGTCATTCTGGCTAGGGGCCCAGCAATCTTGCTAATTGTTTCAAAGAACCAGTTTTTTGTTTTGTTGATGTTTTCTATGATATTTTTGTCTCCTATGTTCCATATTTGGGCTCTGATTTTTGTGATTTGGATTCTTCTGCTAAAGATGGAGTTTTGGTGGTCTTCTCTTTCCAGCTCTCTTAGGTGATTTGTTAGGCTCTCAATGTCTGATCTTTCCATTTTCTTGATGTTTGCTTGTAAAGATATAAATTCCCCTCTGAGAACTGCTTTCAGGGCATCCCAGAGGTTTTGGCAAGATGTTTCTTCATTTTCATTTGTTTCCAGGAATCTTTCAATTTCTGCTTTGATTTCAGTGTTGACCCAGGAGTTGTTCAGCATTGTGCTATTTAGTGCCCATATCTTTGTGGGTTTTGGGGAAATGTTGTTGGTGTTGATATTTATTTTTATTCCACTGTGGTCTGAAAATGTGCATGGCAAGATTTCAACCTTGTGGAATTTGTTTATGGCCAAGGATGTGATCAATCTTGGAGTATGTTCCATGTGGTGATGAGTAGAATGCATATTCTGTGGTTGTTGGGTGGAATAATCTGTAGTATCTATTAAGTCCATTTGGTCGAGTGTCAAGTTTAGGTTCTGGAATTCCTTGTTGATTTTTTGCCTTGATGATCTATCACGGCTGTCAGTGGGGTATTCAAGTGTCCTGCTATAATAGTGTTAGAGTCAATATCTTTTTTTAGTTTGCTTAGTAATTGCTTTATATATGCTGGTGCTCCTGTGTTAGGTGTGTATATGTTTAGGATGGATATTTCTTGTTGATGGATTCACCCTTTTATCATTATGTAGTGTCCTTTTGCATCTTTTTACATTTTTGATAGCTTAAAGGTTGTTTTGTCTGATATTAAGATCACAACTCCTACCTTCTGTTGTGATCCATTTGCCTGGAAACTTATTTTCCAACCTTTAACTTTGAGTCTGTGTGCGTACCTTATAATGAGATGAGTCTCTGGGATGCAGGAAATAATGGGTCATGGTTTCTTATCCAGTCTGCCATTCTGTGTCTTTTCAGTGATGCATTTAGGCCATTCACACTCAGGTTGATTATTGAAATATGATTGTTTAACCCTGTCGTGAGGTTCTTATAATGTTTTTCCTTTGTTTGCTTGTTTTCTTTTGGTTTTGGGGTTAATGTATGTCTGTATTTTCAAGTTTCTTGTTGTGCTGTATTCTCTGCTGATTCTGTGCTCTGCCGTTCTCTTGGAAAGTGTGTGGTTAATCTTTTTCTTCTTTCTTCTGTGCTTAATACTTTTTAAGTGTCTCCTGTAGAGCTGGTCTGGAAGCTGCATAATCTCTTAGGGATTGGGTATCTGGGAAGGATTTTAATTCTTCTTCACTGATGAAGCTGAGCTTGGCTGGATAGGAAATTCTTGGTTTAAATTGTTTATCTTTGAGGACTTTCAATATAGTTCCTTCTTGTTTGTACTGTTTCTGCTGATAGGTCTGCTATTCTGATTGGTCTTCCCTGGTAGGTAGTTCTGACCTTTCTCTCTTGCTGCTTAGAATTTTTCTTTTGTGCCTACTTTGTGTAGGTGAATTACTATGTTTCTAGGGGTTGGTCTTCTCATTTGATGTCTCGTGGGGGTTCGCTGTATCTCTTGTGCTTGGTTGGTCACATCTCTGGTAGATGGGGAAAGTTTTCTTGGATTACTTCCTGTAATACCTGCTCCAAGTTGGCCTCCATTTCCCTTTCTTCTTCTGGGATACCAATCAGTAGTAGATTTGGCCTCTTGGTATAATCGCACATCTCTTGTAGACTTTATTCTTTCTGAGTCTTCTTTCTATGTTTTTTTTTTTTAGTTGGAGTCTCACTCTTGCCCAGACTGGAGTGTAGTGGCTGCTCCCAGCCACTGCAGCCTTGACTTGCTGGGCTCCGGCAATCCTTCTGCCTCAGCCTTCCAAGTCGCTGGAACTACAGGCACACGCTACCACGCCCAGCTCATTTTTTGATTTATTGTAGAGATGAGGTCTCGCCAAGTTGCCCAGGCGGGTCTCAAACCCGCGGGCTCAGGCAATCCACTCACCTCAGCCTCCCAAAGGCGCAGGATTACAGGCTGATCCACCGAGCCTGGCTCTTTCTGTTTTTTACAGATTGGGTTAATTCCATGTTCTCATCTTCAAGTTCTGAGATTCTTTCTTCAGCTAGATTAATTCTGCTTTCCATGTTTGTCATCTTGTTATTTATTTCCAGGATGAAAATTTTTATTGCCAAATTCCCTGTTATGAGTTCTTTCAGTGTTGCATCTTGTCTTTCTTGAGCCCTATTCACTCTTTCCATCCATTCCCTAATCCCTGTCGTATTCTGGGGACGGTCTTTGGTGACTTCCCTTGTTTGGGCACCAAGGTCTGATTTTTCAGGATATTTGTCTTTGGTACACTTGAAATTGCCTGAGGTCTTCCTTTGGCTTTTCCTCATTTGTGACAGATCTCTTTAGTTCTGTTATTCAGTGTCAATGGGAGAGACTTTCCCTTCTGACATTTGCTCAGACCTTTATTCTTCCCTGATTCGGGCTCTGGATTTGTTTTATTTTGAAAAAGGATGGTGGATGGGAAGCTCTGCTGTCTCTTGTAGTTTTTAAAATTCAAATAAATTGGGGGATGAGGTGCTAGGAATCAGTTACCACATGCAAATTAACATATTCACTTATTGTGGTGTGTGTTCCCTGAGACCCACTCCCCAGTACCACACTATATGATGATGCAAAGCAGAAACCAATGCAAAAGCAGTTGAACACATATGCACACACTCCAAAACAAACTGGAATAACAGCAAAGTGAAACAAAATAATCAGCAACAAAAAGACCCCCAAGAAACCTAAACACACACACACGCCTAGCACAAAATGAATTGAGAAGAAAAACAGAGAGATCGAAGGGGGGAAAAAAAGGGATTCAGGTTGAACATCATGCATCTATTGACATCCCTCTTAAACTATAAAAAATGAATATAAAAAGACCCAACAGAGCAAAAGAACAAAATCCTGCAACCAGAACAAAATCGAAAGATAAACACTCAATCATTCACATACAAATATAAATAGAAAACGACCAATAAAAGAAGAAACAGAAAAAGAAAAGAAATTTTTTGGTGAGGGCGATGCAGATCAAACCCTCACATACATATTCATGTGCAAAGGAAAAATATTTTAAAAATAGATGAACTAACAAGGAAACAGACACAAAAAATTTTTAAATTAAGATAATCGAAAATTTCCAGAACAAAAACAAAACCAACAAACAAAACCCTGCCCTCTTGCGGCAGGCTCTGCGGCGGTTCCTCTAATCAGGTCTCTCCTGCAGAGCCAGCTCCTTCACTCTCCCCTCGGGGCCTGAAGCAGGGAGGGAGGGGGGCAATGCAGGTGGGCGGGGCTGCAGTCCTCCCCGCCCAGCTCGTGAGGTCAGGGAGCTCTCCTCCGGGGGAGGGGCGGGACTGTGTCTTCCCCAAGTATGTCCTCTCCCCAGGGTGCCCCAGCCCGGCCTATCCTGGAATGGGCTCTCCTGTTGCGCCTGACGTCCAGGCTCCGCTTGGGCTTGTCCCTCTCAGTCAGGGCCCAGCTGTGCGGGTCTGACGGCCAGAGGGTTGCTGGGAGGGAGGGGTTGGGGTCAGCCCCGGATGCACCACCCATCTCCTTGGAGGTCCTCCCCCTCCTCCTTTTCCGGCCACACCTCGGTCCCGCGGCTGGATCAGGGTGGGGGTGGGGCGCCTGGAACTCGGCACTCGTCAGAGCACAGAGTTTGTGCTCTCAGGAGGTTCCCCTTGGGCCACGCTCGAGCCCTGACTAGTTGATCCGCCAGCCACAGAGATGGGGTCTGTTGCTCCGGGGCGAGCAGGTGGAGCATTTTCCCGACCCGCCTTCGGCATGGTGGTGGCTGCCTTCGTCTCCTCTTCCAGGGTAACTTGCCTCTGGTTGCCGTCCACAGCCCCCTCGAGCCTCGCAGGAGCCAAGCCCGGAGCAGTCTCTCCCCTGCTCCAGTGGTGCGGGAGCGCCCGGGGCAATAGTGTCTCCTCCGTCCCCCCCCCACTTTCCAAAGGAAAACTTTCCATTTTTTAAAAAAACACGGTGCTAGGGACCAAGTAGAGAAGCTGCAGCACCTGCTGTTGCACCAGGGGCCTGGCCACCCACTCTCCCAGCATTTTCTTGCCAAGGAGGGTTTGTTGACTTAAAAAAAAAAGAAAAGAAAAGAAAGAGAAAATGGTGCTCGGCCTCTGTGTCCAGGCATCGCTGGGGTCCAAGCCCAGCCACTGAGGCACCAGCCGCTGCACCAGGAGAGCCCTGGCCGCCAGCAACCTAGCCCTCGCTCAGTCCGCCACTCGCACGCCCACTCGCTCAGCAGCACAGATGCCAAATTTTGCATACAGTCACTCACCCCCACGGGACTTGCATAGTCTGACTGGCTCGGCCGCCGTCTTCCCCGCCTCCCACCTTGCCTGATTTGAGATCAGGTACCCTTACTGATGCTATGTGTCCCCTACCCTGGCAGTTTCCCACTACTGCTAATCCCTTTCTAATAGTATTATGATAAATGTTCAGGGCCCACTTATAAGTGAGAATGTGTGTGACTCAGTTTTTTTTTCTGTGATAGATCACTGAGTATTTTAGACTCTAAATCCATCCAAGTTGCTGTGAAGTCCATAATTTTACCCTTTTAATGGCTGCATAGTATTCCATTGTGTATGTATACCACATTTTTAAAATCCAGCCTACTTTTGATGGGCAGCATGGCTGGTTCCATGTTTTTACTATTGTAAATAATGTTGCAGTAAACATGCGTGTGCAGGTTTTTTTTTTTTTTTTTTTTTTTGTCGAATGACTTGAGTTCCTCTCGTTATATTCCCAGAAGAGGAATTGCTGGGTTGGATGGAAGGTCAATTTTTAGATTTGTTAAGAATCACCTCACTGTTTTCCATAGAGGTTTTACTAGTTTACACTCCCACCATCAGTGCAGAAGCGTTTCTTTTTACCTGCATTCTCTCCAGCATTTGCTGTTTTTCGAGTTGATGATGGCCATCCTGACTGGAGTAAGGCAGAATCTCAGTGTGGTTTTACTTTGCATTTATTTGAGGATTAGTGAGGTTGAACTTTTTTTGGAGTTGGAGTCTCACTCCGTAACCCAGCCTGTAGCACCGTGGCACATTCATGGCCACCCTAGTGTCGACCTGCTGGGCTCTGGTGAGCCTTCCAAGTAGCCGGAACTATAGGTGCGCGCGACCATGCCCAGGTAGTTTTTTATTTATTGTAGAAATGAGGTCTTGCCAAGTTGCCTGGGTTGATCTCGAACCCATGGGCTCAGGCAATCCGCTCACCTCAGCCTTCCAAAGCGTGGGATTACAGGCTGAGCCTCCGAGTCCAGCCTGAATATTTTTTCATGTATCTGTTAGCTGCCCATATGTCTTCTTTTGAGAAGTATCTATTCATGTCTTTTGCCCACTTTTTAATAGGATTGTTGGTTTTTCTCCTTTTAGCACGTTTGAGTTTCTTGTAGGTCCTGGATGTTAGGCCTTTGTCAGATATACAATTGGCAAGTATTTTTTCCCATTCTGTGGGCTCTCTACCCGATCTCTTGATGGTTTCTTTTGCTTTGCAGAAACTTTCTGGTTTGATGAGGTCCCACTTGTCTATTTGATCTTTTATGGCTTGGGCATTTGTGGTTTGGATCAGGAATTGGTTGCTTATTCTAGTTTTTGTAAAGGTGTCTCCTGCATTTTTTAAGATTCTTACAGTTTGAGTTTTTACATTTAGGTCTTTGATCCATGTAGAGTTGATTTTTGTGTATGGTGATAGGTAGGGGTCCTGTTTCAGTCTCCTACATGTGGTCAGATAGTTTTCCCAGCACCATTTACTGAATAGGTTCTTCTCTCCCCAGTGGTTGTTGTTGGGTCTTTGATGAAGAAAACTGAAGTTTTGCTTCCAGGATTTCTATACTGTTTCGTTGGTCTGTATGCCTGCTCTTGTACCAATATCAGGCTTTTTTTTATTGTTGTAGTCTTATAATAAAGTTTAAAGTCTGGAAGTGTGAGTCCTCCCACTTAGTTTCTTTTACTAAGGATTGTTTTGGCTATTCATGGACTTTTATGTTTTCATATGAATTTCTGTATTGTCATTTCCAGGCCTGAGAAGAATGCTGCTGGTCATTTAATGGGTATTGTGTTTAACCTGCAGATTGCCTTTGGTAGGATGGACATCTTAACAATGTTGATTCTTCCAATCCATGAACGTCAAACATTTTTCCAGTTGTCTTTGTCTTCTTTAATTTCTTTTTTTTTTTTTTTTTATGAATTGGAGTCTCACTCTATCGCCCAGACTGGAGTGCAGTGGCCGCTCCCGGCCACCGCAACCTCGACCTGCTGGGCTCCGGCGATCCTTCCGCCTCAGCCTTCCGAGTAGCCAGAATTATAGGCATGCGCTACCATGCCTGGCTGATTTTTTGATTTATTGTAGAGAGGAGGTCTCACCTGCCCAGGCGGGTCACGAATTCTTTAATTTCTTTATCAAGCCGGGCTCCCGTGGCTCAGCCTGTAATCCCACGCCTTTGGGAGGCTGAGGTGAGTGGACTGCCTGAGCCTGTGGGTTTGAGACCTGCCTGGGCAGTGACACCTCATCTCTACAATAAGTCAAAAAATCAGCCGGGCGTGGTAGCGCATGCCTGTAATTCTGGCTACTTGGAAGGCTGAGGCAGAAAGATCACCGGAGCCCAGCAAATCGAGGCTGCGGTGGCTGGGAGGGGCCACTGCACTCCAGTCTGGGCGACAGAATGAGACTTCAACTCAAAAAAAAAAATTTCTTTATCAGTGCTTTATAGTTTTTGTTTCAAAGGTCTTTCATCTCTCTGGTTAGGAAGATACCAAGGTATTTCATTTTGTGGCTATTTTGCTTTTTATTTGCTTCTCTGCCTGTTTGTTGTTGGTGTATAAGAATGCAACTGTCTTTTGCACATTTATTTCGTACCTTGAGACTTTTCCAAAGTCTTTTATCTATGCAAGGAGATTTTTGATAGATTCTTTTGTGTTTTCAAGGTATAGGATCATATTATCAACAAAGAAGGATAGCTTAACTTCCTCTTTTTCTATTTTGGATACCCTAACCCTTCTCTTGTCTGATTGCTCTGTCTAGGACTTCTAACACTATATTGAACAGGAGTGGTGAGAGTGGGCAGCCTTGTCTTGTTTGAGTTTTCAGGGAAAATTCTTCCAATTTCTGGCCATTTAGCTATATGTTGGCTGTGGGTTTATTGTAGATGGCTCTTACTATTTTGAGGTATGTTCACTCTATGCCTAGGTATTTAAGGGTTTTTATCAAGAAGGGATGCTGGAGTTTTTCAAAAGCATTTTCTGCATCTAATGATATTATCATGTGGTTTTTGTTTTTGCATCTGTTGATGTATTTATTATTTTGATCTTGTGAATGTTGAGTCAACCCTGCATTCTGGGGATGAAGCCTACTTGGTCGTGGTGGATGATTTTTGAGATGTGTTGTTGGATCTGATTTACTGGAATCTTGTTGGGAAGTTTTGCAGCTATGTTCGTCAGGAATATTGGCCTATAGCTCTCTTTCTTTGTTGGATCCTTATGTGGTTTGTGTATCAGTGTGATGTTAGCTTCAGAAAATGATTTGGGGAGAGTTCCATCTTTCTCAATTGCCTACAATACTTTCAGTAGGATTGGTATCAGCTCCTCCTTGAATATTTCATAGTATTTTGCTGGAAAGTCATCTGGTCCAGAACTTTTTTTTTCATATGTAGTTTTCTTATGATGGAGTCATTTTCCTGGGTTTTTATGGGTCTATTGAGGGTCTCAATTTCTTCTTGTTTCAACTTTGGGAGGTTGTGTGATGTCAGAAAGTCCTCGATTTCATTTAGGTTTATGAGTTTGTTTCCATACAAGCGTGTATAGTAATCTCTAATAATCCTTTGTATTTCTTTGGGATCAGTTTTGACTTGATCTTTTGTATTTCTGATTGTGTTTATTGGAATTTTTTTCTTTCTTTCTCTTGGTCAGTCTGGCTAGGGGGTCCATCAATCTTGATTATCCTCTCAAAGAAACAGCTTTTTGTTTCATTGATTTTATTCTATGGAATTTTTGTCTTCTATGTCCTGTATTTGGGCTTTTAATTTGCTGATCTGGTTTTTCTGCTGAAATTAGGGGTTTGATGACCTTTTCTTTCCAGGTCCCTTGGGTGATTTGTTGGATGGTTAACCTGTGAACTTTCTGTTTTCTTGAATTGTGTAGGTAGCAATATAAATTCCCCTATTAGTACTGATTTGATGGCCTCCCAGAGGCTTTGGTAAGATGTGTCTTTTTTTTCATTTGTTTCCAGGAAACATTTAATTTCTGCTTTGATTTCTGTGTTGCCCCAGGAGTTCTTCAACATCAAACTGTTTAGTGTCCTTGGTTTGGGGGGGATTTTGTTGGTGTTGATATTAATTTTTATTCACTATGGTCTGAGAAGGTGCATGGCAGTATTTCAATCTGATGAAATTTGTCTATGCTTGATTTATGATTGGGGTTGTGGTCAATCTTGGAGTACATTCCATGTGGTGATGAGTAGAGTGTATATTTCGTGGTTGTTGAGTGGAGCATTCTGTAGGTATCTATTACATGAATTTAGTCAAGTGTCAAGTTGAGGTTCCAAATCTCCTTGCTGATTTTTTTGCCTCAAAGATCTATTAGGGTTGTTAGTGGGGGTATTTAAGTCCCCAGCTATGATAGTGTTAGAGTCAATACCTTTTTTAGTTTACTTAGTAGCTGTTTTATAAAAGCTAGTACTTCTGTGTGGGTGCATATATGTTTAGGACGGATATTTCTTGTTAATGGATCAAACCTTTTATCATTATGTCATGTCCTTTTGTATCTTTTAAAATTTTTGATAGCTTAAAGCTGTTTTGTCTGATATTTAGATTACGACTCCTACTTTATTTTGTGTTTCATTTGCCTGAAAATTTGTTTTTTATCCTCTAACTTTAGTCTGAGAATGTTCATTCTGGTGAAATTTGTCTCCTGGAGACAGCATGTTTATGGATCACTTAAAAAAAATCTAGTTTGCCATTCTATGTCTTTTCAGTGGAGTATTGAGTCCATTCATGTTCAGGCTGACTATTGAGATGTAAGAGTTTATCTGTGTCATGTGGTTCTTATAGAGTGTTTTTATTGTTGTTGTTTGTTTGTTTTAGTTTGTTGATTTTCTTTTGATTTTTGGGTTGATGTAGGTGTGTGTTTTTGATTTTGCAGTCATGAAGCATGCTGTGTTGGTTCTTTTCCTGCATTCTTGAGAAGAGCATGGCCATTCTGTATTTTCCTTTCTTCTGTGCTTAATATCTTCTTAAGTGTCTCTTGTAGAGCAGATCTGGAGGCAACATAGACTCTTATGGACTGAATGTCTAGGAGGGATTTTATTTCTCCATCACTGACGAAGCTTAACCTAGCTGTGTAAGAAATTCTTGGTTGGAATTATTTAGTTTTGAGAACTTTGAAGATTGGACCTCGGTCTCTTTTAGCCTGTAGTGTTTCTGTAGACAATTCTGCTGCTATTCTAATTGGTCTTCTCTGGTAAGTAGTCTGACATTTCTTTCTTGTTTCCTGTAGGATTTTTTTTCTTTTATACCTACTTTGTATAAGTGAATTACTGTGTGTCTAGGAGTTGGCCTTCTCATTTGGTGCCTTGCAGGGGTTGCTGAATCTCTTGTATTTGGATGACTGTGTCTCTCATGAGATGTGGAACGTTTCCTTGGGTGACCACTTGGAATGCTTGTTCCTGGCTGCTCTTATTCTCCTTTTCTGCTTCGGGGATACCAATCAGTTGTAAGTCTGGTCTCTTAATATAATCTCACTTCTTTTGAAGGTATTTTTCTGTCTTTATAAGCATCCTTTCTGTGTTTTTAACAGATTGGTTTAGTTCCATATTTTGGTCTTCAAGCTCTGAGATTCTTTCTTCTTCCTGGTTAATTCTGCTTTCTTTGCTTATTAGTCTATTACTTATTTCATTATGTATTCTTTATTGCTTGCATCTCAATAATTAATTCTTTCATGGTTTCTTCTTGCCTCTCTTTGTCCTTATTTATCTTTTCTAACCATTCTTTACATTTGTGGTCTAAGACCGGTTGGTCTAGGCTCTCCTCATTGTTTGCATTCCAAAGTCTGTATTCTCATACACTATCCTTTTTGGACTTTGTGTGGTACTTGTGTTTTTTTCATTGATTTCTTTTCAGTTGTGATGGGTTTTTCTTTTATCTTTACTTCCATTCCTCAGTGAGAAAGGGAGTGGCTTTCATTTATTTTTGCTCAGCTCCCCCATTCTTCCTTTTGTAAAGCCTCCAGATTTATTAAATTTTGAAGCTGGGTTGGGGGTGGGGAACTGTGCTGTTCTTTTGCAGCTTTGAGATTTGAATAAGTTGTGTAGGATAGTGCTAAGATTTGAATGCTACCTCTGATCACAGTGCTTCTGACTAGGGTGTAGGCTCCCAGAGACCCACTTTCCACCACCTCACAGTATGTCCACATAATTGAAATGTATGAATCTCCCTGGGTACAAAGCAACAGAGGGGAAAGGAAAGGAACTAAGAAAGAGAGAAGGGAGAAGAAATGACAATGAAGAGAGCAAAGAAGTGACGGAGAAACAAACCAACAAACAAATAAGTCAACAAAAAAGAAAAAAGAAGAAGAAAAAAACAAGCTAAAGCCAACAATATGAGGAGATTTTCATGCTCACATACACCCTTGTGTGAAAAAAGAAGGAAGAGTAAAACAAAACAAAATACATACCCCCTGTAAACTATATAGAAAGAGTAGGGGGGGAAAAAAAACCAACCAAAAAAGCTTATGTAATCCTTGAACACCCTTTTTTGGAAGTTTCTGAAGCTTCAAGTTCCTTTTAGGCATGACCCTAACACCTCTGCTCTTGGCTTTAAAAGTTCCTTTTAAGCTAAAAGTTCCTTTTAGGCATGACCCTAACACCTCGCCTCAGAGGGGCGGAAGTTCCAACCTTTAGATCTGTTCCTCTACTCACTGTGAGGTTGATGGGGAGAGTGCAAACCACTCCCAACTGATCTGCCTGTGTTCAGCTCTTGCCATATGTTCTGATCAGGATGCTTCCTGTCTGGCTCATATGTCTCATGAATCACTGGGAAAAGGGATCAGGGCAGGCTGGTGGTTGTGGCTCAGGCTTATAATCCCAGCACCCTGGGATGCATAGGCCAGAGGACTGCCTGAGTCCAGGGATCTGAGACCAGGGATCTGAGACCAGCCTGGGCAACCTGGCAAGACCTCATCTCCATAACAAATAAAAAATCAGCTGGGCATGGTGGTGCATGCCTGCCGTTCCAGCTACTTGAGAGACTGAAGTGGAAGAAATGCCTGAGCCCAGTGGGCTGAAGCTGCAGTGGCCATGAGGATGTCACTGCACTCCAACCTGTGCAGCAGAATGAGATTCCAACTCCACCCCCCCCAAATAAAAGGGAGCTGGGTCACTTTAAAACTCATCATCAGGGCAGCACTTTCAGGTTCCCTTCCACTAACGGAAGCTTCTCTGTCCTCTCAATAAATCCTGCTTACTCACGAAATAAGAAATAAAAAATATAAATATAAAGAAATAAAATAAAATAAAACTTATCATCGCTCATCCATTGTGAGCTGGGTTATTCATCTTTGGTGGCAGCCATCGACCTGAAAATATTTCTGCTAAGGAGATGGGGTGCCTGGGTCTCTTTGGTGGGCCTGTCCCTCTGAAGATACTGCACCTGGGGTATCCTCTTTGGGTTGACAGTGATCTACCTCAGAGAGGTGCTGGATTCACCCGTCAGTCTCAACTAGTAGCTTCGCTGTTCATGTGGACAGGCTGGAATCTGTCTCTGCTCAGGTACCAGAACAAATATGGTAGGGGCCTCCCTACATCCTGTCCTCTGTTGGGACTCAGTGACTAGCTCCTCCAGAGTATTTTCTCTGCCATTCTTGCTGCTGATGTCTGACCCGGCGCCGACAGCTGTGACTGTCGGTTGGTGCTAGCAGCAGGTGATTTTTGTGACTTTCTTCTGGGCAGGGTTGCAGAGTTGGTGCCTGCCTCTAGGCCATGGAGTGCACTGGGGTCTGAGCAGCCATGTGGGGCAGCCAAGTCAGCAGGAGAGCTCAGGCTGCTTGCTCCCATACCCCCACTCAGACACTTGCAAATAACTCACTTGCTGACACATTTGCATGCATATTTGTCCCTGCACCCACTCATTTATGCAGAGACTCACACACCTTGACCCACTCCATCACCATCTTGGCAGACGCCTCCAGGTGTTTTTTTTTATAATAACAAAATAGACGGATACAGGCTGTCATCACAAAATGCAACTTGAAAAAATGAGGCTTGAAAAAATTTATTTTCTCACAGTTTTGGAGGTTGTAAGTCCAAGATCAAGGTGTCAGCAAGACTGATTTCTCTGAGGTCTTTCTCCTTACTTTTCAGATGACTGCCATCTTCTTGTGTCTTCACATGGTTGTCCTTCTGTCTAAAACTGTCTGTGTCCTAATCTCCCTTTCTTATAAATACACTAATCATATTGGGTTAAGGGCCATTCTAACAGCTGCTTTTAACTTAATCACTTCTTTATATACCCCATCTTCAAATAGTCATAGTCTGAGGACTAAAGTCTTAGGACTTCAACATAGTTTTGGAAGGACAATTCAACCTATATCATTTATAGTTATAGTACCATACAGAAGAATCACACTGCCTTAAATAATACCATGTGTTTAAGCTCTTCCACTTTTCCTCTGACCTAAACTCTTGGTAAACATTGACTTGTTACTGTCTAAATAGCTTTGCCTTTTCTGGAAGCACATATAATAAAATCACACTATATATAATCATTTCAAGTTATCGTGTTTCACTTCACAATATGTATTTAAGACTTATTCAGATGTTTTTGGGACTTGATAGTTCATTTCATCACTGATTCTTTTTATCCATTTGTTGAATGTACTACAATTTGTTTATCCATGCACTCACTGAAAAATATCTTCCTTGCTCCCAGTTCTTGGCAATCATGAATAAAGCTACAATAAACATTTATGTGCAGATTTGTATGTGAAAATAATTTTTTTTCATATCAATTGGGTAAATATCTAAGAGCAGAATTGATGGATGGTTTGGTAAAACTAAGGATAGCTTTGTAAGAAGTTACAATACTGTCTTTTAAAGTAACAACACCATTTTTCATTCCCACCATCAATGAATGAGAATTTTTCTTTTACTCCACATCTACATTATCATCTGATATTGTAAGTTTTTGTATTTTAACCATTTTTTAAAGGTTGAATGCTTTTTTTGTTTGTTTGTTTGTTTGTTTGTTTTTGGAGTTGGAGTCTCACTCTGTCGCCCAGACTGGAGTGCAGTGGCCACTTCCGGCCACCGCAGCCTCGACCTGCTGGGCTCCGGCGATCCTTCCGCCTCAGCCTTCCAAGTAGCCGGAATTACAGGCACGCGCTACCACGCCCGGCTGATTTTTTGGTTTATTGTAGAGATGAGGTCTCGCTGCCCAGGCGGGTCTCGAACCTGCGGGCTCAGGCAATCCACTTACCTCAGCCTCCCAAAGGTGCGGGATTACAGGCTGAGCCACCGAGCCCAGCGGTTGAATGCTTTTTTAAAAATTTATTTTATTTTAAAGATGTGGGGTACAATACAGGATTAGATATACAAGTGGTCTTCATACAGGTAAAACTTGGGTCTAGCTTTGGTCTCCACTTGGCCTGGTTTGAGATCAAGTATGCTTATTAATATTATGTGCCCCCCCTTCTTCTGGCAGTTTCTGACTATTGCCAACACCTTTCTTAAAGTGTTATAGCAAATGTTCAGGACTTGCTTAAGAGTGAGAACATATGGTACTCAGTTCTTTGTTTCTGTGATAAATCAAGTATTATAGATTCTAAATCCATCCAAGTTGCTGTGAAGTCCGTAATTTTGTTCTTTATGGCTGTGTAATATTCCATCATGCATGTGTACCACTTTAAAAAAAAATCCAGTCCAGTTTCAATGGGCAGCACGGTTGGTTCCATGCTTTTGCTATTGTAAATGGTGCTGCAATAAACATGTGTATGCAGGTATCTTTTTTGTAGAATGATTTAAGTTCCTCTGGGTATATTCCCAGAAGTAGGGCTGCTGGATTGTATTCAAGGTCAATTTCTAGTTCTTTAGGAATTGCCACACTGCTTTTAAAAGAGATTGAACTAGTTTGCATTCCCACCAGCAGTGTAGAAGTGTTCCTTTTTCTCCACATCCTTACCAGCATCTGTGGTTTTATTTTAATCATTTTAATAGGTGTTTGATGGTAAAGTTTAAAACATTTTTGTTTTAGTGTGAAATGGCTCAAAACCAAATAATGTTGAGCATCTTTTAATATGCCTATTTACCACTTATCATATGTCTACTTTGATGAGGTGTCTGATCAGATCTTTTGTTCATGTTTTTAGTTATTTGTTAAAAATTGAGTTCCAAGATTTTTGTGTGTATTTTGGATACAAGTCCTTAGATGTGTGTATCTCACATATTTTCCCCCAGTCTGTGACTTGCTATTTCATGTTCTTAATAGTGTTTTCACAGAGTGAAGCTTTTACTTTTAAAGATATTATACCTACCCATCTTTTCCTTTCAATGACGCATCCTTTCATTTTTGTGTGTAAAGCCTCAACACAAAGTCCGAGGTTATCTTGATTTCTCCTATGACTTATTTAAGGAGTTTTGTAGTTTTACAGTTTTCATTTAAGGCTGTGATCCAGTTCAAGCTAATTTTTGTGAAAGTTCTAAGGTCTGGGTGTCAGTTCACTCATTTTCTTTTGCATTTGCTCTATTAATCGATATTTCTCTCATGTCACCAATGCCATGCGGTCTTGATGCACGTAGTTTTGCAGTAAGTTTCAAAATCAGAGAGTTGAGTCTTTCAGCATTGTTCTTTAGTATTGTGGTAACTGCTCTATGTTCTTTGCCTTTCTATGTACACTTTATAACTTGATTGTTGATATCTACAAAATAGCTACCTGGCATATAAAATTGCCAGGACTCCACTAGCCAAAATAATCTAAGCTAAAGTGATCTAAACAATTTGGTATTGGAATAAGACTAGACATATAGCCAGCAAAATAGAACTAAGAGTTCAAAATTTAATCCTTATATTAATGATCAATTGCTTTTCAATAAAGGTGTCAAGATCATTTAACAGAGAACAGTATCATGAACAAATGATGCTGGAACAACTGGATGTTTACATCCAGTATAATGAGTTGGACTCCTATCTCATACCACATAAGAAAATGAACTCAAAGTAGATCAAGCCCCTATACGTGATGACTAAGTTAAAACTCCTATAAGGAAACACAGGAGTAATTATCATTGGTCTTGGATTTGGTAATGGATTCTTAAACATGACACCAAAAGCAAGAACAATAGAAGCAAAAAAATAGATAAATTGTATTTCACTAAAAGTAAAAACTTTTTTTTTTACATAAAAGGACATGATTCAGAGAGTGAAAAGAAAATCTACAATATGAAAGAAAATATTTGCAAATAATATATTTGATGATAGTCTAGTATTCAGAATATATAAATAACTCCCATAATTCAAGAACAAAAAGACAAACAGCCCAATAAAAATCTGGACAAATAACTTGAATAAACATTTTTTCAAATAAGACATATGAATAGCCAAAAAGCACTTGAAAAAATGTCCTGTGTCATTATTGTTTAAGAAAATGGAAATCAAAATAAAAATGGGATAACATTTCATGCCTACTAGGATAACTATAATGATAATTTTTTAAAGTAACGATTGGCAAGGATGTAGAGTAAATGGAATTCTTGTACATTGCTAGTAGGAGTGTAGAATGGTGTACCTGCCACAGAAAACAGCTTGTCAGTTATTTAAAAAGTTAATTTATGAATTAAGAATTACTATATGACCCAATACTTTCACTTATAGAAATAGACACAAAATAATTGTAAATGGGTATTCAAACAAATATTGTGTACAAATGTTTGCATCGATACTTTCTATGATAATCAAAAGATAGAAACAACCTAAATGTGCATCAAAGGATGAGAAAATCACCAAAATTGGCTATATCTGCGCCATTAAATGACTCATTCAGAAGAAGGAATGAAGGACTAATACATGCTGCAGTGGTCTGGATGAACATCAGAAACTTGACAGCCACTGAAAGATGCCAGACAAAAGTCACCTGTTTAAAGATTCTATTTATTTGAAAGATCTAGAAAGGTAAATCTGTAAACTCGGAAAACACGTTGTTGTTACAAGAAGTTAGGGGGACGAGGAAGAGAAATGGAAAGTGACTGCTTACGAAGTAGGAGTCTTCCCTGGGGTCATAAAGTTCTGGAGTTTCAGTAAGGGAAGACGAAAAAAGTTTTGAACACGTCTGGTGGTGATGGTTGCAGAATATCAACTGCAACCAAGTTGCACACTTTAAAACGGTTAATTTTGTTAGGCAAATTTCATGTCAATTTAAAACCAAAGAAAACTTGGTAGGATTTTGATTGGAATTGCATCGAATATATAGATCAATTTGGGAAGAATTAACATCTTAACAAATTGAAATTTACAATATATGAGCATGGAATAATTCTGCCTTTATTTAGATTTTCTTTATTTCATCAATGTTTTTTAATATTCTGTAAAGATCCTGTCCACATTTTGTTACTTATACATAAATATTCAATTTTTTATTGCTAATGGAATGGAAATTAATTTTTATTTCAAGTTCCAATTTTTCATTGGTGGCATGAACAAAAACAATTTTAAAAGTATTTAGCTTATATTCTACAGTCTTGTTGTATTTATAGTTTCAGGACTTTTTTCATTGACTTTTGGAAACTTCTACGTAGACAATCAGGTCACCCTTGAATAAAGACCATTTTTTCATTTATTTTCAGTATGTAGCTTATCTTTATTTCATTTTTTTAACTTTTTGAAATAGCTAGGACTTCCTTTATAAATACTGAATAGGAGGAGTGCTGAGAAAGAATATCTTTGCCTTATGTCTGATCATAGGAGGAAAGCATTATTTTTCTCACTAAGTGTAATGTTGGCTGTAGGATTTTGCCACTGCTTTTTAATGAAGTCAAGAAAGTTTCCTTCTGTTCCTAAGTTGCTGAATTGAGGTAGTGTTTGCTAGATTTCTCCACTGCAAAGTCATATGACTTCCTTTTTGTATTATAGTCCTTGATAGAAGTTAGGACATAGAGCCCATAGTTAAGAAGTAGAGAGTAATGTTCTACTTTCTTAAAGGTGAAGATGCTACATAAACTGCTCAGATTGTTAGGCAGAAGAAATCTGTCTAGCCTCCACCCTTTTCTTTATTCCAAAATTTAATGATATAGTATAGACTCATAGGTTATTTATTTTATTCTACGAGTTATAATCTAATTTTACTTTATTTATTTACTTATTTATTTGGAGTGCAAATTCTTCTAATCTTGGCCATGGGGAGCTGTTCCAACTGGTGGCAATGTTCCTTTGGCATGCTTCCTTTATTAGGAGGTAGGAGCTTGCTTTCTTTGTCACACCACAGGATTCTCTAGACTAAACTTACATATTCCCTGTAACAAGTTTCGAAATCAGCCAATATTCTGAACTGCCATGGCTCCCTTTATTGGAGAATGATATTAAAACCAAAATCTGTACACTACCTGTGCTAGTTGCGACTGGGAATGCCACTAGTTATAGGCCTTCTCAGCTGACAAAGGGAGGAAATATATGTGTATATACGTACACACAGATATATCTACAAAAATTTCTATGTGTATCTTGAATATACATTGACCTAAACATGAGTTCATACTATTATCTATTACCCCAGGAATCATACTATCCTTCTTTTTCTTATCTGTAATCTCTCGCTTCAATGATGAGAGTGGCATCCATTTATTTAACTGCTCAGTTTCAGTGTGCATAGTGTTTTCACAATGGTTAATTCAGACCCGTAGATAACTCTCATGTAGAGTACAGAGCTTCTGTATAGGTTTTTATTTATTCGTTTTTTTCCTTTAGTGTTACAGACTATGCTTATTCCCAAAGCTACTTGAGTTAGCACCATTGTCTTTCACCCTTAAGGTAGGTTTTTTTGATTTATAATTTGCAAGTATTTGGCCTTTAAAAAACAAAACAAAATGTTGTTTTGAAGTCAGGAACTGCAAATGCACCTATGTTTGATATCCATCACTTGTCTTCTGTATTTATTACTTTTGGTCTTATATTTTTCATCATTTAAAAAATTCTCTGGGCATTTTGTATGTCTTTAACATGTTTTTATGTGAATTCAGTGCTGTCAATTGTCTTCAGTTTCATTGTTATTCAGTTACCTTTTCTGAAGTAATTTTGTCTTTTTCTTTTTATTTTCTGAACTCTGTAAGTTCCTAATTAGCAAAGTTGTTCTTTTTCTCCCCCCAAGGTTGCTTTAGCTACTTGGGGTCTCTTGAAATTCCAATAAGAGCATCAGCTCTTTTGTTTCTTGATTGAAGGCCACTCTTATTTTGATAGAGATTGCACTGAATCATTATATTTGTTGGAGAGTACTTCTGCCATAACAATATTCTTTCAATTTGTTGTCAGGAGCTATCTTTCTGTTTATTTAGGCATTTTCTTCCAGCATTTTTTAATAGTCTACAGCTTACTAGTCTTCAACTCCTTTGGTTACATTTATTTCTAAGTGTTTTATTCCTTTAAGTGCCTTTGTAAACAATGTTATTTTCTCAACTTTCTTTTCAGAGTGTCTATTAAGAGTGTATGGAAGCACAACTGATTTTTGTGCTAATCTTCTATCCCACAACTTTTGTGAATTGATTTTTTAGCTCTAGTAGTTTTTTTGGCATATTTGTTAGGATATTTTATGTGTAAGATTATGTCATCTACAAATAGTTTTACTTCTTTCCTTCCAACTTGGATGCATATTACTTCTATTTCTTATCTGATTTATGTCTGGAATTTCGGCACATTGTTGACTAGAAGTAGCAAAAGAAGGCAGGCTTGTCATGCTTCTGATCTTAGGGAAAAGGTTTTAGCATTTCACCAGTTTAGTGTTAGTTAATGGTTGTTCATAGATGCTCTTTTTGTGTTAAGGAAATTTTCTTCTATCACTAGTTGCTGAATGCTTTTGTTGTGATAGTGTGTTGAATTCCTCAATAGTTTTTCTGTATCAATTGATACGATCATGCAGTGCTTTCCCTTTAATCTGTTCATATTATATATTACATTGACTGATTTTTAAAATATTGAACCATTCTTGCATTCCTTGGATAGTCTACCTGGTCAGGGTTTGTGATCCCTTTAATATGCTTCTGTATTAGCTTTGCTAGGGTTTTGTTAAAGTCTTTGCATTATATTCCTAGGGATATTGATCTATAGTTTTCTTCACTGTGATGTCTTTATTTGGTTTTGGTATCAAGGTAATTCTGGTCACATAAAATGAGTTAAGAAGTGTTTCCTCTTCTTCTACTTTTTGCAAGAATTTGAAAAGCATTTATAGTAAGTCATTTAAAATATTTGGTAGAATTCACCAGCACAGTTATCTAGTTCTGAGCTTTTGTTTGTTGTAAGGTTTTTGATTATTGATATAACCTCTTTCCATATGTATTTTCAGATACTGTTTCTTCTTTAGTCAATTTTGGTAGTATTATGCTTCTAGTAATTTGTTCATTACATCTAGGCTATCTAATTTGTTGGCATACAGTTGTATATCTAAATATGTTTTTATTTCTGTGAAGTCTGTAGCAATAAGCTCACTTTATTTTGATTTTATAATTTATTTATTTTTCTTATTTTTCCTCAATCAGTCTAGATTAAAGTTTTTCAATTTTGTTAATGTTTTTAAAACCAACTTTGGTTTTATGATTTTCTCTATTACTCTTATATCCTCTATTTTATAATTTTTATTATTTTGTTTCTAGCTTTAACATTAGTTTGTTCCTTTTTATTTATTTGTTTTTTGAGTTGGAGTCTCACTCTGTCACCCAGACTGGAGTGCAGTGGCAGTTTCCAGCCACGCAGCCTCGACCTGCTGGGCTCCGGCGATCCTTCCGCATCAGCCTTCCAAGTAGCTGGAACTACAGGCGCGCGCTATCACCCCAGGCTAATTTTTTGATTTATTGTAGAGATGAGGTCTCGCCAAGTTGCCCAGGTGGGTCTCGAACCCTTGGGCTCGGGCAATTCACTCACCTCAGCCTCCCAAAGGCGCGGGATGACAGGCTGAGCCACCGAGCCCGGCTCTGCTTGTTCCTTTTTATTCTGCTACCGTAAGGTGTAAACTTTAGTTGTATTTGAAATAATTCTTTTATTTAAATAAAGGCAGTTATAGCAACACGTTTTCACTGCTTCCCATAAATTTGTATTTTCATTCATCTCAAAGTAGTTTTCTAATTTTCATTTTGATTTCTTCTTTGACATATTGGCTAAGAGTGTATTTTAATATTTTCACATATTTGTGAAATTTTCCAGTTTTCCAGGTTATTTATTTATTGTTTAATTACATTGTGGTTAGAAAGATATTTTGTATGATTTAAGGCATTTTAAATTTATAGAGATTTGTTTTGTGGCCAAATATATGCTCTGTTCAGGAGAATATTTCTTGTGCTCATGAGAATAATGTGTATTTGGTGTTGTTGGGTGAATGTTTTGTGTATGTCTGTTAGATTTAATTTGTTTATGCTGTTCAAGTTTCTACTTTCTTACTGATCTTCTGTCTGGTTGTTTTATCTACTATTGAAATTTCCAAATATGATTGTATAACTGTCTGTTTATCCCTTTATTTCTGATATGTTAATGTTCTATTTTTAGATGTGTATATACTTATAATTGTTACATCTTCATCAACAGAAACTTTTATGAATACATAAAGTTTTTCCTTAACTCTCATAATAATATTTGACTCAAAGTTTATTTTGTTTGATATTAATATAGCCCCCCAGCCGGGCTCGGTGGCTCAGCCTGTAGTCCCACACCTTTGGGAGGCTGAGGTGAGTGAGCCCGTGGGTTCGAGACCTGTCTGGGCGGCGAGACCTCATCTCTACCATGAATCAAAAAATCAGCCGGGCGTGGTAGCGCCTGCCTGTAATTCCGGCTACTCGGAAGGCTGAGGCGGAAGGATCGCCAGAGCCCAGCAGGTCGAGGCTGTGGTGGCCGGGAGTGGCCACTGCACTCCAGTCTGGGCGACCGAGTGAGACTCCAACTGAAAAAAAAAAAAAATAGCCCCCTTTCTCTTTTAGATACTATTTGCATGGAATATCTTTTCTTTCATCTTACTTTTTTTTTTAATCAATATTTTTTATTATGATTTTGTGGGGTACAGTTAAGGGTTAGGTGTACAATTACGTTTCATTCAGGCACCCTGTTGATAAGAGGTGTTTCCCCTTCCCCAGACAGATATTTGCTACTGTTAATCCCATCCCCCCCATAGTTTCCCACTACTGTCAGTCATTTTCTTATAGTATTACGTTGGATGTTCAAGGACCATTATATGAGTGAGAACATGTGATATTCGGATCTTTGTTTCTGTGAGAGGTCACTCAGTATTATAGACTCTAGTTCCATCCAGGTTGCTGCGAAATTCATGATTTTGTTCTTTTTTATGGCTGCATAGTATTCCATCGTGTATATGTACCACATTTTAAAAATCCAGTCCTCTTTTGATGGGCAGCATGGTTGTTTCCTGGTTCTTGCTATTGTGAACAATGCTGCGATAAACATATGTGTGCAGGTATCTTTTTTATAGAGTGATTTGAAGTCTTCAGGGCATATTCCCAGTAGGGGGATTGCGGGGTCATATGGAAGGTCGATTTTTAGAGCTTTTAGGAATCGCCACACTGCTTTCCACAGAGGTTGCACTAGTTTACACTCCCACCAACAGTGTCGAAGTGTTCCCTTTTCCCACACCCTCTCCAGCAGCTGTTATTTTTTGAGTTGTTGATAATTGCCATTCTGACTGGAGTTAGGTGGTATCTCAGTGTGGTTTTGATTTGCATCTCCCTGATGATTAGTGAGGTTGAACATTTCTTCATGTGTCTGTTGGCTGCTCGGATGTCTTCTTTTGTGAAGTGTCTGTTCATATCTTTTGCCCATTTTTTAATGGGGTTGTTTGTTTTTTTCTTTTCAGCATGTTTGAGTTCCTTGTAGATTCAAGATGTTAAGCCTTTGTCAGACCTGGTGTTGGCAAATACTTTTTCCCAGTCTGTAGGCTGTCTCCCTGCTCTCTTGATGGTTTCTTTGGCTTTGCAGAAGCTTGTCAGTTTAATAAGGTCCCACTTGTCTATCTTCTCTCTTATGACCTGTGGGTTTCGGGTTTTGTTCAGGAATTGGATGCCAGTTCCGATTTCCATGAGGGTATTTCCTTCCTTTTCTAAGGTTCTTATGGTTTGAGGTTTTACATTTAGGTCTCTGATCCGTTTGGAGTTACTTTTGTGCATGGGAATAGATAGGGGTCCTGTTTCAATCTTCTGCATGTGGTCAGCCAGTTTTCCCAGCACCATTTACTGAATAGGTTCTCCTCTCCCCAGTGGTAGGTGGTGGGGACTTTGTTGAAGATGAGTTGGTTGAGAAATTGAGGTTTTGCTTCTGGAATCTCAATTCTGTTCCATTGATCTATATGCCTGTTCCTGTACCAATACCAAGCTGTTTTGATGATAGTAGCTTTATAGTAAAGTTTGAAGTCTGGTAATGTGATACCACCTGCTTTGTTTTTTTTTGCTGAGGATTGTTCTGGCTATTCTTGGACGTTTGTGTTTCCATATGAATTCCTGTGTTGTTTTTTCCAGGTCTGAGAAGAATGTTGCAGGTAATTTGATGGGTATTGCATTGAATTTGTAGATTGCCTTAGGTAAGATGGACATCTTCACAATGTTGATTCTTCCAATCCATGAGCATGGGATGTTTTTCCACTTGTTTGTGTCATCTTTGATTTCTTTGAGCAGTGTTTTGTAATTTTCATTGTAAAGGTCTTTCACGTCTCTGATTAGGAAGATGCCAAGGTATTTCATTTTTTTTTGTGGCTATTGTGAATGGAATGGTGTTTTTTATTTGGTTTTCTGTTTGTTTATTATTGGTGTAGAGAAATGCGATTGTCTTTTGTACATTTATTTTGTATCCTGAGACTTTGTCAAAGGCCTTTATCAATGTAAGGAGGCTTTTGACAGATTCTCTTGGGTTTTCAAGGTACACAATTATATCATCTGCAAAGAGAGATAACTTGACTTCCTCTTTCCTTATTTGGATACCCCTGATTGCCTTCTCTTCTCTGATTGCTCTAGCCAGGACTTCCAATGCTATGTTGAACATGAGGGGTGAGAGTCTCTAGTTCCAGTTTCCAGGGGAATTGGTTCCAATTTTTGTCCATTTAGGAGTATGCTGGCTGTGGGTTTCCCATAGATGGCTTTCACTATTTTGAGGTATGTTCCCTGTATGCCTAGATGTTCAAGGGTTTTTATCAAGAAGGGGTGCTGGATTTTATCAAAAGCTTTTTCTGCACCTAATGATATGATCATGTGGTTTTTGTTTTGACATCTGTTGATGTATTTAATTACATTTATGGTTTTACGAATGTTGAACCAGCCTTGCATCCCAGGAATGAAGCCTACTTGGTCATGGTGGGTGATTTTTGAGATGTATTGTTGAATCCAGTTTGCTAGGATTTTGTTGAGAATTTTAGCATCTATGTTCATCAAATATATTGACCTGTAGTTCTTTCTTTGTTGGATCTTTACCTGGCTTGGGTATCAATGTGATGTTGGCTTCATAAAATGATTTGGGGAGAGTTCCATCTTTTTCAATCGCATGGAATACCTTCAATAGGATTGGTATCAGCTCTTCCTTGAATGTCTTGTAGAATTCTGCTGGAAAGCCATCTGGTCCAGGGCTTTTTTTTGTAGGTAGTTTTCTTATTACATAGTTGATTTCCTTGATTGTTATTGGTCTATTTAGGGTCTCAATTTCTTCTTGTTCCAACCTAGGTAGGTTGTGTGACGTCAGAAAGTCCTCCATTACCTTAAGGTTTTCAAGTTTGTTTCCATACAAGTGTACGTAGTAGTCTCTAATGATCTTTTGTATTTCTTCAGGGTCAGATGTGACTTCACCTTTTGTGTTTCTGATTGTGCTTATTTGGTTTTTTTCTCATTTTTTCCTGGTCAGTCTAGCTAGGGGACCATCTATCTTGTTTATCCTTTCGAAGAACCAACTTTTTGTATCATTGATTTTTTGTATTATCTTTTTGCTTCTATGTCCTGGATTTGGGCTTTTATTTTGGTGATCTGGATTCTTCTGCTGAAATTAGGTTTTTTGTGATCTTGCTTTTCCAGCTTCTTTAGGTGGCTTGTTAGGTTGTGAATTTCTGTTTTTTCCATTTTCTTCATGTGTGTTTGTAGGGATATAAATTTCCCTTTTACTACAGCTTTCAGGGCATCCCAGAGATTTTGGTAAGATGTTTCTTCATTTTCATTTGTTTCCAGGTATCTTTTGATCTCTGTTTTATTTCATCATTGACCCAGGAATTGTTTAGCATCATGCTGTTTAGTGTCCATGTCTTTGTGGGTTTTGGGGGGACTTTGTTGGTGTCAATGTTTATTTTTATTCCACTGTGGTCCGAGAAGGTGCATGGTAGAATTTCGGTCATTTTAAATTTGCTTATGCTTGATTTATGGCTGAGGATGTGGTCTATCTTAGAATATGTTCCATGTGGTGATGAGTAGAATGTGTATTCTGTGGACTTTGGATGGAGTGTTCTGTAGGTATCAATTAAGTCCATTTGGTCCAAAGTCACATTGAGGTTCCGGATCTCCTTGCTGATTTTTTGGCCTGATGATCTGTCTAGGGTTGTGAGTGGGGTATTAAAGTCCTCAGTTATGATGGTGTTAGAATCAATATCTTTCTTTAGTTTTCCTAGAAGTTGCTTTATGAAAGTTGGCTCATCTATGTTGGGTGCATATATGTTCAGGATAGATATTTCTTGTTGATGGATTGATCCTTTTATCATTATGTAGTGGCCTTCTGTATCTTCTTTGATTTTTAATAGCTTGAAGGGTATTTTGTCTGAAATTAAGATCGCTACTCCTCCTTTCTTTTGTATTCCATTCGCCTGAAAGTTTGTTTCCCATCCTCTTACTTTGAGTCTGTGGGTGTCCTTTCTAGTGAGGTGAGTCTCTTGAAGGCAATAGATTGTCTGATGATATTTTATCCATTTTGCCATTCTATGTCTTTTCAGTGGTGCATTTAGTCCATTCACATTTAGGCTAATTATTGAAATGCAAGAGTTGATTCCTGTCATAAAGTTCTTACAGAGTTGTTCCTGTTTGTTTGTTGTCTTTCTTTGGGTTTTGGAGTTGGTTCATGTGTTTTTAATCTTTTGCTTGTACCCTTGTGAAGAATGTTGTTGTTCTTTTTTCTTTTTCTTCTGTGTTCAGTACTTTCTTAAGTGTTTCTTGTAGAGGTGGTCTGGTGGCCGCGTAGGTTCTTAGGGATTGGATATCTGGAAAAAATTTCAATTCTCCTTCACTAATGAAGCTTAGCTTGGCTGGGTAGGTTATTCTTGGTTGAAATTGTTTCTCTTTTAGAACTTTGAAGACAGTGCTCCAGGCTCTCCTAGCCTGAAGGGTTTCTGTGGATAAATCTGCTGCTATTCTAATTGGTTTTCCCTTGTAGGTAGTCTGGCCTTTTTCTCTTGCTGCCTTTAGGATTTTTTATTTTATAGTTACTTTGTTTAGGCAAATTATTATGTGTCTGGGAGTTGGTCTTCTCATTTGTTGTCTTGCAGGGGTTCTCTGAATCTCTTGTGTTTGAATTTTTTCATCCTTGATGAGATGAGGGAAGTTTTCTTGAATGATTTCATGAAATGTTTGTTCCAGTGTGGCTTCTGTTTCTCTCTCTGCCTCAGGAAGCCCAATTACTCTTAGGTTTGGTCTCTTGAAGTGATCATTCATCTCTTGCAGGTTTTGTTCTGTGTTTTTGAGCTTCTTTTCTATGCTTTTGACAGTTTGGGTTAGTTCTGTGTTTTGGTCTTCAAGCTCTGAAATTCTTTCTTCTGCTTGGTTGATTCTGCTTTCCATGCTTATTAGTCTGTTGTTCATTTCCATCACAGTATTCTTTACTGCTGTCATTTCTGACATCAGCTCCTTCCTATTTTCCTCTTGTCTCTCCTCAATTTTTAAAATTCTCTCTATTAATGTCTTGATGTCTGAGTTTGTTGCATGTAACCAGTCATTCTGGGGACTTTTCATTGTTTGTGTTCCAGAATCTGTTTTCTCAGTGTCTGATCTCCCAGGGGTCTGTGTGAGACCTATATTCTTCTTTTGGTTTTTCTTCATTTGTGCAGTGTTTCCTCCTCCCTACTTTTTCCTTCCCTCCACGTCACCGTCTTTAATTCTGTTATTCGGCGGTAAAGGGATTGGTTTTACTTCTGTTTGTTCAATATCCTATTCTTTATGTATGTCCTCTTACTTTGTTCAATTCTGGAGTTGCACTGTAGATTGGGGGTGGTCCTTTTTGCAGTTTTGAGATTTACTTAAGGGAGGAGCTGTGATTCAAAATCTATCTGCAGGTCCTGGTATTTGCTAACAGGTGTGTGAATAATCTGGAACCCACTTCCCACTGCCTTGGAATCTGTCCATGCAGTGGGGCTGTAGGTTTACTCCCTGAAATAAAATGTGGTTAGCAGAGGGGAAAGAATAGAGCAGACAGTGGGTTGAAGACAGGAATGGAGAGATAGAGGAGTAAGGGGGGAAACAAATGAGTGTGCCAACAAATAGAGAGAGAGGCCTATACTAAAACAGATAAAAACAATAGACCATAGCTACAGACGAACCAACTCTCATACAGACAAAAATAAAACATATAGTGATGCTAACATACCAGCTATCCAACCACCTTATTGGTGTGCTGTTCCTCTATACAAAGATGTGGTTTACAGAGAGAAGAAAAAGAAGAGGAAAAAAGAAAAACAGGAACAATACAGTAGGAATAGAATTAAGTCATTAAACTAACAGAATCAATGAAGCACGCTCTGAGACTTTTCGTTTAAGTCCAATGTCCTTTCAGTTCTGATTTCTAGCTTTCTTTTCAAGCTGGTAAATTAGTTTGCAGTTAGGGTCAGTTGCCCCTGGTCTGCTGTGAAGGACAGTTCAGATCACCCTC
The DNA here is from genome assembly GCA_027257055.1 of Cephalopachus bancanus. Classification (NCBI taxonomy): domain Eukaryota; kingdom Metazoa; phylum Chordata; class Mammalia; order Primates; family Tarsiidae; genus Cephalopachus; species Cephalopachus bancanus. Next base: position 1,073,246 of record JAPVLO010000252.1, on the reverse strand, counting down.
TGTTCACCACTCTGGCCTATGTCTTTTTCAAGCTTGTTTATCCCATTTTGGTGTTGTTACCTTGAATCGCCAGCAGGTGGTGCTATCTCAGCAACTCGCCCCAGAGGGGGTGGGGCCGGACAGGAATGGCCGAGGCTGAACATGAATGTCTGCCTCAGGGCAGACAGCAGGAGACTTACGGCGGGCAGGACATCTCGATTGCAGGAGAGGTGGCAGCGATCCCAGCAGATCTTCCCTGAAGGGGCTTCAAGGACTGAAGTTGTGGATCGCCTCCGGCCCGGGTGGTGTGGTGTGCTATTGGTGGCAGTGGCTGCGGCGGCCGTGGCGGCAGTGTCTGCACTGCAGTGGCTGTTGAGACCGCTGCGATGCCCCAGCGGTGGCAACGGCGAGCTCCGTATGAAGAGCAAGCTGCGATGGTGGGGTCCGCAGCCCCTGGGGCGAGAGTCAGAGACCCACTGAAGTTCTCCTTTGCAGAGGTTTTCACAGACCGGGTTGCCCCGTCGCCATCTTGCCAGAAGTCCTCATCTTACTTTAAACCTGTGTCTTTGAATTTAAATTGAGACCCTCGTAGACAACATATAGAGGAATCATGTTATTTTATCCTTAGTAACAATCTCTGCCTTTTAATTAGAAGTCTTAATCCATTTACATTTAAAGTAATTTTTGATAGGATAGAAAGTATTTCCAATATTGTATGTTTGTTTTCAATATGTGTTATGCCTTTTTTTCCCTCCGTTGCTCCATTATTGTTCTTTTCAGTACCTAATAGATTTTAAAAAAATGTACCATTATTAATTTGTTTCATTTCTTTTTCTGAAAATTGAGTTAGTTACTTTCTTAGTGGTACCTTCAGGATTACAATTAGTATCTTAAAAAGCTAGTTTTAATAAATATATATATTTTTTGAGTTGGAGTCTCACTCTGTCACCCAGACTGGAGTGCAGTGGCCGCTCTGGCCACTGCAGCCTCAATCTGCTGGGCTCTGGCGATTCTTCTGCCTCAGCCTTCCAAGGAGCTGGAACTACAGGCGCATGCTACCACACCTGGCTAGTTTTTTTTTTTTTTTTTAATTTGTTGTAGAGATAAGGTCTCTCCAAGTTGCCCAGTCGGGTCTCGAACCCGCAGGTTCAGGCAATCCACTCACCTCAGCCTCCCATAGTGTGGAATTACAGGCTGAGCCACCGAGCCCAGCTTAATAAATATTAACTTAGCTTTTTATAGTGTACAAAAACTTGACTCTACACATCCCTGTGCCTTTTGCTATTTTTTGTTATTACACAGAATACCTCTTTATACATTGTGTCCCCTTCAACAAAGATTCATAATTATTATTTTCTAATTTGTCTTTCAAATAATACTGGAAAAAAGGAATTACAAGCAAAGATGTAATGACACTGGCTTTTATATTTACCATGCAGTTACCCTTACTAGTGTTTTAGATTTTTTCCTTGTTTTTAAGTTAACCAGGTGTCTTTACATCTTAACCTGAAAGTCTTTCTTGAGCATTTCTTATGGGACAGTTTTACTAGACACAAATTCCCTCCATGTCTGTTTACATGTGGGCATGTCTTGTTTTCTTCATGTTGAAAGATATTTTACTATACCTAGAATTCTTGGGTGGCAATTAAAAAAAAATTCTTTTAGAAGTTTAAATATGTCATTTCATTGCCTTCTTGATTCCAGGGGCTCTAACAAGAAATTTGCTGTTAATTTAATTCAGGATTCCTTGACGTGATGAGTCACTTTTCTTTTGCTGCTGTCAAAATTTTCTTCATCTCTGGATTTGGATAGTTTAATGAAAATATGTCTTGATATTGATTTCTAGGGGCTTATCCTACTTGGATTTTGGTAAGTTTCTTGCATGTGTCATTCAATGTTCCATCTAAGGTTCTAGGAAGTTTGGGGTCATTCTTTCTTCAAGTAGCCTTTGTGCTCTCCCTTTTCTTTCTTTCCGTTTGAGACTCCCATTGTGTGTGTTTTTATACACAATGGCGTCTCACAAATCTCAGCTTTGTTTTTTTCTTCTTCTTTTCTCTTGGCTCCTCACACTGAATAATTTCACTTGGTTTATTGTCCAGTTGACTAATCTCATTTCTGCCTGTTTGAATCTGATCTTAACCCTCCCAGTGAGATCTTCATTTTGCTTATTGTACTCTCTAGCTCCAAAATTATCTTATTACTTTTTAGAGTTCTCTCAGTTAAGCACTCACTTGTCACATTTTAGCTATTGTTTACAGTCTGAGAACATTGATTTTGAATCTTTTCTCTTTTTTTTTTGTATGTGATATTTCTGGGGAGAGATGGGCACCATGGTTTCCTACTTTGCCATTTTTGCTGATGTTACTCCCTTCTTCATATTTGAAGTAGTTTTTTTTTTTCTGGGATTAGACTCTTGGGAGTGTGTGCATTTTTTTTTTTTTTTTTTGAGTTGGAGTCTCACTCTGTCACCCAGACTGGAGTGCAGTGGCTGCTCCTGGCCACCACAGCCTCGACCTGCTGGGCTCCGGCGATCCTTCCGCCTCAGCCTTCCAAGTAGCCTGAATTATAGGCGTGTGCTACCATGCCCGGCTGATTTTTTGATTTATTGTAGAGATGAGGTCTCGCTGCCCAGGTGGGTCTCAAACCCACGGGCTCAGGCAATCCACTTGTGTGTGTGTATTTAATTCTATAAATATTTTACCTTCCATATTATTTCTTGCATGGTTCTGAAGCATATTCCACTGTCATTCTTTTAATTTTATTTTTATGTTTTTGAGTTGAAGTCTTACTCTGTTGCCCAGACTAGAATGCAGTGGCTGCTCCCAGCCACCACAGCCTTGACCTGCTGGGCTCCAGCGATCCTTCCACCTCAACCTTCCAAGGAGCTGGAACTACAGGTGCGCGCTACCAAGCCTGGCTCATTTTTTGGTTTATTGTAGAGATGAGGTCTTGCCAAGATGTCCAGGCAGGTCTCGAACCCACGGGCTCAGGCAATTCACTCACCTCGGCCTCCCAAAGTGCGGGATTACAGGCTGAGCCACCGAGACCACCTCCACTGTCATTTGTAACCTTGTTCCTCTATATGTGAGATCTCCTGTCACCCTGGAAGCCTAGAATTTTCTCTTGACCTTGCTTGTCTGCAGTTGAAGTGCCTTGGTGTGGTTTATTTGGTGTTTATTCTGTTTGGTGTTTTTTGATCTTTCTGGATCTGTGGTCTGCTGTCTGTCATTACTTTTGAAAAATTCCTAGCCATTATTACTGCTATTTTTTCTGCTTCATTTCTTCCTCCCCTCCCCTTTCTCTTTGTCTTTCAATCCTTTGTGTGCTGCACCTTTCATAATTGACCTATAGTTCTTGGCTGTTTCCTCCCCCCTCTCCTTCTCATTTTCCCACTCTTCCTTCTATTTCTCCTCCCCTCCTTCTTTCTTCACTTTGTCTTTCTCCTTATTCTCCTTTTTTCTGTTTCTTCTTTTTCTTGTTCTCATTCTCCTTTATTTGGTTTCTGATTTTGGAAATTTATATTGACCTGTCTTCGAGCTCATTTATTCTTCCTTCAGCCTTGTATAATCTCCTGATGATATTTTACATAGTTATTTTAAACTCACTCTTAGTAATTCCAACAGTTGTTTCACATGTAAGTATTGTTCCGATGCTTGTTTTGTCTCTTTAAACTTACTATTTTTTTCTTGCTATGCAGGAAAGGGTTAACTCAGCAGGCTTTGGTTGCAAAAACCTTACACATTTTTAGAAAAGGTCAATATCCAGGAATGGCACTTGACCGACCCTGGGAAATGAGCCTTGAGCCCTTGAAATATTCTTCCTAATAAGAGTGTTGTAGCCAGAGATGTGGGGCTATGTGGTAGTACCAGCTTAATCTGATCGTTTATGCTGACAGTGCATTTTGGGGTGAACAGATGTTTTTGATCTGGGACAATGGTGTCTGAGGAGCTGAAGTCAGTCATGCAGGATCTGCATGCATACATGCATGACCTCTGGTAAAACCCTGGACATCTACATCTGAGTGAGTGTCTCTGGTTGATAAAACTTCACCTGTGTTGACATATATCATTGCTGGGAGAGTTAGGCATGTCCATATGACTCTTGACTTCATCTGTGCACCTTTTCCTTTGCTGATTTTTATCTGTATCCTCTCACAGTGATAGACTATAACCATGAGTATAACGGATTATCTGAGTCCTGTTGTCCTTCCAGCAAATTATTGATGCTGAGGGCAGTCTTTAGAATTCCCAATCCACTTGCTGTTTAGCATGCTTTGTACAATTTTGTTAAAATTTGGACATATTGTATCAGATAATAGCAGTCTTTTAAAAAATTCATTTGCAGTTCAAGCCTGTGAAAATGATTTTCTTATAATGATGATAATAATAATGATAATGATAATAATAATAATAATAGTTCAGGTGTGTGTATAACTAGATTGACTGTTATCTTTTCACTGTGTGTTGAATAAATATTCATGTTCTTTTGGATTCTGTTATTACTCATGTATGATGCAAAGACGTGGCATGCTTAAGTACTATCCTCTTCTGTCACATGTGTCATATATTATTTTCATCTTCTTTTCTTTTTTGGGGGGGGTTGGTGTCTCACTCTGTCGCTCAGACTGGAGTGCAGTGGCCGCTCCCGGCCACCGCAGCCTTGACCTGCTGGGCTCCAGCGATCCTTCTGCCTCAGCCTTCCAAATAACTGGAACTACAGGCGCACACTACCACGCCCGGCTAATTTTTGATTTATTGTAGAGATGAAGTCTCGTCAAGTTGCCCAGGCGGGTCTCGAACCCACGGACTCAGGCAATCCACTCACCTCAACCTCCCAAAGGTGTGGGATTACAGGCTGAGCCACCGAGCCCAGCTAATCTTATTTTCAATCTTTCAAATTAGGCATTATTATTGTTGTTATTTTTATAAAGTCGATTACTGTTTGGATTTACCTGTCTTTTTTTTTTTTTTTTTTTACTTATCAGTCTTTTGTCCATTATACTCTTTCCTTTAAAATACATTTTCTGCTTACTCAATCTCATTGTTTAGGAGTAGTTTTGACTAGAATTTGTGAGTAGAATTTTCCCAACATTTTGTAAATTTTGCTCATATTATTGAATAACAGCTTAGATGACAGCTTAGATGTGCATATAGGTTCGATTGAACATTACTTTTTCTCTCTAAGCGGAAGAAAGTATTCATACTATTTGGAGTTTTTGCTACTGTTGGTAAGGCTACCAGTGGGCTAATTATGATTCCGTTGCAGGGTATTCAATTTTCTTTCATTTGACTGCTTTTAGGATCCCAATGCCTTTGATGCCTTTAAATTTTGTTACAACTGTACCCATATGGCATTTCATTTTTATTTGGTTGGCGTGGTTCATTCTAGCTGCCGAGTGCTAGAAAGTCCACTTTTGATTACACATGATAACCCTAGTCCTCTCAAACTCTCTTTCCCGTTTTGCCAGAATCCACACAAAAGGCACCTTAGATCTCGTGCGTCTGTCCTTCCAAATCGCTTAGCTTCTCTTTATCTCACTGCAGCTGTTTAGATGACTGTTGTTTGCTTTTAAATTTTTCTCAAGGTTTTATTCTTTCCGTATGGTCTTGACTTCTTTTTCATGTGTTTGACCATTTTAAATGCACTGACTTTATATTCTTCTGCTACCTGAAATTCCCAACTGTCTCAATCTGCTATTTATTTTGCTCTTCACCAATTACGATTACGCATGATGGCTTTTTCTTGCATTCATTCCTTTGGATCATGAGCTCATGTTTAAGCATTGCTTTCACTTTTCTTCTTGAAATGTAAAGTCTTTGATGATGTTTAAGCTTTTATTTTTCAGAGCCATGATATATATTTTAATTTCTTCCTTTTTTCTTTCATTAGCTCTTTAGCAAGATTACTTTTACCCGCTGTGAATGGCAACCTGCTTAAGTTCCTTTATGATGATAATCAATGGGCAGAATATTCCTGAGTGGTATATTCCCATAATTCCAATAGTTTTGAGAAATAGTGCCATAGCCGTTGGTACTGGATAGGTCTGTAAACTACTCAACTATGATGCTAAGAAAATTGTAAACAAGCCGGGCTCAGTGGCTCAGCCTGTAATCCCGTGCCTTTGGGAGGCTGAGGTGAGTGGATTGCCTGAGCCTGCGGGTTCGAGACCTGCCTGGGCAACTTGGTGAGACCTCATCTCTATAATAAATCAAAAAAACCAGCCAGGCGTGGTAGTGCATGCCTGTAATTCCAGCTACTTGGAAGGCTGAGGCAGAAGGATCGCCGGAGCCCAGCAGGTTGAGGCTGCGGTGGCCAGGAGCAGCCCCTGCACTCCAGTCTGGGCGACAGAGTGAGACTCCAACTCAAAAAAAAAAAAAGAAAAAAGAAATTAAAAGATATATAAAGAAAATTGTAAACAATGTCAGATGAGTGCTTGGATTCTCATCCTATGGTAATTATTTAGGACTTATTGCTTATATTATTTATTTAACAAATGATAATAATGTATAAATTACAAAGTCCAGATGTTTTATTTATTTTCTTTAAAAATTGTTGTTTACATTTAAACTAGGGGATTACAAAGTCCAGATGTTTTATTTTATTTTTCTTTGAAAGAGAATTTGTTGTTTACAATTAAAACTAGGGGATTATAGTTCAGAGATGACACCCCTGTCTCATCTTTGTTATTCATAAGTTAATTAACCTTGCTTTATCTGTAAGAATTCTTCACAGCCTGCACTGAGTACTTTTCAAATAAATATTTTTTAATAGACTCTGCAAGACACTCCAAAAATGTAATTGACCTGAGATTTTTTTTATTTTAATGTCTTAGTATCTTAGTACAATAATTCCCCTACATACGAACCTTCAAGTTGTAAACTTTCAAAGATGCAGATGTATGTTTGCATGTCCAATCATGCATGTTAGTTCATGTGCCTGGTGTGCATTGTCACATGCTGAACTGTAAGATTTAAATGTTTTTATTTTTTGTGTTTATGTATTTTTTACGTGAAAAGTTGTAAACCTATTACAGTACAGTATTACATAGCCGATTGCATTAGTTGGGCTTGTAGGCTCACTTTGTTGGACTTATGAACAAATTGGACTTATGGATGCACTCTCAGAATGGAACTCATTAGTACGTAGGGGACTTACGGCATCACATATTAGTCAGTATCTTCAGAGATACAGAACCTATATATGTGTGTGTGTGTGTTTGTGTGTGTGTGTGTGTGTGCGCGCGCGCGTGTGTTTGTGTGTGTGCGTGTGTGTCATTATAAGAAATTTGTTGTTGGCTTATGGGATAATGGAGGCTGGAGAGTCCAAAATCTGCAGTAAATTTCCCAGTTTGAGTCCAAACGCTAGAAGCTGCTGTAGAATCAGAAAGAGCTCATGACCCAGTTTAAAGACTGTCAGGCAGGAAGAGCTAATATTATAATTCAAAGGCCATCAGGCAGGAGAATTCTGTCTTGCTTGAAAGAATGTCAGACTTCTGTTCTGTTCAGGCCTTCAACTGATTGACTAAGAACTGCCCACACAATGAAGAATCATTTGCTTTGCTCAGTCTACCAATAGCAAATGTTAATCTCATTCAAAATACCATCACAGAAACACTTGACACCCAAAATAATGTTTGACCAAGTATCTGGGCACCCCGTGACCGGTCAAGGTGACACATACAATTAATTATCCCAGACGATGTTGGTGGAGTAAACTAAAATCTAATTGTAAAAGTAAACCAGCTTATCTTATGTGCTATTAGGGGAGTCTTATTTTATATTCTGTCCTGAGTCCAGGTGAAATGAGCTAAGTTTGTGGTTTTGGTTTTGTTTGTTTGTTTTGGCAATCTTCTTATGCTGTGAGCAAATTACTTCAAGCTCATAACATATGGAAGTACATACCTATTTGGATAATGGTTTTAGTTCCAACTCCCAGCCTAATGTGCTCCAACACATAGACTGCTAGCTCCAAGAAGGCACCACATCCCAGTCTGGGGGTTGTAAAGGCTGGTGGTTTCCTCAGCGCCTTCCTTTTTTAGGGTAGTTGCTGCACTAGTTCTTGTGTTTACTGATATGTATTTCATTTCCCCCCTCTTAGAATCTGAGGTGTGCTCTGTCACATCATTTTGAGCAAGTTAAATTCTGCATTTAATGTCATATTTATTCAGTAGTTTGCCAGCATTCCTTGGTGTATGCAGAAATAAACTTTTAGCGGTTTTACTGTTCTAATATGCTAATACCCCAAAGCCAAATTAGTTATTGTTATAATTTTGGCAACACTTTTGAAAACTAGTATCTACACAAGTACAATATTATCATATTTTAAAGCTAATAGAGTAGAACCGGTAGTTTCTAAAAATGCCTAAACCAAATCATAATCTCATTCAGTTTATTTCCTTTTTTTAATGTACCATTTCTGAATTCTGTCCTTCCAAACTTGATTTTTTCAGCACTAGGTTTAATTCTTTAGTGACAAAATTACATATGGCTATTTGGGCAAGTATATTTTTCTTTGTTTATCCTCAAAACCATAATTATTATTAAAAAGCAAATAAGTATTTTTATTTCATTTCATTCAAAAGGAATCTATTTTTAATGTTTCTATATTATTTACCAGAGGTCATAAAATCATAAGCTTTAATAGAACTTCTTGATACAATCTTGATATACAGCACTCCATATTTTAAAAGTCAACAGAAGAAGTGAGCTTTTATTCCCATGGATAATATATTATTCCCTGTATGGCCACCCTGAACACAAAATGATGAAATACTCCTTGCCTGAATTCCTGCTGAGTCCCTTGTATGGAGACTTTTAATTAGATTCTGGTGCTGGTTTGATCTTCCATAGAGAGAAAAGATTGCTGAATGCAGATATTCATTGCAGAGACAAAAATCACAGCAGCTGTGAGAGCCGACTGGGACACTGTTGAAATATGGATTTCAACATGCTATTTTCATGGAAGGCAATTATCCCCAACCTTACAGGAATAGTTCAGATTTACCTGGAATACTAAAAAAATGAAAACCAGGGCTATTGAAAAAAGTATTAAGCTTATTAAAATAATTGATAATTATGTAAACTATTTTACAGTAGATTTTTGTTTCTGTAAAAATTATAAAGGTATACAGTGTTCTTATACATCCTAGACCCAGTTTCCCCTGTCGTTCATATTTACATTAGTATGGCAAATTTCTACGGTTCATGAGCCACTATTGGTACGCCATTACTAGCTAAAGTCCATAGTTTATTAGAAATTCCTTGGATTTACCTTACAGAATCTTCTGTAGGAAAACACTACACGTAGTCATCAAGTCACCGTAGGCACCTCTTGGATTTGATATATTTTCAGACTATCATTAGTTCCGATGATATTGAGAGTTTTTAGAGTGGTGCTCATCTATTGATCAAATGGGGTTTGTCTGATGTCTTTTCTCATTGTTAAATTGGAATGATAAGTTTTGAGGAGACAGCACAGATGCTAAATTCCATTGTAATCACCACCTATCACAGGTACCTATCAAAGGCACCTAGCGTCAGTGTGACTTATCACTGTTGGAGCTCATCTTCACTGCCTGGCTAGAGAAAGGTCATGGCTTGCTTCTCTCTCCCCCTTTTAATGTCACACTCCTCGGAAGGAAGTTCCTCTGCACCATCTTCACCTGAGAGGTCTGCAGCTGTGGTCCACCTAGTTGAAGGCACAGAGTCATCATAGTTTTTTGGGAATGCCTGTGCTTGAGAGATTTGGCGATCATCTCAGTTTATTTGTTAATTCAGCCATCTATTGATGTCAGTATAAAACTCGTGGGTATTTAGATTATGCTTTGAGTTGCAATCCAATACTACCTCGCTTGTGTTTTGCTCAACTGTTCCCTCTTTAGCCATTGAAAAAAACCTTTCTGTCTTCTTCTGTGTCCCTTTGATACACCCCATAATTATGATTTGTCTGAGAATTTCCTCATTTTTGGATAGGTCCAGACTCAAATGTATATTTTCTGCCTCAGTCCCAGAATCAGTTCTCTCTCCAAGAATCTGTGGTTTCTTTCATTGGAGAATGGTATTAGAAACCAAGATCTTGGCACTAATTTTAAAGACGTGGAGTACAATTTAGGATTGGGTATACAGGGGGTCATTGCACAGGTAAAGTCTGGGCCTCTCACTTTGCCTGGTTTGCTCACTGCTACAGGTGTGTCAATGCTTCTAGGACCCCTGAGCAGACTGAGGAAGACAATAGATGCAAGCGTATGCACATGTCAATAAATAGTAACAATATGCTTTTGTCATCTGTGTCTACATAAAAAGGAACATTTGTTCACTCTGAGATATCCAACTCCAACTCTGACTCATGACCACGTGTAGCTTCTTCCTTCTCCTGACCTGTAGCCTCCCTCTCCAACGATGAGAAACTTGGCTGCCACCACCTGCATTACATCTACTGAATGTTTTTTAATTTCAGGACACGCGTATAGTGGTTGCAGAATTGTTTAGCCCAGACCCCAGGTGAAACTACTTTATCAATATTACTTTTCTTATGCAATTCCTTTTGCCTTTACTGTAAATACTGCATACATTTTCAGAGTTATTTAGCTTAGTTACGTTTCTCACATTCCCTTCTGCAAGATAAATTAGACCATTTTGTCACTTTCAGCATTCCATTTTGGGATATGTCAACCTCTTAATTTTTACAAATGTGTACAGAGAGTGTAAATGTCCACATTTCTAGCAATAAAATGATATGGGGTTTGAAAACTGTTTAGTGTTATGTGTTTACAGTGTTACACAAAATAGTTTCACCACCCTAACAGAAATGTCCTGTTCCATCTCCTGTCAAACACTTCTTCTCCCTGAGTCTGGAGCAACCACAAACCAGTTTAACATCTCTGTAGTTTTGAGTTTTCCGTCTTGCCAAATAAGTGAAATCATATAGTAGCCAACCTTTTGCAACCAACTTCTGTCACTTAGAAATATGCATTTAGACTCATCCATGCCTTTTCATGACTTGATAACTCATTCCTTTTTACTGATGAATAGTATTGTATTATAGGGATATGCTGCCATTTCTTTCTCCACTCTCCTCCTGAATATTTGTCGCTTTCAGATTTTTGAGATTATGAACAAAGTTGCTATAAACATTAAGTTGCTGGTCATTGTGTGTACATAGCTTTCAAATCATTTGGGTGCACAATTACTGGATTGTGTGTTGTGGTAGGCTGAATAACTTCCTGTGAAGATAATCAGGTCCTAATCCCTGGACTTTGTAAATGCTACTTCATGTGGAAAAATGGACTTTTCAGATGCCAGAACGTTGAGAATCTTTATTTCATTTTTAAATTTAATTTTAAAGACGTGGAGTACAACTCAGGATTGGGTATACAAGTGGTCATCGTACAGGTAAAGTCTGGACCTCCCTTTGGTCCCCACTTTGCCTGGTTTGGGATTAGATACCCTTATTAATGTTGTGTCCTCCCTGCCACCCCGGTGGCTTCCCACTACTGCCAACCCCTTTCTTATAGTATTATGATAAGTGTTCTGGGTTAACACATGTGGTATTCAGTTTTTTGTTTGTGGGATAGATTACTGAGTATTATAGACTCTAAATCCACCCAGGTTGCTGCAAAGTCCATAATTATGTTCTTTATGCTGCATAGTATTCCATTGTGTATATGTACCACATTTTTTTTTATCCAGCCCACTTTTGATAGGCAGCAAGGTTGGTTCCATATTCCTGCTATTGTGAACAGTGCTGCAATAAACATGCGTGAGCAGGCAAGTTAAGAATCTTGAAATGGGGGGGTGGTATTTAACTATCCGGATGGACTTAAAAGTAATCCCAATTGTCCTTCGAAGATGGAGCAGAATCGACTACAGGTCAGAAGATGATGAGACCAAAGCATAGAGAGATTTGAAGATGGAGGAACATGGAGGGACGGGTCGGGACTCCAAAAACAGGGAATGTAGTTCCAGAAATTTGAAGAGGCAAGAAAACGAATTTTCCCTTATTATCTCCAGAGGGGATACAGCCCTGTCAGTACCTTGAATTTAGCTCACTGAAATACATTTTGCACTCCAGGCCCAGAGAACTGTAAAAGAAAAAGTTTGTGTTAAGTCATTAACTATGCAATAATTTGTTATAGCAGCCACCATAAGCTTATATATTTTTAAAAGAATGTTTAGTGTTGTAAGAATCTGCCAAACTGTCTTGTCTTCCAATGCAACTACTCTTTTGCATTTGAACCAGCAACGAAAGATTGTTTCTGTTGTTCCTCATCACAGTCCACAGTGGATACTGCCAGCATTTTCTTTAAAGTTTAGACATTCTATTAAGCATGTCGTGGCAATGCGTTCTTTTTTTAGTGTGCATTTTCTTAAGGACAAATGATGTTGAGGATGTTTTCACATACTTGTTTCTACTTTGTATCATCTTTAATAAGGTGCAATATTCAGATCATTGGCAAATTCATTAATTAGGTCATTTGTCTTCGTATTTTTGACTTTTAAGAGTTCTTTGTATATATTGAGTATAAATTTTTAATTGCATAAGAGTTTCACAAATATTTTTTTCCAGGTTGTGGTTTGTATGTTGATTTTCATATCTGTGTCTTCACAAAACAAAACATTTGCAATTTAATACATTATATCAATGTTTTCTTACATAGAGTCTACTTTATTAGATCTAGAAAGTTAATGTCAAACTGAAATCACTCCCATTTTCCTCTGTTTTTTCCTGCAACTTTTATGGCTTTCCACTTGGCGATTAGTTCTGTGACGCATTTTGAGTTCACTTAGGAGGTGTCAGATCTGCATCCAGAAGCACTGATGTTGCTTGTCTCCGTGGAAGTCCTGAAGCTGGGACTTAGTGTAATGTGCTGCCTTCATATCCGGCACAGTCGGGAGGGCTGGAGTGGCTTGACCGCAAGTCCTCCTCTCCACGTTGCTCACGTTGCCAGGGGTTCGAGCCGAAGTCCGTTTGCACAGCAACCCGGTAGCTGTGCCTCCTTACCCAGAACAGCTGGCTTCAGTTGCTTGTTTGCCTGTGGGATTCTTCACACAAACCAGGTCCTCCGGAGAGACCCAGGGGCCATCCCACCCTCTCGTTCCGACGTGTTCACCCATCTAGGTGGTCCTGGGCGACGCCGGGCTGTGAGTGCATGTGACTGACAAACTGCTGTGAACCCCTGCTGTCTAGTGATCTGTCTCGTGTCAGATGTCTTGTGTTTGACACTCCAGTGGCCGTAGGTGGAAATCCCTCCTTCTCCAGGGAAGCAAAGAAAAAGTGGTCAAACCCATATGCCATCACACTGTTCTAGTATCATTTGTTGAAAAGAGGTCCTTCTCCCATTGAACTGCCTCCATGCCTGACCAAAAAAATCAGTTGACTATATTGTTTTGCCTTTATTTATGAACTTTCTATTTTAATCCATTAATTTATCTATTTATTCTTTCATCAATGTCACCGTCTTGATTTCTGTGCCTGTATAGTAAATCTTGAAATCATACACCGTGAGTGCCCCAGGTTTATTCTTCTCCTTCAGAGAGGTTCTTTTTCTTTCTATATGCATTTTGGAATCAATTTTTCATTATCTACAAAGTTTCTAGCTGAGATTTTAATTTAAACTGCGCTGACTCTTTTTATCAGGTGGGAAGTAATGATATCTGAACAGTGTTGTGTCTTCAAATCCTGAACATAGAGAACCTCTTCATTTATGTGGATCTTTGATTTCTTTCCTCAAGATTTTATAATTTTCTGCATATAGATTCCCCTGTTTCATTAGACTTACGGCTAGATACTTTATTTTAAAAAATATAAATGTAACTGGTATTTTACAAGTTTTAAATTCCAATTGTTTATTGGCGATACAGTCTCTGCAGGGGATTGGTTCCAGAAACCCTCATGGATATTAAAATCTGCAAATGTTAAAATATTTTGTATAAAAGGATATAGTGCTTATATAATCCTTGTATATCCACCCATAAGCTTTAATTCATCTCTTAATTATTTCCAATGCAGTGTAAATGAGATGCAAATAGTTTTTATATTTATTTTTATTTGCATTTTTTATGTTACTTTTTTTCCCCCAAATATTTTCAATCCACAGCTAGCTGAATTTATAGATGCAGAACCTGTAAATACAGAAAACTGAATGTATATAGGAAAGCAATGGACTTTTTCTACATTGACTTTGTATCCTTGGATCTTACTGTACTCGCTTTTTGTACCAGAAGAGTTTGTGGTAGTTTTATTTTTGTATATTTTGGGTGGCTTCTTGTATAGACAATCTTGGTATCTGCAAATAAAGGCAATTTTATTTGGTCTTTTCTATTTGTATATGTTTCCTGTATATTTTATATTTTCAAGATATCTATCTTGTGTATCTTTTCTCTTTTTTGTCTTAGCCAGGAGTTTTAGTATGATGCTGGATAGTAGTGGTGACAGAGGACACTCTGGCTTTGTTCTTGACCTTAGGAAGAAATTATATTTTTTCATCATTAAGTATGATGTTAACTATAGGGCTTTTAAATTGAATTAAGTTCAACTATATGTTTAGTTTGACAAAAGTTTTTCAATGATTGGGTTTTAAATTTAGTTAAATTTTTGCATCGATTGGTATGATTATAAAGTTTTTTTATGCTTATTGATATGATAGGCTGTGTTACTTGAATGTTGAATGTTGAACCAGGCTTACATCCCTATAATATGTCCCACTTAGTTGTGGAGTATATATATTTTTTACATTGCTAATATTTTGCTGAAGATTTTCACATCTATATCCACGAGAAACATTGGTCTGTGGTTTTCTTTTCTTACATATTATCTGATTTTGGTTTTAAAGTGATGGCTGCCTCATAGAATAAGTAAGAAATACTCTTTCTTCTTCTTTTTCTGGGAAGTGACTGTGGAGATGTGGTATCATTTCTTCCTTAAATATTTGCAATAATTCGCCAGTGAAACCATTTTTTTTTTTGGATAGTGATACATTATAAATTTAATTTCTCTGGTAGATATAGAGATAATCAACTTATTTTTTATTATGAGTTTTGCTTTATTGTATCTTTCAAAAATAATAATATTTTATTTAAGCTACCAAATGTGAGTGAACAGAGTTATCTGTAGCTTTTTTTCCTGTTGATTATACTTTTAATGCTCATATGATCAGGTAGTGATAATGTCTTTTTGTTTCTAAGATTGTAGCTTGTACTTTTATTTTTCTTGGTTAGCCTTAGAAAAAGTTTATCATTTTTATTGATCTGTTTAAACTATCATATTTTGGTTTCACTGATTTTCTCTATTATTGCCTTTTCAATTTAATTTATTTCTGCTATAATTTTTATCATCTTTTTTCTTCTGCTTGCATTAACCTTAAATTGTACCTCTTTCTCTAGTTTCCTAAGGTGAAAGTTTAGGTTATTGATTTTAGATTGCTCTTAAGCCCTAATATATCTATTTCTGTAAATGTCTTTACTGATACTTATATTACTACACCTAAAAATCTTTCTGATGAGTTTTTTCATTTTTATTTATTTCAAAATATTTTTAGTAGTTTTTTGAGAACTCTTCTTTTATTCATGCATGACTTAGAAATGTGTTTAATTTCCAAGTATTTAGAGAATTTTTTCAGCATTGTTTTGTTATTAAGTTCTAGTTAATTTCACTGTGATCTAAGAACATTCTTTGTATGACTTTTATTCTCCTAAATGTGTTAAAACGTGTACCATGACTCGGATCTTAGCGAGCGTTCCATTTCAGCTTGAGAAGAAGGTTTGTTCTGTCATTGTTGGATGCAGCACACTGCAAATGCCGATTAGAGTCCGTTGATTGATGGTGCTATGCAGCTGTACTGCATCTTTACTGGTTTTCTGTCTATATCATCTGTCAGTTACTAAAAGAAAGGTGTTAAACTCTCTAACCATAAGAGTCAAATTGCCTATTGCTCCTTCAGTTCTATCAGTCTCACCTCAAATATCTTGATACTTTTAAATTTTTTAGATAATACACGTTTAGGATTATGTTATTGTTATGTTACATTATGATTTTAATTGAGTATTTTATGAATTCATTTTATTTATGCTCTTACTATGTCAAATACAATTTACAAAAAAAATCCTAAAACAATGTTATACTATATTATGATTTTAATTGAGTATTTTATGAATCCATTTTATTTCCCCTCTTACTGTGTCAAATATAATTTACCAAAAAACTCCTAAAACAAATAAAAAGTCATCCTAGATTTCCAAATATGCATTTTTAATTGTAAAGAATCCACTTGGAAAACAAGTCTATGTTTAAATGCCAAATGAGTATATATATTTATGGGGCGCAATGTCATATTATGATATATGATTACATTGTGGAATGACTGAATTAAACTAATTTACATAGCCATCAGCCCACATGCTTACTAATTCTTCGCTGAGAGAACAGTTAAGATGTACTTTCAACAATCTTGAAGCATGCAGTATATGACGGTTAACTGTAGTCACCATAGTTCACCCGAACGCCACAGATCACTGGAACGTATCTCTCCCAGCAGACTTTGCCCTCCTTGAATAACTCCTCCCCTTTTCTCATCCACAGCCCGCCCCTGCCCCGGGCTTTGGTGACCGCCGCTCTACTCTCTACTTTTATGAGCTCGGCTCTTTGAAACGTCCTGTCTAGGTGAGATCTTACAGGGTTTGTTTTTCTGTGCCTGCTGTGTTCCACGCAACATAATGCTCTTCAGGTTCATCCGTGCTGTACGAAAATAAAGCACAGTTTCCTTCTCATTAAAGCCTGAATCATGTTTCATTGTGTAGATGTACATGTTCTTTATCCATTCGTCCATTGATGGGCACTGTTTCTATATCTTGGCTCTTGAGAATAATGCTCCAATGAACATGAGAGTGCAGATATCTCTTGGACATACTGATTTCAAATCCTTCGGATACATACCCAGAAGTGGGATTGCTGGATCACAAACAAAGAGTAATTCCATTCTTAGCTGTTTGGTGGAAACACCATAGCATTTTGTAAAAATGGGCTGGACTAATTTATCATAACCCCAACACGATGCAAGGGTTCCTTCTTCTCCACATCTTCACCAACACTTGTCTTTCACCTTTTTGATAATAACCACTCTAACAGGTGAGGTAATAACTTTGTGGTTTTAGTTTGCATTCCCTTGATGATTAGTGATACTGAGCAGTTTTTCATGTATATATATGTCGGCCATTTCTATGCCTTTTTTTTGAAAAATGTCTATTTAAGTCCTTTGCCCATTTCAAAAATTGGATTGTTTTCTTGCTATTGAGTTGTTTTAGTTTCTTACGTATTTTAGATATTAGACCCTTATCAGATATATGGCTTGAAAATATTTTCTTGCAATTTGTTCATTGTCACTTCACTTTTTAAACTGTCTTCTTGTTGTGCAGAAGATTTTTTTCTGCAATATTATATTTTTATTTTTACTTTTGTCCCCTGTGCTTTTGAGGTCATATTTGAAAAATCAATTCCTAGATCATGGAATTTTCCCCTAAGTTTTCTACTAAGTGTTTTACAGTTTCTGGTCTTATATTTAAGTACTTAATTCATTATGAGTAGATTTTTGGGTATTGTGTGCGATAAGGGTCCAATTTCATTCTTTTGCATGTGGATATTCAGTTTTCCCAACACCATTTCTTAAAGAAACACTCTTTCCTCATTGTGTATTCTTGACATTTTTGTTGAAAATCAATTGACTATAAAGGCATGGGTTTATTTTTGAGCTATCTATCCTGTTTCATTGGTTGATTTTTCTGTTTTTAAGCCAGTACCATGCTCTTTTGATTCTAGGCTTGGTAATATATACATATATATATGTATATATATATATATATATATATATATATATATATATATATATTTTTTTTTTTTTTTTTTTTTGAGTTGGAGTCTCACTCTGTTGCCCAGACTGGAGTGCAGTGGCCGCTCCTGGCCACTACAACCTCGACCTGCTGGGCTCTGGTGATCCTTCCACCTCAGCCTTCCGAGTAACCGGAATTACAGGCGGGCGCTACCACATCCAGCTGATTTTTGATTTATTGTAGAGATGAGGTCTCGCCAAGTTGCCCAGGCGGGTCTCGAACCCGCGGGCTCAGGCAATCCACTCACCTCAGCCTCCCAAAGGCACGGGATTACAGGCTAAGCCACCAAGCCTGGCTTGTAATATATTTTGAAATCAGGTAGTGTGATGCCTCCAACTTTGTTCTTTTTGTTCAAGATTGTGTTGGTTATTTGGAGTCTGCTTTGGTTCCATACCAATTTTAGGACTTTCTTTTCTAGATTTTTGTAAAAAACGTCATTGGCATTTTGACAGGGATTGCATTACTTTTGAATAGTATGGTTATTTTAACAGTTATTAATTCTCTGACTCCATGAGTGTGGAATATCATTTTCATTCATTTATGTTATCTTCAATTCCTTTTATCAATGTTTTATAGTTTTCAGGATACAGATCTTACAACCCTTTGGTTAAATTTACTCTTAAGTGTCTCATAATTCTAACATCTGTGTCATGTCTGAGTCTGGTTCTGCTATTGCTTTGTCTCTTAAGATCATGTCTTTTTCTTGACTTTTGATATGCCTAGCAATTTTTGTTGACATCCAGCCATTTCAATTCAGGCCACAAAAATTGAGACAATAGGCCTTAGTGTAAATACTTATATTAATCTGGTAGTGTTCAATGTTTGCTGTAGCTGTAAGTATCTGGGGATTCTAATTCTTTTCATGTTCTTGTTTTTGCTGTCAGTTGACTTGGGATCTTCCCTATGTGCCCTTCCTCAGATAGACTGTGTGTCTTGTCACTCATTCAGTTTTAATTTATGGTTGTTATAGTAGTGTCTTCATGGTGTAGGGGTAGGGTGTGGGCTGGGATGGCATTCTACAATCTTCTCATTAAGTATTTCCCTGGACTGTGACATTCACAAATATTTTTCTACTGATACAACTTTTTGTCTACTCCCTGTCTCTTATGATACGTTCTGGCTGTAACATTCCCAGTCTTTTTCACTGAATCCCTGATCCCTCTTGAAATATTTTTTTCCCCTTAGTTGAAATTTGAAATGTGGAGAGGGCTGGAGCAGGGGCAATTCCATTCCCCCACCTGGGATAGGTCTCTGAAAAATCTTTCCTGCTGGAGAGTAATCTTTTGCTATGGAGAAGTCCTTGAACCTCGTTCACAATGTTGACTCATCCTCTTCCTCTGCCCCAGCCTTGTGGGGATCTTTTTGGTTCTTCATGGGGAGAATCTGAAGCACTTCCTAGAAGCGAAGCCCATAAAATCCTAGAGTCCTCTAAGACTGTGGCCCACTTAGCCTCCAGAATTCTGTCAAAATTAACACATGAGTGTTTCTTTTAGGTTTTGGCTACAACGGCTTCTGCCTTAAGCAGGTAAGCAGGTCCTGTCTCTGTTGTCTTGCTGCAAGGGCCATCTCTCCAGATTTTGAGGTGGTCGCCTGCCCTGCAGCCTCAGCTCTCACATGGGGCCAAGAAAAGTTGTTGATCTTCAGTTTGTCCTGCTTTTTATTATGGTAAGGGTAGGAATGACCCACTCTCTTTTCTTATGTGATCTAAACTGAAAGTCACGTGGGAGATCTGTGAAAATACCTCAGAGCTGAGGTTTAGTTTCTGAGCCTCTGCTTGAGAGACTCCCTCTCAAGTGCCTGTGTCTGTTTATAGCTCTAGAGCATACTATTCACCAGGCTTGAAACTGCTAACTAATCCAAAATAGTGGCAAAACAGGGAGAAAAGTGGGATTGATCGATCAGAAGTAGTACCAAGAGTTTTCCTGTAAAGAAAAATGGTTTATGTTTGCTTGTTTGTTTTTGCTGATCTGTTTGAGTTCTTTTACATTATGGGTATTAGTCCCTTGTCAGATGGACGAATTCTGTAGGTTGCTTATTTACTCTGTGACCAACAAACATATATATATAAAAGCTCAGCATCACTAATCATCATGGAAATCCAAATTTAAACGACAGTGAGATACCATCTTACACCAATTGGATTGGCCATTATTGTAAAATAAAAAGCCCATAGATGTTGGCACAGATAGTGAAAAGGGAATGCTTGTACACTGTTAGTGGGAGTGTAAATTAGTACAACCTCTATGGAAATCAGTATGGAGATTTCTCAGAGAACTAAAAGTAGATTTGATGCAGCAATCTCACTAGTTGGTATCCACCCAAAGAAACAGAAGTCACTATGCAAAAAAGACACCTGCACTCGTATGTTCACTGCAATACAATTTACAATTGCAAAGATATATTTTATATTTCATTTATGTATGTGTATATTATTGAAATTTATATATACTGAAATGGCCGTGAATGACCTAAGTTAGTGACCTAACCAAGGTAACTCCATTTTGTAGTAGTTCACCTACTATCACTTCTTCCACCTCCCCCTTGCCCTCTCCACCTCTGGCTTCTCATCTCTGGTCCCAAATGGATCTGGCCTCTCTCCTTCCCCTCCAGGAAGCTCTCCCTCCATGGGGAGCAGATCAGACTGAGCAACCTTTTTTGTTGTATGTTCCTTTTTATGTCTCTGATTTGTACAACTGGAGAGTTTAAAATCTGCTGTTTTTGGATAAACCTCAGGTTCTGACCTCTCTGGTAGAATCAATCATGCATACTCATTGCCCCACCTGGGATGATTGCCAGCAGCTCTTTCTAACCCTACTTACCACTGGGGAGTGAGAGCGCAACAGAGCTGAGGCTAAAAAGTCTGTTCTAGCCTCAACTGTTGGTACAGAGGAGGAAAGTCAGGAAGTTTTAAAAGAGTTTTTCCCTTTTCTCATCCAGATTGGGACCCTAACACTACAGCAGGGTCCAGGGCATTAGATACCTATCACTGGACTCTAGTAGCTGGTTTGAGGGGAGCAGCCCAAAAACCTACCAATCTTTCTAAAACTATTAAAATTCTTCAGGATCCTAAGGAGCATTCCTTGAATGCCTTCAAGAGGTATTCTGTCCCTCTTGATCCTTCAGCACCTGAAAATTCTTGGGCCATTAATTTGGCTTTCGTGGCCCAGGCATGAAATTACAAAAGTTTGAGGGCTTTGCAGAGATGACTGTCTCTCAGCTGCTCGAAGTAGCCCAAAAGGTTTTTAATAACCATGATGTTGAAAAACAAAAAACAGATAGCACAAAAGGCAGATAAAACGTCAGGCAAAAATATTGGTCAAACGTCAGGCAAAAATATTGGTAACTGCCCTCCAAGCCTCCTGGCCTGACTCAAGACCACCATGGCAGAAAAAAAGGGAGACTAGAAAAGGAAAAAAGGGGGCTGGACGTCAATGTGCATATTGCAAAGAATTGGGTCACTGGAAAAAAGATTGTCCCTGTCGCCCCAAAATGGACAACCCCAAGTCAGTCCTGGTTTTGTCCACTGCTGGGGGTACTGAAAATTACTCTGACTGAAGAGATCAAGGATCTTTTTCTTTAGGCCCCCAAGAGCCCATGGTAACTGCAGCTATTGGGGGTCACCCAGTCCACCTCTTAGTGGACACCGGGGTGGAGCTTTCAGTCCCCAAATCACCATTAGGATCCATGTCCAACAAGCAAATTTCCATTCAAGGGGCCACGGGCGCAACTGCAAGCTGCAAGTTCACTTCTGCTCGCATTATTGACTTAGGTCAAAAACGGGTTACCCACGCATTCCTAATAGCCCCTGACTGCCCATACTCCCTCATGGGCCAGGATTTGCTTTGAAAATGAAGAGCAACCATTGTGTTTTCACCTGACAAAACGAAAATGTTTGTACCCACTGCCTATCAAATGCTTCTAACTGTTCCACTTTCTGAAGAGTACCTTCTAACTTCTTCTAACTCCTCCACTGAGAATGCCTGGTCAACTGCAGCAAGAATATTCTTTGGTCTGGGTGGAGAAAAATCCACCAGGATTGGTATAGCGTCACCCATCTGCTGTGTAAGTCTATTGGCATCAGCCACCCCAATCAGAGTACGTCAGTACTCTATGAGTTTTCAGGCTTGAAGGGGAATTGCTCCTCATATCAAAAGAATTTTAAAGGCTAATATACTAACACCATGTCAGTTGGCATGAAACACTCCTTTCTTGCCAGTTCAAAAACCGGGAACCTCTGACTACTGACCAGTCCAGGACTTGAGGGAGGTCAATAAGTGGCTTGAAACTATCCATTCTACTGTTCCCAACCCTTAAATGTTACCCAGCTTACTTTCCCCTCAACACCAGGTTTGCACTGTTTTAGATCTGAAGGATGCATTTTTCTCCATTCACTTGTCCCCCATTAGTCAACCCATTTTTGTCTTTAAATGAATGGATCCCAATTCAGGAGATACCAGTCAGCTGACTTGGACCTAGTTGCCGCAGGGATGCAAAAACTCCCTGACTCTTTGGGGAAGCCTTGCAACAGAATCTAACGGGGTTCCATGCCTAGGACCCTAAATGTACTTTGCTCCGGTATATAGATGATCTCTTGCTCATGATGGTGAATTTGGACACTTGTTTAAAAGTCACCAAGGCTTTGTTGCAACTTCTCCAGGACCTGAGCTACCATGTATTGGCTAAGAAGGCACAACTCTGCTTAGCCAAGGTCTCCTATTTAGGATATCAGCTAAAAAAGGGTAAGTGAACCCTATCCAAGGCCCAGGAGGAGGCAATCCTTCGAATCCCCACCCCAATCTCAAAAAAACAGGTACAGGAATTCCTGGGGGTGGTAGGGTACTGTTAGTTATGGACCCCTGGATTTGCTGCAATTGCCAAGCCCCTATATTTAGCCACAGCAGGGGATCAACATTTAATATGGACTGCCATTGAGGAAAAAGTGTTCTATCAATTAAAAATGGCTCTTACCCAAGTCCTGGCTTTACTAGTCTTTCCACCTGTTTATTCATGAACAACAGGAAATCGCAAAGGGGGTTCTTACCCAAACCTTAGGACCCCGGAGGCGACCTATGGTTTACTTGTCAAAAAGGCTGGATCCAGTGGCCTCTGACTGGCCATTCTGTCTTCGAGCCATCACCGCTGCAGCTATACTAGTTAAGGAGGCAGACAAACTGACTTTTGGTCAAAACCTATCCCTGACTGTTCCCCATGCTATAGAGATCTTACTTTGGGGGGCCACTGGCCACTGCATGTCAAACACTTGTATCACCCAATATCAAAGCCTCCTACGTGACCAGACTAGACTAACTTTCTCTCCTACTCAGAGCCACAATCTGGCCACTCTAATGCCTGATGATGATCTGGAAATGCCAGTTCATAATTGTGAGGATGTATTGGAATGTCTCTCAAGCCAGCTGTCCTGATCATCGGGACACTCCCCTAGACCAGGCTGATGCTGCTCTGTTCATGGATGGCAGCAGTCTGGTAATAAAAGGAGTCTGCAAGGCTGGTGCAATGGCAACCACAGCTCATGACATAATCTAGCCATAGACTTTGCCCAACGGTGCATCAACCCAAAAGGCTGAGCTAATTGCTTTAACCCAGGCCCTGCGCTGGTGAGCAGAAAAACAGGTAAATATTTTTACTGACAGCCGGTATCCTTTTGCTTCTCTCCATGTTCATGCCATAATCTATAAAGAACGAGGACAGCGGGTAAGACGAAGAGGAAATTTTAGTCCTTCTAGAGGCTATATGGCTTCCCAAAGATGT
Organism: Cephalopachus bancanus; assembly: GCA_027257055.1. Taxonomy (NCBI): domain Eukaryota; kingdom Metazoa; phylum Chordata; class Mammalia; order Primates; family Tarsiidae; genus Cephalopachus; species Cephalopachus bancanus. The sequence goes on along the minus strand of JAPVLO010000252.1, from coordinate 1,049,619 downwards.
AACTGTCATTCATTGCAGGGAACACCAAAAATCAGGCAATCTGGAGGCAACAGAAAAATCTTACTGATCAGGAAGCTTGTGAGGCAGTGGAGTTCCCGATCGAGCCCCTCACTATCCTGTTAACTAAAATTTTTCCAGTTCCCTCACTTCCAAAACAGCCCACCTATACCCAAGAAGAAGAGGATAAGCTGACCTAGCAGGAGCACAAAAAGAAACCTCAGGATGGCGGATAATGAAGAGTTCCAAATCATCCTCCCAGCCACCCTTGGACATACTCTGGTAAATCAACTTCATTCTACTACCCACCTGGGAGGTACTAGTTTAGCTGAAATGCTGAACTGGCACGACGACATTCAAGACAAGAAGCCTCACCGCCACCGCTGCTGAAATATGCCCAACCTGTGCACAAGTAAATGCAAAACAAAGACCAAAACCACCAAATGGTATCAGGGCTTGGGGACTGAGCCCCAGAGAAACACAGGAAGTGGACTTTACTGAGGGAAAACCCCTCGTGCGGGTTACGCGTATCCACTGGTTTTTGTGGACATTTTTTCAGGATGGGCAGAGGCTTTTGCGACAAAAAATGAAACTGCACTTACGGTCACAAAGGTTTTGTTAAATGAAACGATTCCTAGGTTTGGACTCCTTCTCTCCATTGGCTCTGATAACGGTCCTGCCTTTACCTTGTCCATAGCGCAAATGGCTAGCAAAGTACTAAATACAAACTGGAAGTGACATTGTGCCTGCTGACCACAAAGCTCTGGACAGGTAGAATGCATGAACCGCACCTTAAAGACTACTTTAATCAAATTAATAATAGAGACTGGTGAAAAATGGATATACCTTTTACTCTTGGCCCTCCTCCGAGTCCGATGCACCCCTTACAAGGAGGGGTTCTCCCCATATGGAATCATGTTTGGAAGGCCTTGCCTACTACCCCGATGAAGAGACCCTGTCCTTGAAGAAATTACTAATCAGTCTCTGTTAAGGTATCTCCAGTCTTTCCAATAGGTCCAGGCTGCTGTCCACTCCTACGTCTGTGCCATTCTACCAACTCCCTCTTCCACGCCCTGTCATCCCTTCCAGCCTGGGAATCTGTTCTATATCAAAAAGTTCCAGAAAGAGGGATTAACGCCTGCATGGAAAGGACCCTTCGTCATCATTCTCACCACGCCTACAGCACTCAAGGTTGATGGGATACTGGCTTGGAGTCACCACTCCCAAGTCAAAAAGGCCAAGGACAGCAGTCAGCAATGGATGGCCATGCCTGGATCCGACCCTCTCATGCTAAGACTTTCTCACTCTGGTGTTGTTTCATAGCCTGTCTTCTCCCTAATGGACATGCTAGAAACCCCTCCTCTTCTTCTTCTCTAACTTCTTTTGAGCCAGGAAAGGTGTACGCCAATCAAAATTGGACATATAAACAGGAACCGTCTGTATTATTCAAGGTTGACCAATCTGACCTCCTGGCTCTCTGCCCTAAAATGTACACCTTCAACTCTCTCCCTGGCACCTGTCGTACTGGGAATCCTTATTTTAACCTACACTCCTAATCTGCAAGCAACAGATTTTTATCTTTGCCCTGGAAGTCCCACTGACCAACAATGTGATCAGGCTGATCACTTCCTCTGCCCTTACTGGAAATGTGTCACTATCGCTACTTACAGTGGGGGGCCAAATGACACCTCCCAACTCACCCTCTGGTGGGCATCTAGCCCAAATCCCACTCAGGCACCTGTATACATAAAAGTTAACAATCCCCTCCACTATTTTGGGGGTACAGGCTTCACCTGGGGCATACGAGCTTATGGAACTGGCTATGACCAAGGTGCTCTGTTCACCATCCAACAATGTACACTTGTCTACAATACTGTGGCTAAGCCAGTAGGGCCACTGGCAGAACTAAGAGACCCTTTGTTTAGTTATCATCAACCTCCACAACCTACAGAGAACACTGTTACTCAGAGCACGCCCACTCAACAACTAAAGCCAATTCAACAGCCTCCTGGTCTTTTCCTGATGCTAACGAGCATGCACTGCTTGCTCAACATTACATTGCCCCAGCTAGCCTTGGAATGTTGGCTCTGTTTCAAATCCCCCATATTAAATAGGCCTTGGGGTTGTGGCTCCCATCGTCAGCAATGCTGATAAAACTAAATACTCTCCGGAAATTGCTCACATCACAATAGGAAACATAACTGATAATGCATCCTGCCTTTTAACTTCAGGCTTCAATCTAACAGTATCTCTTTTTTCTGCCATTTGCAATCTGTCTCTCACCCTAACCATGTCAGAGTCCATGACTTATGTGGCCTCTACCAACGCTTGGTTAGCATGCTCTGCAGGACTCACAAAATGTATTACTACTGAAAAGTTAAACAACGAAACTACCTTATGTGTTGCCATTCATGTACTTCCCCAGGTATATGCTTATAGTGGCCCTGAGGGAACCCTTTTGCTGACTCCTCCTGGCCTCCTGGCCACTTGTTGGAAATGCACCACCCCTTTGCTAGTACCTGCCTTAATAGGCCTCAGGGTAGTTGGGACAGCAGTTCTAGGCACCACAGCCCTAGTCCACGGTGAACTATGTTTATTTAACCTGGCTCAAGAAATGCATATAGCCTGGGCTCAGTGTCTCAGCCTGTAATCCCAGCACTTTGGGAGACCAAGGCAAGTGGATTGCCTGAGCCCACAGGTTCGAAACTCACTCAGGCAACTTGGGGAGACCTCGTCTCTACAATAAATACAAAATTTAGCCGGGCATGGTAGCACTCTCCTGCAGTTCTAGCTACTTAGAAGGCTGAGGCAGAAGAATCACTGGAACCCAGCAGGTCAAGGCTGCAGTGGCCAGGAACATACAGTTGCACTCCAGTCTGAACAACAGAGTGAGACTCCAACTCAAAAAAAAAAAAGGAAATGGATACAGACATAGGAAACCTTCAATTTGCCATGGATCAGCTCCATGACCAAGTTGCATCCTTAGCAGAAGTTGTGCTCCAAAATCACAGAGGTCTTGATTTATTATTCCTATCCCAAGGAGGGCTCTGTGTAGTGCTAGGGGAATCATGCTGTTTCTATGACAACAAATCAGGAGTCATTAAAAACAGGTTTGAGAAAATTTGGACAGAAATAAAAGGAAAGAGAAAATAACAAATCCTGGTTTCAAACCTTATTTGATTGGAACCCATGGCTAACCACTTTAATTACAGGTCTGCCCGGCCCCCTGCTTCTCCTCCTTCTTGGTCTGCTTATCAGGCCCTGTTTATTACATTGAATAGTCCGGTTGGTTAAACAATGAATCATGACTGTAAAACTCATGTATATGAGGGCCCATTACAACCCTTTGCCCATGATAAATAAGTCAACGCTTTGACTCATGAACAACTAAAAGGAGGGAATGAAATGGCTGTTAGTGACCTAAGTTAGTAACCTAACCAGGTTTTGTAACAGTTCTTCCGTTTTGTCTTCCAGTTCACCCCCCACCCCTCCTCTGTGTGACCGCCTCAACCTTTCCAGTAGGCCATAAATTATGTCCTGAGATTTATGGCTTTTCCACTCTTTCCCCTGGAAGGTTATAACATTCCTGAAACAGTTCTGTCATGCTATGTAATTTATACTCTCCCTTCCTGTGGTTAATTTACACTTCCTCTCCTGTGGTTAATTCACACCCCCCCATAGTTTAATGACCTGTACTTTGAAAAAACCTCCTTTGTTCCCTACCCAGAACCAAAACTCTGTAACCTTATGCTTTTTGCTATATAAACCCCTTGCTTGCTTCATTCAGGGACAGAGTTTCTTTCTGGCATGAGCCTGCTCTTGACCTCTGGCTATAAAGGACTCAAAATTTTGACTCTCAGTGTGCTGGTGACTCCTTACTCATGGTGTGGCTATAGCAATACATATATTTATATATATAATGGAATATTCCTCAGCCAAAGGAATGAAATAATGTTTTTGGTGACTACTTGGATGGAACTGGAAATCACCATCTTAAGTACAGTAATGCAGAAATGGAAAACCTCACGTCATGTGATCTCACTTGCAAATAGGGGCTAAACTAAGGGACTGCAAAAGTACACAGAATACATCCTGAAAACTGAAGACTCAGAAGTGGAAGGGTGGCAAGGGAGGGAGAGATGAAACATCACCTGTCAAGTACAATGCACACAGGTGGAGGTGGAGGCTACACTTAAAGCCCAGACTTCTTTGCCACTCTACGATGCATCCATGAAACCAAAAAATCATGTGTTCCCGCTAAAGCCATCGAAATAAGCATAAAATAAAAGAAATGAAGTCAAGTGGAAAAGATACTGCACATTTAAGAGAGGTATACAGATGTTTTGGTGCCCCAATCACCCCTTTTCCTTCCTCCCCACTAGGTTCCTAGTCAAGGGTGATGTAAAATGCCACTGAACCACTGGGTTGGACAAATGTGTATCACCTTAAAGCCAGGATCTGGTGAAAACTGGACTGGAGAAGGTAATTTTAGCCAACTTCCATCTGCTTCCCAAGGGTCAGGCTGCAGAATTAGGCGAGAGACAGGACTAAAGGAGGAAGTGGAATACCCTGGAATGTATGAACTTCCTGCTGGGATTCTGGAATCCTGAGTATCTACGGAATGCTGCCAAACCCCAGTCTCTATCTGCCTCACCTCCCCCGGAAGCAAATGACTTGGGTGAGATGACAGATGAGCACGGGTTTTGAAGTCCAACAGACCAAGGGTCAGATGCCTGCACCGTGATCCTCCAGTGGTGTGACAGTATGGGTCAGACGTCCCTTTGCAGAGAGTGTGGGTGGCTGATGGTCCCCGGCTGTTAGAAACTTGAGGTCACCGTCTTAGCTTCTGAGTCAAGCCTGCTCTTTGGGGGCAGCTCCAGCCAATGCCTGAGCATGGCTGAGGTACCCGAGCATGGCCATTCCTGTCAGTGCAGGACTCCTTTAGTGGGCAGCTCCCTGCTGGACTGGCTAAGGACGTGAGACGTCATTGGCATGTGAGGCGATACTTGCCTGCTCCTGATGGCACACGCTGTTGATCCTCCTTCCCCAGCATCTTATACTCCCAACTCTCAGCCACATAGCTTCTGGAGAACACTCCTGCACCCCTGAAATACGGTGTCACGTCGGGCAAATTTATGACAGTATGACTATATAATGGAAAAGGGTAGACATTACCTCAAAAGTCTATAAAAAATCAAGCAACCTAGGGAATGTGTCCGTGGAGCTGTGGTTCAGTTTCCGCACTCCGGTGAGATGGCATCTGACAAGTGCACTGCAGACCCCTCTACCCCCGCGGTGTCTGCACATGCTGTGCACACCCCACCCCCGCCGTGGAGGAGTGTTCAAGCTCAACTGAAGAACCAGTGAGAGGCAAGAGAGGGGTGAGCAAGGGGTGGACACAGAAGGAAAGGAAAGAAGGCGATCAGTCCTGCAAACTGACTTTACCGCTGACATTCACTTACCGGTAAATATCAGATCTGGTTTTGTAGAAGACTGGATGTCTGTCTTGCCTTGCCCCACTGCGTCATCTGATGGAATAATTTTGTTTCTTTCGAGAGCTATTTAAGTCAAGTAGCAGTGAGTTGGAAAAGAAGTGGGTAGAGACCTCTGGGATTCATGATAAACATAAATGAGACACACACACACACACACAGACACAGAGAGAGAAAGAGAGAGATCACTGAAAGGGACATGTGTGTATCTCGAATATTACAACCACATCTTTCTCAGAAACAGCTGTCAAAAATACTTAATACTTATGGCCTTTTATACAGATTCTTTCTCTACTTTTAAAGGTCTTGCAATTAGCCATGATTTCTTCCATTTTTCAGAGGGGAAAGTTAAGGCAAACCTCTTTCCCAAAGTCACCTAAGAAAACAATGGGGCTAGACTCAAAACATCACGCCAATAGCATCTGCACATCATCCTTATTTCAATATGTCCCATCAGCAAAACTGTTCTCTTCAGGCAGAACCGTTTGCCTGGTGTCTGCCTAGAGACAATTGTTTTGAATACACCGGAGGAAATGTTTATCTCGGAGTTTGTTCTCTTTCCTAAGTGGAGGAATACAAGCTTCTCCCATCACGGACTCTGGCAAGTGCCTGTAAACAAACCTTGGACCTACCCTGCACTTGCATCTCCAAAGCACTGAGCAGCAAATGCAGTTTCAACCACCCCATCTCGCAGCCAACTGGGGGGACCAGGCGCCCGTGCAGTCTCAGCTCTAAGCCTCAGCTCATTCAGGCTTATCCGGGCAAGAGTGGCTCAAAGGATCTTTGTATTGCTTGGTTCGTAAAGTAACGATATAACAAGGCAAATCCCAGTGACTAGCCTAAGGTCTGGTATACAGTAAGTACACAAATGTTTATTTAAATCGTTATTTAATATCAAGAGACTTCTATTTTCCTATGTGGCTAAAGAAGAAGCAAATCTGTAATAGTTAGGAGAAGATTACTCACAAGGACTGAAAAAATTATTGCTATTTATTAAATGCCATTAAATGCAATAATGCCCTTCACTGATACCGTTTATACAATCTCATTTAACCGCCACAATCATTTTGAAAGCTGTTTTCAATTGGATAAAGAAGGAAAAGAATAATCAGAAAAATTAAATGATATGCCAAGGCAATATACAGGTAAATAGCACCAAAAGGATGTGAACCCAGCACTGCCTGGCAGCAGACTCAGGGCAAGTTTTCTGTCACACCAGCAGTTTCTGGAGGATGACCCTGGACCAACAGCAATGGCCTCACCCAGGGACTTTTTAGAAATGCCAGTATCTGGGTTCCACCCAGACACAGTCACACACTCTGAAGGAAGAGCCCAGCAACCTGGTTTGGATGTCCTTCCGGGAGATTCTTACACAGCTCAAGGGTGGCAGCCATTGCACAAGACCACTAGACCGTCCGACCTTCTTGGTTTTCATTTGCTGGTCTCTCATTAAGTCTTGACTCTTATGCCTGAGTTTGTGTATGCCACTAGAGCATGGTCACAATGGAAATATTTTCCTCCCACAAAAATTTAATTATGCGGCACACTTCTGGGGGTTGCTGTGTCTCTTGGGAAACAATAATTTCATTGTAGGGATATTCCTAGGACGATGACAATCGCTACTTTCTGTAGTAGTTCACATATCTTAACAGAATTGAGCGTTACTTGCAAAATTGTTTCAGTATGAAAAATGACCTTACGATTAAGTGTTAAGCAGTGATATATTGTGCAACGTTTCCTAATAAAAATAAGAGGGATCGGTTCAATAGACAAGTCACGGAGGTGGAATTTATTGCCGTCATCACAAAGGTTCACTGGAGTTCTGGTGTGAGCAAAGGTGACTGGTTCCTGTGGACAGCCTCCTCTTCCCCACACCCTCCATGAAGTCAGATCGGCACTTCATCATCTGTCGCTGACCACGGCAAAAACAGCGCAGTCACCAAAAATGGACTCCAGCTCCGGACCCAGGAAAATGCTGTGTGGAAGGCTTCCAAGAAAGCCAGAGGAAGGGTCATCTTGCAACGTGCACAGAAAAACTAAATTATGTTCTCTCAACCCGCCAGGCCCAGGTCTGCTGTGTCTCTGGGGATTCTCCTCATGCCCTGACCTGACAGACAAAGCTGGCCCCGTCTCCTCCCCACCCTGGCCTCCCCCAGCCCCCGGCCCACCCTCCCTGCCTCTGCAAACAATGGGCCTCCTTTAAGATTCGTTTTTCCAAGACACAGAGCTAGTCGTAGTTTTTCCCAGCACACACATTTGGAAGAAAAAACAAGGCTAATATTTAAACCCCTCACTTTAAAACAATCCTAGGACAATCAGTGAATCGTGGAGACTCCACAGCAGCTGCTCAGTGGGGACAAAAAGGGGCCGGAGGACGGGGGTGGAGTGCCACCTGCTTGCACGCTGCTGTCCAGACGCCCCACGTGAGGCTGGGGTGAGCCGTGCTGCCGGCCCCAAGGTAGAACAAAGCCCTTCCCTTTAGATGAAACCCACCCGAAGACGATGCGTCCTCTTTGTCTATAAATTGAGGCTTTATCTTCGGTTTGACCTCATCTCTCTGCCAGCTCCCCTATCTTTTTCTGGGGCACGGATGGCCCTGGTGACAAAAGGACCTCCTCCGCCTGGGTTACCCTTGTCTAACTTGGTGCTGATTGTTATTGAATCTGTTTTAAAGACACATGTGATTATGCACTTCACTGAACAGGTTTTGACCCTCTTTTCTCCTTAAGGAAAGAGTCACCGCAGCTTAAGGAAAGGAAAATATTCAACAAGCAAAAGAATCATCTAGGACAATGTGAAGTCGTTGGTGCCAGTCCTGTGCACTTCATGGCAGCGAGATCCCTAAGCTCAGAGTTTGCTAACAAAGAGAGAGTCAGGAACCAACCCAGATCACCTGGCTTGCAGGGCTTCCTACCTCTCCCTGGTCTTTGCAATAGGCAGTCGGGGCCACTGGCAAGGAGCAGGAATTCTGGAAGCAGACACGAAAAGCTGGCTGTACCACTTATTCACTGCGTGTCCTTAGGGAAGTGACTTGATCTGTCTGTACCTCAGTTTCCTCATTAAGTGGAAGCTAAAAGAGCCGGTGTTGCAGGTGTCTGGTTATCTCTTGTTGCACAATAAACCACCAGACGCAGTGGTTTGAAACAGCAACAGTCAAGGGACGACCTCTCTCAGCGTCTGTGGGCCATCGATCCTGGAAGGCTCAGCCTCCTTCCTGTGGCTGGCGTCTTTTTCCCTGCAGTCTCAGCCTCCCTCCCATGGTCTCCCCTGCAGAGCCAGTCGGGTTTCCTGGCAGCACGGCGACCTCTGGGCGGCTGGGCTGCTTCTGTGGCCGCTGCAGGCCTCAAGGAAGGGTCTTCCGGCCACCAAAGGGGCTGCTGTGCCAGCTGGTGTGGACAGACTCGGGGGTTCCCTGGTGTGGCTTTCAGCATCTTCTGTTGGTCTCGCAGGCACCGCAGACCCTGCTTGAAAAGGGGTGCTCCTTCTTGACGGGAGGGGCGTCCGAGTCTCCTGGTGAGAAAGGAGACCCATAGGATGGGCAGCTGTGTTGTGGTCGTCTCTGCGCTGCAGGACCTACCATGACCCGGTGGCAGGGGGTTTAAAAGAGTTGCTCCGCATGTGCTGCACACAGTAACCCCCTACAGGCAGGAGCTTGCGCGCATGGGAAACAGGGATCAGCAGCCTTTGAAACAGCAACAGAGTCCTCTCCTGGCAGCTGTGGGAGGGAGGACTCCAGGGGCTTGGAAGTGAGTTTCTCCTTAGGACCAGAGAGTGCTGGGCGTGTGTACCTGGTCCCCTTCCCCAGCTCCGCCCAGTGGACGGAGACAAGGATGCCTGCTGTGTGGGCTGGCATGTGTGCTGTTTGGGCCAGCCCATGGAGACTGCTTGTCCTGGGATGAGGGAGAAGCCATGATTTGGCTGGGATTTCAGAGTCATGGTCTCCAAGGCTGCCTTCTGTCTCAGAGCATCAGGGAACTTCCCCAGGGTCCTGGTGCGTGGCTGTCCTCGGCACGGCTTCTGAGTCAGGCTGAGCACTGCCACTTGCTGGCGGGGCCCTTGGATAGGAGGGGTCACCTGTTCTCAGTGCTGTGTTACGCAGCCTCACCTCCACCTCCGGCCTTGGCCTTTTTAATCAGGATGCATTTTCCTCACAGCTGTCTCATCCACGTCCTTGCGGTAACTGTGTGACTCCCAACCTGGCAGCGCCCTCGTCGCCTTTCCAACCCCAGCCCACACGCACAATGCCCTGGACGATGGAGGTGTGCTGCTGGGCACTTGCCCCTGGAGGTGGCTTTTGGCCAGTGGGTGTCTGGGGATAGACAGAGTCCCTGACCTTGGCCTCCCCCTCGCTATCGGAACAAGGGGGAACGGGCCAGGGACTGTGCAGAAAGGGGGTCGGCCATCTCGGGAGAGGCTGGCCATGCAAAGCCACTGTGGCCAGAACCCTGCGGTGCCCCGTCCAAGCAGCGGACCACAGCCCCCACAGCCATTGGCTCGCAGGGGCTAGGTTTAACCCATCACCGACAGCGTGCCTCACTTTTGCCCCTGCATCCAAGTTAGGACCCACCAGAGAAAGCCACATATTTCTCCCCAAGCCATCCCGCAGGACGCCCTCTCCCAGCCCTCCAGCCACCTTGAGCCGCAGCCTCCACGGGGCACACCCGCAGCCTCCCCTCCTTCCGTGCCAGAAACTTCCAGTCCTCTGCCTGCCTTGGATCTCTGTCCGTCTTGGTGATGATGGCCAACTCCCTCACTGTACCGCAAGCTCTGAGGAAGCAGCCTTTGCTGTTTCTGTGCAGGCCGCCCCTGAGCCCTCAAGGCCGTGGCAGGAGCTGGCGTGGACGGGATTGAGGTGGGGACACAGAACAAGTGGGCCACGACGCCCGGACAGCGTGGACCCGGCAGAGAACCTTTCAGGGAGGGACCAGCTTGTCCAGCTGGCACACCCCTTGAGGCCCCCCATCCCCCCGACAGGAGATGCCCAGCAGGGAGGAATTTTAAGTCACAAAGGCAAAAAATAACCCACTTCTGCATCTACTATATACTCTCACTGAGCACTGCTAAAAGTTTAGCATTTTTACTCCTCTCTAAATGAATTTTTTCCTCCAACACCATTATGCTTATTATGAAGAAATAAACTGAGACATAAATGCACAGATACAAGTACAATAATTTATCTCAATCGCCACAACTTAGAAATAGCTACCCTTTATGTAGGCAGATACTGTATTAGGTTTTTGAAATACATACAGATGCGAGGTGAGCTGGCTATATGGATAAATACATGGAGAGTCTTTTAAAAAGCCACAAGTCACTCTGTAGCTGTATGTTCTTTCCCTTTTACAAAGGCTCCTGGATATTTACTTTTTCTGGAGATTAAGAGAAAAAAACGTGGAAGTAAAATGAATAGGCATGTTTCTTTGCTATAAGTAATATTATTTGTAAAATAGATTTCTCTAAAAGCAAGAAGAGGGGTTATAAGAATGTTCAGCAGTCGTAACAATTTTTAACTACAAGTTTTGGTTGTGCACAGTCTCAATCTAGCACCTGCCGTGAGAAGTGAGGGCAGTATCCCTCTCTCATTCCCTCAGTATCCCTTCCCGATGCTCCTGAAATGAGCCAGTGGCTATGCTGCATCCGTCCCCATGGATAACGTCCCCATTCTGTTCCACAAACCTTGCTCCCCTGTTGAGCCTTGGTATAGCGAGTAAACTGGTCCAAGCTCGCCACACTCAGTTCTGGCTTTCCTGCTCCTGGATTTTTCAATCGGCTGTTTTGTTTTCTTTTCAAGTGAGCTAAGAACACTGTGTTTCTTGAGATCAGCCACTTTTGGGAATATATGCCTAGACTTGTTATACCTAAAGGGAATCTTTATTTAGTATACTATTCTTTTTTGCCTCAGAATATTTACGACTAATTTTTTGTCCTCATGGCTTCGAACAGCACCAAAGAAAAATCTAAAGCTATCTCCACCCTCACTCCTACCCCCCACCAAATGCCCTTTGGTGTATTTGAGGTTAATTGCCTTACTTGATTTTCCTAGAAAATCACTTTTCCTGTGCACTTTTGATCTTCAGAGTTAGGAATGGTTTCCTCTTTGGGGGAAGTTTGCCCTTGTATATTAGAGTGTGTGTTTTGTTCCATTGTTGGAGACGCCTTTTTGGAGACCGGGTCATCCTTAGACGATATCATCTTGGGCTTTCTTCCATATCTGTCATCTTCTCTCTAATTGCTTCATTTATTTTAAATCAAGGCTTTCTGCTCATGATTCAGTTGTCAGGTGGCTACTTGGTTTTTTGCTCCTTGTGATGTTTCACTGTGTCTGAGAGGATGTGAGAATGGCGATATCTTGGTTCTCAGTTCGTGCCCTGAGGTCTGCGGCATATCTTTTGGTCTTCCTGTGATTTTATTGTCCCTCCTTTGACTGTTCTGTCGAGGGAAAGAATATTGATGCATTTCCTTTTATTTGCTTGCTTAGAGTTCCCCCCGCAGCTTTTTTATTTGGCCTTTGCATGATGCACGTATTCATGCACATATACATTTTTTCTGCCCACAGAACGTGCACAGTTGCCATCTAGCTTCACTTCCTCCTACTCAGGTGCGGGGAGCACCCCATGCTTCGCTGGCGTAGTGCCAGCGCTTCCTTCCCTCTCACCACTCTCTGAGGTCCGCTCGTTTCCTCCTCCACAGCCATGGGAAGGCGGGCGCCAGGAGCTTTGAACTCTGGCCGGCGGGCGCGGCCTGAGGGCACGGTGAGCCTCTGGGTGCGCTCAGGTGCTCACGAGGGCAGCCACAGGCAGATGCCAGAAGGAGCAGCTCCCACGAGGTGTCTCTGCTGTCCTCCACGAGTGTTCCTCAGCACCGAGTTGAGGTCTAAACGCCGCTCCCCTGAGGCTGTAACTCTGGGCCTTGGATCTTTCCTGCGTTCCCCAGGGACACCCAACCTCCGCTTCAGGAGACAGCCGCGCTGTTTCGCCCCGTTCTTTCCCTCGTTCACTTCACTCCGCCCTCTCCCAACTCTCTGCCTCAATAACAGGGGAAAATAGGAAGCCCAGCCACTCACTTTATTTCTCTTCAATTTGGGGGTTCCTGGTGCACCTTTTCAGGACCAATGGGCTTTTGGGATACAGAGACAAGATTAGCATTTGAGCCTTTCTGTGCCTCCTCCCGTACTCCAGAATGGCATGTGTTTTCTTTAGGCACGAGTTTCTGCACTCTGTCGGGTCACGTTATAACTCTAGCCATCTGCAGGTGCCATCGGTCTCTTTGGCGGCTGCCGCAGTGTCTATCTGCCATCGTTGCCACCGAGTTTTCTTTGAGACTCAATCTTTCGTGGAACCAGTGTCCACACAGTTCACCCTTGAAGTATTTCTGCACTTCAGGTGCAGAAGCAAGGAGATACTCCGGAAGGGGCTCTGCTCCTCACTGGCACCTCCTGGCGACAGCAAGCGGAGGGGTTCTCACACGTCCCTGTCCCGTTTCTGAACTCCCTCCCCTTTTCCCTCCTCTTCTCCCAGATTTCCCAGCACCGCGGACTCTCTTCCAAACTCAGAAACATCCCTCGGGAGGTCCAGCTTGTCTTTCGTCCTTCTCACTTCCGCTTTCCTTCCAAAGTCTGCTTCACAAAAGTTCAAACAACCCGTTTAGGAAGAAAGTCTCTCCCTCCTCAGAGGCCAGGGGAGGGACGTGCTGAATCCCATCGAGTGGAAGGGAGCAGAGGCTGGAGATTTTCATGGGATGGTAGCGCTTTTCCTGTGACACAGAAAACAGATGGACGTGGGGTTATTTTAACTACAGAAGCGGTGGGAGGTCTCACCCCAGCTCACCCTTGGCCTCCCCGTCTCTCCGCTCTCTTCACCTCACCGCGAGGGCTCCCAGAGACCCTGGAGGGCCTGGGGGGACCCCGGAGTTGAGCAGAAACCCCCTGTTGAAGAGCACTCCCAGGTGCCAGGCGACACCATGTCGCGGCATTCCAAATGAGTGGAAAGACGTGACTGTTCGCCAAGTGTGTGGGCCAGTTGGAGGGCTTACGGAAAAATAAAGTAAAATTAGATCTCTAGCTCACACCGCACAAAACGTATATTCTTGGTGAGCTAAGCATTGAGATGTAAAAAAACAAGAACTCAAAAGTTTAGAAAATGCATCTTTATTATGTCAGGGTAGGAAAATATTTCAAAACAAAGACAGAGCACAAACATAACAGAAACCATCCATAACGCTGGCACATTAGAATAATAAAATAGTTATGCTTCAACAAGATCCAGAATAAAGAACATTAAAGAAAAGCTACTGGCTAGGAGGGGCTATTTGCCAAGCAAATTTCGAATGGTTATGATAATACGTGCAGAATTCTTACAAATCAAGAAGAAACAACAACACATCACAGTAAGTGGGAGACAGTGCAGTGTCTGATTCTCAGAAAAGGAAGCCAGGCTGGCCCACCAGCATTGGCCAGATGCCTAAACTTGTTAGGAATCCAGCAAACATAATGAAACAACAAAGGGCGGACATTTCACTCTCTTCAGATTGGGGATAAAAACAAGTCTGATACTCCAAAGTGCTGGTAGGAAAGTGGTCAACGGTGCCCTGCCGGTCAAAGTGCAAACTGGTGTAAGAACACTGGTGAGCAAGTCATCAATATCCATAACACGAAAACTGCGTGTTCCTTAGACCTGTTCAATTCTGATTGCTGATAAATAGTCTCCAGGAGTTCTTGCTGACGTCCACAAGAGGCGTGTCCAGGAGGCTCACAGCAGACAGACATGCAATAAAGTAAAAACAAAATGAAACCTAAATGCTCATCATTGAGAGAATGGATAATTGAGTTGTGGCATGTTAATTCGATAAAGTATTATGCAGACGTGAATGTATGATTTGGATCTACATGAATGAATCTTGTAAAATAAAGATGGGAGCAGGAAGCTTGATGCGGAAAAAAATAGAGCATGCCACTTCTCTGAATTTCATAAACACCCAGGAAGGCACGGAAATCTGCCTATGAATTCATGCAGATGAGACACAACCGTACAAAGCGACAACGACAGAGTGCAGGCCGTCCTGGGGAAGCGGGGCAGGAAGTGTGCGTGGCGTCTGGTGGGGAGAAAAGGTGTCACAAGATCCGAAATACTTGTGCAGGAACACAGGAAGGACAGGTGACAAACTGTCAACACTCGTGGTCACATGACACGTTTGAAACACTTTCTAACTGACCCCAGGGGAAGGGAGGAGAGGATGCCAGCTCTTGGAGGGCGTTCTGCTCTTTCTGGGGTTGCGGGTGCCAGGCTGGCCTCGCTTTCTCTCCAGCCCTGCTTCTCCACCCATGCTGCTCAGAACGCACTCCTGCCCAAGAGCGGGCTCTTCCGAGGATGCGCACGCCATCTCCTCCCACGCCCTCGATCTCAGGCTCCTGGGGGGCCTCTGCACCCCCTCTGGCCCTGGGTTGGGTGTTCTCGCCTCCCCCCAGACTTACGACTGCTATTCTGCCTATCATGACGGCTCGTAATGACCCGTACACACCAGGGCCGTGACTTAGGGCCACGCTGTGTCTACCTCCTGTCTCCAACGTCAGTTGAGAACCCAGGGCACAGGGAGCATGTTAGACTCAGGGAGGATACTTGACCCAGGCATGCGGCCAGCCATTCCCGGCCCCGGCAATCGCTGCTGAGCCTCCCCCCACCCTGGAGCCCACTGCTGCCGGCCTGTGGGGTCCAGCCAGCCTCCCGTGAAGGTGCTGCAGACAGAGCTGGCCTGTTTTTCTCTACCTGGAGGGCTTCCTTCTTGTGTTTTTACTGCTCCTAAAGGCTTTCGTTTATTAGTTTATTTTAGTTTATGTTGCATCTCTCCTCACCCACCCCCTCGGCTCCTTGCTTTCAGGGGCCGAATTAATGTTTCCGACCGCGGGACCTGGAGACCAGGCTCCTGCGAGTGTCTGCTCCTCCCCAGGCAGCTTCCACGATCACATCGCTTGCTCTTCTGAGCATCCCCGCGAAGCGTGCCATCACCGTCTCCATTTCACCGATGCGCAAACAGGTGCTGAGAGGCAAAATGATGAGACGACGTCCCCAGCGAGCGGCAGGGCTGGATATGCACCCCCGGCACCGAGTGATCGTGAGCCTCAGGCTTTGTTCCCCCAAACCATCCCGTCCCCCTGCAGCTCCACCCCTGGCTCCCGGGTCAGCACCCCACTCCTCCGGCTCAGCACGAGAGGAGAGGCGCCTGAGCCGGTCTGGAGGAGGCAGTGTGTGAGGACCAGCCTCGCGACGCTGGGCAGGCGTACACAGTTCACAGAGTTACCCATTCTGCGCTCCTGCCCTCCGATAAGTGTGCCACTTCACGTGCAGAGTTACTGTTCATGTAGCAAGGCAGTGTTGTTCCACTTTAAAGCAGAAGGGAAAAGGCGGGGGGGGGCATAGACGACCCTGTCCAGTGTCCCTCGAGGAGGGCTGGTGTCGTCGGTGAGCCACATCGCTGAAGGTAGAGTGGCCGTGGAGACAGGGTCATTGGCAGATTGCACAGCTACTGAAGGGCAAATTAGTGAAATTCTGCAACATGCATAAGCCTGTACAAATAGCAGGGTGTTGCACCTCACTGGTAGATCACTGCCAGACTTGCGTGGCATGCATCCCACAGCACCCACTGGGCAGTTCATCCCCCACGGAGTGCCCGTTCACATGGCTTCCCTCTCCGTCTCAGGCTCAAGAAGCGGTCTGCAGTTGCAGGTCAGGCAGGAACCCAGCCTCCCTCGGCATGGCGGGACAGGTGTGTCTGGGATGCCATCTTAAGAGCGAGGGGGGGGAGAGCGAGGCCTCCCCCTCAGCACAGGGCAGGGAACCATTTCGTTGCAACAGTGTGGCGTGTGCTATGAGACCTCTCCTTGTCTGCTCTTGTGCTCCAATACTTGCTTTTAAGCAAAAGGTAGCAAAAGCAGCGAAGACACCAGCTTGGGCCACGAGCATCCCGGCTGCTGTGTCTGACCCAGGCCCACAGGCTGGCAGGCACGCGCTGTGATCACGATGGTGAGGACGGCAGTCGCTCGGCACGGCTCTGTGTCTTGCATAATCTCGCCGGGGTGGGTTGTGACTTGCTTTCGTTTGGAGCTTCTTTTGCAAATGCTTTCAAGGCCCCCACGTGAGGTCTGTCCTTTGTAGGGGCGCGAATACAAACCATATTGCAATCAACCCAGAGACCACCCGTTGCTGGCTTGGGCACGAGGCCAGTGTGGACAGACGCCCCTGCCGGCGAGGCCGTCTCTGTGCTCCGGTGTCAGCCTGTGGAGAGCGCTGTGGGGAGGTCCATGCCATGGTCCTGCTGCGTGGCTGTCCTAGGGGTCGGTAGGACATTCGTGATGCTGAACAGACGGGAGAAAAGAAAGGGAAGAGAGAGAGGAGAGAGGAGAGAGGACAAGACTGAAGGCAGCCACCGTGAGAATACCCCAGGCACTCCCGGGACCCGCGCAGCCCTTCCCTGCCGGGGTTGTGGGCTCTGGCTCTCATCTCGGGTGAGGCAGAGGGGAACCACGCAGGCCCGGCTGAACGAGGAGGCGGGCTGCACAGTGACCGGCTTGGGGCTAAGCCCAGGACTGACGGCCCAGCAGCCTCCCGGGGACCGGCAGAGACAAAGACCTCGCAGCCCCCGGTGGGCACGGGGACTGGTGTCTGGGAAGCGGCTGTGAAGACGTCGGGCCTGGCTCAAGGCTCTTCTGCTGCCCGCTCTCTGAAGGGCGACCGGTGTCAACTGCTGGGGGTTCAGATTGTCCGGAAAGTTGACGTGGCTGGACTTTGCTCCCCTGAATGCAATGTTGAAGACACAGCCCCCAGGACCTCAGAATGTGGCTGTGCTTGGAGACGGGGCCGTCAAAGAAGGTGATGACGGTAAGACGAGGGGTCCCTCATCCAACCCGACTGGTGTGGTGAGAAGGGAGATCGGGACACGCAAAGAGAAGCCAGGGCTGGGCAGATGGGAGGCCACGTGGGACCCAGGGAGGAGAGGGCCTCGCAAGCCCAGGAGAGGGCTCCGGAGAAACCACCTGCTAGCGCCTTGATCTGGGACTTCCAGCCTCCAGAACTGGGAGACAACAGAAGTCTGCTGTTGAAGCAGAAGTTGCTCCCTGCCGTCTGCACTTGGCCAAGGCAGCTTTTGAGGATGAAGACAGTTGTGGAAGTGTGAGCTGCGGCTGGTCTTGGCTCGGGGTTAGCCGAGATATGACACCAGTACCCCGAGGTCCTCCAACCTCACCTGTCTCAGGCAAACATACACTTATGCAGTTAATACCTAATTGCCACTGAGGCTGACATACACTCCCAGTCACCCAGCTGCTGGACTCCTCACAAGGTACCCACAGATCCTCCAGGGGCCAACCATGGGTGTTACATGCAGCTCACACCCACAGGGCACTCAGCCCTCACCCTCTCTGGGGCCGCTGCAGCCAGGGTCCTGGGGCCAGAGTCCAGAGTGATGTGGTGGTCTGCACCCACAGAAGGGAAGGGCACCTCCTCTAGGGTTGCTCTGTGGCCCCAGAAGGTGTGATCCTGTGACATAGGCCCCACAACGACTTTAAGAAATGGGTGTCTGGATTAAGGAAGGGCACGCTTCAGGGAGGAGGGTTATCTCTGCTTTTCAGGAGACCTCAGCCAGGGCTTTCAATCTTGAAGTACATCAGAACAATCCGGGTGGCTTGCTAAAGCCCAAATGCCTGGCCTCCACCCCAGAATTTCTGACACAGCAGGTACAGAGTGGGGCCTGGGAATTTGCGTGTCTAACCATCTCCCAAAGGAAGTTGCTACTTCCTGCCAGGGGCCCATCTTTTGAGTGGACCAAACGTCTTGGTGACACTAGAGCCCCTGAATCCTCCAAGGGAGGCGTGGAGTCACGGGAACCCACGGCCCTGCAACCCTTTGCTTCTCAGGCAACGCACTGCACTGTCACATGTCCTGGTGTGCTTGGCTGCGAAAAGCAGAAGAAGGAAAGGCACTGGTCTGGAGAAGGGCAGGGGTTGGAGCTGGGGGGTCAGCTAGTCAGATTCCAAACCCCCAAGACACTGTAGGAAAGTAAGTATTATCGCCACTTGCAGCTGGAAAGGCTTTTTCTTTCTTTCTTCCTTTCGTTTTTTCTTTTCTTTTTTTTTTTTTTTGAGTCAAGATCTCATTCTGTCACCCAGGCTGGAGTGCAGTGGCACAATCATAGCTAACTGCGGCCTTGACCTTCTGGGCTCAGGCGATCCTTCTGCCTCAGCCACCCAAGTACCTGAGACTTCAGGCATGCACCGCCACACCTGGCTAATTTTTAAATATTTTTTGTAGAGATGAAGTCTTGCTATGTTACCCAGGCTGGTCTTGAACTCCTGGGTTCAAGTAATGCTCTTGCCTCAGCTTCCCAAAGTTCTGGGATTGCAGGTGTGAGCCACCACGCCCGGCCTACAGCCGGAAATGTTGAGGCTCTGAGAGATGATCTCATCTGCCAAAGTCAGAAAGCAGGGAGGATGCTGGGCTGCACTTGGGTGGCTCCACCCCACCCGAGGCACCGAGACGCACTTACAGGGCCATGTGGAATGTGAGCTTCAGAGCAGGGGAAAGGGAGAGGAGCTGCTTCCGGTGAAGTTTCTGAAGGGACCCGATGTTTCTGGCTGCAAACTTCTGGCTCCCCACTGGCTTGCTGACAGGAACGCAGCTCTCTTCCATATCCTGATTCCTGACTTTGTAATTCTTTATTTTTTTTTTGGCACAGTGTCGCTGTACACATTTCCAGGGTACTTTTTGATATTTTGATGCAAACATGTTGAAGAATAATCAAATCGGGGTCACTAGTGCATCCATTACCTTGTGCATGTGTTATTTTTCTTTTGTGGGGAGAGCATTTAAGGTCCTCTCTTCTAAGCTACTGTGCAACGCACCACACTTTCCTGTTAACCAGAGTCACCCTGCGGAGCCACAGTGCACCTGTCTGATTGTCGGGGTGCACCCACCGGCCCGCCTCTCCCCGCCCTCCCTCTCCCCGGCCCACCCCGGTCTCTGGTAACCACTGTTCTGCTCTCTGCTCCTGGGAACCATGTTTAAAAGGCGGATTCCACCTGTGAGTGAGGTCACGCGGTATTTGTCTCCCTGTGCCTGGCTTATTCACTTAACTTCGTGTCTTCCAGGGCCAGCCATGCTGTTGCAAATGACAGGGTTTCCTGCCTCTCCGTGGCTGAGGAGTGCTCTACTGGGTCTGGGTAGCACATTCTCTTCACCCTTTCATCCGCGGCCTTGGGGCTCCAGACTGAGAGAGTGAGGCGTGCAGCAGAACTTCTCACCAGCAGGGTAGCCATTTCCTGGGAGAAATTTGTTTTTAAAACTGTGGCCTGTGGAAGTCTCCTAAGGACGGTGGGCAAATGAAGACCTGGGCATCAAATAGTTGCACTACGCCTTGACGAGGGAGGCCCGAATGCGCAGCTCTGGCACCTCCGGCGACTCCCTCCCTGACCCTTCCAGCTCTCACAGAAACTTCCTTGACGCTTTGTCTGGACAAGGGCGGTGGGAGGGATGCCCTCTCTCTCCAGCCCCAGCCTGGAGCCATGTGTGTGCTCGGGGAGGAGCAGGCTGTCCACGCTTCTTTTCTCCTCCAGCCCATGCTGCAGAAGCTCTGAAGCTCTGAGCAGGCAGGCCATGGCCCTCTTCTCCACCCAGCCTCTAAGCGCAGGGTGGGAGCACGGTCTGGGTGCGGCAGGCTGGGAATGCGGAGCCCCTGCTTCTCCTTAGCCCATTTCTCTCTCTCTCTCTCTCTCTCTCTCTCTCTCTCTCTCTCTCTCTCTCTCGGCAAAGTTTCACAACAGGAGGGGAGGGCAAGACACGAAGGTGAGTACTGTCACTCCCACTCCCAGTGCCTGTTCTGAGAGCCAGGTTGTCACCTGGAGGAGTGTCCATGGTTCCCACGCCAGAATTTCTGCCAAGGAAGAGGGTCAGGCTATAAGCACTAAGGGCAACACTGCTCTGTGTCTGGACAAACTTCACTTGGAGGAGAGAGCAAAGAATTCTGCGCCTTCGGGTGTGGCCACAAAATGGGAAATCTTGGTAACAGGGAATGAAGAGGGCACTCAAATCACCGTGATCCTCAAAACAAACCTCACAGCAGAGAAACCAGAGTTTAATAGAACCAGGGTAAGAGACGGCTAAGACCAAGTGGGCCTCTGGGGGAAGGGCCCACTGGGTGCTGGGAAGGCTGTGTGCCCATGTAGACTCCACTCAACCAGGAGAAATTAGAGCGGAATGTGGGGAAGCCTGAAAATATTCCCAGACTGCACACATGCCAGTCACCTGAGGATGGAAGCATCACTCCTGCTGGGGACTGAAGCCCAGCCTGCAGTCAAAAGACTTAGAGCAGTAAGCTACTCTGAAGCAGGGACAGTCCTGAGAAGCCAGGTTGAAAACTGGTGTAGGCATGTCTTGTTTTATTGCGCTGCACTTTACTGTGCTTTCCAGAGACTGTGGGTTTTTGTTTTTTGGGGTTTTTTTAGTTGGCTCTCACTCCATCTCCCAGGCGGGAGTGCAGTGGCACACTCACAGCCACCCCAGCATCAACCTGCTGGGTTCTGGTGACCCTTCCATCTCGGCCTTCCAAGTAGCCAAAACTACAGGAGTACACTTCCACAACCGGCTAATTTTTTATTTATTGTAGAGACGAGGTCTCGCCAAATTGTACAGGCTGGCATTGAACCTGTGAGCTCAGACAATCCACTCGCCTTGGCCTCCCAAAGTGTTGGGATTACAGGCTGAGTCACTGAGCTTGGCTGATACTGTGGTTTTTAATTTTAAATTAATATTTTTAAATTTTGGTAATTCTTACAATATTTAAATTTTCTGCCTGCTATGACAATCTGTGATCAGTGACCATTGATGTTAACATTGTTAGTTTTGGGGTGTCATAAACTGTGCCCATAAAAGGCAGCAAACTTAATCAATAAATGTCATGTGCTCTGATTGCTCCACTGATCAATGTTCCCGCATTTCTCTACCTCTCTTTGGTCCTTCCTATTCCCTGAGAAACAACAATATTGATATTAGAACAAATTACCTTACAATGGCCATAAGTGTCCAAGCGAAAGGAAGAGACTCTTAGCTCTCACGTTAAATCAAGAGCAAGAAATAAGTTTAGTGAGGAAGGAATATTGAAAGCAGAGACAGGCCTAAAGCTAAGACTCTTGCATCACACAGTTGAACAAGATGTGAGTGCAAAAGAAAAGTTCTTAGAGGAAATTTAAAGTGTTTCTCCAGTGCACACACAAATGATAAGTGATACAGCATCATTGCTGATGTGGAGAAAGTGAGAGTGGTCTAGATAGAAGATCTAACTTACTAGCCACAACACATTCTTAAGAGAGAGTCTAACCCAGAGAAAAGCTCTACTTTCTTTAATTCTGTGAGAGTTGAGAAATCTGCAGTGTAAAACTTGAAAGTCAATAGAAATGGGTTCATGAAGTTTAAGGGAAGAACCCTCTCCAAAACATAAAAGTGCAGCTGCAAGTGCTGATGGAGAAACTGCAGCAATTCATCTAGGAGATCTAGCTAAGATAAGAAAGGGAGGAAACTACAGGACACAACTAATTTTCTATGTAAGTGAAATAGCCTTAAACTGGAAGAAGATACCACCTAGGACTTTCATAGCTAAGGGGATGTCAGTGCATGGCTTTATAGTTTCAAAAGACAAGCTGACTCTTTTGTTGGCTGGAGCTGGTGATTTTTAAATTGAAGTCAGTGCTCATTTACCATTCTGAAAGTCCTTGAGAATTATGCTAAATCTACTCTGCCTGTGCTCCAGAAATGGAAAAATAAAACCTGGATGACAACATAGATGGCATCTGTTAACAGCTTGGGCTACTGAATACTTTAAACCCATTGTTGAGACCTACTGTTTAGAAAAAAATTTCTGTCAAAATATTGCTTGTCATCAATAATATACCTGGTCACCCAAGAGCTCTGATGGAGGTGTACAAGGAGATTTAGGTTATTTCCATGAAAGCTTGTTAACACAACATTCATTTGTGAGCCCAAGGATCAAGGGTAATTTTGAGTTTCAAGTCTTAATATTTAAGAAATACATTTCATGATGCTATAATTGCAATAGATAGTAATTCTTTTGATGGGTTTGAGAAAAGTAAATTGAAAACGTTATGGAAAGGATTCGACATTCTAGATGTCATTAAGAACATTTGTGAGACTAAGTGCAGTGGTTCACATCTATAATCTCAGTACTTTGGGAGGCTGAAGTGGGAGGGTCAGGTATTAAAGATCAGCCTGGTCAACATAGTGAAACCTCATCTCTACAAAATGATCTTTAAAATTGACTGGGTGTGGCTAGCTCCTTGCAAGGTTGAGGACGAAGGATCACCTGAGTCCAGTGGGTTGAAGCTGTGGTGATTCATGATTGTGCCATTACACTCCAATATGGGTGAGAGAGTGAGATCCCTACTCAACAAAACAAAACAAAACATTTGTGATTCGTGGGAGAAGGTACAGATATCAACATTAATAAGAGTTTGGAAGAAATTGATTCCAGCCCTCACAGGTAAATTTGGAGGAAGTAACTACAGATGTGGTAGAAGAACACAATGTGGTTGGTAAGAGAACTAAAATCAGAAGTGGAACCTCTAAGGATGACTGAATTGCTGCAATCTCATAATAAAATTTGAATAGATGAGGAGTCGCATCTCATGGATGCGCAAAGAAAGTACCTTCTTGGTGAAGATGCTATGAGCATTGCTGAAATGACAACAAAGGATTTAGAATATTGCACAAACTTAGTTGATAAAGTAGCGGCAGGATTTGAGAGGATTTACTCCAATTTTTAAAAATTCCTTTATGAATAATATGCTAACAAACAGTATCACACGCTACAGAGAAATCTTTTGTAAAAGGAAGAGTCAATTGATGTGGACAACTTCATCGCTGTCTTATTTTAAGAAACTGCCAATGTCACTCCAACCTTTAGCAGCCACCACCCTGATCAGTCAGCAGCCATCAGCATCAAGGGAAAAATCCTCTACCAACAAAAAAGTTACGACTTGCTGAAGGCTCAGATGGTTGTGATCATATTTTAACAAGCACGTATTCTTTAATGTATGTATATTGGTATTTTAGACATAATGCTATTGCACACTTAATAGACTACAGCATAATGTAAGCATAACTTTTATATACACTGGAAAACAAAAAGACATGTGTGGCTCACTTTATTGCAATATTCACCTTATTGTGGTGGTCTATAACTGAATATACAAAACTCTGAACTATGCCTGCATTGCTGTCTTTCCTCAGTCTAGAAGACCACATGCATGTCCAAGGTTATACTTTCTCAGGAGTGATTAAAGAAAAAAGGAACCCAAACTGTTAGTTTCTGGCTAAATCATACTCAAAACAAATAAACATGTTACCTCCCTGAACTGTAACATCACCCTACAAACTACAAATGCATCCAATAGTAAATGTTAAAAATCTGTCTTGCTAAAGAGACTTAAGTACAACATTTGACCAAAATGTGGCTTATGCTGACACTTGGTTGACCTGCCAAAAGATAGAAAAAAAATTTTTTTTTAATGAGCAGAGATATCAGAGACTGCACACGACAGGAAAACAGATGCCATTCATCCAAGTTGCAACATAGAAAAGTAAATGATCAAACATATAGAGAGTATATTAGCCTCAATGAAAAGTCATTCACTATCTGGAGTTGCTATGATATATTATCTAAGATGACCAGGTTTCATTACAAAATGATCAGCATTCAAAGAAATAGCAAAGTGTGATCCATACACAGGAGAAAATGAAGGCAATATCAACTACTTTTGAAAGAGTTCACTTGTAGGACTTAGCAAATAAAGACGTCAAGGTAGCTGATAAAAATATGTTGAAAGAACTTAAGCAGCCATGTCTAAGGACTTGAAGAAAAATTTGACGACAGTGTCTCATCCAAAAAAAGAGTATAACAAAGAGATTGCAAGTATATTAAAAAAGAAAGAAATGAAAAGTATGGGCTTTAAAAAGTGCAAAACATAAAGTAACATCACCAGAGAGGCTTAGCAGTAGATTTGCACTGGTCAATAGATAACCAATGAACTTGAAGATAGAGATTATGTAATTAAAAAAAAAAAACAGAGAGAAAAAAATTAAGGAAAATGAATATAGCTTCAGAGAAACATAGGGGAGGTTTTAGCCACCAACATATGTGTAATGGGAGTAGCAGAAGGAGAAGGAACAGAGGAAAAGAGGCAGAGAAATTATTGGAAGAATTGAAGAAACGATTGAAATATTGGCTCGTAGCTTCCCCACTTTGATGAACAATTTTAATCCACACATCCAAGAAGTTCAGTATAGTCCAGATAGGATAAGCCAAAAGAGACTCTTGCCCAGAAACATCATAGTCATAATGTTAGAGCTAAGGATAAAGAGAATATTTTCAAAATGGTACAAGAAAAAAGGCTCCTCATGAACAAGGGAATCCCAGTTATACACTCAGCTGACTTAGCAACAGAATTATGGAGGCCAGAAGACGATGGGATGACATGCTAGCCAAATTTGTGTACAACAACAACAATAATCTTTCAATAATGAAAGCGCAATACAGGCTGACAAACTGTTATCAGCAGATCTACCTTACAACAGCTACTAAAGAAGTTTTTCAGTCGGAAGGCAAGGGAGACCAGATACTATTTTGACTCCACACACCACAAGAAAACAGAGTATTGATAAAGTTAATTATGTAAGGCATTAGTTTTTTAAAGTATAATTGCAAATTTCTTCTCTTTTCTCCTTCTAACTGGAGTAAAAAGCAATTGCATAAACAAATATTCATGATTTTATGATAACATAGCATTAATATAATGACAATTATAGTAGTCATTTTATTGTTGGGCTTATAGCTTATGTAAATGTCATATAATGGAAAATAACAGCCCAAAGGAAGTGGGGGGGACAGAGCCGTGTTGGAGTGAGGAAAGGACACCAGATGGTATCTTGAATCCACAGGAAGAACTTAAAGAAATTAGAAATGTTAAGTAAGATGCATAATATAACAAACTCTATAAATATGTGTTCACTCTCCTTTTCTCTCTCAAAGTCTTTAAAAGACACAGGATTACAAAAAAACAAGCATCATAACAATGTATTATTATAATACATAATATATTGGTAGGCTTGTAACATATACAGCTATAATTTGTATATTATAGTAGCACAAAAAAGGAAGGTGGGAAAATATTCATACAGAAGTAAAATTTCTATATTTCACTAACATTAAGTGAGTGAATTTTGATAAGGTAAGATACATATAACAAGCCCTGTAGTGACTAAAAGAAATAAAAAGTATTAAATAAATTAAAATGTCACACTAGAAAATAATCACTTCATCAAAATAAAGCAGTAAAGGAGGAGAAGGGAAATAAAAATGGCATGAGACATATAGAAAACAAGAATAACAATGGCTAATGTAAATCCAACAGTATTATTAATAACATTAAATGTGAATAAACAATGAAAGTGAGAGATAAAGTTTTTAAGATTGTATAATGACACAAGGTTCAAATTTATTCTGCAGAAAACATACTTTATATTCAAAATGACAAGTGAGTTGAAAGTGAAAGAATGGAAATATATACACCATATAATATATATTGTATATATGTTATTATATACATTATGTAATATATATGTGTGTATATATACTATATATATAAAATATGTATATATATTATGGTTACATTATATAAATAGCAACCATAAGAGAGTTGGAGTGCTTTAGCAACATCAGGAAGAAATACTTAAGATAATAAAAGTTACTAGATATGAAGAATGCTATTTCCTGATGTTAAAAGATCAATCCATAAGAAAGATATAACAATTGTTAAACACATCTGCACTTCAGAGCCCAAAACACAGGAAGCAAAATTCAAAAAATGGAAGGAATCCTTAGATGATTCAACACGTTGGATAATGGGTAGAACAACTAGGGAGAAGACCAACAAGGAAACCGTGGACTCGAGTGGCCCTTTGAGCCGACAGACGTCTGCAGAACACTCTGCCCAACAGCAGCAGGACACACCTTCTTCTCAAGAGCTCATGGAGCATTACCTAGGGCAGACCACATGCCAGGCCGTAAAATAAACCTCAATTTAAAAAAATGTACAAAGATTAAAGGTATACAGGGTGTGTTCTCTGACCACATGGAATTCAATTAGAAGTCAAAATCAGAAGAAAACTAGGAGAACTAACAAACATGTGGAAATTAAACAGCACACCCTTAAATGACCAATGAGTCAAAGAAGACATCACAATGCGGATTAGAAAGCACTTTGAGACAAATGAAAATGAAAACACAGTATACAAAAACCTATATGATGCAGCCAAAGTGATGCTCAGAGATAAATGTATAGCTGTGGGTGCACATGTTATAAAGAAAGAACAATCTCAAATCAATTTCCTAAATTTTCACCCTAGGAAAATAAAAAAAGACTAAAACTAGAAAGGCAAACCCAAAACAAAAGAGGAAGAAAATGATAAAGATTGGTGTGGAAGTACATAACATAGAGAATAGAAAAATCATTTTAAAAATCAAGAAACCAAAAAGTTGGTTCTTTGAAAAAATTAACAAAACCGACAAACCTTGAGCGATAGTTCTAAGAAAAAAAGAGAGAAGTCTCAAGGTACCAAAGTTAGTAGTGAACAAAGGGACAATACTACTGAGAAATAAAAGATTGCAAGAGAACTATTTGAACAACTGCGTGCCAGCAATTTAGATAACTTAGATGAAGTGGCCAAATCCCTAGCAAGACAGAAACAGCACAAATGGGCTGAAGAAGAAATAGAAACTCTGAACAGAGCGGCAGCAAGTAGAGATATTTAATTAGCGATTTTTAAAAATTCCCATTATAATTCCTCAGTCCTGAATGGCTTCATTGATGAATTCTACCAAACATTTAAAGAATTTACGTTACTCCCTCGCAAACTCACCTAAAAAAATAGAAGAGTAGAGAACACTTTTCACTCATTCTATAAAGACAGTGTTACTCTGATATGAAAACAGGATAAGATATCACAAGGGAAGAAAATAATAGAGAAATACTACTTAAGGAATTAGAGGTAAAAATTCTCAACAAAATGTTAGCAAACTGAATCCCGTAGTATAGAAAAAGTACTACTTCATAACCAAGTTTTACTTATCCAAGGAGCACAAGGTTGATTCCTCATACAAACAAACCCACCAATATAATATACCCTATCAATAAGACAAAAGGGAAGAAAAAACACGATTATCTTAATACATGCAGAAAAGGCATTTAACAGAATCTGATAATTTTCATTATAAAAATACTCAACAAACTAAGAATCTGAGGGAACTTCCTCTCTCTGATAAAGGATATCTATGAAAATCCCACAGATAACATCATATTTAGGGTGGTAAACAGTGCTTTTGTCCTGAGATCACAACGTCTGCTTTCTCTACTTCCATGTGACATTGCACCGAAGATTCTAGCCAGGGCAATGAAGCAAGAACATTGCATAAAAATCTTCCATGTTAGAAAGGAAGACTTAAAACTATTTGTCTTCCCAGGCCGCATGATCTTGAACAAAGCCAGTAAGAAAGCACTAGTTCAGCAGGTTTCAGCAGACAAACTCACCATGACTGAAGCAGTCACACCTCTCAACAGTAAGTACATGAACCCTCTGACCTGGAGTCACGCAGCAAAGGCCTGCAAACGGATCTGTGAAGGTGCTGTCTCCACAGATGGCCGGCCAGCCTTCTCCTCAGAGGAGACAACGCTCTGACACAGGAAGTCATCAGGACGCAACCTTGGATTTGAAGGGTGGTCTGCGTCAACTCACTGCAGGCTGAGACATGTGGGCGGGTCTGCGGTCCCACGACGTCCAGATGAGAGAGAGGACTGCCAAGCAGACCTCTGTCGTGCGACCTTAACCTGCTCAAGGCTTCCCAGTAGGAATCCAGCATCGGAGGCCAGCACGCCAGCATGACGGTTGGGGAACCTGGGAAAGAGGGAGGGACAGCCGTGAAGTCATCCAAATCTGTTCCTGCAAGAGGCATGCTTTGAGCACGGAGCCACTGCCGTCCTGGTGTGTGGGAAGCATGACTCGGGAGGAAGTGCCCGCGAGAACGCTCAGTGCCTTCTTGGAGGCTGAAAAGCAGACCCACGACTACAGCTGTATACAGATGAGGCCAGCTGGGAGAGGCTGAGGATGCGGTGGGAGCCTGGAGTGAAGTCCCCTGGCTGGGGTCAGCGGCATGGAAGGGCTCCTGCAGGATGCATTCTGCATTCGAGATCGCAGCAAGGGGGAAAGGGAGGCTGTCCCTGGCAAAAAGCCTCGGTTTGGAAAGCTGCCTGCTCATCCCACCATACAGACCGGAGTAAAGGCTGGCGGTGGAAGATTCGAGAGGCCGCATAGTGCCAGGTTGCAGAGGCCGAGCAAAGGTGCTTCGGTGTTGCACAGAGAGGCGTTTGGGCTGCCGACTGCTTGGCATGACCCCCGCGGGTCGGAGGCCTGAGAGTGGCGTCGTCTGCAGTAAATGCTGCGTGCAGGGATGTGGGAGGGCAGCCGGCGTGCGTGTCAGTGCACGGCAGGTCCTGAGGCACAGGCGCAGGACGCCCTCCCAGGCAACGATGAGTTCCGTGCCTTCTCTGAAATATACACACAGATGTCCCGTTTGTGTAGCCTCTGTTTATGTTCCAGACGTACCTTCCTTTTCTAGTCGGTGGTGTAGGCCAAGTTGCCCGATCCTTAGATAAAATGCAGCCCCCCTACATCCCATCATTCTTTGTTATTGCTAGCTGTGACGAGGCCAGCTTAAGCTCTCTGAATCTCAGTTTTTGTATCTGAAAACGGGAGTGATGACACTGTCAAAGGTGTCAGAATCGAAATGGAGTCATATGCGTTAAACAAACAAACAAACAAGTAACAATAAAAACAAAGCAAGACAAAACCCAACCCTTGACAAACAGCACCATGAAAGGCTGGGAAGAGAAGGGTTTTTGTGCCTAAATGCCTGAGGACGAAAACCAGTCACAGCCGTTGCGGCGAAAACTGCTGGCTTGCACAAGGACCCTCACGACCTCACACGAAAAGTACTCCGCAAGGACGTCAATGCCCAGCAACTGCCTGTCCAACCTTGGACTGGCCCTCTCCTTGGTATGGATCCTCATAGCAAGGATAATGATCTAAACAGCAATTATGTAATCTTCCTTGTTTTTCCTTTAAAATGTTTGCTTTCCTTCTCCTCCCTGAATATGAACATAGTTTGCTATGGCACCACGTTCCCATTGCAACGCCCTATTCCTGAATCAATATCATTTTCTTTCAGAGAGCCTCTCTCTGCTTGTTACGTTGACAACAGCTGTGCTGGTCCTTGTCTGTTCTTGCTCCATTCGTTCTTTAGCCTTCCTTTTTTTTTTCAGTTGGAGTCTCACTCTGTCGCCCAGACAGGAGTGCAGTGGCTGCTCCCGGCCACCACAGCCTTGACCTGCTGGGCTCCGGCGATCCTTCCGCCTCAGCCTTCCAAGTAGCTGGAACTACAGGTACACGCTACCACACCTGGCTAATTTTGGATTTATTGTAGAGATGAGGTCTTGCCAAGTTACCCGGGCAGGTCTCGAACCCGCAGGCTTGGGCAAGCCACTCACCTTGGTCTCCCAAAGTGCTGGGATTACAGGCTGAGCCACCGAGCCCGGCCGTTCTTTAGCCTTCCTGACCCTGCTCTAAGTTCTGGAAAGATGACTCGTGGTCTGCTTCACCTGGGCTCCCTTGCCCTCTGGCTTCCAAAACATCAACGGTGTCAAGGTTGAGAACCAGGTACTGCAGTACTCAGAGCATCTAGGTGACATTCAGCGTGTTACTCTTAAACAGAAGCAGCAAACGGAGGCTCATCAGGCATCTGCTGGAGCCTGCGGTGTAACAGAGATCAAAACAGACAGGACAACACACAGAGAAGAAAAAACTACCAAGAATACCTCAGAGACACAAGGGAGGCAATGCTGTGGAAAAGCTGTAAAGGGAATATCACAGGAATTTAAGTGAGAAAATAGACACCCAGACAGCTCAAGGTTATCCGCTGGAGTCCTCGTGGAATGGAAATAAGATGATGGACTGAGGGCTGGGGAGGTCTCAGTCCTCATTTCTTACTGAGGGGTTGTACAAGGGACAAGGTCCAGAACATTCCAGGAAATTTGTATTCTGGCCTTGAGTATGTCTATGGTGGTCTACATTGGTACAGTAGCTCCCTATCACTGTTGCAATAAATTGCTACAAACTCCTGCTCAAAGATGACACACCTTTACTGTCTTACAGTTATGGCCGCAAGAAGCCTAAAACCAAGGGGTTGTCAGGGCCGCATTCTTCCTGGAGCCTCCAGGGGAGAATCTGTTTCCCTGTCTTTCCCAGCTCCCAGGGCTGTGGCATCCTTGGCTCAGGGTCCCTCCCTCCCTCTGCCAAGCACATCACTCTGACCTCTCTTCTGCACTCACATCTCCTTTTTCTGGCTTCAGCTCTTTTGTCTCCCTCTAAAGACCCTTGTGATTACATTGTCACATCTGAATCATCTAGAAAATCTCTCCTTTTCAAGATTCTTGACGTGATCACATCTACAAACTTTCTGTTGCCGTGTAAACGGACACAGTCCCAGCTTCCAGGGATCAGGACGTGAACGTCATTGGAAAGCCGTGGTTCAATCTACCACAGTGGCACTGTCTTTCATAACTTCTACATCTAGCACTTACTGAGTGACTCCTTGACCTAGGTCCCCTCCTTGAAGTGAGGGACCCGGAGCAGAGGAAGACAGCCTCTGCCCTCGGGGAATTCACCGTGGCATGGGGGACACCATTAGATAAGCAGATGACTATGCAGCCTGCAGAATGCCATTCTGGGAAAGTCTTCTCTGCAAGTGGCTGAGAGAGGATGCAGACATGGTCCTTGCCTTCAAGAAGATTCAAACCCAGTGTGGGGGAGAACTTGGGAACAGATGTAGCTGGTGCAGTCAGGAATGCCGTCTCTGACGCCTACATAGAGTATGGTTTTACTGTTTTCCAGGGACTGCGTGTTAAACTCCCTCTTCTCATTGGAAGGGAGCCACCTCAGTGGTAAATCAAGGTTCTAGAGCTTGCTGGTCCTTTTGATTGATAAAGAATCTCATTCCAGTTCTTTAAAATTGAGTCATGTTCCTCGTAAAGCTTCTACTTGCTGAAGATGTCTGAAAAACACATCAACGGCAGAAGCAAACACAGTCCTTCTAACAGTATGAGATTATGCGCGTGCGGCTGTATCTCATGTCTAAACAGCAAGTGTCTTTTGTAATGAAAGATGGCTATCCTCACTAGATGTAGTTAGCATTTCAGAACCGACATTAATTGACTGCCCAGAGATACGGGGATGGGGGCAAGGTGCTCTGGCAGGAGGAGTCTGCCACATGAAGCACAGACTCAAAGCCTTCTCTCCACCCCCACAGGTGAGGGGAAACCCACCACAACAAACACCTGGTCCGGTAAATCTCTTTCTCCCTGTGGGCTCCAGACTCCACTTTCTCACTAAGTGATATCAGGTAGCCTAGTCCCAGGAAACTCTTTTGCCCCCCGCCCCCCAGAGGGTCCACTGAAACCCAGCTGACCGAGTTAACACAACAAAGGTTCTGAGAATTACATTGTCATTGGGACCACAGTCCACAAATGTATTTGAACACCTGTGTGCTGAATCTAAACAGAGTGATGGTTTGCTAAATATATGATTCAAATAGAAATCAGAGTTCCCTACTCAACAGTCAAAATGTTCAAAATACAATTGAAAATCACCCACCATAAAAACATTTAGAAAAATCACAACTTTAGTGAGAAAAGACAATCAACTGATGCCAATGCTGGATGAATCAGAACTTATAGTTATTTGACCAAGATTGTAAAGCAGCCACAATTTTTCCCCCCAAAAATTATCTTGAAACACATGAAAATTTTTGTGAAGAAAAAGAAACTATGAGAAAAAACCTAAATGAAAATTATAGAACTAAAAACAAAATAATAAAAATTTAAAGCAAAACTTGCTGACTGAGCTTAATAGGATAATCAAAATGATGGAGTGTAGAGTCAGTGAACTTGACCACATATCAATAGAACTTATTCAACCTGAACAATATGCAAAAAATGGATTAAAGTAAGCACACAGATTTTCTGACACATGTGGAGCAATCATCATAATAATAATGGTGACGATAAAAAGGCCCATCCTTTGTATAATAACAAAGTCTCAAGAAAAAAGGGGAGAAAAAGAGTGAAGATAGAAGATTATTCAAAAGTACAGTAGCTGGAATGGACCAAATTTAGTGAAAGACACAATAAGCTTGAATCTTAAGCAAGATAGTCCTGTACACTCAAGAAAATCTATGTCAAGAAACATAATAATTAAACTTCAAAAGTTTAAAGACCAAAAAAATCTTGAAAGCAGCCCAGAGATAAGTGACATATTGCTGATAGGGCAACACAAATGTTTATGATAAAGGATGTCTAATCTGAAAATATGGAGGCCAGAAAAAGTAGTGTGACATTATACACGGGCTAAAAAAAAAGAACTTCAGTGGCAAATTCTATATCCCATGAAACTGTGCTTCAGGAGTGAACAGAAATAAAGACATTTTCAGAAGAAGAAAGACTATGGAATTGGTCACTACCAGACATAATCTCAAAGATTGGGCAAAGAAGTTCCTCAAACATGACATAATAAAAGAAGAAATCTTGGCACATCAGAAAGAGAAAGATTTTTGTAGATACAGACAATTTTATTTTAAAACTTATATGAAAAGGCACAAGCACTAGAATAGCTGAAACCATCTTGACAGAGAAGAATAAAGTAGAAGGAATTGTTCTGTTTGATAACCTGAACAGTGTGGCTTTGGTGAAGGAGAGACAGATTAACAGAATAGAATAGATAACAGAAAAATACCCACACAAATGTGCAACCAATTTTTTTAAAAAGGCCATCCTTTTATGAGGAATCCACTGCAGCCACGTGGCATTAATCTATTCATGAAGTCATAGAAAGTTGTAAAAGCATTTCAACAGATGGCATTGGAGCCATTGGACATTGCTACAATTTGAACTCGTTCTCTTAAAAAGCACGTGTTGGAAACTTAACCACCACTGTAATGGTATTAAGAGGTGAGACCTTTAAGAGGTGATAGTTGAGGAAGGCCGCACCCTCATGAATGGATGAATGTCATAATTGGTGAAGTGGATTTCTTACAAAAGAAGGAGTCTGGCCTCCTTTTTTCACTCCTTGCCCAATGTGGTGTCTTCTGCCATGCTATCAAGAAACAAGAGGCCCTCACCGGATTCCAGTTGATCATGGACTTCTCAACTTCCAGAATCATCAGCCAGCAAATATCTCTTCTTTATAACTTACCTAGTAAGTTATAAAGTATAACTTTATATTCTGGTATTCTGTTATAGCAGCACAAAACAGCTAAGGCATCAGCAGTTGGAAATAATATATACTAAGCAACACATCTTATATAAAAATTAACAAAAATACAAACGTAAAGCATTAAAGCATTTAGAGAGAATCACAGGACAAAATCCCTGGGAGACTAATTTGTAGACTTGACTTCAAAAGCACAATCAATTTTAGAAAATGATAAATTGGGCCTCTAATAACAGAAACTTTTGTTCCCTAAAAAATCACGTGAAAAGTGTGTGAAGACAAGCTACAGATTGGAAAAAATGTTTGCAAACCTCGTATGTAATAAAGGGCTGGTATTTAAAATATACAAAGAACTCTCAAAGCGCATCAGTAAAACAAAACAAAACTTATTCAATTAGAAAAATGGGCAAAAGGCACGAAGAGACATTCACCAAAGAGGAGGCATGTACATTTGAAACTAAGCAAGTGAAAACATGTTCATTGTCAACATTAGCATCACGAAAATAAGAATGAACAGATGTCAATATGCACCTATCAGCATGGCTAAAATTGAAAATAACACCACCAAATCCTGACTTGCATGTGGAGAAACTGTTCATCCTTATGTCACTGGTAGAGATGTGAAATGGTACTACCACTCTGGAAATTAGTTTGGCATTTTCTTATACAATTAAACATGCCATAGCATATGACTCAGTAAGTGCACTTGGACATTTATATGGGAGAAGTAGAAATTAGTGTTCACATAAAACCTGTAAGTGAATGTTACAGCAGTTATATTCATAATATCTAGAATTGGAAACAGCCTAAAAGTCCTTCTGTAGGTGGACTGGTTAACAAATGATGACAGGGGGCAATAAAAAAGAATTATGGATACACACATTTGTTTGGATATAACTCAGAGGAATTATGCTAAGTTTGAAACAAAGAAGCCAGCTCCAAAAGGACATGTTTATCATTGCATTTATATGATACTGCTCAAATGATTGAGTTTTTGAAATGGAGAACAGATTACTGGTTGCCAGGGCTTAGTGGTGCACTGGGGAAGGGAGGTGACTGTGGTAAGGAAAGGGAAACACAAGGGGTCTGTGCTATGGGGCTGTTCCTCATCTTGGCAGAGATGGTGGATACGGAAACATACAGATGGGGTAAAATTGTAAAGATCTAAACTCTCTCTCACACACACAAACAATACAAACAAACTGGAGAAACCTCAATGGAGGATTATACCAATTGTCAGGACCCAGGCTGTTGTATTTTAGCATTGTTTTACAAGACTTTAATTAGGGAGAACTCAGTAAAGGGCAGGCATATGGGATCTCTCTGTATTATTTCTTACACATTTCTACAATTATCTCAAAATAATTGTCAATCAAACAAAAGTAAACTCACAGGTGCTCTGGCAAGAAATGGACGTTGTCAATACCTCAGATGCCCCCTTATAGCCCCACCCGATCTCAAACTCCTCTCTTTTCCCCAAAGGGAAAAACTATCCTGATTTTTAACACCATGGATTAGTTTTCACTTTTGTGAATTTGATAGAAATGAAACAATAGGTTTTATTGGTCTTTGTTTCCTTCAACATTATCTATCTGTCTGTCTGTCTGTCTACCTACCTATCTATCCAGTCTACCAGCTATCTATTTATGTACACTCCCAGGTTATATAGTGGGTGTCTCCCAGAATCGTCGTTCATTCAAACGTATGCTATTCAACTGTTTACCTATATGACAATTTATTTACCCATTCTACTGTTAATGGTTGTTTGGGTAGTTCTCAGTTCAGAGCTACTGGGAAGAATGCTATTCTGATCACTCCTGAGACGCCTCTCAGGACACAAGTGCATCCCAGTGATTGCATACCTAGAAGTCACACTGCTGGGTTCTAGGGTCCACGTTGCTTTTGTAGACCCCG
This sequence comes from Cephalopachus bancanus, assembly GCA_027257055.1. Classification (NCBI taxonomy): domain Eukaryota; kingdom Metazoa; phylum Chordata; class Mammalia; order Primates; family Tarsiidae; genus Cephalopachus; species Cephalopachus bancanus. The sequence goes on along the minus strand of JAPVLO010000252.1, from coordinate 1,013,789 downwards.
CCCAGCAGACTTCCAGCATTGTGCTGCCACTCCACAAGCTTGCTAATAACTAGTGTTGTCGGTCTTGTTCTGTTCTAGCCTTTCTAAAGGTGTGCACTGGTACTTGATAATGCTTTTGTTTTGCTGTTTATGTTTTTGAGAACAAATGATATCTAGGACTTTTCCTGTGGTTGTGGCCTTTTTCTTATTATTTTTAGAGAATTGCCTTCTTATGTTTATTGTCCATTTGAGTGGGTTTACCTGTCTTTTCCAAAGCTTAGAAATTGTTTACATTATCTGTATATAGGTCATTTTTAGCTAGATATGTTGCAAATATCTTCTTCCATTTTGTGACTTGATTTTATACTCTCTCATTGATTTCTTTTCATGACTCAAATTTCTTAGTCTTAACAAAATCTAATTTTCTGGCTTTTCCAATATAGTTAATGCTTCTAAATCTTATTTGGAAATTTTTTGGTCATGAAGCTATTTTCTTTTGTCATGTTATAGAAGTGCTGTTATTATTATTATTATCATTTAAATTTTACATTTAGATCTATAATATACTCGTGCATAGTGTGAAGTAGGAGTACCGATACTTGATCATCACAATTTACTGAACTTTTATTATTTCCCCAGAATTCTGTGCTATACGTCAAGTAATTTTGCATCCTTGTTATACATTGGCTATCCATGTATTAGCCTGTCCTTGACTTCTGATTCTAGTTCATCAATCTGTGAATCTAGCTGTGCCACAGTGTGTTATTTGTTGCAGCTTTATGGTAAGTCAGGCCTCAGCCTTCCCATTTGCTTTTTCCAAGTTTGTTGGAGTTATTCTTGGCCTTTAAAGTTTCATGTACATTTTAGAATCAACTTTTAATTATCCAAAAGTCCTGCAAGTATATTGTTAAGGTTTTATTAAATCTATATTTGAGGACAATTGATGTTTATATCTTTGAATCCATGAATGATTATTTGTTTCTTTGTGTTGGCTTTATTGATGTGTTCCCTTAGCTAAGTTGCAATCCTCAGTTGTTCCAACACTATTCTACTTGTTGTAAAAGAACTTTGCAGATATAATTAAAGCTCTGATCTGCTGACATAAGCAAGAGAGATTATTCTGGATAATCTAGGTATGTTGGTTAAATCTGCTTGAAGGCTTTAAAAGCAGGACTGAGGTTTCCCCAGGGAAAAAAAGACACTTTGACTATAGATGGAACTCTCAGGTCTGCTGTGAACTTAACACCCTGAGTGTCTTTCCTGTGGATTTGAGACTTACCTAGCCAGTCCCCCTAAACGCATAAGCCAATGGGTATGTTCCAGCCCAGAAAATGGGAAAAAGTATTTGGCAACTGTACATATGAAAAAGGTCCAACATCTAGGATCTACAAGTGCAGAAAGGAAAAAACCAAACTAACAGCCCCATTCAAGAGTGGGCAAAAGACATGAATAGACACTTCTCAAAAGAAGATACATAGGCAGCCAAGAGACACATGAAAAGCGCTCAGCCTCACTCATCATCAGAGAAATGCAAATCAAACCCACATTGAGATACCCCTAGCCCCAGTAAGAATGGCCATCATTAATACAACAAACAACAACAGATGCTGGGCAGGATGTGGAGAAAAAGGAACGCTTCTACACTACTGGTGGGAGTGTAAACTAGTGCAACCTCTCTGGAAGACGTTGTGGAAATTTCTGAAAGAACTAGAAATTGACCTCCATATGACCCAGTAATCCCCCTATTGGGAATATACCCTGAGGAACTCTACCTCATTCTACAAAAAAGATACCTGCACACATATGCTTGTTGCAGCTCTATTCTCAATAGCAAAAACATGGAACCAACCAACAAACCATGGGCTGGATAAAAAAACGTGGTACATATACACAATGGAATATTATGCAACCATAAAGAAGGACAAACATATGGACTTTACAGCAACTTGGATGGATTTAGAGCCAATCATATTCAGTGATCTATCACAGAATCAAAGAACAGAGTACCATATGTTCTCACTCATAAGCGGACATTGAACAATTATCATAATACTATAAGAAAGGGATCGGCAATAGTGGGAAAATACCCGGGGAGGGGGGTGATTGGCAGTTGAGGGAAACTGCTAGAGGTGGGAGGGGCATGCCTCATCAACAGGAGTACCTGCGTAATCAATGTTTGGATACCTAACCCTGAATTGTACCCACATCTTCATAATAAAAAAATGTGGTGCATATACATGATGGAATATTACGCAGTCATAAAGAAGAACAAAATCATGAACTTCACAGCAACCTGGATGGACTTACAGTCTGTCATACTGAGTGAGCTTTCACAGAAACAAGGAGCTGAGTGTCACATGTTCTCACGCATAAGTGGACCTTGAACAATATTTGTAATACTATAAGAAAAGGATTGGCAGTAGTGGAAGTCTGCCTGGGGAAGGGGGGCACACCTCATCAACAAAGGTACCTGCATATTGAACATTTGTATATTTAACCCTGAACTGTACGCCACATCTGTAAAAAAAGTTAAAAGAAAAAAAAAAGAATGAGCGTTTAAGGGCTATGCCTTTCAATGCTCTCCCTGTTGACGTGTAATACATCGTTGTGACTGCAAGCCCCTGAGTAATTAGCTTCGTTTGTTTGCAGAGAAGATAACCAATGAGCTGAGCTTCCATCTCAGGAAATCTTCCCTCTGCACTATTACAGCACTATTAACATAGGCATGCTGGGAAGAGTCTTTCAATTTCTGTTATTATGAACACTTTTTAATTTCACCTTCATGGTGTTTCTTGCACTGTATAAGCACACAGATGGACGAATTTTCACAGGGTAAATACACCTTTGCCTCCAGGACCCAAACATAGAAGCCTAAGGCTCTCAGCCTCTCGGAAACTCCCACACAGAGCCCTATCTGGGTGGAAGGACTTTCCAAGTTAGTGGCTATACTGACCGTAAACACCATAGATGAACTGTGCCTACTTTTTAACTTTATATAGAAGGATTTACACAATGTATACCTTTTGTCCGATTCGCTTTTTATCATGAATACCCCCATATTTGGAAAGCCTTCACAATAAATAAATTCATCACGTTTCCCATCTTTAATGTGTTAAATTCATTTGTCTCTCTTTCTCCCTTCTCACCCATGCCAGAAGCACATTATTTTTCTCAGGGCTTGATTGGGTGGCTGGTATTTTTGTGATTCACACACGTGCTTTCCGATGATTGTGTCTCTTGCATGTCAGGCACTGTGCCGCCAACATGAACAGGCATGACCAGGACACGGACTCACTTCAGTAGGTTCACAGTCCTGGGGCCACAGGAAAATAAGTGGTGGGACGACTTTATAACTCGCACAGGCCCAGGAGCCTGGATTGTTGAGTCATGAAGGGACCAATGAAATAAGGAGGGGGCTACTTCCGAGGCAGCCCCGGTCATGTATTGCTTGCGTCTCTACTGGGCATCCATCGTGGGTCTGGCTTGTCCAAGCCCTGGGGACAGAGCAAAGGTCACGGAGGCTGGCCCCAGTTTTCTTGTGATTTTTACTTGGGGTTGACGTATCCCCCATGAACACTAAATGAAAGATGTCAAGCAGTGACACCTACTGCCCGTGCAGCACAGCAGGGGACGGTGAATAAGGGTGTCTGGGACAGGAGGTGCCAAGGCTCTGAGGTCATCATGAGTTTAGTACATCAAGGGCAAAGGGGTCAGTGTGGCTGGAGCCTCACAACCTCGGGGCCTGTGAATGGCCCAGCCTAAGACTGAGGAGGCCTCAGATACCCAGCCATGGAGGGTTTCAGGGGCCACCGCAAGGAGTCTGGTTTCCATTCTGGATGTGAAGAAAACAAAAAACAAAGCACAAAAATGCAGACTCTGAAGCAAGAGGCAGAGAAGAAAAGTGGGATACAGCTCAGTGGACTTTGGAGGAAGAGCAGAAGTGATCAGGACCGTGACCCACCAGAGAACCATGAATCTGCCCCCTAGCCTGGTTGGAAGTCCAAGTGCAAGAAGCAGAGGAGATGAGCCTGAAGAGACACATCGCAAAGGGCCTTGAGCGCCAGGGAAAGAGGGTTCCCTCAAGTATCAAATATAAGAGAGGATCACAAACAGAAGGGGGCTTTGGGTGCTGATCTGGTTGCCGTGCAGAGTGACTTTGAGGGGAACCACACCACCCCTGGCAGCAAAGGCTGCTGCTCAGGCAAGCACGGGCCTTTGGAAAGACGCCCTGGGGAAAGAAATGGAAAGACGTGTGGGTCTCTTGCACTCAGACTTTCTTTTTTTTTTTGAGTCGGAGTCTCACCTGCCGCCCAGACCGGAGTGCAGCGGCCGCTCCCGGCCACCGCAGCCTCGACCCGCTGGGCTCCGGCGATCCTGCCGCCTCAGCCTTCCGAGGAGCCGGAACTACAGGCACGCGCTACCACGCCCGGCTGATTTTTTGATTTATTGTGGAGATGAGGTCTCGCTGCCCAGGCGGGTCTCGGACCCGCGGGCTCAGGCCATCCACTCACCTCAGTCTCCCAAAGGCGCGGGATTACAGGCTGAGCCACCGAGCCCGGCTACACTCAGACTTTCTTACTCACTGTCTGTGAAGCCTGAGACGTCTGGACACTGTCGCCAGGGCACGATGTAACCAGGAAGAAGTGCTGTGAGCAAGGGCACGGGGTGAGAAGGTGGCCTTGGTTTCTTGTCCTGCACTGAGGTCCTTGCCCTGACCTGTAAGTGTCCCTCTGAGAGCAGGCAGCCATGGCTCTGGGCCCTGCCGTGCTGGTTCCTGAAGAGGCTGGCGGGCGAGCAGCCGTGAGGGTGAGGGTGGGAGTGCCCAGGACTGTGGCGGTGGGGAGGGGTGCTGTATGATGGAGGACTGCAGAGCCACAAGAGGAATGGGACACAGAAGGGAGAACTGGCAGCTTTAGAGCAGGGGTGGGCATGGGGCGGTGGACTGATGTCTTAGGAACATTTGCCTGGCAGTGGTAGGCCAGATAGCACTGAGAGCATCATTTTGATAGTGGAGCCAGTTAAAGGCCGTCGGATTCTTTAAAGTCATTACATATAAATGTAGGTCTTCATTCAAACGAGGTTGTGTAAATATCTGAATATTTATGTTTCTGACGATGGAGGAAGAACAGTGCCTGGAGAGACATAATGATACTTTTGAGTTTGGGTCGGAATTACATTATATGGATCTAAATGGTTGCTGCATCTATTACCGCATTTTATTCCCGTTACAGTTAAGAGGTAAGAAAGTACAAGCAATGGTCCCACACTCAAGCCCCTCCCCGTGGTAGTAGATGACCAGAGAGGACAGAGCCTGGACTCTTGATGACTTTAGGTCAGGGGGACTGATAATACCCAACGGCCTCGGCTTTTCACACTGAAGCAAAAAGCCCAATTTCCTGCCCTGCCCTGTTTGATAGAGCTTTAAGCCATCATGGGAATGCTCTGTATCTCAGTTATCGATATAGTGTGGTTGAGGGAAAAAATTATTCAATGAAGCTTGTTAAAACACGGTAAAGCTGGCTTCATCTAAGAAGAGATATCACTTCAGGCGACAGGATTTTGTAGCAAGGGTGGGGAGAGATTGGGCTAAACTCTGAATAAATCAAGGAAAAGTGTTCATTGATAGCCATGGGCAGGGTGGGAGGGCTGGTGGGTGGAAAATAGCTAAGAGGAAACATCGGAGGTGAGAGAGACTCAGGCTCCGCTGACTTAACAAGATTCTTGGCAAAGACCGGGCAGGGACATCCGACATGAGCTAGGGCATGGAGGGAGAGGAGAAGCCTGATCAGATAGTGAGGGTGTTTGGGTAATCAGATATCCAGGTGGGGCATTCTGACCTTGACTGAGCTGAACGCTTGCTACAGCTGAGCCACGTGGGGATGAACACAGAGCTCCAAACATCAAGCCTAGCGGGAAAGGTTCAGGGAGTGGAGTGTGGTCCAGGAGAAAAATCTTTGCCCGTATCCACCAGCTGCATATGGCTTCTGGAAACTCGAAATGTGTCTGGGGTGACAGAGGAGTTTTTATTTTATTTTCATTCATTTAAACTTAAATCTGGCTGATGGCTACATCCTGCGTGTGCCACCCTTCGAGGTGCGGGCACTCAGATCTGCTCTTTGTTCCATGGCTTGGACTCACCCACGGATCGGTCAGCTCTTGGGTTGTTTTTCTAAAACTCACTGACCAAAGAAACGGTCTTTTCCTGGGGACACGGGGCAGGCAGCAGGGTGTGATTTCAGGGCCTCTCGAGCTATACTTAATGGGTCAGAGCTGCCTGGTCAAATTGGGGTTGAGCAGTTCTAGCTTAAAAAAAGGCAAAGAATTTCTTACTGCAGGACTTCTCTGAGCCTTTTCTACGTGACTGTCCCCCTTACAAGTCTGAGAGAGAGACAGAGAGAGAGAGAGAGAGAGAGTGACACTCAGTGAACTGCATTTCACAAATCTGGTGTCTATACACCAATTTCCACAGGATATATGTTATCGAGCAAAACTGGAGTTCACTCACCTGGCACAGTAAGGCATCCATGGGAGAAAGGAGGGTATTTATATGCAGGGAGCCAAGTAAGGCAAATGTGGCAGCCCATGTTAAGACATGACCTCTCGGATGGCTTACAGGGGTAAATTTCAGAGAGGAAGAAAATGCAGGCAAAATTGTAAACCAGTACGTGGAAGCTGCACGTTGGTTTGGCCTAAAGGGGTGGGATATCTTGAAACGGAGGCCTACAGGTCATAGGTACATTCAGAGATTTTCTGATCTGCAATTGGTTAAGGAAGAGAAACTTTGTTTAAAAAATTGGAGGTACCTTGTAGATCCTAGATGTTAGTTAGGCCTTTGTCAGCTATACAGCTGGCAAATATTTTTTTCCTATTCTGTGGGCTGTCTCCCCGCTCTCTTCTTGCAGAAGCTTTTCAGTTTGATGAAGTCCCACTTGTTAATCTTATTTCTAATGGCATGGACATTTGGAGTTTTGATCAGGAATTGGCTTCCAATTCCAATTTCCATAAGGATGTCTCCTGCATTTTCTAAGGTTCTTATAGTTTGAGGTTTTATGTTTAGGCCTTTGATTCGTTTAGAGTTGATTTTTGTGTTTGGTGATGAGTAGGGGTCTTGTTTTGCTCTTCCACATGTGGTCAGCCGGTTTTCCTAGCACCATTTACTGAATAAGTTCTCCTCTCTCCAGTGGTTGTTAATGGAGGCTTTGTCCAAGATAAGTTGGTTGAGAAATTGAGGTTTTGCTTCTGGAATCTCTATCCTGTTCCATTGATCTATATGCCTGTTCTTGTACAAATACCAGGCTGTTTTGACTATTGTGCTAAAAGAAAAAAACAAACAGCCTTATTAAAAAGTAGACAGGCAGGGCTCGGTGGCTCAGCCTGTAATCCCAGCACTTTGGGAGGCTGAGTCAAGTGGATGGCCTGAGCCCGAGGGTTTGAGATCCGCCTGGGCAACTTGGAGAGACCTTGTCTCCACAGTAAATCAAAAATTAGCCGGGCGTGTTAGCGCACACTTGTAGTTCCACCTACTTGGAAGGCTGAGGCGGAAAGATCGCCGGAACCCAGCAGGTCCAGGCTGCAGTGGCTGGAAGCATGCCACTGCACTCCAATCTGGGCGACCGAGTGAGACGCCAACTCAAAAAAAAAAAAAGTAGACAAAAGATATGAGTAGACACTTCTCAAAAGAAGACATATGATACATGCTCAGCCTCACTAGTAATCAAAGAAATGCAAATTAACGCTACACTGAGTTACCACCTAACTCCAGTCAGGATGGCCATCAGCAATGACTCAAAGAACAACTGATGCTGGAGAGGATGCAGGGAAAGGGAGCCCTTCTGCACCGCTGGTAGGAGTGTCAACTAGCACAGCCTCTGTGGAAAACAGTGTGGCGATTCCTAAAAGATCTAAAAATTGACCTTTCATATGGTCCAGCAATCCCTCTTCTGGGAATATTCCTGGAGGAACTCAAATCACTCTATAAAAAAGATACCTGCACATGCATGCTTATTGCAGCACTATTCACAGTAGCAGAAACATGGAACCCACTGTGTTGCCCATCCAAAGTGGACTGGATTTTAAAAAGTGGTGCATATACAAGATGGACTATTCCATAGCCATAAAGAAGGACATAATGATCAACGTCGCAGCAACTTGGATGGATTTAGATTCTATAATACTGAGTGATCTATCACAGAAACAAAGAACTGAGTACCGCATGTTCTCATGCATAAGTGAACCCTGAAAGTCTATCATAATACTATAAAAAAGGGATTGGCAGTAGAGGGAAACTGCCAGGGGAGGGGGGAGCACACTTCATCATTAAGGGTTCCTGATCTCAAACCAGGCAAAGTGGGGAGCAAGGTGAGGCCCAAACTTTACCTGTGCAATGACTATTTGTATATCTAATCCTGAATTGTACACCACATCCTTAAAAAAAAAGACTTCACAACATACAACTCTACAGCTAGATCAAGTATAAATGCATAGATGGACTGTATCTATAGCAATGCAAGATGCGGTGTGAGATGACTATAGTTGACATCAGTGAAAGGTGATTATTGTTGGTAATATGTGGTTTCAAATAGCTAGAAGATGGATATTGAATGTTCCCAACACAAAGAAATAACAAATGCTGGAGATAATGGATATACTAATCACCTTGATCATCGCTATGCATTATATGTATCAAAACATTACTATATACTTCATCAGTATGTACAATTATTGTATGTCAATTAAAAATAAAGGGAAAGGCTGGGCATGGTGGCTCAAGCCTGTAATTCCAGCACTTTGGGATACCAAGGTGAGAGGATTGCCTGAACCCACAGGTTCGAGACCAGCCTGGGCAACTTGGTGAGACCTCATCTAGAATAAACTCAAAAATTAGCCAGGCGTGGTGGCAAGCACCCGTAGTTCCGGCCACTTGGAAGGCTGAGGCGGAAGGATCGCTGGAGCCCAGCAGGTCGACCGTGAGCGTGGCACTGCACTCCAGCCGGGCAACAGAGTGAGACTCTGGCTCAAAGAAACAAAAAGGAGAAACAAACATCGAGGTCAACAGAAGAGGGTTTTAGCTCTGGCACGGGCGTGACTTCCCCTAGGTCCCTCAGGAAAGAAGGAGAAAACAGAGGCGGAAAAGAGAACAGAGGGCGGAGTGCAGTCTTAGTTCCCCTTGTCGAAGGTCTGTGTGATGGTGGTCGGCATTTTCGGTAGGAGGGAGGTGGGCGTGCACGTTTCTGAGAAACAGCTCAGGGACGTGTGTTAAGACGTTCTCCTCAGTTTCTGCAGAGAGCCAGACATCCCATGACTCTAACTGCCTCGGCTCGCGCTTGAAGCTAAGAGTACCTTCTTACTGACCATTGACTCCTCAGGGCGAGCTGGGCGTTTGGAATTTCCCTTGAAGAATCTCAAGAGTTTCCTTTATTTCCACTCTTGGGGGGCCTGCAGGCCCCTGAAAGGAGTCTCTGCTCCTTCTCACATATAAAGTACTCGGAAGTGTATTTTGGAAGTCTCTGGCTTCAGAGTAAGAAAAAGGCAGAACCGTGTATTTGCTATGTGACCCCGAACCACTTTTCAGCCTTGCTTGTCTTCAGGTCCTCATCCACAAAATGCGAACGCCATCTCCTGACTCAGAGGGTCTCTGTGAGGAAGAGTCAGGTGGTGACAAAGGCATGGTCCCAGTCTTCGGTGGGCCCAGGTCTGGCTGCTAATCACGGACGTGAACTACCCAGATACGTGCAATTCTCACCGAAGGGACTCAAAGCCTGCTGTGGACTTCAGGGTTCAGGATCTCATCTCTCACCTTCTTTCTTGCTGTCTTACCCTCGGCTCTGCCGTTTCCTGAGTGGCATTCCTGGGACCAGTCTGCCTCATCTCCCTCTGCCATGCTTACAACTGTGTCGCTGTGGCTCTGTATAAAATGGAGGTAATTGGGATTTTAAATATGTGGATGTTGGACAGTGCAGAGATAATCGCTGATCAAGTAAAGCAAACAACCTGATGGCACAAGCCCTCAATCATTGGCATCCTAGAAAAGCATTCTTTTTTTTTTTTTTTTTTTTGAGTTGGAGTCTCACTCTGTCGCCCGGACTGGAGTGCAGTGGCCGCTCCCGGCCGCCGCAGCCTCGACCTGCTGGGCTCCGGCGATCCTTCCACCTCAACCTTCCAAGTAGCTGGAATTACAGGCATGCGCTACCACGCCCGGCTGATTTTTTGATTTATTGTAGAGATGAGTTCTCGCTGCCCAGGCGGGTCTCGAACCCGTGGGCTCAGGCAATCCACTCACCTCAGCCTCCCAAAGGCGCGGGATGACAGGCTGAGCCACCGAGCCCGGCTGAAAAGCATTCTTTTTAAAAATAAATTGGGGTTGTTGTAACTTCGTGTTGAGACTGGAGGCCTGGAGAGCAGAACATGGAATCATAGAGGACTATTCCCAAGCGTGATGGTCTGATGGAATTTGCCTCGCTGAGTTTTGACCCTGCTTGGGACCTGCCACCCTCTCCTTTTTCCTCTTTCTCCCTTGGAATGGGGTTGTCCGCCGTATGCCTGTTCTTTCATTGTATTTGGAAGCAGGTAATTCCTTGTCCGATTTAGATGACATGTGGATGAGCCTTTGCATCTTGGATTTTAGAGTTGTTGCTAAAACGAACTTACAGGGCTGCTGTGTGTGTTGTATGCTATAATGGATTAGACACTTTGGCATAATGCCTGGTGTATAATGAGCACCCAGGGGTGATCTGACTTCACTGGCATATTAGTGACTTTTTTTTTGTTTTTGAATCAGAGTCTCACTGTGTCTCCCAGGCTGGAGGGCAGTGGCATGCTCACGGCCACCATAGCCTCGACCTGCTGTGCTGAGGCGATTCTTCCACCTCAGCCTTCCAAGTAGCTGGAACTACAGAAGTACGCCACCACGCCTGGCTGGGTTTTGTGTGTGTGTGTGATATATTGCAGAAATGAGGTCTCACCAAGTTGTCCAGGCTGGTCTCAAGCCCCCGGGCTCAGGCAATCCTCTCGCCTTGGCTTCCCAGAGTGCTGGGATTAGAGGCTGAGCCACGGTGCCTGGCCTGGTGACATTATTTTTAAAATGCGCTTGTGTAATGAATCGGGACCCAGCAGGGAGTATGAGCTGCCGTCGCAGTGACACATCCTTGGCACACCGCCTTGGTGTCTACAGTCTCACGTGTTGGTTTTTGCTCAGTCCGTGACGGGCTTGGCTGCTGCCTGCTTTTCCTGCCCCCTGCCTATGTGAATTTCTACCTGCTGTTAATTTCTACCTGCTCGGGCCACAAAGCTGAGTAACCAAGGTCGTCTGTTGATGGTGGTGCCTGTGGCAGACACTGGAGGTGGAGTGGGGGAGCTGCTCCGTTCTGGCATCCTAGCCAGCCGTCTAGGGCTCCAGTCCCACCCTCTGTGATGGGGTCCCAGCCAGAATGCCCTTGTGTAGCATTGGAAGGCGCCTGACCCTTTGAACCTGGGTTATTCACCAGTGAATGGAGCTCATGATATTTCATGTTTGCTTCTCTGTGTCGAGTGGACACGTACGGCCAAATGCACAGACGACCACATGCTGGGTATTCTGTCCCTCGTCTTCAACCTCGGGCAAGTGTTCAGAGTCCCTGCATGGCAGAGGCAAGTTATGGAACTTCCAGGAGAAGGAATAGCCTGTGCACGGCCCTAAAACCACCGGTTTTCTATCTTGGGAACGTCTCTCAACTTCTACAGTTTCTCCCTTTCGTCCTGGAAAGAGGATGACTGTGAACTGATAGGCAATAAAAGCAAATGCCAGCTCTGTCTTGGGACTTCCTTCTGCATTAAACGGTTTACAGGGAGGCTGATATGACCGGGGTCCTGCATAGGGTCTTATTCCCCCCCAAGTGTGTGTTGAATGAGTGGACTGATGGATGAACGCAAGCATGAACGCAGGTGAGGTTTAATTCAGACTCCCTTGAAACCCAGAGTCATTGAGAGACACACTGCTTTCTGGCGGTCAAACTAACATATTTTCTCCTGCGGGGCCGTGTGTTCCCCTGGGACAAAGGACACGCGTATGAGCCGGCCCACTTTCTCTGCTTCAGCAGCTCCTGCCAGGTAGGGGATCGGCTGTGCACGTTTGCTGTAAGTCCTGGCAGGGGAGGTGAGCCCGGGCAGGAGGGAGAGGCAGCGCCCCTCCCAGGCAGCTCACCTCCTGCGCGGAGATTAGCAGAGCGTGGGTCTGGCAGGGAGAGGTGGGGCTGGGAGGCAGGTGACACCCGTGCTAACCCAGCGGCAGCAGGAGCTTTTCCAGGCCCTCCCTCCAGCCTGGGGATTTTCCCCTCCTGGGACCTTGGCTGAAGGGGCTGGTGGCTTTCTCAGGGCTGCCTTTTGCCGAAAGCAGGAAAACAACTCAGCCCCAGGTATGAACACGGCCATCCTCGGGAGGGCTTCCTGCTGAAGAACATTTGCCCCCTGAAGGGGCAACAGCAACAGAAGGTTCGCGGTTCTTGGTGTGGACATGGGGCTGCGGGAACGGGAGTTTTTGCTCTCGGTCTCTGGCCCAGGAGCTCAGCCTCTCCTGTCTGCCTCCTCCCCTTGGTCCAGCGGCACCCAGCAACCGGCTGGAGGTCCCTGCTGGAACGCAAGCCCGCCTGCCCTGGATCCATCCTGCGTCCGGCCTGTGGGTTTCAGCACGGACTGAAGGCTGCTGGATGCCACGTGCCTGCCAAGCACTTTGCATGGATGATCTCATTTCCCAGCCAGGGCAGGCCTGCTTTCACATTGATTTTATGTGTGAAGAAACTCAGGCTCAGGCAGGCAGGAGCACACCCCAGTTTGTGTGGTTGGCAAAGGTGTGTGCCCGTGTGTGCCTGACCCCTTAGCCTCACGCCATTCTCGGTGGCTGTCTTGCTGCACCACGCTGTCCACTTGCGAGGCGAAGAGGCCTCTGCGCTCCCCTGGCAGAGCTCTGGGCCGTAGGGAGTGGTCTCTGCGGGGTTTCCGGTCAACTCAGGAAGCCTGATTTGTGAGGTCATCTTGGCTGGCCACGTAGGCTTCAGAGAATTCACAGCAGAGGCCTCTGCCTGCAGATTTCTCTGAGAAGCTCAGCAGCCTCTGTTGACCACTCCCCTGACTAAAACACAGGCCACAGTCCTCTGCAGCAGGGCCTTCCATCCGGAGTGGGTCACCTGCCAAAGGGAAAAGGGCATGATCAAATCCTTAGGGACAGCCTGGAGAGAGTGTGCCTCTCCAGTGGAGAGCCTTGCTTTTCCGGCACGGGAGCACATGGGTGGCGGGGGATTTTATTTTGCAGTGCATACGCTGGCCTTTAGAGAGAGAAACGTGTGGTTCTCGCTTTCTTGTTTTGACACTGAACCGCAAAACAAAATCGAGTGCTCTCTTTGTCTGCATTCACGCTGTTTAGTAAAGGGCTGGGCACGGAGGGGCGTTCTCTGCCATGGCTTGTTCAGCCATTAAAAACAAATCTGTCTCGGGTTCATTCATTCATAAAATCTTGACGAAGAGATCAGCTAAGTAATTGACAATAAGCTGAAAGGTCTTAAAACAGTCATGGAAAAGAGATACCACTTGTTCTTGCAGAGCACAGCCATGAAAGAAGACACCTGAGTGTACGGTTGAACAAGGCCTCCCCAGGTGCTCGGCCTACTCAGGCGGTCAAGGGAGGTTTTGTTGGGAACATGACGCTTCTTAATTAAGTTAAGCCAACTTAGTTAATTAGATGATTTAATTAAATGAAGAAGGGAATAAACAGTCCAGACAGTGCAAACTGCACGTGGAAAGGCCCTGGGGCAGGCACGAGAGGGTGACAGGGAAAGACTCAAAGAGAGCAGAGACAAGAACGGTGCCCAGAAGGCTGACGAGGTGAGGGAGGAAGGCATGGACCAGATCGAACCTGTGTTCCCTGTTCGCGAGGTTGTTTTGTCTGTCTTGTGTCCTTGAAGACTTACTTCTTTATCCAGTACAGGGTCTAAGCAAAGTGCTCGACTTTCGGGAACTCTCTAGAGCCGTCATAGCCCTCAGCGCCCGCGCTCGCCTCTGAGCCACGTGTGAGTTCCTGCGGGTTCCCACCTCTTCTCAGCTGAGTCCCCAGAGCTAGGCGGGCTGGGCACATCTGTAGACTGCGTGCAGCCGTGGGTGCAGAGCTCGGTCCTGGGTGGGCCTCAGTTTTCTGTCCCTGTCAAAGGAGGAGGAAGGACCCAACGCTCCCGAGTGATGGCTGAGCCCTGCAGTGGGCAGTTCACGTGGTCAGTGTGCGCCGTGGAGGCCTTGGGGAGACACACGCACCCTGCCTCTTCCCGGGTCGACCTTCTGAAGGTGTGTGTGGTGAGGCTGAGCCGCACCCCTGCGTGTCAAGCCTGGGTTCGCCCCCTCTGCACGCCACACAGCTGGTGCACAACAAGCACTGGCTGGCTTGATTCGATTGGACTTGAGTGTTGGCTCAAAGTCCTTGTCAGGACTGGGCAGAGCGGGAAAGGCTGTCCGGCTGTGACCCGCATCCTGGGCTGCCGTTCTTGCAGCTGGGGTGTGGCCCGGGCTACAGCAGCAGCAGCAAAGGAGGCAGAGGGCAAGAGGAGGAGGGCACGCCTCGGTTGACGCAGGCTGAGGGCGACCCTGAGAACCAACCCATGCAGTTTGCATTGAGATCTCTAATGTGTACGCATAGAGACCGAATCAACACCACCCAAAGATCATGATAAAACCACAGCTTCCACCGTGTCACTTCCCAGCCCCATCTTCCGACATGTTTGTCCTTCCTGATCGAATGTTGTATTTCTAAATGGAATGCTAATGTGTGTCAATTTTGTATGTTGTTTGCTGTTGCTGCTTTGCGTGACATTCGGATCAGCTGCCTCATGTTTCTACCATGTCTCTCCCCTGCTTCTTCCTCCTCCGAGGTCCGGTTCTCCCCATCCAGTATATCTCATTCATTCATTAGATGCATGCTTGTTGAATGCCACACTCACCCATCTCATCTGAGGCGTGGCTCGGTGCGCAGCTCGTGGGTCCCAGGCCCCCGCACAGAGGGACGGCCTAGGAGAGGACGCAACGGAAAGACATTCTGCCCCTGACCTCCTTCCTTGAGGTTTTGGGGACCCGTCCTTTGGGACCTGGGACTGGCAGCTTTTTTCTCCAGGAACACACATCGTCGGGGTTAACGTTTCAAGAGCTAGGGAATACCTTCCTTTTTTCGGTTTGTGAGTGTGAAGCCGGAAATGTGATCCTTGCACGTGTTCTATTAAATGTGCACACGCATTACCAAAATGAGGCCAGAGGCTCTGGGCTGGATCAGTCTGACCGTGGGCTTGCTGAAGGAGTGACACCATTTTCCGGTTGGACGTGACCCATCCTCCAGCGCTGAAAGGAGGCCGACTTTCTCCAGACAGGAGGGGTTGTGGTGAGGAAGAATCAAGTCATCGATCTGAGCAGAATCGAAGGTCGGAGAATTCTTGGGACCTTCTGCTTCCAGGGAGTTGGGACAGACAGACTTTTCCCTATTTCTCTAGCTAAGTTACTCAAAATTCTGGATAGTACATAGAAAACAACATTTAGGAGGACTCTGAAAGGTGGAGAGAAGAGCAGACTGGCCAGGAACTCGGGGTTTTCTTTTTAACTCTGTATATCTCATACGTGTGGAAAACAGGCTGAGAAAAATATTAAATGGCGGACATAAGCCCTAACATATCAGTAGGCACGCTAAATAAGAGTGATCCAAGTACAGTCATCGAAAGTCAGAGACTGGCAAAGTGAAAGCAAAGCAATACACTTCTAAGTAATACAGGGTTAAAAAGAAAGTCTTAAAAGAAATTTAAAAAATAACACACTGAACTGGAAGAAAATGAAAGTGCAACATATCAAAATGTGTGGGGCACAGTTAAAGCAGTGCTGAATGGGAAATTTGTAGCACAAAGTGTACACATTAGAAAAGGCAAAAATTAATAATCTATACTTTGGTCTCAAGAACTTAGAAAAAATAAAATAAATCTAAGTAAATCAGAAGGAAGAAAATAAGAAGACCAGAAATCAATAAAATTGAAAACAAAAACATAGTAAAAAATGAAACAAGTGTAGATTCATTATACAGATTTAAAAAAAAAAAAATGCATAGCCAGACTGACAAAAAGTAGAAAACAGAGAGAAGACACAAATTGTTATCAGGGATGAAGCAGGATGTTAGTATGGTTTCTATAGACATCAAAGGGATGTCTATAGAAGAGAATGCTGCAAACAAGTCTACACACATAAGTATGCAACTTAGATCAAATGGGCCAGTTTCTCAAAAAATACAAACATCAAAACTCACCTGATATAAAATAGGTAGTGTGAATAGTCCTATAACTATTAAGGAAACTGAATTCATAATTTTAAAACTTCCCCCTGTCTCTTGCAAATCTCCAGGCTCAAATTGTTACACTGGATCATTCTACCAAAAATTTATAGAATAATTAATTCTAATTAATTAGTTAATTTGACATAATCTATACAGATTAAAAGATGAAAAAGCATTCCCCAATTCATCTTATGAAGCTATTTCTGCCCTGTTGCTAAAATCAAAGACAATAAAAATCAACCATACCAAACCCAAACCACTAGACCAATATCTCTCATGAATATAGACCCAAATATCCTTAACAAATTATTAACAAATAGAACTCAGCAACATAAAAAGAATAATATACCATGACAAAGTGGGTATATTTCAAGGATGAAGGACTGGTCAATATTTGAAAATCAATCAATGTAATCTGTTATATTAACCAACAAAATTATGTGATCACATCAATCAATGCAGAAAAAGCACTTGACAAAATTCAGCACCCACTCATGATTAAGAAAAAAAAAATACTGAAAACAAACTTGAAAACCTTAAGGAAATGGAGGACTTTCTGACATCAGACAACCTACCTAGGTTGGAACCAAAAGAAACTGAGACCCTAAATAGACCAATAACAACCAAGGAAATTGACTACGTAATAAGAAAACTACCAAAAAAAAAAAAAGCCCTGGTCCAGATGGCTTTCCAGCAGAATTCTACAAGACATTCAAGGAGGAGCTGATACCAATCCTACTGAAGGTATTCCAGGTGATTGAAAAAGATGGAACTGTCCCCAAATCATTTTACGAAGCCAACATCACATTGATACCGAACCAGGTAAAGATCCAACAAAGAAAGAGAACCACAGGTCAATATCTTTGATGAACATAGATGCTAAAGTTCTCAACAAGATCCTAGTGAACCGGATTCAACAACACATCTCAAAAATCATCCATCATGACCAAGTAGGCTTCATTCCTGGGCTGCAAGTCTGGTTCAACATTCGTAAAACCATAAATGTAATTAAATACATCAACAGACATCAAAACAAAAACCACATGATTATATCATTAGATGCAGAAAAAGCTTTTGATAAAATCTAGCACCACTTCTTGATAAAAGCCCTCGAACATCTAGGCATACGGGGAACATACCTCAAAATAGTAAAAGCCATCTATGAGAAACCCACAGCCAGCATACTCCTAAACAGACAAAAATTGGAACCATTTCCCCTGAACAAGACAAAAATTGGAACAAGACAAGGATGCCCACTCTCACCCCTCCTGTTCAACATAGTATTGGAAGTCCCGGCTTGAGCAATCAGAAAAGAGAAGGCAATCAGGGGTATCCAAATAGGAAAAGAGGAAGTCAAATTATCTCTCTTTGCAGATGATGTGATTGTGTACCTTGAAAACCCAAGAGAATCTGTCAAAAACCTCCTTACACTGATAAAGGCCTTTGGCAAAGTCTCAGGATACAAAATAAATGTGCAAAAGACAATGGCATTTCTTTCCACCAATAATAAACAAACAGAAACCCAAATAAAAAACACAATTCCATTCACAATAGCCACACACAAAAAAAATGAAATACTTTGGCATCTTCCTAACCAGAGATGTGAAAGACCTTTACAATGAAAACTACAAAACACTGCTCAAAGAAATGAAAGATGACACAAACAAGTGGAAAAATATCCCATGCTCATGGATTGGAAGCTCATGGAATCTTCAACATTGTGAAGGTGTCCATCTTACCTAAGGCAATCTACAAATTCAATGCAATACCCATCAAATTACCTGCAACATTCTTCTCAGACCTAGAAAAAAACAACACAGGAATTCATATGGAAATACAAACGTCCAAGAATAGCCAGAACAATTCTTAGCAAAAAAAAACAAAGCAGGTAGTATCACATTACCAGACTTCAAACTCTACTATAAAGCTACAATCATCAAAACAGCTTGGTATTGGTATAGGAATAGGCATATAGATCAATGGAATAGAATTGAGATTCCAGAAGCAAAACCTCAATTTCTCAACCAACTCATCTTCGACAAAGCCTCCACCACCTACCACTGGGGAGAGGAGAACCTATTCAGTAAATGGTGCTGGGAAAACTGGCTGACCACATGCAGAAGATTGAAACAGGACCCCTATCTATCCCCATGCACAAAGGTTAACTCCAAATGGATCAGAGACCTAAATGTAAAACCTCAAACCATAAGAACCTTAGAAAATGAAGGACATACCCTCATGGAAATCGGAACTGGCCTCCAATTCCTGAACAAAACCCGAAACCCACAGGTCATAAGAGAGAGGATAGACAAGTGGAACCTTACTAAACTGACAAGCTTCTGCAAAGTCAAAGAAACCATCAAGAGAGCAGGGAGACAGCCTACAGACTGGGAAAAAGTATTTGCCAACACCAGGTCAGACAAAGGCTTAATATCTTTAATCTACAAGGAACTCAAACGTGCTGAAAAGAAAAAAACAAACAACCCCATTATAAATGGGCAAAAGATATGAACAGACACTTCACAAAAGAGGACATCCGAGCAGCCAACAAACACATGAAGAAATGTTCAACCTCACTAATCATCAGGGAGATGCAAATCAAAACCACACTGAGATACCACCTAATTCCAGTCAGAATGGCAATTATCAACAACTCAAAAAATAACAGCTTCTGGAGAGGGTGTGGAGAAAAGGGAACACTTCTACACTGTTGGTGGGAGTGTAAACTAGTGCAACCTCTGTGGAAAGCAGTGTGGTGATTCCTAAAAGCTGTAAATATCAACCTCCCATATGACCCCGCAATCCCCCTACTGGGAATATATCCAGAGGAACTCAAATCACTCTATAAAAAAGATACCTGCACACGTATGTTTATCGCAGCATTGTTCACAATAGCAAGAACCTGGAAGCAACCATGCTGCCCATCAAAAGAGGACTGGATTTTTAAAATGTGATACATATACATGATGGAATACTATGCAGCCATAAAAAAGAACAAAATCATGAATTTCGCAGCAACCTGGATGGAACTAGAGTCTATAATACTGAGTGACCTCTCACAAAAACAAAGGTCCGAGTATCACATGTTCTCACTCATATAATGGACGTTGAACATCCAACCTAATACTATAAGAAAATGACTGACAGTAGTGAGAAACTATGCGGGGGGAGGGAGATGGGATTAACGAGCAAATATCTGTCTGGGGATGGGGAAGCTCCTCTTATCAATAGAGTGCCTGAATGAAACGTATTTGTATACCTAACCCTCAACTGTACCCCACAACATCATAATAAAAAATATTGATTATAAAAAAAAAGAAAAAAAAATTCAGCAAACTAGAAATAGAGGGGAAGTTCCTCAAATTGATTTTTAAAAACCTGCAAAAGTCCTATGGCCAACTTTATTCTTAATAGTGAAAGATTGCATGCTTTTCCCCGAAAATTGGAAACAAGGTTGCTCTCACCACTTTTATTCAACATCTTAGGCTGAGTGTCCTAGCCAGTGCAACCAGGCAAGAAAATGAATTTAAAAGCATGCAGATTGAAAATTACGAAATAAAATTATCTCTATATGCAAATGACATACTTTTTTCTGTAGAAAATTCCAAGGAATCCATAAATAAACACATAGAACTTGTAAGCAAATTCATAGTAATCAAGGTAAATACTCTCAAATCAATAATATATAATATATACAAACTGGGAATTAACACACGAGCACCAAAATTGCAAATTCAACTATTTCAATCTGTGAATCTAACAAAGAATTGACATACTTAACCTTAAACCTAACAAAGTAAATACACCTGGATTGCATGCTAGAAGTCATTGCCAAGTCTACCTGACTCACATGGTGAAAACTACAAAGCACTGATGAAAGAAATCAGAAATTGAAAGACGATTCACGAAGGCAGCCATGTGCTAGAAGACTCAATGTAGTGAAGATGGCAATTCTTCTCAGATGGATATAGTGGTTTGATGACGTTCTCATCAAAATCCTAGAAAGATTTTCTCTGTGAATACAGGCAAGGTTACTCTAAAATTTGCAGAGAAAGGCAATGGAACTAGAACAGCTAATCTATTTTGTGGAAGGAGTAGAGTGTAGGAATCAGCTTTCAAGATTTATTATGTAGCTGTAGGCATCAAGACTGTGTGGTCATGGAGAATGGACTGAAACAGATCAACAGAACACAATAGAGAACCCAGGAATATGCCTACACAGATATGCCAAACTGATTTTTCACAAAGATGCAAGAGCAATTCAATGGAAGGGTAATAGCCTTCTTAATAGCTGATATTGGAGCAATTAGCCATTCGTAGGCCAAAAATTAAACCTCGACCAAATTCTCACATCTAATATAAAAATTAATGAAAAATAAATCATAGGCACATGAAGGGGACCAAAAGGTAACTGGAATAATCTTTTGGAGACTGGGTTCTTTGCAGCACAGGCTTTTCCAGCTAGGTAAGTGTTTGGAACCCACTGGTATCAGTTTACCAGCCAGCATTATTGTAATAGGTTGTGTTTGGCTTCAGTGAACTAAAAAAAATTTTTTTTGAGATTCTTTCAAAGCATTTGCCCACGTCATGATGGGTGATTTACGAGTGGCCCTGCCCACACTGTGCTGAGTTTTCAGCAGTTTTTGCCCCAAAACAGCATGACTCCCATGTTCCACCCTTCCTATTTGCTCGCTCTCACCCTGAACGATTTTTTTTTTTTTGTTTCCCCGGATGAAAAAGTTCTCAAAGGGAAATGTTTTGCCAGTGTGGAAAAAGTAAAACAAAAAAATGACGGAAGCACTAAAAAGCACTGACAAAATTGCCGAGTTCATAAACTTTTTTGAGCGGTGGAAAAAACATCTCGATAGGTGTATTGCATCAAATGAAGAGTACTTGAAGGTGACTGGAGTATAAACATGTAAGAATAAATGCATAATTTTTTAATAAACAAATTCCAGGGTTGTTTGGGTACCTCTTGTACATGTAAAATATAGAACTATGAAACTGTTAAAAATACACAAGAAAATACTTGGAACTTAGAACTAATGAAAAAGTTCTTAGACTTGGACTCTGATTTTACAGAACCTAAAATTCTAGAAAGAACTTATCATTGGTATTCATCAAGACTATAATCTTTTATTTTGTTTTTTTAAAAAAACTCTGTCAAGAGGATGAAAAGACAACCTACAGCATAACAGAAAATACTTGTAAACTATATATTCACCAAAGAACTAGTATCTAGCATATTTAAAGAATTCTCAAAATGCAACAGTAAACAAACAAAAGCAAAACTGCAAAAAACAATCCAATTATAAAATGGGCAAAAAACACAAAGAGACATTTAACTAAAAACATGTATAGATGAGGATGTTCATCATCATTAGCAATTAAGGAAGGGCTAATTTTAACCACAATGAGATGTCACCACACACCTATCAGAATTCCTAAAACTGAAAACAGTGACAATACCAAACGTTGGCCAGGATGCAGAGAAACAAAATCACTCTTACATTGTTGGTAGGAAGGTAAAATGGTACAAATACCCTTAAAAACAGTTTGGCAGTTTCTTTAACTACTACACACACAACTACCATACAACCCAGTAATTGAACTCCTGGACATTTATCCCAGAGAAATGAAGACTGATGTTCACACAAAACCTGTATCTGAATGCTTCTTTGTATTGCTTCATTTGTAATGGACCCAAACCAGAAATAACCCCATGTTCCTTCAATGGATGAATGGCCAAAGAAACTGTGGTCTTTCCATACCATGGAAACTACTCAGCAGTAAAGGCATGTTGATACATGAACAGCTTGGATGAATCTCTGAAAAATGATGCCGATTCAAACACCTCTATTCCAAAATATAACATGTGACATTAATGCAACATTCTTGAAATAATGAAATTGTACAGCTCGAAGACAGACTCGTGGTTTACAAGGCTTAAACAGGGGGTCAGGGTGGGGAAAAGGTGAGTGAGGGTGTGAAACAGCAACCTGAGGTACCCTAGTGGTGATGGAAATGTTCTGTATCTCGACTGCATTGATGCCAGCATCCTGGTGATGATGTGGTAGCCTAGTTCTGCAAGGTTCGATTATTAGGGGAAACCATGTGAAATATACACTGGATCTTTCTATAATATCAGTTACAACCGCATGTGATTCCATGCATATACAAATTTAAATCAAAACATTCTGTGGACATTAATTGAAATCTGGAGGTCGATTTATTTACATTTTGTTTGAACTTTAACTTCTCCTGGGAACTCCATTTTGAAGGAATTTTATGTTCAAATTTGGTGCATTCGTCAATATTTTGTTGACATTGTGTGACTAAAATTTATTTATTTTTTAATATCATTGGAAAACCTTGATGAGCTATATCAGATAGTGTGGCTAGACATAATTTGGAATGAGAAACAGAAAAAAATTTATTTTCAACCTTGAATAAAGAGTAGCCTTAGAGTTCACGTCCATTTTGGATCCTCCTGGGATAAAAATCCACAATACCCTCCAGCAACCCTAGGAGGAGTCCACAAAGAAATAGTCTCGTGTGTTATGACCAGGACTGCCTTGAAAGCCACATGCCTGGTTGATGACAGAATTAATGGTATGGCCATTATGAAAAGACATAAAGAATCTGGCAGTTATTGAGGGTGGGGAAGGGTTGGGGAGAAGGAAATGGAAGAAGTATCTGCTGGTTAGCGTGGGATTTGATGGGATTCTATGATTGCCAACTTGAGAGAAGCAGCTGCACATCATGCTTGACTCAGCCCTTCTTTCTCCCTCTGGGGTCTCCCTGAAAGAATCCTACTCTTTGCTCCTCCACACCCTAGATTCTACAGGGACAGCCCCCGAGGAGAGACCCCTGACAGTAGGCATGGTAGCTAGCACCCTGGCCAACAGACCTTGATCACATTCCTTCTTCCTAAGACCCTTTTTCAGTTGGTTCTTAATCTTGGGGGGGAATAAAATGGGGTATTATGTCTGCCGAGCTCCCCAAAATTTCAGCTGCCTTTAGTCATCAAAATGACTGAGCATCTACTCTGCATCAGTCATAGGACCAGGTGGTGACAGCCAGCTCTGTATATGGGACCACAAGTACCACACTGGATGAGAATTTTTCTATGATCAACCACATGGATCCTGACTATTGTATCATGATAATGTTCACTGTCCATGTTCTTAATTTACCCTTGTGGTAAATTGTTTGTGAACATGGATGTAGGGTTTTCTCTGTCTTTCTCCACCCTTGGGTAGTGTCTCCTACGGTGACTCTAGGCTAAGTCATAAAACTTGCTTTGCTGCAGGGTCACCAGCAACCGGGTCACACACAGAGATGTGAAAAATGCTTGCACACCAGGGCTTGTTCTTTCTTGCTACTCCTGGGAGCCTGTGATCATCACCTCATAAACTCAGCTGGACTGATGGATGATGAGAGACACATGGACAGCTCATGCCCAGTGCCTCAACTGACCTGGATATGTGAGTGAGGCCACCCTAGGCCACCCAAGCCAAACTGCCTGGCCCAGACCAGCAGAGCCACCCAGCTGACCTCAGAATCATGAGTAGTAATAAGTCACTTATTAAGTGACTACGTTTAGAGATGGCTTGTTATGCTCCAAAGGCTAGCTGATAGTGTTGTTCATCTGTATTTGTTCAAGGTGTTGTGTTTTATTATACTCAGTTCTGCCTTTGCCCCAACATGTTGGAACTTTCAAAAGTAACTTTTGAGGAAGAGACATGATGGCGACAGAACAGATTAGACTGTGAGAGTCTTCACAAAAGTGAGTGCCCATAAGACTGTCTGTAGGAGCAGACAGTGGGTGAGTGAAAGTCTGTCTGAGGGGACACTCAAATTCATGTACCTGGGGGTTCTCTTCTGGAGGTGACTGCAGCCCACCACTGCCCTGAGATTGGAGTCCCCCGTGCATAGGATCATTTGCCATTCTTGGGGCTCTCTTGAAAGGAGGAAGCAGAAAACAGCTGCTACTCACCACCTACACCATCACGTGTAGCAGCAGACTGGCATGAGCCCCAGGTACTGTGGAAAAGGCAGGATGTGGAACCCAGCCCCACAGCTGGTGAACAGTTGCCAACAAGCACCATCTTCTCTGTTCTGGGACTGGAGAGAGACTTGCATTGCCCCGATCAGCTCTGATCAGAGAGAAAGAAACCCCTCCCCCCATGCTGGACCAGGCACAGACACATCAGATCTGAGTGGGAAACGTAACAGCAGTGACAGCAGCAGATGAGTAGGGTGAGTCCAGGTCTGATTCATCCTCCTCCCACAGTAGTCTGTGGGGCATCTGACCCACACTGGCTGAGAACAACCCTTTCAGCCATCGCGGAGAGTGGAGGGGAGGGACTGGAGTCCTGAGCTGATCCTTAATGTGGTGGAGGTAGTCAAAAGGGACCTGGAGTTACAGAAATGGCCACAGAGCAAGTTTTGTTTGTTTGTTTGATTGTTTTTTGTTTTAACTTTTGTTTTTTTCTCTCTTTCTTTCATTTTTGTTTACATTTTCTTCCTTGATTTTTTTCTATTATTTTCATGTTTTTCTTTAGATTTTCTGTTTGTAGGGGTATTTTTGAAGATGAATAAAGCAACAGAGTTTTTTGTTTATTTGTTTGCATGCTTGTATGACTGTCTGCATGTTTTTGTTTTTTCTGTCCTTGTTTGTTTCTCAGTGTATTCATTAGCTGGTATGCCTATCTTTTTTCCTACTTCTTCTTCTCTCTCTCTCCACATTGCTTTCATCTTCCTCCTTACTTTTTCTATTCTTTTCCTTTTTCTTATCTCATTTTGCATCCAGGGGGCAAACATACACCACCACTGCATGGACAGATTGCAAGGCGGTAGGAAGTGGATTCTAGGAGGTCCACACATCTGTCAGTGGATACTGGGATCTGCAGATAGCTTCTGAATCACAATCACCCCTTAATTCAATTTCAAAACTGTAAAAAACACAGCACCCTTCCTCCAGTCCAGCTTCAAAATTGAACAAAGCCAGAGGATCTATATAAGGAAGAATAGGAAACTGAGCAAACAGAAGTAAAAGCTATCCCCCATCACTGAACAACAGAATTAAAGAAGAGTTTTTTAAAATGGAGGAAAATCAGCCGGGCTTAGTGGCTCAGCCTGTATTCCCAGCACTTTGGGAGGCTAAGGTGAGTGGATTGCCTGACCCTCAGGTTCGAGACCTGCCTGGGGAACTTGGCAAGACCTCATCTCTACAATAAATCAAAAACTAGCTGGGCATGGTAGCCCATGCCTGTAGTTCCGGCTACTTGGAAAGCTGAGGTGGAAGGGTTGCTGGAGCCCTACAGGTTGAGGCTGCGGTAGCTGGGAGTGTGCCACTGCACTCCAGTCTGGGCGACAGAGTGAGACTCCGACTCAAAAAAAAAAAATAAATTAAAAAATAAAAATGGAGAAAAACCTGCACAAATGAAGAAAAACCAAAAGAAGAATATGGGTCTCATACAGACCCCTGGGTAAACAGCTGAGAATACAGACTTTAGAACTCAAACAATGAAGAGCCCCAGAAAGACTAGTCTCAAACCACAAGCCCAGATATCAAGATAGAAATGAGGAGAGACGAAAAAAGAATGAAAGAGTTGATAACTGAGATAACAGCAATAAAGAATACGGTGAGTGAAATAAACAGCAAACTGATAAGCGTGGAAAGCAGAATTAACCAAGCAGAAGAAAGAATCTCAGAGCTTGAGGACCAAAATATGGAACTAACTCAAATTCTTAAAAACAGAAAATAAGCTTATGAAGACAGAGCAAAACCTCCAAGAGATGAGTGATTATTTAAAGAGACTGAACCTAAGATTGATTGAAATCCCCGAGGCAGGTAGAGAGGCAGAGACCATCCTGGAACAAACATTCCATGAAATTATCCACGACAACTTCCCTCATATTATCAGAGGTGCAACCATTCAAACAAAAGATTCAGAGAACCTCTGCAAGACAGCAAATGAGAAGACCAACTCCTAGACACACATAATTAACTTACACAAAGTAGGTATAAAAGAGAAAATCCTAAAGGAAGCAAGAGAGAAAGTTCAGACTACCTACTGGGGAAGACCAATTAGAATAGCAGCAGACTTATCTACAGAAACAATTCAGGCTAGTAGAGATTGGAGTCCAATCTTCAAAGTTCCCAAAGATAAACAATTTCAACCAAGAATTTCCTACCCAGCTAAGTGTCATCAGTAATGGACATATAAAATCCTTCCCAGACATTCAATCCCTAAGAGCTTATGCCACCTCCAGACCAGCTCTACAAGAAACAATTTAAAAAGTATTAAACATAGAAGAAAGAAAGAAAAAAAAAGAATGACAATGCCCTTCCCAAGAATGCAGAAAAAAGATTGAAAACACACATGAATCAACTCAAAAATCAAAAGAAAGACAAGTAAATAAACAAACAGCAGCAGCAACAACAAATGCTATAAGAACCTCATGACTGGGATAAATTCTCACATCTCAATAATAGGCCTGAATGTGAATGGACTAATTGCACCACTGAAAAGACATGGAGTGGCAAATTGGATAAAATATCATGATGCAACCATATGTTGTCTCCAAAGACTCATCTCACCAGAAAAGACACTCACAGACTCAAAGTAAGAGGATGGAAAACATATTTTCAGGTGAATGGAACACAAAAGAAAGCAGGAGTTGGAATCTTAATATTAGGCAAAATACCCTTTAAGCTATCAAAAATTAAGAAAGATATGGAAGAGCACTGCATAATGATAAAAGTTTCAATCCATCAACAAGAAATATCCTCCTAAATATATATGTACCCAAAATAAGAGCACCAACTTTCATAAAGCAGTTTCTAGGTAAACTAAAAAAAAGATTGATTCTAACACTACTATAACTGAGGACTTAAATACTCCACTCACAACCCTAGACAGATCATTGAGACAAAAAATCAACAAGGAGATCTGGAACCTCAATGCAATGCTTGACCAAATGGACTTAATTGACACCTGCAGAACATGCCACTCAACAGCCATGGAATACACATTATACTCATCACCACATGGAATGTACTCTAAGATTGACCACATCCATGGCCATAAAGCAAGCATAAACATATTTCACGAGATTTAAATACTGCCACACACCTTCACAGACCACAGTGGAATAAAAATAAATATCAACACCAACAAAGATCCCCCAAATCCACAAAGATATGGACACTAGACAGCATGATGCTAAGCAACTCCTGGGTCAACATGGAAATCAAAACAGAAATTAAAAGATTCCTGGACACAGATGAAAACAAAGAAACATCTTACCAAAATCTGTGGGATGTCACGAAAGCAATACTAAGAGGGGAATTCATACCTCTATGAACACACATGAAGAAAATGGAAAGATCACAAGTTAATAGCCTAACAAATCACCTAAAGAGCTGGAAAAGCAAGACCACCAAAACCCAAACTTCAGCAGAAGAACCCAGATCACCAAAGTAAAAGCCAGGACATAGAAAACAAAAATATAATACAAAAAAATCAATGAAACAAAAAGTTGGTTCTTTGAAAAGATAAACAAGATTGATGAATTCCTAGCTAGACTGACCGAGAAAAAGAAAGAGAAAGCCCAGATAAACACAATCAGAAATGCAAAAGATCAAGTCACAACTGACCCCAAGTAAATACAAAAGATTATTAGTGATTATTATGTACACCAGTATGGAAACAAACTTTAAAACCTAAATGAAATAGAGGACTTTCTGACATCACACAACCTTCCAAAGTTGAAACAAGAAGAAATTGAGACCCTAAATAGACCAGTAATAACCCAGGAAATCGACTATGTCATAAGAAAACTACCTACAAAAGAAAAAAAAAAGCCCTGGACTACATGGATTTCCAGCAGAATTCTACGAAACATACAAGGAGGAACTGATACCAATCCTATTGAAAATATTTCAGGCAATTGAGAAAGATAGAACTCTCCCCAAAACATTTTATGAAGCTAACATCACATTGATACCCAACCCAGGCAAAGATCCAACAAAGAAAGATGAATACAGGCCAATATCCTTGATGAACATAAATGTAAAAATTCTCAACAAGATTCTAGCTAAACTGATCCAACAATATCATCCACCATGACCGAGTAGGCTTCATCCCTGGGATGCAGGGCTGGTTCAACATCTGGAAGATTATAAATGTAATTAAATACACCAACAGATGTAAAAACAAAAACCACATGATTATATCATTAGACACAGAAAAGGCTTTTGATAAAATCCAGCACCCATCTTGATAAAAACTCTCGAACATCTAGGCATAGGTAGAACATACCTCAATATGGTAAGCGTCATCTGTAAGAAACCCACAGCCAGCATACTGCTAAACAGACAGAAATTGGAACCATTTCTTCCTGAATACTGGAACAAGACAAGGATGCCCACTCTCACCCCTCCTGTTCAACATAGTATTGGAAGTCCTAGCTAGAGCAATCAGACAAGAGAAGGAAATCAGAGGTATTTAAATAGGAAAAGAGGTAGTTAAGTTATCCCTTTTTGCAGACGACATGATTCTATTCCTTGAAAAGAAAATCTGTCAAAAACCTTCTTGCACTGAAAAAGGACTTTGGCAAAGTCTCAGGGTATAAAATAAACATGTGAAAGACAGCCATATTCCTATACACCAACAATAGACACAGAAACCCACATTAAAAGCACAATCCAAAAAAAGAAAGAAAGAAAGAAAGAAAGAAAGAAAGAAAGAAAGAAAGAAAGAAAGAAAGACAGACAGACCTTGGCACCTTCATAACCAGAGAAGTGAAAGACCTTTACAATGGAAACTATAAAACACTACTCAAAGAAATCAAAGATGACAAACAATTGGAAAAATATTACACGCTCATGGATTGGAAGAATCAGCACTGTTAAGATGTCCATCCTACCCAAGCAGGCAACAGATTTAATGCAATACCCATTAAATTCCCAGCAACATTCTTCTCAGACCTGAAAGTGACAATGCAGAAATTCATATGGAAGCATAAACAACCATGAATAGCTGAAACAATCCTCAGCAAAAAATTTAAAAAGCGGGAGGTATCACACTCCCAGACTTTAAACTTTATTGTAAAGCTACAATAACCAAAACAGTCTGGTATATGCACAAGAACAGGCATATAGACCAATGGAACATGATAGAGATTACACAATCAAAATCTTAATTTTTCAACTAACTCATCTTTGACAAAACCCTCCACCATCAACCACTGGGGAGAGGAGAACCTATTCAGTACATGGTGCTGATAAAACTGTCTGACCACATGCAGAAAACTAAAACAAGACCCCTACCTATCACCAAACACAAAACTCAACTCTAAATGGATCCAAGACTTAAACATAAAAACTCAAACTGTAAGAACCTTAGAAAATGCATGACCAATTCCTGATCAAAACCCCAAGTGCCCATGCCATAAGGGATAAGGTAGACAAGTGGAACCTCATCGAACTGACAGGCTTCTGCAAAGCCAAGAAGCCATCAACAGAGCAGGGAGACAGACCGCAGACATGGAACTCAAACATGCCAAATAGAAAAAAACAAACAGCCCATTACAAAGTGGGCAAAAGATATGAACAGACAGTTCTCAAAAGAAGACATACGAGCAGCCGACAGGTACATGAAAAAATGTTCAACCTCACTAGTCATCAAAGAAATGCAAATTAAAACCGCACTGAGATACCACCTAACTCCAATCAGGATGCCCATCATCAATAACTCAGAAAACAACAGATGCTAGAGAGGATGTAGCGGAAAGGCAACCTTTCTGCATTGTTGGTAGGAGTGTAAACTAGTACAACCTCTGTGGAAAACAGTATGGCAATCCCTAAATGATCTAAAAATTGACTTCCCACACAACTCCGCAATTCCCCTACTGGGAATATACCCGGAGGAACTCAAATCACTCTATGAAAAGGATAGCTGCCCATGCATGTTAATTGCTGCATTATTCACAATAGCAAAACATGGAACTAACCGTGCTGCCCATTGAAAGTGGACTGTATAAAAAAAAGGGGTACATATGCATGATAGAATATTACCCAGCCATAAAGAAGGACAAAATCATGAACTTCACTTCAACTTAGGTGGACTTAGAGTCTATTATACTGAGTGATCTATCACAGAAGCAAAGAACTGAGAACCAGATGATCTCACTCGTAAGTGGACACTGAGCAATTGTCAGGAGCGTTAGGAGAGTGGATGGCAGTCGTGGGAAACTGCCAGGGGTGGGGGGGTGGCACACCTTGTCAACAAGGGCAGGTGCATGACGAATATTTGTATACCTAACCTTTAATTGTATTCCACATGGTCAAAATAAATTTTTTTTAAGAAAGTAACTTTAATCTCTTACCCTCTAGAAAGACATAAGGTGTTTGATAGATACTCTCCCATCATTTTATCCCCTACCATTGATAGGTTTCTGTGGCCTTACCCCTGGGGTCTGCTGTTCTCAGTGGCAATATCCCCTCCAAAAGAACTCAAGGATTTCCTCCTTTCAATTCCAAGTGCTCTGTCCTCTGGGCCAGCTTAGATGCCAAGACCATCCCACTGCAAGGGCAAGGTGCTTGCACTCACCACCATAATTCTGTGTCTATTGATTTTCTTGCAGGGAAAGTTTGGTCACAGCCCACGTTGCCCATAAAACCTTTATGTCATCATTAGCGCGGCGGCACCTGAGAAACGCAGCTTTATTTAGTGCTAGTTTATGCACTGCACGGAGGTGGGGGCTGCCCAGGCTTCGAGTGTCTCCGTGAGCCAGGCTGGCTCGTGCCCCGAGCACCCGTGCCTGCCGCACTTGCATTCTCACTCCCTCCTCTGCTGTCTTGATGCCCTTTTCCTCCTTGCATTACCGGGCTTCTCCGCGTTGCACAGCATCCCAAGTCCCCGAGAGGTGTGTTGGGCCCCTGTGGCCTCCGTTTCCACCCTCCGCCCTCCGGCACGTGAGTGGAGTGCGTCAGGGGCAGAGCGGAGGGGCCGGAGGGTGCAGAGCGAGGCCACCCATTCACTCAACGAAGGCTCCACCACATGGCAGACACGGGGTGAGCACTCTGTCTGGAGCAGTGAACAAGACGGGTGTGTTCCCATGTCCTCACACAGAACCATGTCTCATGGCGCAGTGCAATGGCTTCGTTGGGAAGAACGTACAAAGAACCCAGAGGGAGGCCTCATTTGCGTTGGAAGTCTGGGCTGCACCTTTATAAGAAAGGGTGTCTCCGCTCTTAAGGAAGCAGAGATCCTCTACACTTGCGAAGAAGGGGCCACGGCCCGGCCTTCAATAAACGTGTTCTGTGGAGAAACGCGCCTCCGGGCCCCTGGGGCACGTGATGAGGTCTCCTCGAGAATGAGGAAACAACAGGGCAACCATCCCAGATGAGAAAGTGCTGGGGTTGAAAGAAGACCGTGAGTCAGGCTTGGTGGCTCAGCCCGTAGTCCCGCGCTTTGGGAGGCTGAGGGGAGTGGATGGCCCGAGCCCGCGGGTTCGAGCCCCTCCTGGGCAACTTGGTGAGACCTCATCTCTGCAATAAAATAAAAAATCAGCCGGGTGTGGTAGCACGCGCCTGTAGTTCCAGCTACTTGGAAGGCTGAGGCGGAAGGATCGCCGGAGCCCAGCGGGTCGAGGCTGTGGTGGCCGGGAGCGGCCCCTGCACTCCAGTCTGGGTGACAGAGTGAGATTCCGACTCAAAAAAAAAAAGAAAGAAAGAAAACTGTGCCCCCGGAACAGTGACGTCCACCTCCGTGCAATCACCACTTCTTTCAGGGACCTGCCCCAGGGTAAGCGGTGCAAGGTGGGGCTTCCTAGAGATGTGTCCTTGGACACTTGTGCCTGGAGCATAAAGCTCAGCTCTGGGATGAAGATGTGGAGAAGTGACCTTTGGCTGACACATGAAGCAACGGGAGGAGATAGAATCAGCTGGATGGGATCTGTAAGACGCGAGAGGGTCTGGGATAGAGTCCCACCCCCCAGGAAGTCCAGCAGGCGAGCATGGCAGAGGTGGGGCGCTCCGGAGGGAGGAGAAGAGCTGGGAGAACGGAGAATGCATGGAAGGAAGGGAGGGTGTGTCGACCAGGCCAGCAGGCACTCCCTGGCACTGCGATTCCATATGCTTCCCCGACACCCGGTATGTGGCCTGTCTGATCGCCCCCCATCCTGCAGTCATCTGCTTAAGCATTAGCCTCCCTTCCTTCCATGGTGAGGCCTTATCTACACACTTCTGACACCCTGTGCCCAGACCCCGGCCACTGCAAGACACTCAGAGTTTTCCCACCCAAGGCATGAGGGAGCTGGGGTATTTGTACACCAGCTGTTGACATTCCTTAGTTGAGGGTGTGTGTGCGTGTGTGTGTGTGTGTGCGCGCGCGCGTGTGTGTGTGCGCGTGTGTGTTTATAGCCTATCTTATTGTGGGTAGTGGAACTAATTGTAGAAAAAGGTGCTGGGCACATAAATGAGGATCTTGGCAGGTGGACTTTTGCTGGACGCCCCAGAATTGCCAAAGTCAGAAGAATATGGGTGGAACACAGGGAGCATCTGCTTCGGTTAATCACAGACAGAATCTGTCTGTCTATCATGTATCTGTCCATCAGTCTATCATCTATCTATCCGTCCGTCTGTCTGTCTGTCTATTTATCTATCTATCACATCATTATCTATCTACCCTCCTCTATAGATCTGTTTATGGGACTGAATTTCACAAGCCTAGTTCAAGTCTGGTATAGGGAATGATCATTACGAGTATCGAACAAATAAACAAATAAAACTTTCTACTTTATTTTATTTAAAAAAATTTTTTTTGAGACGAGGACCTGGCTATGTTGCCCAGGCTGACCTTGAACTTCTGGATCCCAGTGTTCCTCCTGCCTCAACCTCCTGAGTAGTAAGTGAGGTTACACACACGATGCCACACCCAGCTGAATGAACACCTCTGTGGGTGAAACAAGGCAAGGCCGATCTATAGGGTGGATTTAATATATTCTGCTCTCTGCCAGACAAGGGAAATCTGTGAGGCTTTGAGGGAAGTATGGAAGAAGGCAATAGGCTTGCTCCAAAAAATGTTTCTCACATGATTCGCAAAGAGAGGCGTCTTTAACAAACTCGCCTCTGTTACTTAATTTGGCAGCTTAAATATCGTTTACAAGTTTTCACCGCAGTCAGGTGTTAAAAGTCAAGCTGTCCCCCGAAGCTTCTTGGGCAGAGTAGGCCTTCTCCTTGTCGTTTCTCCAACTTCCCCTTCCCCAGAATCAATGGGTTTGCAATTGTCTTAGCTGCTGCCTGCAGCTCTGTCTCAGGACTGTTGAGTCGCAGACATTGAACACTGGCTGTTCCCTCTGCTGGATGAGAATCTACCTCTTTCTCCGCCTGCACTCCACGAGCCTTTCCGCCGCCGTCCACTCAGATGCGTGTGGTAATGACACCACTGCCAGCCCTGCTGTCTATTCCGTGATGGCTATTTTCCCCCAGTTCACTATTTTCCTTGGAGTATTTATTTTTCTGTTTCTCTCTTTTTCTATTCACTTATCACAAGTTTTTGAAGCCAGACTCTCTTAAAATGTTCAGACAAATCGGAGGTTTGTCCTCCCATCTTTGTGAAGAAACCTCCCCCAGCCCTTTGACTGCTGCCATCTATGCTAGGTGACTCCAACCTGGCTCACAGTGGTGGCTTCTGTGGTCTCCCTTCCCTCCCATTCTGGGGTGCCCTTCTCTTGACTGGGGGGGCTCTACTCTTTCCGGCACCTCTACAGTCTTCTTTCTTGGTTTACCCCATTGCTTTAGGGAACATATCGCCCAGTCGCTTCTTGGCAAATAGTGTTTGGGAGAGACATTGTGTCTCCACCCGTGTATTTGAGTCTTAGTTTGCTGGGTTTAGAAATCATCCAGAACTCAAAGGACACTCATTCATTGTTTCCTACCATCTTTTAGAGAGGCTGTTGAAAACCCGGAAGACAGTTTGCTCCCTGGTCATTTAAATTTAACATTGTTTTTCTGTATAGCATTTTATTTAAAAAAATTTTTTTAGAATGGAAAATATAGTTTATAAAGTAAATTAGAGAGAGAGAGAGAGAGAGAGAGAGAGAAATTTACCTCCCCAAGCTAGGGAAGGAGAGGAAAGATTAGGAAACATAGTGGAGGCCATGGCTCAGAGAGCATGTGGCCACACCAGAGTTTAGTAAAGCAATGGTCAATGGGGTGGGGGGGGGAGAGAGAGAGAGAGAGAGAGAAAGAGAGGGAGAGAGAGGAGATTTACCTTCCAAAGGCAGGGGAGGAGGCTGTCTAGAATTTTATAGGAAATTTCTTTGTTCTCAGAGTTTAAAACTTCATGAGAATGTACCTTGGTTTAATCGCTGTGTTAGCTACTGCATGAGCTTTTCAGGATGCACGTTTGTCTCCTTCAGCTTGGGAACTTTTCTTGAATTATTTCTTTGACACTTTGCCCCTCTGTGCTCTCCTTATCGTCTTTCCTTGGCCCTCCTACCTTTGTGTGCTAGATGCACTGCACTCTCCAAATTCCCTGTCTCCTTCATGTCTTCTAATCTCCCTTTTGCTTTCCTTCTTGGAGAACGCCTCAACTTTGTCTCTTGAGGCTTCCATTGTATTTTTATCTCCCCTAACTTACTTTTGGCTTGTAAGAGCTGTTTTTTTCTTTGCGTTTTCTATTTCTATAACATCCTGCATTGTCCCTTTAGTATGACAACTTCTGCTCTCTCTCTGATAATATTTATGATGGTTTGGAGATGGAGCTGCTTCCCTGTGCGTTCTCTATTCCTTTGACGTTGAAAAACAAATTCTGCCTTAGTTTGGGTCCTTAGTTGCCAAGTCAGCCACATTCCCCAAACTTGTGCTGATATTTGGTTTTTCGGCAACGTCTAAAGCGAGCGCTGAGAGGATGCTTGGAGGGTCCGGAGCGTTGGTGAAATTCACTGTGAAAGGACTCTGTGAAAGGCGACCTCCTTGGAAAAGCCCTGATGCCAGTCTCTTTAAGGCTTTTCTCTTGGGCTGGCCAGATTTTCTGGGGAAATGCACTCTGGTCTGTGATACGGGCATAGAGATCTGGCTGCCGGGGTCCTGGGAGCAGCATCGGACAAAACGTGGTGGGATGTGGAGTCTCCCACCTGCTTTGTGACTATTCACCAAGTTCATTTCAGATTATTCACCAAGTTCATTTCAAAGTGGGACAACCAAGAAAGGAGTGTGAAGTGTGATAGCAAATCCAAGAAAGCAGACCCCTAAACCAGCAGTGAGAAGACAAGACGCAGGACACAGAGGCAAGTCATTAGGAGCTAGCGATCTTGCTGTGAGAGGGTTATGCAGAAGTGCTGAAGGCCAGGTGGGAGGACAGATACTCACAGAAGAGGCCTGGCGTAGCAGGCTTCAGGGGCCCTCCATACACTGCAGAGCGCGGAGGCTGAGTCAGGGCCAAGTTCATGCCTTAGTGCCATCCCCTTCT
This sequence comes from Cephalopachus bancanus, assembly GCA_027257055.1. NCBI lineage: Eukaryota > Metazoa > Chordata > Mammalia > Primates > Tarsiidae > Cephalopachus > Cephalopachus bancanus. Next base: position 978,002 of record JAPVLO010000252.1, on the reverse strand, counting down.
CTCTTTGGCTTGACCCAGTGCCACTCCTAGTCCATGCGATGGGTGCTGTGGAGGCCTGTGCAAGGCTCCCTGAGGCCAGTTCCATGACAGCAAAGAGCCTAAAGCGGGGTAGATTCCCAGAGACTATCTTCTTTCTAACAAATGACTTGACGATATTTAAACATATTGGATGTTTACGTGCCTCTCCTGTATGTCCTCTTTTGACATGTCCTCTGACCCTTTTCCTTGCCTCTGTCCATCCTCAGACATCCTGGGCCTAGGTCCACCAGTGTCTCCTGTGACGACAAAAAGGAAGGCAAAGTGACCGCAATGTTTCTCAACAGCAAAAGGTGCTAATGTAATTTTTAATCGGGGAGGACATATCACAGGGGCCAAGCTCCTCAAGAGCATGCAGAGTTTTAGTTATCCCCAAAAGGTAAGACAAGATAAGAACATTGAATGTTTGCTATGCTTTCTAACATTATTCTGTTATCCTAAATAACAGGTGCTAGTAGCTTTTACTGATCAACAAATGCTTTAATACCAAAAGCAATATAGCATATTCAATTCATCTTTCATATTTTTTGATCTTTAACTTTCAAGTCTCCGAAGATAGAAGTGCGATGTACTGGATGTTTGTGTCTCCCTCAGATTTTCTTATTGAAATCTTCTCCTCCAATGGAAGGACATTAGGAGGTGGGCCTTTGAGAGGTGATTCAGGTCATGGGCGGGGAGCTCTCATGAGTGGGACTAGCGCTCTTATAAAGGGAACCCCAGAGGGCTTTCTTGCCCGGTTCTGCCATGTGAGGACACAGGAGAAATGTGGCTGCCGCAAGCCCTCACTGGAACCCGGCCACACTGACCCCCGGGCCTGCGTCCAGCCTCCCAAACTGCGAGAGTCAGGTCAGTCCGCAGCACCTTGCTCCTGCAGCTGGGTTGCCTAAAACAATACGTGACAGTAATCTGGCCTTCGTTAAGTAAAAGCTACCCTTGTTATTATGACTTTTGCAAAGTGCACTAAAGGGCCACTTTTGCATTTTCTGGAACTCAGTCTTAGCCTTTCTAGATGATACATTAGCAACTCAAAGCCCACAGAGAATAAAATATCAAAACCGTTTTCTGTTTCTAATATTTCACTACACAAAGCTCATTTACATTTCTGTAGAAAAACGTACATTTTGTGTGGTACACATAGCAAATCCCATTATGTATAAGCAAACTGGTAAAAGACTATTTATTATGCCATGTCTCATTTAAGTACTTTTGGCATTTTGAGCTTTTTAAAGCCTCTCTCAAATGTGTGTGTTGTGTTTTTCACATCAAAGTATGGTTCGACAGAACAATTTTTTGGCCAGCTTTGCTCTTTTACTCGACAGTATACCAGTCCTCCACATCGTAAAATATTTTTCAGCCCTACTTTTAAAACCATTCCCATGTTGTGTGTTCAGGTTGCTTAGCAGTTGTCACTAGCTGGGGCTGCCAGGGACACTGGTGTACGTCCACCTCCGTCAGCACCTCCACTTTCTTCCCGAGAGTGGAAATTTCTGTGTCAAAGATGAGGGATATTTGTGAGGTTTAGATGCATGCTTTTGAGTTCATTTCAGTTGAGAAAGTTGCCCGATTCTCAGCCTCTTGGTTAGTGGTGTTCTTGAGAAGCAGATCTCACACATTATGCCATTTCTTAAGGGAAAAAGCAGTGCTAATTCTTTATTTGTTTTATTTATTCAATCAGTCGTTAATTTATCAACCAACTTTTATGTATTATTTCCCTTTTTTTAAAGACACGGTCTCACTGTATTTCCCAGGCTATAACACCGTGGTGCCATCACAGCTCACTGCAGCCTCGGAGTCCTGGGCCCAAGGGATCCTCCCACGTCAGCTTCCTGAGTAGCTGGAGGTGAGTGCCACTGTGCCTGGCTGATTTTCTTTTTAGTTTTTTTGTCTAGATGAGGTCTCATTAAGCTGTCCAAGCTGGTCTCAAACTCCTGGCCTCAGGTGATTCTCCAGCCTCAGCCTCCCAAAGCCCTGGGATTACAGGTGGGAGCCAACATGCCTGGCCTATTGATCAGTATTGGTCAAGCACCAATTTCTGCCTGATAGTGCAACACATTGCTACACAAGCCCAGCATGCTGACTTTTCCCCCGAGAGGCTCAGGCCTAGGTGGACACACTTTGCCATGGACAGAGCATGTTCATGGTGCTTTATGTGATAATGAATACTACAGGTTTTTTGAGAATACGATTGTAAACAAAATCACATTACAATGATTTAGTTCCAAGAAAATCTCTAAACAATAATAAAGAGATGCTCACATTTGGCCTTTATAGGTTGAACCATATAAAAGTGCAGCTTTTTAGGTCAAAGTGGTCAGACATTGGCAATATCAAGTAGTCTGGCCTCAATAGCCGGAGACATTCCTGGACTGTCTCCTCCCAGGACTGGAAAGAGGTTCTGGGCCCAGGGCTCAGCATTCAAAGCAGTAGAGGAATAGTCCCCCAGGCCCTCCACGCACACACCCAGGATGCCAGGACCTTCAGCCTCACTGGTTCCTTTGAGATTGATCTCCACGGCCTGTCCATCAATGCCTCTGTCTGTCTGTTTTCTAGTAGCTAAACTTGGTGTTCTGGCTAACTCAAAAAGAAGAACATTTACGGAAAGAGCCCCGCTCAGCTGAATCCTTGGTGACGTCTCTTCCCAGTGTCTCTGACCCGTTTCTGACTCAGTTCAGCATCCGTTCAGATGTGGACCCATGAGAGCACAGCTGAGACACATTTCCATCAAACATTAAAAGGGCTTAAAACGGCTCGTTGAGCGGCTTCTCCCCATGAGGCTGGAGAGCGGGAGTAGGGGGGATTCAGCCCCTGGGACAGTTTGGTAGAGGTGAAGAGTTCTCAACCGCAGAGCCAGAGTCTCTGGTTTCCACATGGCCTGACCTGGTTCAGCAAAGATGGTGTCCTTGGGCGCGTCACCTTATGTGACTGCAGGCTAAGAATTAATCAAGTTCAAACCGTGTGCATGTGGTGCACATTGAAGTCCTCAGTGTGGCAGATTCAACTCCAGCAAGACTAGAGCGACACCACCTATTGGCAATGTGCTCTTTCCTTCAGAAACAGAGAACAACAGGCCAGGCTTAGGATTTGAGAGGATAGATTGATGAGCAGCCCGGCACGGGGGGCTGTGGGATCTGCACGGAGGTGACTCAGGAGCTGAGTGTCGGGAAACTCTCTGGCAAGTTTTTGTTTCTGTTGGAACCGCCGTGAATGAAGCCCTGTAAGAAGGTTTCATGTGGACCAGAGACTGTGAGGTCAGTCAGAGGAGAGCTCATTAGGGATTAGACACAGGCACCCGGGATGCAAGTCATGTCCAGCACAGCGCCCCGTGGCTCACACCTGTCACCTGCCCAGCCCCGCCACACACCTGCTGTCCCCTGCTTTCTGCCCGGAGCCCTCACGCTGTGTCTCCACTGAGGACATCCCACTCCTGCCAGAGACCATCTCTGACCAGCCTTCACCCAGCCACGCCTCTCCCAGCTCGAACTGCCCCCGGCACCCTCCGAAAGTTCTAGCAGCGTTTATCACGTGGCTTCATAAGGGTCTGCCGCCTCGCTCTCCCTCTGTGAATAAAAAAGTTCTGGAGCAGGGACTGTCACTTCTTCCTCGTGGTGTCCTCTGCAAGCCGGGCAAGCCTAGCCGATTGCTGGGAGACAAGCCGTTCAGACTTAAAATTGTGCATGGAAACCGCAATGTGAAGCCCGGTGAGGCTTGGAGTCCTGCCCCTGACACCACCCGGTCGGCGCTTCCTGCACCCACCGCGCTGCTCCGGCTGTCTGACCCCAGGGAGTCCGGGAGGCCGGGAAGCCACTCAGGCTGCTGGAATCCAGATGGAGCGGGAGGTCCATCGAACACGGTATCCGGCCAGCAGCGGATCACCGTGCTGCTCTCGGGACAGGGTCTGAATCATGCGAGCTGACTGAGCTCGAACTCCTACGGGACGGAGGGGCCTTAACCCAGAGAACTGAGTCTTCAGAGGGAAGGGCAGAGCTGCACCTTCTCGTGTGTTCCGTAGGCCAGTCTGTTCTCCTGGGCGCCGTGCCGTGGAGACACAACCAACACGCACCGTGTGGTCGACCCGTGTCCCTCAGTGTCGCCAGGAGGCAGAGAGGAGAGCGGGAAGGCAAGAGTGCCTGGGGGGACAGACGGCAGTTCTGCTCCTGGAGCTGGTTGGTGGGACTCTGAGTAAGGTGGGGGTGGACGCCAAAAACAGATGATCTTTTGGATGGGGGAGGCTGGGAGTACAGGCTTCCCCTTCTAGGCCAGTGTTCTAGGAACCCATCAGAACCCAGCGGCATCCGCGCGTCCGCTAATGCTGCTGTGAGAGCAGTGCCGAAGAAATGTCCCGGACTGCAGCAAACAGGTGCCTGGTTCGTCCATCATGACCAGGCATCTGCCCACACCTTGCTGAGTGTTCTGAAGTCTTTGAGCCCGAACGGCGTGACCCCCAGGCCCCACACTCCCAATTCACTCTGTTTCCCCCCAGGCGACATTTTGTCTCCCGGATTAAACAAAGATATCAAAGGGAACCTTTTGCCGATGTGGAAAAGGCAAGATGGAAAAAGACAGAAGCCCTAAAAGGCACTAAAAGGTATCAGAATGATGGATTCACAAACTGTCCTGAGCAGTGGAAAAAGAGTCCTGATAGGTGTACTGCATCAAACAGAGAGTCCTTTGAAGGAGACTGGAGTTTAAACATGTAAGAATAAATGCACCATTTTTTATAAATAAATTTCATGTTTTGGGGGGCCCCCTCATATATAAATATGCAGCACAAACCATGCAGAACCACGGAGAGGAGCCGTGTGTGGGTGGGGACGGGCAAAGCTGTCCCAGGAGGTGGCACTCAAGTGGACCCATCAGGGTCAAGTGCATCTTTGGGGAGGAGCCAGGCCAAGCCAGGAACCTCCTGGGACCCGGAGGCCAGCAGTGAAGGAGTGAGCGGGACAGACCAAGCCTCCGTGTCCGGCAGGGCTTCGTTAAAGACTTGGAACTGTGCTCTGTGCAGGAGACAGAGCCATGCTCACGTCTTGAGCAGGGGGAGACGGTCTAACTACCTTTGGGCATGCTGTCTCTGCCTCCCAGGGGAGGAATGCCCGATCTGGCAGGGGCCCTGGGAAGCAACTGGAGCTCACTGGGCTTGCCTCTCGCAGAGGCAACAGCAGAGGTTGGGGAATGAGTCGCTGTGCCACGTTCCACACAGAGGAGGAGCCCCCGCTGGCCCGGGCTTGGATGTCACAGCTCTCACCGGCGACCCTGCCTGGAGGTCATTCAGTTGCCCTCTACCGAGCCTCTACCTGCCCTCGGCCGAGCCTCCGAGGCCATGCCCAGCTCTACTCAGGCTGGTCAGCCACTGCCAGGACGGGCCCTCCAGGGACCTCCTGACAGCAGGAGAGTTGTGGGGTGGGTGGCAGTCCTGCTGCCACACAGATCTAGAGACGAGAGCGCCTCCAAGAACCGGTCTGAGTTCTCTTTTTCCTCCCATTGACTCCACCCGAGGAGGTGGCAGAGGGTCGAGTCTCCCGGGCAGCCCCTCCCTCTCTCCGTGTGAGAAGGCGATGGCGTATCGTGGTAGAGTGCATCGTCTTCTTCGGACAATGTCACTTCAAGCACACAAGCACAGCGGGTCCGATGTCACTTCACTGCGGACAATGTCACTTCAAGCACACACGCACAGCACAGGGTTGAGCTGAACTGAAAACAGTGTTCCTGCCTTATTGACTGTGTCATCTGGGCCAGGTCACCACACCTCTCGGAGTCTTTGCTTCCCCCTTTGTCAGTGTGTGGAGTTCAAAGGCATCAGAACTCTCTCCCAGGGTGGCCGTGGCTGTCGGCCCCCTCATCTCACGTGTGGAGAAGCTGAGAAGACGTGGCTGGCCCACGGCAGTGCCTGTAGCAAGTGTGCGTTGGTGTCGGTGCCGCCGGTGGTGCACCGGGGTGCGCAGGGCCACATGGTGTGGGCCACCGGGCTGCTGGCTGTTACATGTCCAGAAGTCTTGGGTTCCAGCTCACCTCCCATTGGACTGGGCTGTGGGGCCCCCATGGACTCTTGCTGGGCACCTACCCTGCTTCTACTCAGGGCTTCCCGGCCCGTGTTCAGCCAGTGCATGCATGACCCCAAAGTGGCCTCAGCCACTTTGTCGAGTTCCGGGTCAAATCAGGTCAATGACTCACAAAATATCCATAAAACAAGGTAGCAGTACCTCCCTCAGAGTGTGAGGGTGAGGAGCTTGAAAAGTACAGAGGGAGGGAGGAGGCTGGAGATTTTGGATGTGTGGGTTGTCTGTGTTTGTAGAGGTAGCGTGAGGGTATAGTGATCACGTTTACTAACAGAACACCTAAACTGGGCATTTTGCTCACTTCATTAAAAACCCCGAGGAAGGACGAGGCAACAGATGAGGAAGCCGAAGACCCTACGACCAAGGTCCTCCCCAAGGTCTCAGAGCTGGGACTGGGCCCCAAGAGACTCCAGGGTCTGGCTGGTTTTTCCAGTCTGAAATCTGAAATGGGTCCTGCCAGCGAGAGTCAGAGCCAAGCAACCCAGGCCCAGACGGAGGGAGCTGTGTGGAGAAGGAGCAGCGGGGTTTGAGGAGGGAATGTGGGCTAGGATGGGGTCAGGACTTTCAAGCTGGGGCCGTCGGCCGCACTGGAGGAGGGTGCAGAGAGGCGAGGGAACCTGCGCAGACACGTGGAGACGGCCGCGCGGCCGGGGTCCACCCGGGCAGTTGACTGGCACCACAGAGAAATGTAGTCGCTAAGGCCATTTTGAGGGCTCCTTGCACCCTACCGCCAGCTTGCCAGTGAAGAACTCAAAAGGAATGAATTTTTCTTCATTTTCAAAAAGAACATTTTCTAATTTAATTATAAAAGCAGTAGATAGTTATGGTGTAAAATTTGAAAGACAAAAGTTTCAAGAAACATGCATTTCCCTCAATCCTACCATTCAAAGACAACTTATACGAATGCTTTGAAGGGCTAGCCTTCCAAAATTTTATTTAGGCGCAGACAGATACACATAAGCGTCACCAAAATGAAATTGCGCTGTGCACATTGCTATTCCATAGCTTCTGCTTATGCCATTTAAAAATATTTTATGAACATGCTCCCAAATCGTCAAATATTCTTTGTCAGTACTACTTTTATGGTTAATTTTTAATGTCCGTTACGTAAAAGTGCCATACTTTAATTAGAATCCTAATGTAGAGGTAAAATAAGTGTATTTTCTCATCAGAAAAACGTGAACAAAAAATTAGCGGAATCATGTTGAAAAAATATAGCTTGGAAAGGCATTTATTTACTTATTATTTTTATTTTTGTATTTATAAATTTTATTTTATTAGAGCGATGTGGGGCACAAGTGAGGATTAACTACGCAAAGAGGCGCGGGCCGGTAAAGTCTGGGCCTCGGACTGGCGCTCACTCCTCACACAGCCATAAAGGAGAACGAAACCCTGGACCAGGTATGGAACCAGGTACCTTTGTGCTGCTGCCTGCCCTCCTTTCCTTCCTCCGTCCCCTGGCAGTGCCCAGTGAATGCCGATCCCTCCCTCGGGCTAACACGATTAATGCTTAGGTCCCATTTACGAACGAGACCATCGGCATTCCGTTCTTTGAGATAGATCACGAGGTATGATGGTCTCCAACTCCGTCTGATTTGCTGCGAGGTCCACGATTCTGTTCTTCTTTATGGCTGCATCATACTCCATCATTCCATGAGGAGAAATGGAGAGCTTCCGTCTGCACGAGTGGCATTTGAAGTGTCTGCAAGGCATCCAAGGAGCCACGGCCAGCCGCGGGGGTAGCGTGGAGCACTCGGGAAAGAGGGCCAGGCTGGGGGTGGCTGAGCGAGTCGGCCGCACATCCAGTGAGGACACAACCCTGAGCCTCTGACTTGAGCTCAGCTCTGCAGTCTGCACCCTGGATGAGAGTCCCAAATCCTCAGCGCAAAACAGGGAGCGTGATCCTGTGGGGTTGAATGAGACCATTCACACAGATCCCTTTGGGTGGTGCCAAAGTAGTCTTAAAAAAAATACAGCTTATTGTGTATTATTGAGGTTTGCAACATGATGTTATGGGGCTACATCGAGCCATAAAGTGGTTACTATGGTGATGCAGACGAACATATGTAGCATCTTTCTTAGTTACTTGTGTGTGTGTGACAAGAGCAGCTAAAATCCACTTAGTTAACAAAAATCCCTCCTATCGTACAATTTTTTTTTTTTGACTTGGAGTCTCACTCCGTCGCCCAGACTGGAGCGCAGTGGCTGCTCCCAGCCACCGCAGCCTCGACCTGCCGGGCTCCGGCGATCCTTCCGCCTCAGCCTTCCGAGTAGCCAGAATTACAGGCATGCGCTACCACGCCCGGCTGATTTTTTGATTTATTGTAGAGATGAGGTCTCGCTGCCCAGGCGGGTCTCGAACCTGCGGGCTCAGGCAATCCACTCACCTCAGCCTCCCAAAGGCGCGGGATGACAGGCTGAGCCACCGAGCCGGCTCCGTACAATTTTATTAACAGTAGTCCTCATGTTGCACATCAGGTCTCTAGGCTGCTCATCCTGCTACTTGGTATTCTCTGACCTCTATCTCCCCAATTCCTCCCCCACCCCACCCCTAGTAACCACTGCTGCTTCATTCTCTACCTCTGAGTGTTTGGGGTTTTTTTTTTTTATTCCACCTGCAAGTGAAATCATGCAGCATTTCTCTTCCTGTGTCTGGCTTATTTCACTTGGCATGATGTCCTCCAGGTCCATCCATATCGTGGCACATGGCAGGATCTCCTCTTTTGGAAGGCGGAATGCAAATATACCCACAGTATACATACCACATTTTATTTTTTCACACGTCTGTCAACAGACATTTAGATTGTTTTCTATCTTCACCATTTTAAACAATACTGAAGTGCAGATGTCTTATGAGGCGGTAATATCATCTTCTTTGGATACACTGAGACGAGGGATTGCTGGGTGATATGGTCGTTCTACTTTTACTTTTTTGAGGAACGTGTATACTGTTTGCCATAACAGCTGCACCAGTTCCCGTCAACAATGTACTAGGCTTCCATTTTCTCTATACTCTCACCCACATTTGTTATTTCTTGTCTTTTTGATGACAGCCATCCCAATGAGGGTGAGTTGAACTCTCCGTGAGGTTTTAGGTTGCATCCCCCATGATCGGCCTATACCTGTTGGCCATTTCTATGTCTTCTTCGGAGAGATGCCCGTTCAGATCCTTTGCTCATTTTTTTTTTTTGAGTTGGAGTCTCACTCTGTCGCCCAGACTGGAGTGCAATGGCCGCTCCCAGCCACTGCAGCCTCGACCTGCTGGGCTCCGGCGAACCTTCCGCCTCAGCCTCTCAAGTAGCTGGAACTGCAGGCGCGCGCTACCATACCCGGCTCATTTTTTGATTTATTGTAGAGATGAGGTCTCGCTGCCCAGGCGGGTCTCGAACCCGCGGGCTCAGGCCATCCCCTCACCGCAGCCTCCCAAAGGCGCGGGATTACAGGCTGAGCCACCGAGCCCGGCTGCTCATTTTTAAAATCACGTTTTTCTGCTATTGAGTAGTTTTTGTCAGGTACGCGGTTTGCAAATATTTATACCCAGGCCGTAATTTGTCTTATCATTTTGTTGATTGCTTTCTTTGTTATACATAGCTTTTTAGTTTGATATAGTCCCATTTATTTATTATCGCTTTAGTAGCTGAGCTTCCTGTGTGATTTTCAAAAAATCTTTGCCAAGGCCAATGTCAAGTAGATTTTTTCCTATTTTCCCTTCTTGGAATTTCAGATTCTACATGTATTATCCATTTTTAGTTGATTTTTATGTGTGGTGTAAGATAATGGTCCAATTTCATTCTTTTGCATATGAAAATGTGGCTTTCCCAGCACCATTTATTGCAGAGACCATCCTTTCCCCGTTTTGCTCTCTTGGTGCCCCTGCTGAAAATTAGTTGACTGTATATATGTGGATTTATTTCTGGGCTCCCTATTGAGTTCCATTGGTCTATGTTTCTGTTTTTATGCCAGCACCATGTTGTTTTAGTTACTATAAGTTTGCAATATGATTTTTAGTCAGGAAGTGGGATGCCTCCAACTTTGTTTCCCTCTCTCAGTATTACTTTGCCTGCTCAGAGTTTTTGTGGTTCTGTGCAATTTTTAGGATTTTTTTCAAATTTTTGTGAAGAAGGATGCCATTGGAAATTTTATAGAAATTGCAGTGAATCTATATATTGCCTTGAGTCATATGGACATTTTAACAATGTTTTTAAAATCCATGACCATGGGATACCTATGTAGTCTTAATAAAAGATACCTATGGGTGAAAGCTGAACTTAGGAGATAACACCACATAGGTGACCTCCGAATCTGATGACATTTTATCTGTTTGGATACAGTAAAATATGCCATCAGTCCAAAATACCTTTGACTAGGGCTGTCTGATTTAGACCAAGATGCTACGTTTTGGGTGTCCACAGACTTTAGACAACGCTCAAATCCAGGAGGGCAGAGAAGGAGACAGCTGAGGGGTTCGTAGTGCTGGCTTGGAAATGCTGTCCTTGCTCATAGCTAAGGTGGCCATAGCACTTATCATCCAAGTTAGGATCCACCTGTGAATAAAACAGGAGGGCACTGTGGTAAAAGATCGGACGTTACTGTCAGGGAAAGGCATTCTGCAGGAAGGGCTGCCCCAGGGCACTTGGTGGCTTTGGGAAACGCCCCGGGCTGTGGAGCATGTCACAAGTCCAGCTGCTGTCTGAGGCCCCAGCCTCATCCCCTGTGCCTCCTCACCCCCTCATGCAGCTCCAGCCACACTGGTCCTGGAGCGTGCCCACACTTTCCCCGCAAGCCTCAGCACTCCTGTTTCCTCGGGCTGCCGTGTCTCCTGCCGGCTCCTCCCAGCTCGCTCCTTCTCACCCTTCCGGCCTCCATTCAAATACGTCTTCCTGACCCCAATGCTCCATCGTCCAAGGGGACGCCTCTTCCTGAGCTACTTGCCATCCGTGCCCCCCGAGGTGATCCCCGCATGGCTCTCTGCACAGCAGTTAGCCAACGGTCTCTGCACCACTTGAATGCGAGACTCACCAAGACGATGCCTGGGTCTGCCCTGGTCTCCTTCGTCAGCACCCAGGGCGGTGCCTGGAACACAGCAGCCTCTCAGCAGACACGAATCCAAGGGGTACGTAAACGACAAGGGGCACCACTGTCAGCCTTGGGTAGTCCCTGTTTTGAAGGTTTCTTGAATCTACAACAGATTATTGGTTGAGGAATCTCATTTCTGTCTATATGAGGTCAGTAGTATACTTAAAAAAAATACGTGTTTCCATCAAAGCAGCCCCAGTGGCCAACTGGAAGACCTATCCTTCCCTCCCCTCCTGCCCTCAGCTAACTTCCGAGGTCTCGCTGTCTCTAGGAAGCCCCGGTGGGGAAGAGCCACCACAGCACCGGGGTCCTCCTGGGTTGCTCCCACCCGTGCTGCGGCTGCCCGGGTCAGCGTGGGCCGGCCTTCTCCATGGCCTGGAGGCCCTGGCTCAGGGGGGTGCTTGACGCAGAGCAGCTCCTCCGCGGGAGTGTGCAGGCTTGCTCACGCAGGCCCCCAGCCAGGACGCCAAGACGGAGGGCCTCGTTCAGGAAGGGCTTCTCGCCATGGGGACGCATCTGAGCGCACATCAGTTGCAGATGCCAGATGCTAACAGCGGAGGAAATTTATTCTGAGTAAAAAGGCAGTTAACATTCTGCAAACATTTCCTATCTCAGACACGCACAGAGTAATTCTGATGAAATGTGTTGGTTTACTGAGCCTTTCGTTATTAGGCACATTCACCCGAATGTACTTGGATCTGGAAATGCCTTCGAGGACTTTGTGGAGGAACGTAATCAAATCACTCGGGAACTCAATATTGCTTTCCTATGGATTATTTGGATGTGGCTCTAATAAAAACGCCCTTTTTTTCCTTTCCAGCAAATCATTGTTGTGTGCAGCCATGAAATGTTGTCGCACTCCTACTTTATTGCAGATTTAAATTACTGGGATTATTTTGTTGGACAGTAGCTCCCCGAAGCATAACGAATCAGACCATTAATTACCGCGCTAGAGTGTGTGATCCATTGAAAAACACTAAACTCCGCTCAGGAGCTCATTTAGGTTTGATGGCTTCTGAGTCAGTCCCTTGAGCCCCCAGTGGGATGGAAGCTTCCAGACAGGATGTTGCCATTTGCTTCTCTGGTCCTGAAAGTGCTGCAGCGGACAGAGGCCAGGTGCCCTGGGATTCCTGAACACGGCCAAAGGAGCCTCTTTCCACACCCCTCCAGGACGTGGAGGACAGGCGGTGTCTCGTGGCTTGAGTCCCCCTGCATCCTTCCAGGTTGCACTTTGCGCATCCTTCCGTTGACAACAAGAGAAAGGAGCTTCCCAAAGCGCAGATTTAGCGTGGCTTTCCCCTGTGAGGATGTTACAAGGCCTCCCCGTGGCCTTGCAAGGTAAGTAAAGGCCGCTTGCTTACCTGGGGCCCTGTTGGGTCTGGCCTTTCCCCCTCCCCAGCCTCGTTCCCCCTTCCCCACCCTCACCCTTTCCCTCCCAGCCCTGCCCTGCCTACCAGGTGCCCCCCTTGGCATCTCACCTGTGTCTTGTCTCTGAATAACAGCCCCCAGGATGGGAGCGATATGCCCCACTTTGGGCTCCAGCCCATAAAGACGCCTCTCGCCGTCCCTGTTCTCTCCTCCTGCCCTGCCCTGCAGAGGGTTTCGCCCCGGGTGACTGCAGGACTCCCGTCTGCCAGGTTCCCAGAAGATTGGGCGAAGCAGAGCCTCCCTCCGTGCCACCCCCTTTCCAATCATTTTTTATGCAAGTGAGAAACAAGCTTCCATCGTGTGAGCTTAGAGTCCACTGTTCACAGCAGCTCATGTTAGGGTATCTAGTGCAGCAGGGCTTCTCCCATGACAGCGACCACGTCCAGGTGTGCCCCGTCCATCCCAGAGCCGCCTGCAGCCCTCAACCCTGCTGCCCCCCGATGGTGGTGTTGCTTGTGACTTTTCTGGCAGACAGAAGAGGTGCGGGAAGATGGCCCCAGTAGCCACCACACCCACCAGCTGTCAGGTGCTAGACCCCCTTGTGGTCCCAGAATAGTTCAGGAGAAAACCATACCCCCTGTGCAGGCCCTGATGGCTGAGGATCAGTGCCTGAGCTGTCTCAGCCTACGCCTGCCAACTATTCTGGGGTCTCTCAGCTTCACTCTCATCGCCACACTCTGACACCCTGGCCCTGGCCATGACAGTGACAGCCACCTCTGGTCGTGAGCTTTCTAATCTCCAGGGCCCCCTGAGTCCCTCACCTCCCTGGCACACTCCTGTTTTGAGAGAGTGGTGAATCGCCCCCCACCCCCCCCAGTTTCCAGACGGCCCTACCCCAGCTGGGGCAGATCCCACCCCCAGCCTTACCTCCAAGGAGGGAGGGCAGGCGGCTAGTGCTTGGGCCTCGGGCGGGGAGACACCCCTAAGAGATGAGTGGCCCCTCCCTGGGAACCCGCATTTGCCTCCTCCGCTCTGGACAGGCAGGGTCCGCGGCGCAGGCCTCACCCTTTGACCCTCAGCTCAGCCTCCCCTGCAGGTGCCTGGACTGTGGAGATCGGGCCTCAGGAAGAGACCTCCGGTCTATCCCTGACCCCAGCTACCTCTGTGTCCGCGCCTGTGGGCACTCGCTCTGAGAGCAGAGGTGCTCCACCCACCGCTTTCCCAAGTGGAGGGCCGGCAGGGGGTCCTGTGCCCCGCACTCGACCCCGTGGCTCAGCCATTTTTATTAAAAGTCCGGGACGCAGAAACTATAACCTGAGGGCCACACGTGGAAAAACAAAAACACATATCTGAAATCAACTTGCTTAGAATGTGATGGATACGATTGCGACTCTACAAGACAAGCTTTACGTGTTACTGAGATAATTTAAGGAAATATATTCAACCAACAAGGCCATGGCTTTACTGAGTTAGAACTTGACTTCTTATTGTGAATCGTTGGCAGAGTGGGGGCGGGGGACACGGGGGCGTCCGTGGGTGTGCGCTTGGTTCTTGCCGCTCCTGAGGGTGCAGTCCCAGCAGGGTGGGCAGGCGTGGGGGCCTGGGTGGAGGGACGGGCCGTGTATGCCATTTGTTCTATGTCAGCTTAAGAAAAGAAAACAGAAATACAAAATAAAACAAGCATGCATGTTGTTTTCCAACTGAAAGCGGGGACAGAGAGAGAAAGAAGAAGCCCGAGGAAGGGAAAATAACACAAAAAAGAGGAAAAGATAGAGAGGGCATGCTGGCTTTGCCAACCAGCTATCTGGGAAATGGGCGCGCGCAGTGATCAAACTTGCCTCCAGGCAAAATGAGAGAAGGCAGAGAGTGGAGTCGGTTAGACTTCCTCCTCGGCCAGGAGAGTTTACAGCCCTCGGATGTCATGGTGAAGATGGTCTCCGCACTTACCTTCCTCCCTAATTCTTGACAAGAAAAGAAAAGGATCATTCCAAATAATTCTCGACAGAAAATCATCATCAGATGTCTCCACGCTGCGTTTTGATTTCAAAGAAAATCTCAGAGCCATATAGGGGTGATGCATTTTGTTTATAAGCAACATAAATTGCCGGGCAGTGTGCTTGCCGTTGCCAGATTACCTGCTAGTTCTTTCTAACAAGGCCTGACAGTTGTATCCCCAGATGCTCCGTCTACTTTGGGACCTCTGTCTGCCTAACAGAGGACACTGAAGATGAGAGAGAGGCTGGACACGGGCCATGTCTCACTGCAGGACACAATCTGAAGGCGAAAATTTCATTATGGAAATTTTCACATGAGTTCAAAAATCAGGAAAATCTTATGAATCCTCATCTCCCTGCTTCAACATATTCAGATGTTGCCAATCTTGTCTCATTTATAACCACTAACCACCACCACCCCCTCCTTTTTTTCGCTTCTACTGTAGAAAAAAAAAGTCCTAGCAAGAAGTAGATGCCCCTTCCCCAAAGAGATTATCTGAGAGTTTATCAAAAGGCCTCCTTCTGCAGTGGGAAGCGTCATGGGGCTCCACCAGGGCTGCAGGATCCAAGAACCATCGGTAGCAAACCCCTCTCCCGAAAATGGCAGGGAGTGACATGGGGCTGCCAGGCCCAGTGAGCTCTGTGGTATGGGAGGGGAGTCACCCACCAGGAGATGGAGGAGCCCGCCCCTGCCGAGATCACGGCCTGGTGGGGCGGGAATCAAGACCTGGGCCACCAGTCTCCCGTCATTCTCATGTCCCCTGGCGGTGCCTCCCATGAGCTGAGCTGACCGGATGCCAGAGGGAAGAGAGCCCGAAGGCAGCAGCAGTTCCCCAATGACCTTCTCAGACTGGACATGGAGGGAGAATCCTCTTTTTGTCCCCTTCCCAAGAAAATCGCAAGACCAGCCGCACTCCTCACAAAATCAGCAGAACTCCGCAGCGTCCGCGGACAGGCCGCAGAGTCGGAGAGGAAGCAACCTGGGGTGCTGAAGTGGAAGCCACCCAACGGCGAGAGTCAGGGAGTGCGGGCAGGCCTGGTCTGCAGCTCCGCACACGCTCACTTCAGGCCAAGTCGTCACCTCCAACCTCAGCTCCCCTGTCTAAAAATTGGGGAAGATAAGCACCGCCTCACTGGGGGGCTGAGGGCTGAATCATATGAGGGGTGAGCACCAACTTTCTGACACGCCCTCTGCTCCTTCTCATGTTTTACGTGTTGCCTTCTCATCATCTTGCTGTGATAGCCATCGGGGAAGGCTTCCTTGCTCTAGATGTTATGGTTTTACATATCTAACTGTGAATAAAATAAAAGGTATATATAGTCTGTTAATTATTACAGATCCCATTATCAACTAGTCTATAAATCTCTGCATGGCACTTTTTATTTGCCAGGTATGTTATCCATAAAGAAAAAAAATACACTCGAGCTCTAAAAAACCTTTCAGTTCTCAGTTATGATTATTTTGTTTTAGCATTCAGGAAAGCCACTGCTTTTGGTCTCAGTCTCTGCGTTTGTTCGGATGGGTACGAGGTCTGCCTAAAGTAATGGGGAGCTGAGGGAAGGTCACTGGGTCCCCCGAAAGGCCTGCCCGGCATTGGTTTCACTTGCATTGCGCTTCTTCCCAGGACACCCAATGACCGTAGGGAAGCAGATAAGGAGGCCGAGGCTCAGTGGACCCT
The DNA here is from genome assembly GCA_027257055.1 of Cephalopachus bancanus. NCBI lineage: Eukaryota > Metazoa > Chordata > Mammalia > Primates > Tarsiidae > Cephalopachus > Cephalopachus bancanus. Next base: position 961,796 of record JAPVLO010000252.1, on the reverse strand, counting down.
TGCTGTGCTCTGTGGTGTGAAGGCGGCGTGACGAGGGCATGACAGACAACGGTGTGTACGGAAAGCACGCCACACCCCAGGTGTCCAGCATGAGTTCTTTCTTCTGATGCTCTCAGGGAGCCGGACGATGTTCCCACGGTTCATGCACAAGTACGGCCCCACCGCCCACTGATGGTCAAGCTGAGGTTTAAACGCGGGTCACCCCCAACTCTGCCTCGTGATCTTACTGCCCCGACCCGGTGGGACCAGAGCCAGGATCCCAGAAAGGAAGGAGGGGAGGCGGCTGGTTCTGCAGGCCAGACCAAGGTCAGAGAGGGGCTACTCCACAATGGGTGGAGGCCGTGGGTGTGCACACCTTGCCAGACCCAGCTCCAGCTCAGGTGTTCTGACCGCGGGCTCTCCTGGTCCATGACAGGCGTCATGTTGACAGTCGTTCTTCTCCATGCCAGTCCCATGCGCTTGTAGAGGGCGCTGCCCCCTTCCCTCGGTCTGGAGGAAGCCGGGTGGGCCAAGGTCTCTTCACGCTTGCCACAAGTCCCAGCAGGGTTGAAGTTCAATGGACCTGCAGTGTCCAGTTGCCACGACTTCCACTGGCCCCGAGGCCATCTCCCGTCTCTATCCTGAGTCCCCACTGGACAGCCAGTCGGCCATCCAGCCTTGGTTGCAGCCAAGGCTCTTTAGGGACACAGTCTCAGCCTCTCCCTGAGATCCTGCCACTCACAGGGGAGGCCGAGCTGCATCTCCGGGAAGCTGCCCCACGCACAGTTCTCCCAATCTTGCAGAGTCCATCCACCATTCATTCGCAGAGCACTTCCTAAGCACCACACTTGCCACCCTGTGCTGGTCCTGAGAATGCAGGCACAGGAGAAAGAAAAAGTCTGTCCTGCAGGGGTTTGCATTCCAGACAGGAAGACATTCATAACCAGGAGGTCTTCGTACAGTCTGAGGGCCACCGACCCACAGAGACACATACAGTGCTGTCACGGCGTGGCAGGGTACCTGAGCCAATGGCAGTGCCCTGTGCTGAAGAGTTCCAACACAGCCCCCTTGGTAACCAGTTCTTTTATTTTATTGATGTTTTTGAGTTGGAGCCTCACTCTTGTCACTCAGGCTGGAGTGCAGCCGCACGCTCACGGCCACCGCAGCCTTGACCTGCTGGACTCAGGCCATCCTTCCACCTCAGCCTTCCAGGTAGCCAGTTCTGACACCTCCCTGACCTTGCTATGAGACCTGTGCCCACATATGTTTCCACAAACCATACACCTATGATCACATCTGTTTCTGTAGACCATAGACCAGTATTCATAGACCACCTACTTTCATAGACCACAGACCTATGCTCAAACTTGTTTCCATAGAGCATAGACCTGTGATCACATCTGTTTCCATGGACCACAGACCTGTGTCCACACTATTTCCATAGACCATAAACCTGTGATCACATCTGTTTCTATGGACCACAGACCTGTGTCCACATCTGTACCTATACACCATAGGCCAGTGCCCGCATTTGTTTTCAGAGACAATAGATCTGTTTCCATATATGTTTCATAGACCCATAGAGTTGTGTCCCAATCTGATTCCACAGACCACAGACTTGTATTCATATCAGTTTCTAGATTTCATAGATCTTTGCCCACATCTGTTTTTATAAACCATAGACTGGTGTTCAAGTCTGTTTCCACAGACCAGATACCCTCAGATATCTGACCCATGGTTGGGGCCATGATTCCATTTGTTTCACTCGATCCTTGTTTGATCTCAGCTGCCCCTCTGCCCCTGTCCATCCTTATTCCTGCTGTCATTTGTCCCTCCCACCAGGAAATTGCTTCTAACTTTGGTCTTTGGTTGGCCCTAAGCATACCCCGACTAGCTCTAGGCGTCATACCAGACACCTCTGGGGATCTTATTGCAACAAACTCATCAAACCCCAAATGGCGCCATTCGTTCACAAACATGTGGCATCGATGCTCAGTTCACCTCTCACTTGACCAAGGCAGACATCCATCATCAATCACAGCATGCTTTCTTGATAAGCTAGTGCTCAGATTTACAAGTTTCTTTTTTGATCTTCTAATAAAAATGAAATGCATTTGTTCTTCCTGCTCTAATGTATAAGAGCTGATGCTCTGAATAATTCAGGCAGGAACAGACAGAGACGTTTATCAGATGAGAGAGGCTGTGAGCTCAAGAATCCCCACCCTCGTGTTCAGGCTGCCCATGCTGTGGTAGGAAAGAGTGCAGGCACTGACACCCGAATCCCCTCGTGCCAGGCAACACCCCCGTGGCACTACGTTAATCCTCAGAACAGTCTCACGAGCAGACACGATTCTTCCGATTCACACACGAGGGCAGGAGGTAGAGGATGGCAGCCTCTCCCAAGGGCTGCATGGCAGGTAAGGAGGGGTCTGACTTCGAGTGCAAGGTCTGTCTGCATCTCAAGAACACATTCCAGTTCTGGAGGCTGCCTGGCTTTAAAGGCAGCACCTCCAAGTGACAGTTCACTCTTGATTCAAGGAAGGAAGGTAGCTTTTTCTTTCTTTTTTTAGTCTAGGTGGGGTCATGGTCACTCCTACAGAGACAGAACAAGGATCGTGTCCTGGGACTTCTGTATCGTGCTTTCTTTCTTCTCAGCTGGGAGTCTGCTCACAAAGTGCAAGATGTAGGCAGTTCTCAAAAGACGGGTCGTGCAATGTCATGCCCGAGGTGCCATTCGCTTCATGTTCTGCCTCTGCCAAGGGCACCTCAGGGAGTCGGGGAAGGCTCAGCGTACATGCGTGCAGGGAGGAGAAAATGAGGAAAAAGCCTTGCCAGGAATGTTTAGCACTGGCTGACAAAAAACTAAAGAGAGGGCGCTCTCTTTCTCCTTCATGGGCTTGAATCGATGCAGCTGTCCTGTTTTCTTTAAAACACATGCTTATATGTAAACCTCTGAACACTACCGAACAAAAGAGGCTGGCCTAACTCAATGAGGTTCCATTCCTTTGTCAGGACGGGTTTGCAGATATGGCTGACAATAAATCTAAAAGGTGTTTTACAACTCCAGGAGCCTTAATAGGCATAACCCAGATTTGTACCAGACCGAATGAGAGATTTATGAAGTTTTGAAAGCATGAAGTAGGCTAGGCTCCTGGCCCTGGTCCACGCCACCTTCCCAAAATTGATGTGCAGCATGAAACGTTTTTTGAGAATTTCTATTTCAGTTTTATCTGCATACATATAAGTGGTGCTGGCAGTTAGGGGGAAGAGACAGGGACGGGACCAGGCAAAAATAGTCATTTGGAAAAGAAAAGTACTTGCTGGAAGTTGGATGTGAAGCCAGACTCAAGGTGGGCTTGGATAGAGCTAGTCTGTGTGGGTTCTTTGGGGACACCCAAGCTGGCCTTACTGCCATACCAGGCAGCTCCTCCCTTCCATGCAATGTCATGTCTGATTGCCATGAAGCAGGAGCCACAGGGGTGGCAAGTGCCAAAATACCCCTGTTGTGGTCTCAGGTAGTCCTAACTCACGTGGCTGAGCCATCTGGTACCACTCCTCCGCCCATAATTAGAGGAGATCAGACCTCCCACAAGAGCCAGCCTGGGCAGTAAGGTGGTTCTAGGAATTAATTCTACACTTGAAAGCAGCACAGCCCTTATTCATTGAATCAGCAACGTATTTGACCTTCAACTCCAGCCAATCTTCACCTTTACTCCTTCACTCCCTGTTTATGTTGGGAAACAAAGCCTACTGCTGAAGAGAGCAGTGATGTCACTTTGCAGGGAAGAAGATAAAAGCAGGCACTTTGGCATCCAGTGCACGCAAGACTCAGGATCTTGGGGGTTGAAGATAGGATGAGTTGGGGATAGTGCCCTGTGGTTTAGCCAGTGGTCCATGTTGTGTATTGATTAATGCACACCAGACAGATGGGATTTCCATGAAAGCTTTCGGTCAATAAACGCTCTGAACTCAGGTTTGATATGTTTAAAATGGGGGCAAAACCCCTTGCCCGTACACAAGCTTAAAGGGTTTCCATCGAATCGATATCTATAGAATCCCTGGTACACAGTGAGCACTTGACTAAGGATTGTTGTTGTTTTTAGGGGACTGGAAGTCCAGAGAATAGAAAGGCAAAATCTCATACTCTTGGGAGAGGTGACACATCTGTCTATTCTGGAACTGGTAGAAGGACGGAAATGCTCAGAGAAAGTGTCTCTGTGATGAATGAAGAACTGGTTCCCATCACACATCTCTGCTAGTGACAGGAGGAAGTTGACAAAGGGTAGTGAAGTTGACAGTCTGAAGGCGGGCAGCGGAACTCCTCATCTAACTTCTCTCTCGTGTGGTTGGGAGCAGATTCTTCCTGAAGAACATGATGACTGGCTGCAGGGAAAAGTACTCACTCCCAGTTACCGAAGAGCATTGAAAAAATGTGGCGCTGTTGCTATGGAGAACAACCGAACTTGACAGTCCTAGCAAAGGTACAGATGCAGGTATCATTGACTGCTTTTTCACCAGTGGACTGAAAAAAGGGAGCGCCTGGTAGCTGGAAAGTACTAATAGCAGGCATAGGCTTGCCAAGGCAGGGAAAGAAGAGAAGTAGGAGGTTGGGGCAAAGGTCCCATACAAGTGTTTCACTCCAGAGGGAAACTCCTGAGCTGATTGTGTATGTATTTAACCCAAATAAGGATAGGACAGATTTTGAGCACTTGGCCAATGAATAGACCACCGTCTAGTCATGACCAATCTTTAGGGGGGTACATATGTGGGATAGTTGCAAACAGCATTTACAGTATACAGAAGGCTGGTTGGAACTTGCAGTTGCCAAAATGGGCCCATTGCTGCTAAAATAAAACATCTACCTTCTCTACAGGATTGAAACAGGGCCCAGCATCTCCAAACATAATATATGTAACATCTAGGATGGTATTCAAAATTACTCAGCATATAGTAAACTAGAAGATCTCAACGCTTATGGGAAAGAACAATCAACAGACTCCAAAACTGAGATGACACATGTGTTGAAGTTATCTGGCAAAGACTTAAAATGGTAATTAAAAAATTCTCCAACAAGTAAGAATAAACACTCTTTGAAGAAAAAGACAAAACATCTTGGTAAAGAAATAGAAAATGTAAAACAAAAGAAGAAAGCAAACTGAAATTTTAAAACTGAAAGGTAAAACAGCAGCAAACACAAGTATAAGACAATTGAACAACAAAAACTCAAGCAACTCAATTAAAAATGGGCAAAGGACTTAAATAGATGTTTCACCAAAGATGCTGAGATAGCCAACAAGCACATAACAAAATGTTCAACATCATTAATCAATATAAAAATACAAATCAAAACCACAATAAGATACAAATTCATAGCTATTAGAACCAGAAAATAATGAGTGTTGGTGAGAATGTGGAAAAATTAAAACTATTGTGCAGTGGCTGATAGGAATGTAAAATGGTACAGTCACTGTGGAAAACAGTATGGCAGTTCCTCAAAAAAATTAAGCATACAATTACCATACGGTCTAGCAATTCCACTATCAAGTATATATATTGATAGTGGAATTTTATATATATAATGGAAAGCTGGGATTTGGGTGGTTATTTGTACACCAATGGTTATTGCATCATTATTCACAATAGACAAAAGGTGGAAATAATCCAACTGTCCATTGATTGAAGAATTGATAAACAAAATGTCATAAATGTAGTCAATGAAATATTCAGACTGAAAAAGGAAGAAAATTCTGATATATGCTACAACATAGATGAGATGTGAAGCCATTATGCTGAATGAAATAATTCAGACACAAAAGGACATATGTTGTCTGATTCCACTCATGTCAGGTACCTAAAGTAGCCAAATTTAAAGAGACAAAAAAAAAAAAAAAAAAATAGAATGGTGGTTACCAAGGGCTGGGTAAAGGGGGAAATAGGAAGTTCATGTTTAATGGGGACAGATTTCGGTTTTGGAAGATAAAAAAGTTCTGAAGAGGGATGGTGAGATGGTTACACACAATAATATGAATGTATTTAATACCTCTGAACTGTAGCACTTACAAATGGTTAAAACGGTAAATTTTGTTATGTATATTTTATCACAATTATAAAAAGGTAAATAAATGGAAACAAATACCTTGAAAACACTCATTTAAAGAAAAAAAAGCTGCAATGGCTATATCAATATCAGACAAATTAGACTTCATGGCCAATAAAAAATTTGAAACAGATATATAGAGAGGGAAATTATATAGTCATAAGAGAAGAAAATCTTCCAAGAAGAAACAGCCATATTGCATGTGTATGTACCTAAAAACAGAGTGGGAAAATATATGAAGCAAAAGCTGTCAGAAATGGAAAGTGAAACGGATAAATCCACAATTGAAGTCGGAGGCTTTAAGAACCCCTTTTAGCAGTTGATAAAAAATATATAGAGAAAGTCAGCAAGTACAGAGAAGATTTGACATCACCATCAACCAGGTGAAACTAATTTGCATTGACAAAATACTCCACCAAATAATACACATTCTGTCAAAACATACTTGTAATATTCACGAACATATACCACGTCCCCCTAGATCACAAAAATGTAAAAAATAGGAAAGTCTTATAAAGTATATTCTCTAACCAAAATAAGAAATCAATAACAAAACAACAGTAATGTCACCTAACACTTGGAAATTAAATAGTATTCTTATAAATAATCTATGAATCAAGAAGGAAGTCTTAAGAGAAATTAAAAAATATTTTGAGCTGACAAAAAATGAAAATAGAACATTAATATCTGTAGGAAGCAACAAATATAGTGCTTAGACAGATATTTTTACAATTAATACTTATATTAGAAAAAACTCAAATCAAGTAGCTGCTAGCCAATAAACTCAAAAAAGAAAAACAAACTTAAAGCAAGCATAAGGAGGGAAATAATAAACTTAAGAATGGAGATCAATGAAATTAAAAATTGGAAAAAAATGAACAAATCCAGAAGCTTGTTCCTAGAAGAGATCAATAAAATTGATGCATCTTGCAAGACCAACAATAAAGAGAAAATATATAACTTACTACTATCAAAAGTGCAAGAGGAGATAACACTATAGACTCAACATACATTAAAAGGATGATAAGGAGTACTATGAATAACTAGGCACATACATTCTATTACTTAGGTAGAAAAAAAGCCAATTCCTCAAAATGCACAAACTACCAAAACTCACTTGAGACTAAATAGATAACCCAGATCATGCTAGAATTATGAAAAAAATTGTATTTTTAATTACAATAACCTAATAATAAACATTTTAAGCCCATAAAATTTACTGAAAATGTACACAAAATATTTAAGATAAAAGTCACACCAATTCAACATTTCTCCTCCAGCAAATCAAAGAGGAGAAAGCACTTTACATCTCATTTTGTAAGACTGGAAATTATCTTGATACTAAGAGCATGTAAGGGCAGCACAAAAAAGGGAAAATTGCAGACCAATATTTCTTGTGAAAAACTGACTTAAACTTCTCGACAAAGCATTAGCAAATAACAACATATAAAAAGAATAAAACACCACAACTAAGTGGAGTTTTATCTTGGGAATTCAAGACTGGCTTAATATACTATTATCAACAATGCAATCCATCGTATTAACAGTCCAAAGAAGGAAAAAACGTGTTACTATATCAGTGTCAGAAAAAGCATTTGACAAAATTCAACATACTTCCATGATTAAAAATCTTAAGCAAACTAGGGATAGATGGGTAGTTTCTCAATCTAATAACAGAATTCCACTAAAAATCTTCAGCTCTCAACATGTTTGATGGTGAAAGATGGAAAGCTTTGCCCACAAATCAGGAACAAAGCAAGGCTTACTATGGCTATCAAAATTGTACTAGAATTCATGACTATAATGAAACAAGAAAAAGAAACATAAGTCACATAGAGTGGAATGAAATAAATAAAATTATTTCTTTTCTCAGGTGATATGATTGTGTAGAAAATATCAAGGAGTTAACAACATGTGTGTGTGTGCACCGACATACATGTCTTAGCACGAATAGGTGAGTTTAGCAAAGTTGCAGTATTAAAGGTTACAGAAATATTAATCATATTTCTATTTATCAGTAATGTACAACTAAAAAATGAAACAAATAAGAATGGTACCATTGAGAATAGTTTCAACAATTGGAATCTTCAGATATAAATCTAATAGACTATGTACAGAATATGAATGCTCAAAACTACCAAAGTTGGTATAGAGAGATACCATATTCATGGATGGGAAGACTGAACAGTATAAAGATGCCAGTTTTCCCCAAATTGACTTACAGATTGAAAGCAAATTGTGGGTGGGATTGGCAGTAGTGGGAAACTTCCACTTACCAGTGGGGGTGGCACACTTCATCGGATAGGGTAACTGACTAATGAACATTTGTATACCTAACCTAGTATTGTACCCCACATCTGTAAAACAAAAAATTTTAAAAAGAATCATTAGGATCTTTAAACCTAACCAGATTAGAAAGCCAAATCTAGAAAACCCAGAACTAATTCAGAAGGGGAAAAAAAGCAAATCCAATCAAAATATTGGCAGCATTTTTAATATATGTACACAACTGATTATAAAACCTACATGAAAAGTTAAAAAAACTAGAATAACCAAGATAATTTTTAAAAAGAAAAATTAATTTGGAGGAATTATATTACCCAGTTTTAAGACTTACTAAAATTTCAGTAATCAAATCAATGTAGTGTTTCTGAATGAATAAACAAATTGATTAAAAAACCACAATGGTTTATGTAGCCCCACCCAATTGTTTTTGACAAAATGTGGAAACAAGATGTAGAAAAGACAGTTTTAAAAACAAATGGTTTCTGAACAACTGGACATCCACATGCCAAAAATGAAAAAAATAAAGAACTTTTACCTGAATCTTAAATATTTAAAAAATTCTCTCAAAATAGATTATAAACTTAAATATATAACATAAAACTGTATATTTTAGCTTTGCAAAATTTATTTATTTATTTAATTTTTTATTTTAAAGATATGGGGTTCAAACCGGGCTCGGTGGCTCAGCCTGTAATCCCGCGCCTTTGGGAGGCTGAGGTGAGTGGATTGCCTGAGCCCGCGGGTTCGAGACCTGCCTGGGCAGCGAGACCTCATCTCTACAATAAAATCAAAAAATTAGCCAGGCGTGGTAGCGTGCGCCTGTAATTCCGGCTACTTGGAAGGCTGAGGTGGAAGGATCGCCGGAGTCCAGCGGGTCGGGGCTGCGGTGGCCGGGAGCGGCCACTGCGCTCCACTCTGGGCGACCGAGTGAGACTCCAACTCAAAAAAAAAAAAAGATATGGGGTTCAATTCAGGGTTAGGTATACCAATGTGACTGTCTTTTGCATATTTATTTTATACCCTGAGACTTTGTCAAATCCTTTATAACTGCAAGGAGGTTTTTGACAGATCCTCTTAGGCTTTTGAGGTATAGGACCATGTCGTCTGCAAAGAGGGAAAACTTAAATTCCTCCTTTCCTATTTGGAAGGACCACCTGACCACCTTCTCTTGTCTGATTTCTCTAGCTAGGACTTCCAACACTATGTTGAACCGGAGGGGTGAGAGTGGGCATCCTTGTCTTGTTCCGGTTTTCAGAGGTAATGGTTCCAATTTCTGTCTGTTTAGCAGTTTGTTGGCTGTGGGTTTCTCATAATGCCTTTTACTATTTTGAGATATGCTCCACCTATGCCTAGATGTTCGAGGATTTTTATCAAGAAGGGGTGCTGGATTTTATCAAAAGCTTATCCTGTGTATAATGATATAATCATGTGGTTTTTATATTTACATCTGTTGACGTATTAATTATGCTTATGGTCTTGCAGATGTTGAACCAGTCCTGCATCCCAGGGATGAAGCCTACTTGATCATGGTGGATGATTTTTGAGATGTGTTGTATCTGATTTGCTAGAATCTTGTTGAGAAATTTAGTGTCTATGCTCATCAAGGATATTGGTCTGTAGTTTCTCTTCTTTGTTGGATCTTTACCCGGTTTGGGTATATATGTGATGTTAGCTTCATAAAATGATTTGGGGGGCATTCCATCTTTCCTGATTGCCTGGAATACTTTCAGTAGGATTGGTATCAGCTCCTCCTTGTATGTTTTGTAGAATTCTGCTGGAATCTGGTCCAGGGCTTTTTGTTTTTTGTTTTTGTTGTTGCTGTTTTTTTGCAGGTAGCTTTCTTGTGACATAGATCTCCTGGGTTGTTATTGGACTATTTAAGGTCCTGATTTCTTCAACTTGGGGAGGTTGTGTGATGCCAGAAAGTCCCCCATTTCATTTAGGTTTCCAAGCTTGTTTCCATACTGTGATACATAGTAATCTATGATAATCTTTTGTATTTCTTCGGGGTCAGCTGTGACTTGATCTTTTGCATTTCTGATCATGTTTATTTGACTTTTTCTCTCTTTTTCTTGGTCAGTCTAGCTAGGGGACCATCAATCTTATTTATCCATTAAAAAAACCTGCTTTTGGTTTCATTAATGTTTTGCATTATATTTTTGTCTTCTATGACCCGAATTTGGGCTTTTATTTTGGTGATCTAGATTCTTCTGCTGAAGTTTGGGTTTTGGTGGTCTTGCTTTTCCAGCTTGCTTAGGTGATTTGTTAAGCTGTGAACTTGTGCTCTTTCCATTTTCTTCATGTGTGTTTGTAGAAATAATTCCTCTCTTCTGACTGCTTTCATGGCATCCCATAGGTTTTGGTAAGATGTTTCTTTGTTATCATTTGTTTCCAGTTATCTTTTATTTATTTATTTATTTTATTTATTTATTTTGAGTTGGAGTCTCACTCTGTTGCCCAGACTGGAGTGCAGTAGCACACTCCCAGTCACTGCTGTCTTGACCTACTGGGTTCTGGCGATCTTCCTGCCTCCGCCTTCCAAGTAGCCAGAACTACAGATGTGTGCTACTGTGCCCAACTAATTTTTTATTTATTGTAGAGACAAGGTCTTGCCAAGTTGCCTGGGCAGGTCTCGAACCCATGACCTCAGGCAATTCACTCACCTTGGCCTCCCAAAGTGGTGGGATTACAAGCTGAGCCACCGAGCCTGGCCTCCAGTTATCTTTTTGCTTTGATGTCCATGTTGACCCAGGAGTTGTTTAATATCATGGTGTTTAATGTCCATGTCTTTGTGGGTTTTGTGGGAACTTTGTTGGTGTTGATATTTATTTTTATTCGACTGTGGTCTGAGAAGGTGCATGACAGAATATCAATCTCATGGAATTTGTTTATGCTTGATTTATGACCAAGGATGTGGCTGATCTTAGAGTGCGTTCCATGTGGTGATGAGTAGAATGTATATTCCGTGGTTGTTGGATAAAGAGTTCTGTAGGTATCGATGAAGTCCATTTGGTCAAGCATCGTTTGAGGTTCCAGATCTCCTTTTGGTATGGATGATCTGTCTAGGGGTGCTGGTGAGGTGTTTAAGTTCCCAGCTATGACACTGTTAGAGTCAATATCTTTTTTTAGTTTGCCTAGCAGCTGCTTTATGAAATTGGTGCTCTTATGTTGGGTGCGTATATGTTTAGGATGGACATTTCTTGTTGATGGATTGAACATTTTATCATTACGTAGTGACCTTCCTTTTTAATTTTCAATAGCTTAAAGGGTATTTCCGCTGATATTTAGACCACAACTCCTGCTTTCTTTTGTGTTCCGGTGGCCTGAAATTTCGTTTCCCATCCTCTAACTTTGAGTCTGTGAGAGTCCTTTATGGTGAGATGAGTCGCTTAGAGAAAACAGACTGTAGTCTCACGAGATTTTATCCAATTTACCATTCTGTGTCTATTCAGTGGTTCATTTAGTCCATTCACATTTGTGCTAATTATTGTGATGTGAGAGTTTATCCCTGCCATGCGGTTCTTATAGAGTTTGTTGTTTGTTTATTTGTTTGTTGTCTTTCTTTTGATTTTTGGGTTGATTCATGTGTGTCTCCATCTTTTTCCTGCATTCTTGTGAAGGGCATTTGTTGATCTTTTTTGCCTTTCTTCTGTATTTAATACTTCTTTAAGTGTTTCTTGTAGAGCTGGTCTGTAGGCAGCGTAAACTCTTAGGGATTGAATGCCTGGGAGGGATTTTAATTCTCTATCACTGATGGAACCTAGCTTCTTGGTTGAAATTGTTTATCTTTGAAAATCTGGAAATTGAGCTTCAAGCTCTCCTAGCCTCAAGTGTTTCTGTATAAGGCTGCTGCTATTCTAACTGGTCTTTCCTGGTAGACAGTCTGACCTTTCTTTCTTTCTTTCTTTTTTTTTTTTTTTGAGTTGGAGTCTCACTCTGTCACCCACACTGGAGTGCAGTGGCCGCTCCCGGCCACCACAGCCTCGACCTGCTGGGCTCCGGCGATCCTTCCGCCTCAGCCTTCCGAGTAGCCGGAATTACAGGCATGTGCTACTACGCCCGGCTGATTTTTTTACTTATTGTAGAGATGAGGTCTCGCCTCGTTGCCCAGGCGGGTATCGAACCCGCGGGTTCAGGCAATCCACTCACCTCAGCCTCCCAAAGGCGCGGGATTACAGGCTGGGCCACCGAGCCCGGCTGACCCTTCTTTCTTGCTGCCTTTAGGATTTTTTCTTTTATACCTACTTTGTGTAGGCAAATTACTTTGTGCCTGGGTGTTGGTCTTCTCATTTGTTGTCTTGCAGGGGTTCTCTGAATCTCTTGTGTTTGAATAGTCATGTTGTTGATGAGATGAGGGAAGTTTTCTTGGATAATTTCATGGAATGTTTTTTCCAGGGTGGTCTCTGTCGCTCTATCTGCCTCAGAGATTCCAATTAATCTTAGGTTCAGCCTCTTGAAATAATCACTCATCTCTTGAAGGTTTGGCTCTGTCTTTTCAAGCTTATTTTCTGTTTTTAACAGTTTGGGTTAGTTCCATATTTTGATCCTCAATCTCTGAGATTCTTTCTTCTGCTTGGATAATTCTGTTTTCCATGCTTATCAGTGTGCTTCCTCTCTATATTCTTTATTGCTGTTATCTCAGTTATCAACTCCTTCATTCTTTCTTCTTGTCTCTCCCATTTTTATTTATTATCTCTATTAATATCTTGATATCTGGTTTTGTGGTTTGAGTTCAGTCATTCTGGGGGTTCTTCATTATTTGAGTTCCGGAGTCTGTGGCTGACCTCCCAGGGGTCTGTGTGAAACTCATTCTTTCTTTGGTTTTTCTTGATTTGTGTAGCCTCCCCACACCCCACCATTTTTTACCTCTTCTTTAATTCTGTCGTTCAGTGATGGGGGGATAGCTTTTATTTCTGTTTGCTTAATCTCCTATTCTTCCTCATGTAGACCCCCTGGTTTTGTTCAATTCTGAAGCTGGATTAGGGGTGGGGGCTTGTACTTTTTTGCAGTTTTGGGATTTAATTGAGGAGGAACGGCGACTGAGAAGCTGCCTGCAGATCCAAGCATCTGCTGACAGGTGTGCAGGCCCCCTTGAGCCCACTTCCCACTGCCTTATAATCTGTCCATGCAGTGGGGTGTCGGTTTGCGCCTGGAAAGCAAAATAAGAGAAGAAAAGGGAAAAGAAGGGAAGAGGAAGAGAGTTTGGGAGAGAGAAGAGGGGAAACAGACAGGCATACCAACTGACAAAGAAGCAGAGAGACAAAGACAGAAAACAAAAAAGACAAAAACATACAGACAATCACACAAGCAAACACCCCCCCCCGCTAGTGTACTCTCCCTCAAAAATCCCATACATAAACAGAAAATCTAAAAATCATTAAAATAACAGAAACAAAGCAAATACAGAAATGTAAACAAACACAGAAAGAAAGAGAGAAGAAAAAAAGCTGAAACTTAAAAAAATACCCGAACAAACAAGGGAAAAAACCTCACTCTCTGGCCGTTTCTGCAAGTCCAGCTTCCTTTCAGGCCTTAGGGGCCTTAGGGCCCAGCTCTGGCCTCCAGCCCTCCCCTCCACCCTCGGCGCAGGCACAGGCGGGTGGTCTCCGCGTGGGTCGGACGCCTCGTGGACGCCTGCGGAGGGAGGACGGGTCAGATCCGGACTCGACCAACGTGCTGCTCTGGCTGTCCCGCCTCCCGCTCAGCTCTGACGTGCTGTGCCTGCTCCGGTGTGGGGAAGGGGCTTCTGTCTGCCCGAGTCCGGCAAGACGAGACGGAGGTCCCGAGATGGAGGCTGGGCGGGCGTGGGGGAGCGACGCGGGTCTCCGCCCGGTCCGGGGCTGAGAAGCTGGTGCCCGCTGGCGTCTGGTCGCCGGCCCTGGCGCTCGAGTCCAGATTTGCACGACCTGCCTTCTCCGCGGATCCCCCTGCCCGCGCCCCGTCTGCGGCTGCAGGTGGCGGTGGCGGCTGTTCTCTGCCGAGTCCGGCGCCAGGTGGTGCGGGGCGGCTGTTCTCTGCGGCCTCCTCTCAAGAGAGGCCGGGGAACGGCAGGTGGTCCTGCATGCCCGAGTCTGCGACCTCAGGGTGGTGGGCTGCTGCCGTCACCTCCGGAGGAGAGCCCCAGGCGCATGAACCGAGTCTCCCCTCCGAGGACTTGCGCCGGCCCAGACCCACAGCTGCGGAGAGTCCTATGGACGCTTGCTTTGGCGGAGACTCTGACAGTCCAACCCCTTCCATCGCCGTCTTGCCCAGAAGCCAGAACTGTACACTTTTAGAGGAAATATAGTAGTGACATTTCTTGACGTAAGGTCAGGCAGTGGATTCTTAGATATGAGGCCAAAAGTTCAATACCATAAAAGAACATAAATTAGCTGGGATCTATCAAAATAAACATACTCTTTTTCTACAAAAGGCATGATTAGAAGTGGGACAAAAAGAGGTGACAGATTAGGAGAAAATATTTTCAAATATCCTATAAAAGGAAGGACTTGTATACAGACTGTATGAAGAACTGTCAAGATTCAAAAACAAAAACAATAAAAACGACCCACTTAAAAAGTGGGCAAAAGATCTGAATAGGCACTTCCTCAAATAGCATATACAGATGGCAAGTAAGCACATAAACAAAGTTCAACATTGTTGGTCATAACAGAAACACACTTAAAACCACAATGAGATACCGCTATACACCTCTCAGGATGGCTCGTTTTTTTAAGTACTCACCATATTGAGTGATGTGAGTAACTGCGCTACTGATGGGTTGCTGGTGGGCACGTAAAGTATTGCAACCACTTCTGAAAGCAGTTGGCAGTTTTTTATGAAGTTAAACATACACTTATCATATGACACAGGGATCACACTGCTAGGTACATAGCCAAGTGAACGGATGGTCTATGTTCACAGAGAAACCTGTACAGGAATGTTTTTGGTAGTTCTATTTCATACTCACCCACACTTGAAAACAACTCAAACGCTCTCCAACAGGCAGCTAAGCAAAGTGTCGTATATCCATGCAATGGAATACCACACGGCAATGCAAAGAAATAAACTGCTGATATGCAAAGTAACTTAAATGACTCTCAGAGACATCATACTATGGGGGAAAAAGCCAGCTTTGAAAGGTTATGTAGTGACCGGTTTTGTTCAGATGACATTCTCAGCAAGACAAAAATGCAGTGACAAAGAACAAATTAGTGGTTAGGAGCGGGAAGTGTAACTTCGAAGAAATGACATGAGGAATTTGGGGGGAGGACAGTGGAACTGTTCTGTGTCTTGATTAGGGTGTTTATATGAATTTGTATACATATTAAACGTCATGAACTGTACACCAGCAAAAGCCTATTTCACTTTATGTGGTTTAGAAAAAAGCCTATATCTTTTAGTACTTTGGTTCAATTTAATAGTTTGCTGTTGTTGCTTGGTTTTTTTTTTGAGCACCTACTATGGAAAAACCGTGGTTATGTAGTCAGGCTTAAATGACATTTGACCCCTTCTCTGAAAAGTCCTTGGTCTACAAGATTTTCCAGCTACAAAAGACAAGCATATCCTTACAGAGACCCTGTGAGGTGGGAAGTCTCACTAGTTCCCGAGGCTCTGAGGGGCTCTGCAGGTTGCGCAAGGACCTGGACTCTCTGTGCTTTTACACCCAGGCCGCTGCCACTGCCCATGCAGCCTCCCGGATATCCAAGGAGCGGGGAATGCAGCCTGGAGGCTGACTGCTCTGTAGACGTGATCTCTTCAGGCTAATTAAGGCAAAGCATCCTTAGTTAGGCTTTTACTGAAGGACACACGGATGTCTGTCGGGCGCAAGCTCGAGGAGCCTGAGTCTAATCAGCGAGAGTACGTCTCATGCTCAGCCCTACCACTATGAACACACACTCTGCCCCTGGGAATTTCAATTCCTCCCATCCTCCCCGTCAATCAGAAAAATGGGACAATAAACTTTATTCATAAGTTGTTGTAAAGATTCAGTCAGATGAGCCGGGCTCGGTGGCTCAGCCTGTCATCCCGCGCCTTTGGGAGGCTGAGGTGAGTGGATTGCCTGAGCCCGCGGGTTCGAGACCCGCCTGGGCAGCGAGACCTCATCTCTACAAAAAATCAGCCGGGCTTGGTAGCGCATGCCTGTAGTTCTGGCTACTTGGAAGGCTGAGGCGGAAGGATCGCCGCAGCCCAGCAGGTCGAGGCTGCGGTGGCCGGGAGCGGCCACTGCACTCCAGTCTGGGTGACAGAGTGAGACTCCAACTCAAAAAAAAAGATTCAGTTAGATGGAAATGGTTTATTTAAAGCCTGCTACAAAGCCCGGGGCCCATAGAGAGTACTGATGAAGTAAATTTCCATCCCAGTTTGGATAACTCTGAGGTTTCACACTTGTGGGTCGTAGAAAGGGAAAAAGGAAGAGACATTGGCTGGACCCCAACCACGTGCTGGGTCCTTTCGGTCAATCGCTTATTTTGCCTTCCCTGCAGCTATACAGGGCATAGGTCACTGGACCGTTCTATAGCTGCATGAATTTTAGTCCTGGGTTTACTTTTCTCTTTGAGAGCAATGTCCAACTGGGAGTACTGAAGGAGTCAAATTTTTCCTCCCTTGGACTTGCATAAACCATTTACCATTTGGCTACTTGTTAGGAGTCTTTTAATTTATGTCTCAGGATTTCGCATTCAACCAGTATTTTTCCAGAGCATTGTACATGTTACCTGCTCAATAGATATTTATTAGATGGATGAAACTATTGATTGGCTGGGGAAAAGACAGGAGCTAGGGCAACCATTTTAGTTATGAGCCATTGGAATCTGGCATGTAATCTGTGGTTATCAGTAAATACCTCAACCAATATCATTCTGGCTGTTAGTGACACTTCTCTGAAATTCTCCTCCAGAAAACTGGGGAAGGACAGCATGCCTTTTGGAAAATTCAAAGAAGAAACTCTTGGGTAGTTATGCTTCTGTTTGAGCAGGTTATATTCTTTCATAAAATAATGGATGCTTAGCCTAATTGAATAATTTCTTGTTTTGTGTTGGCATTGAAAACATTAGATGTTCTCATTTCTTTGCCATCAGATACAGGGGAAGAGTTTTACTTGTTTCCTCTTTTAGTTTGGAGCCTTCCAAAAGTAGTCTTAATAACAAATATTGACTCAAGACAGTATAATGCAATGGTAAGAACACAGATTTAGAACTCAGTGGGGTCCCAAGATGATGAGAGATGCCATCCCTACTAGATGCATATGAATTTAAGCCAAAAATGTCAATATTGCTATGCTTCTATTTCTGCATGTGTAAAGTCAGAATAGCATGCTTATTTTTTCAAGGTTGTGAAAATTAATGTATGTCATATATAAGACAACTGCACCTGTTTTCAAATAATTTTCTCTTTACTCTCACATCACTTAAAAAAAGAGCTGTGGATTTTACTTGTGATGGTATGTCAGCTATCAATTTCTTTCCTCTCAGCTCTAATTGCACCTCAATTAGGGTGCTCTGCAGTAAATTATAGAATTTCATCGAGCATTTCTTCTCTACATTGATATCAATATTGAGGTTTTTGGTAGAGGGTGCATTGGACAAGGTAGTTTCCAGTATGTACAGGGAATTGATGAAGGTTAAAAATATAAATAAAAGACATCCAGATTGGAAAAGAAGTGAAACTATCTTTACTCACAAGTGGCATGATCTTGTACATGGAAAATCCTAAAGATTCCACTAAAATTCCCATGAAACAAAGCATCCAATTCAGAGAATTTTCAGGATACAAGATAAACATGCAAAAATTAAGTGCATATCTGCTTTACATCCCCCAGTGATTAGTGATGTTGAGTATCTTCTTATGTGCTTATAGATCAGTTGTGTATCATAGGAGAAATGTCTATTAAAATATTTTGCTTATTTTTTAAATGAGTTGTTTATGTAATTTGAGTTTTAGGAGTTCCTTATATGTTCTGAATATTAATTTCTTACCAGGTGTATGCTTTGTAAATATTTTCTATCATTCTGTTGATTGCCTTTTTACTCTGTTGATATTGTCTTTTGATGTACAAACGTTAAAATTTTTATGAAGCGCAATTTGTCATTTTTTTCTTTTGTTGACTGTCTTTGGTGTCATATCCAAAATATTGTTGCTGAAGTCAATGTTGTGAAGCTATTGTCCCATGTTTTCTTCTAAGAGGTTTACTGTTTTTGATCTTGCATTAATATCTTTGATACACTCTGAGTTAACTTTTGTGTATGGTGTTATGAAAGGGTCCACCTTCATTCTTTTGCATGTTGACATTGTTTGAGATATCACCAAGCATCCATTGAAATTACTATTATATATATCTATATATATATCTATATATATATATTTTGAACAGCACATAAATATTGGTGAGGATGTGGAAAAATTGGAACCTGTGCGCTGGTGGAGATGTAAAATGGTGTGACCACTGTGGAAAACAGTATGGTGGCTCCTCAAAAAATTAAACATAGAATTACTATATCATCTAACAATTTTGCTTCTGAATATATACCCCAAAATATTGAAAAGGGGTCTTGAACAGGTATTTGGACACCCGTGTTTATAGCAGCATTATTCACAATAGTTATTGGAGGCATCACACTTGTCCATCAATAGAAGAATGAATGTGCAAAATGTGCTATATACTTACATTGGAAAACTATTTGTATAAAGAGGAAGGAAATTCTGGCGCATGCTATGAAATGGACGAAACCTGAAACATTATGCAAGTCACAAAAAGACCAAAACTATGTGATTCCACCTATATGAGGTACTTAGTCAAAATCACAGAGACAAGGTAATAGAATGGTGATTATCAAGGGCTTGGGAGAGGGAGAAATGGGTAGTTATTGTTTAACGGTTATAGAATTTCAGTTTTACAAGATGAAAAGTTATGTGGACGTGGGTGGTGGTGATGGCTGCACAACAGTGTGAATGTACTTAAGATCACTGAAATGTCCACTTAAAAATGGTTATGATAATACATTCATGTTATATGTATTTTGCCACAATTTCAAAAATTAGAAAACAATCCGCTACATTTATATACACTAGTAATTCAAATTCAAAAATGAAACTAAGAATGCAATTTAACCTACCACACATCAAAAAGAATAAAATACTTAGAAATAAGTTAAATAAAGGAAATGCAAGACTGTTGAAAGAAATAAAAAAAGTTTTAAATAAATGAGAAGATATCCCTTGTTCATAGGTCAGAATGTTTAATATTGTTTAGAGGGTAATACTCCCCAAATTGATCTACAGAATTGACTCAGTCGCTATTAAAATTTCTGGTGTTTTTTGGCATAAATTGATAAACTGACCTTAAATTCCATACAAAGCTATGAAGACACAGAAGAGCCAAGACAGTCTTAAACCAGAACACAACTGGGGTCTCAACAGTTCCCAATTTAAAAACTTACCACAACACTACATTAATCGAGACAGTGTGCTGTGGCATAAAGGTAAACATATAGAGCAACAAAGCGTATTGGAGTCCAGAAATAAACACTTACACTTATGGCTAATTGATTTTTAACAAGACTAGTGATAATTCGATGGGAAATATAATAGCTTTTACAACAAAAGAAGCTGTAACAGTTGGATATCTTTATGCAAAAGAATGAAGTTGGACCCTTTTCTTACCCCATACTCAAAAATTGACTCAAAATGAATCATTGTACTAAATGTAAGAACCAAGACTATAAAACTCAAAAAACATAAAAATACATCTTTTTTTGACCTGATATTAGGCAACAAATTCTTAAATTTGACACCAAAGTGTGAGCAGCAAAGAAACAAATAGCAGGAGGCCAAGCTCGCCCCTGCCCTTGGCCCTGGTCATCATTGGCTCCCGGGCTACAGCAATCATGGAGAACTTGCTTCAGATTGTGAGTGACCACTGGGTTCCTATACTTGTCCTTATGGGATTTGTCACCGGATGTTATTTAGACAGAAAGAATGATGAAAAGTTGACAGCCTTCCAGAATAAGAGAATGTTGTTTAAGAGAGAATTGAGACCCAATGAAGAAGTTACCCAGAAGTAAAGACTGGCTGAATCACCAATATTGTTTTTTAAAAAGAGAAACAAACAGATACATTGGACTTCATTAATGTTGAAATTGTATGTAAAAAAGGAAATTATCCAGAAAGTAAAAAGACAAATTACAGAATGAGAGAAAATATTTGTGCATCATATATCGGACAAAAGCTTGGTATCTTGATACATAAAAAACTCTTATAACTCAACAACAAAAAAAAAATGACAATTAAAAATGGGCAAGGAATTGAATAGACATCTCCAAAGAAAATATGAAAAAATGTTCAACATCATTGACTTTTAAGAAAACGCAAATCGAAATCACAATGAGCTACCATTTCACACACAGTAGGATGATTGTAACAATCAAAAAACAAACAAAAAATGGAGAAAACCAAACACTTAAGAAAATGGAGAAATAGAAACCCTTATATATTTCTAGTGGGAAAGTAAAATGGTGCAGCCGTTGTGGAAAACGGTTTGGCAGTTCCTAAAAAAATTAAACACAGAGTTTCTGTATGACCCAGAAATTTCACTGCTAGGTATATACCCAAGAGAAAGAAAAATGCTTGTCCATAAAAAACCTTGCTCATGATTTTTTGCAGCAGCATTATTTATAACAGCCAGAAAGTAGAAATGACCCAAATGCCCATCAACTGATACATGGATAATTAAAATTTTGCATATTCATATTGCAAAACATTATTTAGCCTTCAGAAGAAATGAAACCCTGATACCTGCTGCAACATGGGCAAACCTTGAAAGCATGACGCTAAGAGAAAGAAGGACTGCATGTTGTGTGATTCCATTTATATGAAATGTCCAGAATGAGCAGCTCTTTACAGACAGAAAGTAGGTTAGTGCTTGTCTAGGGCTGCGGAGACTTGTGGACGGGGAGGGAGATAAGTAGTGACGGCTGCGAGGTGTTTCTTTCTGGGGTGATGAAAATGCTCTAAAACTGTGGTCACGGTCGCACAACTTTGTGGATGTACTAAAAACCATGGGCTCACATACTTTAGCTTGGTGACTTTCATTGCATGTGAATTATGTATCGTTGATGTTGTTTAAAACCACATACACGCAAGAACGGCGGGCTACAGGACAGATGGACGGGCCCTTGAGAGCCGACTTCCCAGACAGTGCCTTCCTTTGCCAGCCTTGAAGTCCTCCGTCCTTCATTCTTTTCTGCTTTCTTGCCACTTCATAGATGAGTATGTGAGAAGAATCACAGGATGTCCTTCCTGGGAAGCACAGTCATCAGTGAGCATTTCCTTTCGGGACGTGTCTGCAAAGCCAGTAACTAAAGTTCCCTCTGCCTCCTGGGAAGCCCCTGGCTGCCCAGAGGTAGCCCGTAGCGATCCCAAGCTCCCTGGAGTGCCTCAATGAACGTCTTCTGTCCCCGCCCGGCATACCCCTGCACGCCCGGGCTGGTATTTAGCTTCACGCTTGTATTCAGCAGTGAAGACATTGACGACATTTTCACAAATCCCTGAGTGACAAAATATGGAACTTGACTGATGAAATCCTAAGTTTAAGTACACAAATGGTAGGGAAGACAGGGTGATTTTTCTCATAATGAAGCATGTTTGATATTGGAAAAGACATGTTAATATTGTGGTGTCACTAGTATCTATTTCAGTCAATTTTGCAAAAAAAATGGAGCGAAGTTATGTTCCTGAATAATTCTAGCTCCTAGATGCCGGTTTGGTTGATGTTAACGGGCAGCTTTATCATCATATTGTTGTGTGACTCTCGGTTTTATTTCACATTCAGTTTTATTTATAGTGCAGGCACACAGGCTTGCTAAGGAGACACTTTTAAAGCAGTTTTCAGCTGTCTTTGGGGAGCAATTAGAGAATACTTTGGGGGCAATGGTCTAATTTAGTTATTCAGTTACCATCCTTTCCAGGTGACACATTCTACCAAATGGATTGTGAATGTGTTCCAAGTATTATTTTCCTTTAAAAATAGTCTGGTTGTAAAACAGTTGAAAACGTCACCATCTGTGTATGCAGGGCCTTGCAGATTTGAAATGCTCTCCCAAGCGTGGTCCTGTCAGAAGCTTGTGCTCAAGGCCATCCCGGGCAACAGCAGGGCATGGGTCGGGGGTCACACTGGGTGTCTCCTCTCTCTCCTGCCTCTGTTGGACCGAAACCAGGCCGATCACTTATGACGTCTTCTTCCCTCCCATCCTGGAGGGACTATATTCAGCCTGTCCTCTGGTGCCTTCTGGTTTTTCCTGGTGGAAATGTGGGTGGTCAGTGGGTGTGATGGATTCCCAGCTGGGAAGCAGCAAGAGAGTGGCCCTGGGCGGTGTGGGCTCAGCCAGCCGGCATGTCTGCTTCTTGCAGTGTAGAGTGAGCACAGCTCCGTCTTCCCACGCCTGCGGGATGATCCCTTCTCAGATGTTCTGAAGAAACCTTCCGGAAGTCCTTCCTGGCCCAGAGCCCTGACGGCACTGTCTCCGCTGCCCCTCGGGGATGGGAAGGACATGATGACGTGAAATCAAACATGGTTCTGAGCATTGACTTTTCCAGCCAAGTGGACCCCGTCTGTGTCTTCACCTTCCTCCTCTTTAAGACCCGTGTCTGGGAGGCCATGCTGCTTACAAGGAGGCTGCAGCCTCTAGCCCACTGGTCCTGGCATCTTCGACACAGTCCCACCTCTCCCCTTTTGGGGCCAGGGCTCAGCTGAGACCAGGTCTGCACGGCTGGAGCTTGGGACGCTCGGGGTGCCACGCACAAGCCCTTCCGACAGCCGAGCGCCCTTTTCTGTCATAGCTGGCCCCTGATCTTCGCGAAGGACACACGGGCTTCCGGGTCGCACTCACTCTCCAAGTGACCCCAGGGAGCCCCTGAGCCTCTCAAGCCAGTCACATCGTCAGTAAGAGAAGTGTACTCTCGGCGGCAGGCTGCTGCGAGGTGGTAGTGGCAGGCACACATTAGCTGCCCAGCCAGAGCCAGGCACGGCCTCCCTCAGCCCTCGGGGACCGAATCTCTGGCAGGGGTCAGGGCCACGACTCCCAGGCCGACCCCGCGTCCTCCCTCACGGGCACTGTTGGGCCGGTGTGGCTCGAGAAGCCAGGGCTGCTCCTCCGAATTCCTGGTGCTGCCCTGCAGCTTAAGTGTTGTCTCGTTTTCTGTAACCGATAATCCCATTATGAAATTGAACTCCAAGTCAAAGGAGGAGGGGAAGAAAACCTCATGAAAACCACAACCAAGATCTTGTCAAGAGGACTCTGCTCACAATTTTTCCGTTTTTTGCAGAGAACAACAGGCCTCGTGGTGAATTAGACTGAGGCTGAGGTATGGGGAGGTCTGAGTCTGGCCCCAGCCTTGCCTGGCCCAGGTGACTCAAGGTCGGTCCTGCCCCACCTCTGGCAGCGGCAGGTGGAGCAGAGGATCCACGGGCCAGCCTGGCCCAGGACTCCATGTCCCGGGTCACGGGGTAGGAGGGACTCCACTGGGAATCCCAGTCGCCACGGACTGACACTCGGGGCCCCCTGAGCACACGCATGGCCCCCAGGCTGTGTCCCTACGGAGCCTACAGAGAGACACATGCCCAGCCAGTCATGCATGTGCTCATGTGGAGCATGAGCATGAGTAGGACGGGGGTGGAGCAGGACAGGTGTGAGCAGCGCAGGTGTGAAGCAAGGCAGGTGTGAGCAGAACAGGTGCAGAGCAGGTAGGGGTGGAGCAATACAGGTGTGAGCAGGAGAGGTGTGGAGCAGGACACGCGTGAAGAGAGGTCCTCGAGAGAAGTTCGCACTGCAGAGAAGAAGACGGCAAGGAGCGTGGAGGCCGCGGTGCCTCGGGAGCGGAGACTTCAAGGATGAGGATCTCTGCTTGTGGAAGGGACGAGACCGCCAGAGGGCGAGCCGCAGAAAAGGCAGGGAGACGCGGGGTCTGTGGACCTCTGCACCTGAGCCTCAGTCCGGGACCCTGGAAGCCCTTTAAGGCTAAGCAAACTGGTGAGCCGTAGGAGCTCTGGATTGAGTTATAGCACCTGCCTGCACGTCTCTGTCCCTGCAGTGGCTCTCGCCTCCCCTGCCTGCTCCTGGGCGGGATCCCTGCTGCTGGCAGTGGGAGGTGGTGAGGGGAAAGCACGTCCGCAGCCAGCAGTCCCCACCTGCCTGCAGGGCTTCTGTGTGGTTTGGGGCCGCTACGCAATAAGCCTCCCCACCTGCCTGCAGGGCTTCTGTGTGGTTTTGGGCCGCTAAGGAATAAGCCAAGCCTCCTCATCCTTGAACAGGGCCTGCTCGTCCCCGCCTCCCAGGGCTGATACAAGGATGCACCCTGGGTGGCCACTTCTTCCTTGCCACTTAAGGAACGTGTGTTTTCCTCCCAAACACACACTGAGGTCTCTGCAGTGAGACAGAAGCCAACATCTTGTCCCCAGCCCGCTGGAGAAGGGGTGAGAAGAGCTCTGCATTGAAGCCAGGGCAAGGGGCACAGATCTGACCACAAGGGCCTTGATGGGTGTTCCTGGGACGCCAGGCTAACTCTGGAGTCCATTCTCAGGACATGCTTAGGATAAGCTGCAACGAAGATGGCAAGCTTGAACCTTCTGCTGCGCCCTGCAAGAATGGGGGGCAGAGGGGTCTCAGGGGCCAGGCAGGCCACAGGAGGCTTGGACCCCGGGCCCTCTACAGCCCTCTGCTTTCCCTGCTGTCAGTGGGGACGCTTTCTGAGACAACATGGGGCTGCCCTCTGCCCTTCCAGGCGGGGTCACATGCTCTGAGCACAGGGCCGGGCTCCTGGACTCGTCTCGGCCTGCCTTTCCATCTCTTTTCCGATGCTGCTGCACAGCCGAACAAAGCCAGCTGTGAGGCTGCAGGTTCCCTCCCGGGGATTTTTCGCTGAAACCTCTCTTCCTGCTGACATGCCTGATTCCGCCGTCCAGGACTCAGCTCCAGGGCCACCCCACGGCCTTCCCTGAGCACCCGGCCCCCTGCCCCCTCCTCGTCTGGCCCCGTCTCTCCACAGAATCCTCCGCGTGCATCTCCACACCTGCCGTACCGGCCACCTCTCCCCTCGGAGCCTCTCGAAGGCCGGGAGGTACCTTGCTCCTGGGGGTCTCCTGCCCCTGCCTGGTGCCTGACCCAGCCCCGCACTCTGCCGTGACTGTGGCGTGGACGATTATGTCCACAGCCCCTCCAGAGGCATCTCCGCGGAACCGCACAAGGCCGGTGCCGAGAAGAGCAAAGGCAAAGCCGGCCCCGCCCTCTGGGAAGCCGAGACCGTCCTTTCACCGGCAGTCACGTCCGGCGCAGGGCGCGGCACAGAGCAGACGCTCCCTGACTTGGGCTTGAATGAAAGAAGAGGATGAGGGTGTGGGAACTCAGGCCTCCAACCCCACTGCAAGTCGGCTCCTCCCGGGGGAGAGCATGGTGTCTGTGGCCACGTCTCGGTGAGGCCTGGAGCAGGTCCTGGGAGTCGAGCAGGCTCGTCTGCTCACCTTCTCTGTCTTTATGTGGATGCAGGGGAAGAAATGTTCAGTCTGCCTTCCTGGGTCACGGATGGCGAGTTCAGGGCCGAGAGGCCAGTGGACCTGAACGCCCTCAACCCTGCACCCGTTGGAAAGGGGACTGGTTTCTGCTGAGCACGCTCGAGATTCCGTCTTAACACCGTAATAGAGTCAATGGCTCCAAACTGATTGCACACCCTTGTCCAAGAGCTTCCCAGCCCCGTCTTTTGACTTGACAGACTTGCCCTGCTGCAGGCCCAGGAATGCCTTGAGAGGGCTCTGCCCCTCTCAGTGGAGTCCTCAAGGAACAGGAGGAGCTGGATCCTGCAGCCCCTGCCAGGGCTTCCCACACAGGCTCTCAAGAGCTCTCCCGGTATTAAAAATCGCAAGCCTGGGATGACATTAAAAACGTTAATGCACCGTAAAACTTTCTACGTGCGAGAATCTCACCTGAAGAGAAGAGAAGCCCAGCCTGTAATGGCTGGCTTTTCATCTTCTCGATGGATTTTATGATGGCAGTAACAAGAGCAATTCCACTTAAAAGACTCTTGTCAGGTACCAGTTACAGCGGATTGTAACTCGGCATGAGAAACAACCTCTACTCCCAACAAATTCGGAAGGGCCAGGAAAAAAAAAAGCAAGCACCGAGAAGTGCAGCTCCCAGAATTGCACCCCTGAGAGTCTCCGAAAGAGCTGGGGTTGAAGATCAACTGTAGGTTGGGCTACTTAAGGAGGCAAAGCACATCCTTCCATGAATCCATTTGCCATCAGGGCACACAACGAGCCCTTACGATGAGTCCAAAAATCACACCCAGGACTGGGGCACAGCGCGGCCAGGCCTGTTAGAAAAACGAAGTTGCCACTGGCAGTTTTATGTAGCCTGGACAGCAGTTTACCTGGAAAGAGGGAAAGGGTTTGTCCCACTAGGCAAAGGATTCTGGTGCCCAGTGCAAATGGTCTTTGGAGATGTCTCCGCAGAAGAAAACCACGCTCTCTTGCTCTCCTGGACTTCCTGATTGTGGCTGATGTTAGCTGTTGTGTTTTCTGTGGCATGCCATGGCCTCTCCTGATGCCCGGTGAAGTTCAGTGGCAACAACCTGCAGCCTGAGTCCTGCCAGTGGCTGGTTTTCTGGCTCCCCTGCCTGATTTGCCAGGGACTGGGCGACTGGACTGGCTTTATCGCACTGGACTGTGCAGGGAGCAAAGTCATGTGAAGCAGCAGCTTTGCATTGGAGAGCCGTTAATGAGAGGTATTTGGGTGACTGGGCTGGAGTCTTTGGGGTCAAGGTCATCTCTCAGCGGGCCTTGAACTTTGATTTCCCTTTCTTGGCTGCCTGAGGGAGGCTGATCCTTGCTTCCAAGTTCCCATGCTGGGAGATTCATATTCATTCAGGATCTGGGCCAGTGTCTGGGCCTTCTGGACACACACTCCAGCTGTAGAAGTGTCTCTTGGGTAATTTTTTACCTCCTATGGTTTCAGTGACAGGCAGATATTTCTGGGTACCATTGTCAGAGGGCAAGCAGATCACAGGACCACCCAACAGTACAAAGAAATTAACCCAGATAGTAAAACCCATGCCAGATTTACTAAGAGCACCCAGTCTGGGAAGGTGACGCCCCTCAGAGCCTTAGACAAGGGAGCAAATACACTCTGGCATGGCGTGGTTCTCTGTACAACGGAAGCTCTCATGAAGCGTTGTTTTGTTTTGTGTTCAGTGTTCAACATAGGGGCATGTGTAATTAGACTACTATACATGTGTTTAATAATCATGATCAGGCCACTAAAAATATAGTTTTCAAATAGTCTATGATAATAGCTAACTTTAGCATGCAAGTTTAAAACACAGTACTCAAAGTTGTATGTAAAATGTTATTCAAATTTTTGAAAAACAAGTTTGAAAAACTATGCATAAAAAACACTTTGGGAGAAAATAGATTGACTATTTTTTAAACAAACTTTTTTAAAAATTTAAAATAGTTTTCGATTTACAGAAAACCTGAAGATAGTACAGAGTTCTCATATTCCCCACGCCTGGATCCCCCAGCCCCAACTGTTAACATCTTACTTTACCACGGTACATTTATCAGGACTGACAAATGCATACAGCATTGGTTTTTGAACAGAGAAGGCGATTAAAAATCTCTTGGAGATGTCTCCGCAGAAGAGAACCGAGCTGTCTTGCTCTCTTGGACTTCCTGATTGTGTCTGATGTTAGCTGTTGTGTTTTCTGAAGTGTGATGTGCTCTACTTCTTCATGAACCCCAGAAGCCTGACCCCAGTACTCACTCATACCGACTCCTCCGTCCCATTGCAGGAAGGCTGTGCATGACGCAGACATGCAGGGACTGCATCTCGGTGGCCACGGCGAACAGCCTGTGTGCTGCGACCAGTGAAATAAGCTTGGGTTCCCACACAGAAGTTTCACAGATTCATGGGAGTTGGGACTGAGGTGCACTGGCAGGCCCTCCTTCCCACTTTTTGTGGGTGCTGGCAGAACCTCAGCTCACGCTTGCAGGACACTGGCCCAGGGAGAACGTGGCCTCAGCCTGATTGCCCAGCCGTCCTCACTTGGCTCAGGCCGTGTTCAAGACGGTCATTGGAGCGGCTGCAGCCTCATCTGCCTAACCAGGAAATGGGACTTGGTGTCCCGGCTTACTGGTAAAGACAGAAACAGGTGAGTGTAGAAATGCCATTGGGCTTGATTCATAGGATTTTTGCATTAGAACAGGATAAGGCAAGGATGCGGCTGTGGCCTAATGAAATGCGTGTCGGACCAGGAATGTCGCTCATAAGGACTGAGGGATGAGAATGTTTGCCATTGCTTCCCTGGTTCACTCTTCCAAGTGTGTGAGTAGATACCATGTGCCTGGCATTGTACCCTGGGATGGCATTTAACGTGAAGTCAGTCGTGGCCTTTCCTCTTCCATTTAATTACGTGTAAGAGGTTTACATTTAATCAGACTTGGAAAAGTTCCCATTCTCCTGGCGAAGACCTACCTAAAAGTGTCTCTCTGATGTATTTGGAGCCTGTCCCACAGACGTGCCCCAGGCCTGAGGGACCTGTGTCTCACAGGAGGTGATCTAGGAGGTGGGGGCAGGGTTAGGGGAGCTCTTCAAAGTCATGCCACCTTTCCAAGTCAAGAGCAGTTACCGTGGCCAGAAGAACCAGTTGGCAAAGCCGTGCTTTGTGCATCAATATGACTTCTAGGAGATAAATGGAGCTTGTTCCAGCCCTGCTTCCTGGACTGGTCACGGGAAGTCGGACAGAACTGAGGGCCTGGAATGGAGCTTCAGCTCTGTGCCCGGCAGTACACCTTTAAGGTGATGTCCAATTCAGTGCTGAGTCATGCAGAGGGAGCCGTGACTCAGTACCCCACCAAGAAGGCCTGCTGGGGAGCTGAGCTATCACTCAATGAGTCCCCCTGTACTTAAAGAAAGAGAAATGTGCCAGATTTATGCCTTTAAGGAGAGTTTGAGGAGAGTGAAATAACCAGGAACTACAACAGTTTTACTTGATGAAAAGACTGAGATGCTTTGCATAGAAGTGTTGAACGTCAGGAAACATGGATGCCTGTAGTAGCGTAAAGTGTAACATATTCATCACCGCAATGACGGTAATCTAATGACAGCAGCCCACGTATGCCAAACACCTGAGTTGAACCAGGATCTGTTTTCAGGGATTCCTGTGTGTGCTGCACTGTTACAGCCAGTCCGTGATGCGGGAATTATGAGCTGTCTTGTGGCGGGGGCAGGTTAAGCACGTGGACATGAAAGACGGCTTGCCCAAAGTCAAGCTGTCTGCATCTCTTCAAAGCCTCAGCTGCAGAGCACTGCACTCATTCTTCCATCACTTCATCCGCCCATCCACCCATGGATTCACCCATTGATCCATCCATCCATTCATCGATCCATACATCCACTCACCCAGCCATGGCATCCATTCGCTCATCCTCCCACCCATCCAGTCATCTGTCCATTCATTCGTCCGTCCATTTATCCACCTGTCCTACCATCCATCCATCCATCCATCCGTCCTTGTGAAAGGCTAGTGGCACCAGCTGATGTGTGAGCGCTGAGTGTTTTAGGGTCACTCTGGAAACCTCCGGCTGGGCTGGCTGATGGAGCAGAGCCCAGAGAACTAGCTGTGGGCGGAGTTTACGCGGGAGAGTACATATTGTTTGAGACCAAAGTGTGAAAACTTGGAACTGGAGAGAGGAGATGGATACATTTTTTTTCTCTCTGAATGATTTTCACCTTTCCCAATCAGGTAATATTTTCCTCCAACCACGAGCAGGAAAATGGACAAGAGGAGAACTATTATTCTATCTCGTTTCTAAGATTCAGGGCTTTGCCTGAGAGAGTCTCCTTCAGAACATGTCTGTGTGAAGAAGGGGCTGAGAGTTGTTGTTGCTGGTTCAATCTGTGTAAAGATAGTTTAGAACCTCTTGTAGCCGTGTCATCTAATGAATCAAATAGATTTTAGACATCATAAAATGCTGTCACTTTTCAAATGGCTGCATCCAATTTTTTTTAGCATTTCAGTTTAAAAAATGTATTTTCGCATGACAGGTTTCATTTCTGAAAAATTTTCTAAGCCAGTGTGTAAACTCCAACTTATAAACCAATAAAACTGCCAGTAGACCCTTAAGGAGAGAGGCACAAATGTTGCCACTGCTGTCAAGAGAATAAGAGCATCACTAGACCTGCCTTTTCACAGCCACTTTGATGTCCTCAGTCTGTGAAAGGATACAGGGCTGATTATATTCATGGAGTCCTAAGAGTTATAAATACCCTGACAAATATATGGCTGTGTACAGAGTACCCCAAGTGAAATATTTACATTCTGCAATTTTGTCATGGCTGTGACAGAGAGCTCAGGGCATGCCAAGCTTTGCATTATTTATGATCAACGTTGCTGCTCTCACAAAAATATGAGCAATATTAGAAGGTATCTGAGTGGAAAGCCTGATTATTTTGTTCCTTGGTGCCTTTGTTACATGGCATTCTTCACATGG
Organism: Cephalopachus bancanus; assembly: GCA_027257055.1. Lineage (NCBI taxonomy): Eukaryota > Metazoa > Chordata > Mammalia > Primates > Tarsiidae > Cephalopachus > Cephalopachus bancanus. The sequence goes on along the minus strand of JAPVLO010000252.1, from coordinate 930,918 downwards.
GTTGTCGAAGACACTTCGTGCTTTTAGCAAAGTCCATTATTTCACGTTGAAAAGACTGTCACAGAGCAAGATAATAATCATGTTGAACATAACGAAGCTAGGTCTATTAAAGAGGGGGTAAGCATTCTATGAGTGATCACGGCAGCCACCTGGGCGTCATGTTCAGCCTCTGCAGAGAATTGCGCTCTGCCACGATGGCAGACCAGGCACACGTGTATGGGACCCAGAGGAAGAGGTGGGGGATGCACCGGAAGGGAGGACTTCGCGAGGAGACGAAGATGCAGGGAAGAGAGCCATGGCGAGGGTTTGACATCCGGCCTTACTCTTGGGGCTAGGAAAAGCTCCTGTGTTCTGGAGTCTTCCAGGCAAGGAGGTGAGTTGGCTCGTTCAGCGTAGAGACCGCAGCTGGAGAAAGACTCCGCCTTTGTCAAGGAGGGGAGTTACGATCGTCCTCAGGAAGGCCGGGCCCTGTGTCAGCCAAAGGGAGGTCCAGTCCTGGAACAGGAAAGCCTGTGGGTCTTTGGGACCCTGAGTGCACCTGAGACAGATCTGCAGAGCACTGGCAGGTGGGTGAGCAGGACAGATCCTGACAAGAGTAAGAGGCAGATAAAGGTCATCTCTGAGAGGTGCTGGCCACGCGGCTGCGCCATATTGCCCTTTGGTAACGCCTGCCTCTCCCTAGAGTGCACTGACCGCCCCACACATGTGTTTGACTCCTGGAGAAGTGAAGGCACGGTCCTGAGCCCTAAGTAAGAACTCACTGCTGCCAGCGTCCACTGACCTCACTGCCCCCTGTACTGTTCCTGTCTAGAGGGTGGGGGCTGTGCACTACACACCCACTTCCCAGGCACTGAGCAAAGTGGCTGCCACAGAGTAAGTACTCTTCAGTTGCTGATTTACCAAATAACAAATTTAAATGGCACAGAAGATGCCCAGTCACTTCTTGTTTCAGCCTAAGCTCCTTAAACTTGTAAGGTGGCCTGTCCCTAGTGTGTGATCTAGGTAGGCTAGCACATAGATGCATTTACAGGCACGTAGGTGAATACACTGGCAACTTAGTGGGAGTAGACTGTTTCTGCTAAGGCAAGAATTATGTCTTCTTTGTATATGACCCCTTGCATGGCGTAGTGTCCTGAATAAGATGACTCAGTGAATATTGGTGAAAGGGAGGGAAAGAGAAGTCTGACCTTTACTTAAAAGCTTTCTGTTCTGCACTAGACCTTTTTAGCCTGGACAGTGATTGAGAAGACAATCTTCTGGGTAGGGGTATGAAACGGACTCCAGGGGAGCCGGGAGTTTAAGACTGTAGCAGCGCTTCCAAACTAAAAGTGGGAATACTACAGAATTGATTTTTGATGGTGTCCTAAGTATGCACCAAGAAGCCCTCCTGTGTCCCACCTGCAGCGTCTTAGGCTGGACCATGAGCATTAGCGTTTTACTCTCATGAAAATAAAAGCAACTCTGTGGTTCATCTGGTTGAAGAATGACAAGGTGAGATGGAAAAGCCCAGGCCACAAGAGTCAACTGACCTGAGTGGCCGTCCTAGCTTCGTGTCGTTGGACAAATCCCTGTAACTCTGAGCTTCAGATTCCTTATGTGAAGGTGGAATAATACTACTTACCCTGCCTGATTATGTATGAAAATCAGTGATACTTGTATTCAATCCTTTAATGCACAGTAGATACACAATAAGTGGCAACTAAAAAAAAAAACCAATGATAATTTTGTAAAATGCTTATCTATGGTAAACTATTTTAAATAATTTAGTGAAATAACATATGAATACCTTATCATTCCAAAAGTTCAAAACACAAAGAAAACATGAAAATCATCTTTCTTCACTACAAACTCCCAATATAACTTTACCTCAAAGATATTTAGATTGGTATTAAATACATTTTATATATATATATACACACACACACACACATTATATATATTCATATATATCAGACATTATATATATGCACACATATGTATACACATCATATATAATTATGCATAATATATTACCTATAACTATATATGTAAAGTATTATTCTAGTATATTATATACATGTGTATATATAAGCATAACACACACACACACACACACACACACACACACACGTGTATTCTATAAATAGGGTCAATCGTCATATATGTTTCTACGCGTTGCCCTTTACGGTCAGCGAGGAGTTGGCGATGAGCCTAAGACCCGTCCATCCTGTGCTTTACACTTGCGTGGTATTCCGCACGCTAAAACGCGTTGTGACCATTAGCTGCTCTCCAGGACCACCAGGCACACAGGTCGCCTGTCAGGCGCATACTGCTCTAAGCCCTCACGGGAGCGGTCTTCCCGGAGACGCAGCAGCACCACACATTACCACGCCCCTGCTTCCTCCTGTCACAAGGTCACCTTCCTCCTCAGCTTAGCTTGGCCTCTCTCTGCTGTGTCTTCTCCATGTGGGTGTCTAAGCTCCGCACACAGTCCTTCCTTTCTTCATAAGCAGTGAGAACCGGCTAACACCGATTTTAGTTCTGGCTGAAGAGTTTCTGCAGCTTTGCAGGCCTGTGGGTTTGGACAAATGTGTAATGGCACAAGAAGCTGGAGGGGTGTGTATGTGTGTATGTGCATGCGTGTGTGTCTGTGTATGAGTGTGTGTGTGTGTGTGTGTGTGTGTGTGTGTGTGTGTGCGCGCCAGTGCATATGTGTGTGGGTGGACCTATTGATGCGTGTGAGTGTGTGTCTGTCTGTGTGTGTGTCCGTGTGAGTGGGTGGTTGGATGTGTGGATGCCTGTGTGAATCTGGGTGAGTGTATATATGCAAATGTGGGCCTGCCTGTGAGTGTGTGCCTGTGTGGGTGTGTGTGTGAGTGTGTTGCATGTCTGCATGTGTGGTTGTGCATGTACACACATGTCGGTGTGTGCTTTTACGTGTCTGTATGTGAGTAGGTGCGTGCATATGTGTGGATGCATGTGTGTGCTTCTGTGGGTGCGTATGCAGGGAAATGTACGTGTCAATGTATGTCCCTATGAGTGTGTATCTGCATGTGAGTAAGTGTATTGTGGATGTGTGTTTGTGTGGGAGAGTGTCATGTGTGTTCGTGTGTGTGTGTGCATGCACATGTGTGTGTGCCCACGTGTGTGTGTTTGGCGGTTGATCTATCCCCCCAAGGCCATGATGGCACCTACCAGCAGGACAGAGAGACAAGCTCCAGCCAGGGTCCAGGACCCAAGTCTTTTTCTTCAGCATCTGTCTGTGCTTAAGAAAACAATACAAGGCAGAAGGAAAAAAGGTTGGGCACTTGGACGTGAAAATACGTTTCTCGAGAGCCAAGTTCTCTTCCCTTTGAAGCCCAGAAGCCTGAACACCATTCCCCGAGCCCCCACTCGTGGCAGGAGTGCTCTCAGCCAGGCAGACACTCGTGTGTGACGTTTGCAGGGCTGTCCCTGGAGGGCCGGGCGCATGCTCTGCTCCCCAAAGCCTCCATGGCAGAAGTGTCAAGTCGGCAGACGAGCACCAAGGAATTATGACGCCTAATCCCTTAAAAGAGCAAACCCTCTCTGAAGACACAAATCAGTCGCTTGCTCTGCCAACTTTTTTATTCATTTTTATTTCAAATGAGATTGTTTAAAGGAGTCCATAGTTCAACTGATATACTGAAACTTTAAGGCAGATCAGATTATATCTATTTTAATAGACATACGTGACAAAAATGGGTTCTATTTTATTTGTGAATCATTGGCTATTTCCTGCTCTTGCAGATAATTTGTTGTGAGACTCATCCCCACGGGCATCTAGTGACATCGACACAGCTGGCGAGATGAGTACACACACACTCACACACCCACCCCCACACACACCCGCACACTCACGCGCCAAGCCTCCGATGGCAAGCTTGCAAACCGGTCAGACCTGAACGAGCACCGAGGTCTTGCTGCTTCATCTTCCCTCCAGGGTGGGTCGAACCCTCGCCTGGTGTCTTGGTTCAGCTCCAGGCTCTGAAGGCCCGGCCCCTCCACCGCCAGCGTTTGAAATGACCATCGCCCTGTCGGTCTTGAGCTGCAATTCTGGGGGCGAATGGCCTGGGACTGATCTTCGAGAAGAACGATGGCTCTCCCTGATGTAAGGGTGAGCATTCGATGAGTGTACGATGACCACTTACCTGCCTGACCCTGAATTGTACCCCACATCTTCTACATCAAAAAATAGCCCTACGGGCAGTGAGAGCTTTCAGGGCAGCGAAGCCGAGGCTTACTTCTCCTTGCTGGGGCTCACTCACTGACTGACTGACTTTCTCCAAGGTGCTAAGAGCTGACAGTGACAGGGGAGTTTCCCCAAAGAAAAACAGAGCTGTATTCAGAGTTCTGGACTCAACAGAGAATATGTTTGCTAAGTCAGTTTTTGTGGGTTGTGAAAGTTTAAGGGTTAGGACGTGTGCTTCCCAGCCGCGTCTGAATCCTGCAGGCTGGCGGCAGCCCCTAAAGGTGAGACCTCCTAGGTGCTGAGACCCGCAGGCACCGGCCAAGCGGGTGCTCTCCTGGAGGCGTCCTGCACTGACATGGCTGGCTGTGTCTCCTAGGCGCTGAGACCCGCAGGCACCGGCCAAGCGGGTGCTCTCCTGGAGGCGTCCTGCACTGACACGGCCGGCCGTGTCTCCTACGCGGAGCCTGCCCTGGCCTTGTGAGGGCCACCTGCTTCTCTGGCTCCCCCGTGGTCCGGGGAGCTGTGAAAGCCAGGTGTCTTCTTACCCTGCTCTGCTTCTCAGCACTTACCCTGGACCTCGAATGGCAGAGACGCAGAGGAAAGGTCGGCAGAGGGGTGGGAGCTGCCCAGTGGGCATATGTGCTGCGGGCTGAACCCATGCTCACGGCCTCTGCCCTGCACAGAGGAGGCACCATCAGGTGGGACCATCAGCGCGTTCAACATGTGAGGAAACAGAGGCTCAGGTGCTTAGGGCTGTCATGGAAAGAATCCGACACTCCGCTCAGAAGGCCCCTGGGCCTCTGGGGAAGGGGAGAGGAGCAGGGTGAGGGGGCAGGCTCTGTGCCCTGAGGTTTGGGAGGGCAGACTGTGGGAACATTTTGGAGACGACCTCATGGAAAACCAAGTCTTATCCTAACAGTACTCGGGCACATGGGAGGATGTGCCGAGCAGCAAGGAGGCTTACCATGCCCCGGAAGGTGGCATTCTTCTTCCATGCCAGGCCTTGTGCAGGGCCAGACCCAGTGGGGCGGTCCTGACCTTGTCCCCGGAGTGGAGGGGTCTGGTGCTCAGCTGCCAGCTCCTTCCTCCTGCCATTTCCTTCTGCGGTCCCCCCATGTCCCAAAGGGCAGAGTGACTGTCCCCAGACCACAGAGTTGTGAATAGCGATACTGGGCTGGGGCCAGAGCCCTGACCATGGGCCAGTGTCGACCTCGAAGGAAGCACTGACACAAGAGCCACCGTGGGGCAGGTCCCAGAGGCCTGGCTCTGCGTGTGGCCTCCGCCCCGGGGCAGACTGAGGGTAGACGCACAGGACTCCTGGGCCTCAAGACACTGGGCCACCCATTGAGTATGTGAGATCCTCAGTTTCCCACTTGCGGGGTGGAAACAGCTTTGAGGACTGCCTGAGATGACACCCACAAAGTGGCTGCCGTGGGGCCTGGGCCCAAAGATGTCCTCTGTGACCCTGGACTTGCACAAAGCCCCTCCAGCCCTCAGTCCCTCTTGGCTGTTCAGCTCATGGGCTGCTTTCCGTAGCTGCAATTCGTCATGAGGACACACAACTTGTATGCACTGGACATGAGCGTCTACTAGGTGGCAGTTCCTCTGGGCTAGGGTCACCGCCTAAGGGGAGCTGGCCAGCCCCCCTAAAGCCATGTGTGTGGATCTGGATTGCAAAGGTGAGGATATGGCCTATGGGACATGGATGGGGACAATGTCGGTGGCATTTCCAGGGTGGCCTGGGTAGTGTTGTTTGGGGATCCCATCAGGAACCATGTCGCTGGTCATCACAGTGATACCCGTGGTAAAGACACAAAGTGCCTATTTGTTGCAGCAGTCTAGCATGTTGCTACACACCCCCTGACAATGTCCCATCTGTGTCTTTCTCCCCTGAACCCTTCTGATTGCTTGATGTTTTATGCTGTGGTCTCTGCTTCCCTGCTGGATTTGCTGATTCAATGGAATTTCCTCGGCTGCACAGATCATTTGTGTCCCCTGGTGCTGACTCTCCTACCTGTCCTGCAGCCCTCTAATCCTATTTGGTGTCAGGCCTGTGGACATGTGGACTCTCTTTAGTTTGTAGATTAAAATTCCACGCCTCGCTCTGGTATTCAGAACACTCCACAGCCCGTCTCAAACTTGATCCACAATATTTTTCAACCCCCTGGCCCCTGCTTTCCCAACATGCCTACGCTTCTTTATCACTTACTCATCAAATCATTAATGGGACAGTAGTCAATACCAAGGACTACACTAGGTCTTGCTGATGAACCGTGAAAAAGGCATAGCCCCTTTCCCTGAGAAACTCACCTACTCACTCAAGCTGTCTCTGTATCTGGGGCAGCCTCCTCTCCCCCTTGTGACCCCATTTTCCTGAAATCCTGCCATGATGGGGGTTCACATGATCCCATGGAAAGTATTTCCCAAATGTACCAAGTGCACAGGAGATGTTCTTGCACTTTGACCAATCAGCCCCACTTTGGGCATCTAAAGATGTAATCCAAAACTTCAGAAATATGGCTTATGTGCAAAAACCTACATTGCTGCCTTACTGATCAACCTTACTTATAATATTAAAAATGGAAATAACATATAATAGATGATGTCATAAGTAATACAATCAATAACTTGAGACCATTAATAACGGAAGAGCTTTCAACCCTACTGCGTGCACTTTGAGGAATACTACATGTCTGCTCAATTTCCAAGTATAGAAACTTCTGGTGATATGGGAGACTGCCTACCATGAATTACCTGAAAAAAATCAGACTGAAGTCATATATGTGTTATGAAATTAAATAATTCAAGCTTACAAGTATTGAAACTCTAAATTATTCTGAGCCTTGAGAGGCATGTAATGCAGGATGAGTCATGCTTATGCAGCTGCAACTTCTGCTTCTCTTATTCTATATTACCTCTCTTTCATATTCTCATACTACAGTTAAAACCATGTGGTGCCAGAGATGAGACCCCTGCAAATTAGGAGACAGAGAAAAAGGTTGAGCAAGAAAATCAGCCCATTTTAGCTTTGAAGGATGCACTTTATTTTGACATAAAATTAGCTCAATCTCAAACTTCAAACACAGAACAAGAAAATTGGGGGAAAATGGGAACATACTCCTCCAAGACTGAACTAGATATGAATCTACCCATCCTTTCAACCAAACTACACTTACCTTTCTTAACTTATGTGCATCATTAAACTCATTGGAACCCCATTAAGATGATCATATGGGAAAACCTTCTCCAACTGTTGTTAATAGAATATACAGGCATCTTTGATGTGATTCTTTTGTGTCCATCATAGAGGGACAAGCTGACTAACTGACCAAAAGAATCACACCAAAGACGTGTGGACTAATAAAACCAGAGACATGGAGTAGACATCCAAGAAACGGTGCGTCCGTGCCATTGTATTACAAAATACTGCTCGGCATGCCACCGAAAGGACACGGCAACTGGGTTACTTGTTGACTAGCTCGGAATAAGGTTGGCTATTTCTGAATAAGATGTGGCACCGATCTATGGCCATGGTTACTCCCTGGAAGACTAGGACGATACTCTTTGAATCATGACTGGGCACAAGGTTAAATAGTTTACACATTTTTAAAGCCCACAAACCATCCTCATTTCCAATCTCATTGGGTTGTTCTATATTCCATTCATATAATCATTTAGCTTCTGTCATGAGTGGGTGTTGAGGACATCATTTGGCACGTAAAAGCCCTACCAATTACACAAAAAGAGTGTTCAATAATAGCTGCATGGGTATCTCATGATTAAACCATGAAGCTGCTCTTATGAGAAAGGCTGTATTATAGAGCCAAGTGCTTTCAGACATACAGCAACCCAAGAAGGAAACTGAACTATCATAAAAAGAGTGTTGTGTTTATAGCCCAGATACATCAGGTGCCAGCACTCAGTGAGGGTCAGCTAAGGGAATGCTGAGAGTCAGGATGAACAAAAGTCTGGCTTCCAGTCCCCAAGGGTATCAGCGTCGCCTTCATCATTAATATCGTCATTTTAGTTCTTTGTGGAAATAAATAAAGACCACTCACACGAAAATATTTACTCAGGACTTGCTAAAGCAAGGGAGTTAGCCACCACCACTTGCATCTGGCAAAGACTCAAAGACAGAGGTGAAGGAAAATTTTGCAATGGAAAGCAAGTGTGCTCTGATTGGAGGTTGCTAGCGTGGGAAGTTGTAGGGGCCTTCCTAGACACAGGGCATTCTGTGTACTAAAGTCTGAATGTTTGTGCATCCCCCAAATTCATATATTGAACTCTTCACCCCCACAGTGATGGTATTAGGAGGCGGGGCCTTTGGGAGATAATGAGGTCATGAGGGTGAGCCCTGGGAGATAGGAGCCGTGACCTCAGAAAAGAGGCTCAAGGGAACATGTCCTCTCCTTCCACCATGTGAGGACACAAGAGGGCACCAGCTATGAACCAGTACCTGGGCCTTCACAAGACGGCAAATCTGTCGACACCTTGACCTTGGATTCCACAATGTCCAGAATTATGAGAAATAAACTTCTGTGTATAAGCCACCCAGCATATGGCATTTTGTTATGAGTCTGAAAAGGCTAAGATACTATGTCATTGGTTTGGGGAGCAAGTTTTATTTTTTCTGGTTAGTCCTGAGTTGGAAGCAGGGGCAAAGATTAGAAAGATTAGCCAGTTGCTAATTAGGTCCTGACTGTTTCACACTGGTTGTTGCAGAGGTTGTAGGTTAGGTTAGAGTTCAGATGTCATACATGGCCATTGCCCATTTGTAGATTCAGTTGCTCATCATTAAAAACTATACAATAATGAAAAATAGTTATAAATGTGTCGAAGGATCATAAAAGACCTCCTACAGAAAGCAGGATATGAGAAAGGTTTTGAAATCTACCATATCCAGGCTGAGTGGAGTTCTGGGCATGTTAGAATATGCAAAAACAGTTTGTAGTGATAAATATACACACAGAGAGACACATATATACCAGAAGGAAGAAGAAAACTATGTGAATTTTGAATTTGAAAGTTTTGTAAGTGCCCTTGTATTCACTGAGAAAATTGGGAATGTGAGAATTCAAATCTCTGATATTATTGTTTAAAGAAAAGATTTTTGTTTCTTTATATAATATACAAGTTGTAAATATTTGGTTTTTTCTGATCTGTGATCAGATCACTGTGTCATAGGGCAGAAGAAGCATCTATTTTGAAACCAGAAAGACCTGTATTAGAATCCTTACTTCTGAACTTCTACTCATATGATCCTCAGCAACTTAATTCGTCTTTCAACTTAACTCATCTCAGAGAGAGACAGAGACAGAGACAGAGGAGGGAAAAAAAAAAATATATATATGTATACACACACACACACACACACACACACACACACACACACACACACACACACCTATACTTACTAGAGACTCTGAGATTTCTGATGTGTTAAAATGTGAGGAAATGCAGTACATTTGCTGCTGGTGCCTCTTCCCCTGAGCACAGTGAGATCCAGCACCCTCAGCTTTCCTGAAGGGTGGTTAATTCTCTCCGTGTGGCCTTTTTTCCCAACCCCTTCAGTGTGGTTCCTTACTGTTGGTTCTCCTTGGTTCCCAGAGGATGGTGCTAGACTGCTCAGGCAGATTAAGCTAATTTACACCTGGGGACCACACATTAGCCAGGTGAATGCTGAGTGGCCCCCTTCAGGCAAGGACTTTCCTGAGAGGGTCTTTAGCGGTCTTGCGGCTGTGGTCCCCACCACACTGTGGCTGCAGAGTGGAATCACTGGGGCCTCTCTCAGTCAACCCAGGTTGTCATAACAAGATAACACAGACTGGTTAACTTAAACAACAGAATTTGTGTCTTACGGTTCTGGAGCTGGGAAGTCCAAGATCAAGGTGCCGGTCAGTAGATTTGGTGTCTGGCGAGGGCTCGCTCACTTTCTGGTTTGCAGGCAGCTGGCTTCTTGCTGTGCCCTCACATGAACACAAAAGAGAAAGCTCTCTCTTCCTTTTCTTGCAAGGACACTAATCCCATCACGGGGGCTCCACCCTCATGACCTCATCTAGATCTACTCACTTCCCCACATCCAATTGCCATCACATTTTGGATCAGAGCTTCAACATATGAATTTTGAGGGACCCAAACATTCGGTCCACTGTAGGGCCCCAGTGCCAGGGCAATGAAACAAAGGTGCCAGAGCCCAGGTGTCTGTAATTACTAGCAACCTCCCACAGCCTTCCCCAGTGGAGAGGTTGCTTATTCCAAGCACGTGTGCAGAACAAAACCAGAGAGGCAGGTTGGCAGCTGCATGAACCAAATGCATACCAGAGAAGAGTTTGTAGCAGCAGAGCACACCTTTTGCACAAGAGGAGAGCACACAACAGATGCTGAGGGCATGCGCTTGGCAAGGGCTTTGTGTCCTTAACACAGTCAACTGCAGGAGGCTTACTCAATTCTCGCTTTCAACCAAAGCTCAGAGAACTCCTGGGTCTTGTGGAGCCAGGACTTGAACCCAGGTCTGATTCTTAAACCTCCCTCTAAATCTCCTGTGTTTTTTGCTTCAGAAAAAAATAAACAAAACCATTGAGTGGATAGACACCTGATTTATCCCCCTCCACCACTCCAGGAAGCTTTTCTTTTCAGACAAGCTAAATCCTCAGGGGCACTCCTGTCTTGGTTTCCTCTCTCTGAACACCCTGGTGTCCTGGTGTCAGCATGATCCATTGAAGGAGAGGTAGTCCCACCCTTCACTGACAGCTTCCTTGTCAGGGAAGTCTGCCCTGTCTGAACAGACAGCTCTCCTTATCCCAAGGCTAAACAGACATAAACATAATTTTCCACCCTTCAGCTGTGAAAAAGAGAGACCTAGAGGGAATTTGAACATCACTGGACCCTGGCCTTCAGGGTGAGGAAACTGAATGAAGCCCAGCATGGTTGGGTGCCTTCCACAAGACCACACAGGCAATATCGGGGAAAGTCAGCACTAACATTTAGTTTCCAGCCTGCATTGTCATTTGAACGTCTCTGGGCAGCCATCCTCATGAATCTTAGCAGACATTTTTCTTTCCTTTGACATCTTGCCTTAAGCCTGTCAAGTGGTGTTCTAGCCCAGGGAGTGTCTCACTGCGACAGCAGGTGCCGTTTGTGAGATGTCTACAAGAACGAATGCCTCGCCTCTTTAAGACTGCCCAAAACACATAACAAACGAAGAGAGTAGTTCTGGTTTCACTTGACATCAATATTCCTGTCTAATGAAGGCCTGGCACTGGAATCAGCTTTTGGCGCCCTCAAGCCAGGGGCTTTCATTTCTGTTTCATCAAATGGTGATGGAGAAACACCTGAGCATGGGGCAGAACAAGGACTTGGGAAGGTTATGGGCTTTGAAGTAGGGAAGGGCTTGTGTGACTTCTTGTTTTACTATTTAAAATTTCTTTGACCTCTCGCATATTACTTAATCTCTATTTCTATGCTTGGATATGTTTGATGGTAATTAAGTGAGATAGATCCTTGTATAAACTAGGTGCTCATAAATCTATTTTCTCTCTTAAAAAAACTCTTAGAGCTAAGAGGTGCTAAAGTGTCTGCTCATACACCTTTGTTCTGTCTCTTAAAAAAAATATTAGAAGCCGGGCTTGGTGGCTCAGCCTGTAATCCCACGCCTTTGGGAGGCTGAGGTGAGTGGATTGCCTGAGCCCACGGGTTCGAGACCCGCCTGGGCAGTGAGAACTCATATCTACAATAAATCAAAAAATCAGCCGGGCGTGGTAGCGCGCGCCTGTAATTCCGGCTACTCGGAAGGCTGAGGCGGAAGGATCGCCAGAGCCCAGCAGGTCGAGGCTGCGGTGGCTGGGAGTGGCCACTGCACTCCAGTCTGGGCGACAGACAGAGTGAGACTCCAACTCAAAAAAAAAAAAAAATCTTAGAACTGAGAGGTGTTAAATCTTCTATCTTTAAAAAAAATTTAAATACTTCAAAAAACATTGGTTGCCCAGTAAAGAAAAATGAATGTTTATAGGAAAATTAACGGGATGATTTTTACTGTATATTGTTTTTTACTTCCTGAATTTTGAAGCATGTGAATGTACTTCCTGATACAGTACTTAATCTTTAACAAATACAAGAGAAGCCAAAAATAATCATCTATTTTGTGTTGATCATCTTGGATAAGAAGACCTACCCAGCAGAGAAGAGGGGCTAATGTGTTTACTTAGTAAGTAATAAATCTCTGGTTTAACTCCTTGCATCTGCCTGTGGTGTAAACAGACCTCCCAAATGGCTCTGCCAGAAAGGGAACCATGGATACATTGCTTTCACAGTGTCCCATGATGGGATCAGCATTACTGAAGACTATAATTCTTCATGATACATTAAAAAGAATAATATTTTATATTATAGAAGTGTTATGTAAAATGTTTTTAAATAACCTTTTAAAAAAGTGGACTAGCAAGAAAATATGGAAAATCTTTCAAGGTACCAATTCTCCCCTGCAAAAGGGAAAAATAAGGTGTGGATTACACAAGACAAGAAAATGAATGTAGAGAGGTAAATCAGTGAAGGTGACAACACTTCTGTGGGAATCCACCATCCCCACTGTGCTTCTATCATGAAGGGTGGAAGATCAAGTCTGGAGAACTCATGAAGGGGAAAGTTGGCTGGAATATTCCTGTATAGACACAAGAGACCTACAGTGATTGAACTATGAAAAAATAAAAACAAAAATTTCACCACAAATGGAGACTGTGAGGAAATTTTGTCTTCTCAGCATTGACTTTGGGTTAAAGGGTTAAAGTTGCCATCCCTGGAAATTCTAAACTGGAAGCTGGAATGTCAGAATTGACTTTGCATTTTGTTGCCAAAATAAACAGAGTGCATTCTAATTTTGTTTCATTCAGTAGTCCCCTTGGCTCTGATAAAAGTAAAGTAAAATCCTCCAAGGAAGAAAACAATTTAAGCAGAGTTTCCAAATAATCTAAATAAATATTGTATTAAATAACATGATGTCACATACAATTAGTAAGTAAAATGACCAAAGACACTAGGAAATAAATGACTATGATCAAGCGTCAATAGCAGCAACAAACAGAAGAATCAGACCCTTAAAAACTACAGATATTGGAATTATTTAACATAGAATATGCCATGAGACTGATTCTCTCTGCATACACTCCATTTTCTTGTGCTCTGGTTTGGGGAAATGTACCTAGGAAGAAAGCTAGGGTGAATGTATAGCTCTTCTCATATGTTTTTTACCCCTCGAGGATGATAGCTCTGACTTGGTCATTTTCCAGTGTCTTCAAGTTATTGTCTTATATAGTTTATCCAGTTTTTGTAGTAGCTTAGAGCAAGTGAGTTAGTTTGATACCAGTGATTCCACATGGTCGTAACCAGATATCCTCTTTGCTATTGTCAACAGAACATGGTTTATTGCTCCATTTATTCATGTCTTCTTTATTTTCTTTCAGTAAGTTTTTCTTATAGATTTCTTCCATATCTTTTAAAGATTTACTCTTAAGAATTTTAATTCCATGCTATTGCAAATGGTATTGTTTTAAAATGTTCTTTTCAGATTTCTTTTTGTTAGCATGTAGATGTGCAATTGAATGTTACATATTGTATTTGGTATTATGTTGTAATTATTGGTTATTCACACAAGAACACTCTGTAAGAAATCACCCAAAGTTCAGGGTCAATGGTTTAGTCCTGCAGGAGGTTGTGAGATTTGGAGTTGGCTTGGGCTGTGTCCCTTAGCAGACCATGTCTCTTCCGCCCACAGAGATATATTCTTCCCTGAAAGGGACCTGCTCTCCCCTATCTAGGGTGGAGAAGTTGCTGTATCCTTGTATTTGTATATATTTAGATTTAGTAGGTACTGCTAAGAAGTTTTTACAAAGTGATTGTTCCACATATATGCCTCCCTAGGCGAGAAAGAGATTCCCAATTCCTTCATATTTTTGACAATATTTGGTATTGCCATTTTGCAAAATGTTTGGCCATAATACTAGGTGTGTGCTTATATCTCACTGGGGTTTTAATTTGTACTGCAGAATAATGATATTGAGCACTGTCTTACATGCTCCTTAGCTACTTATGAAGAATCTGTCCGAAGACTTTTGCTCATTTTTGTATAAGGATGTCTGAGGCCTGATTTTTCAATATTTTCCTTTGTGATTAGGAATTTAAGTTTCCAATTTAAGCAAATTTTGCCTGCTGCCTAAATATTCCTGCATGTTTCCTTCTAGAAGCTTTATGGGTTTACCATTCATATTCAGGTATATGACCCATCAAGAATTAGTTTCTGTTCTTGGTGTAATATAGGTCCACATGTGCTGTTTCTCACATAAATACCGAATTGACCCACTTGAAGAGGCCATAATTTCTCCCCCGCACTGCCTCATCACCTCTGCTGCTAGTGAGGTGACTGTGCACGAGAGCACCTGTTACTGGACTCTTGGTGTATGCATAGGTCTGTTCTGAGAATCTTTTTTCCCTCCTTGCAGTAATATTCCACTGTTTTAATTACTCATAAGTTATTAGAAGTCTTGGTATAGTGTAGCATAAGTCTCCAACTTGGTTTTTCTTGGCTATTCTTATTCTTCTTTTTTATTTTTCATATAAAGTTTCATTCAGAATAAAGTTTGGACCAGGCCTGGTGGCTCATGCCTGTAATCCCAACGCTTTGGGAGATGGAAGCAAGAGGACTGCCCAAGCCCAGGGGTTTGAGACCAGCCTGGGCAACTTAGCGAGATCTCGTTTCTACAGTAAATCAAAAAATTAGCCAGGCGTGGTGGTGCACGCCGGTGGCTTAGCTGCTTGGAAGGCTGAGGGAGAAGGAATGTCTGAGCCCAGCAGATTGAGGCTGCGATAGCCATGAGCATTGAGCATGCCACTGCACTCCAGCCTAGGTGACAGGGTGAGATTCTGATTAAAAAAAAAAAGAATTTTATTAGAATTGCATTGAATTTATATATCAGTATGGGTGAGAATTGATAATATTTCATATTGAGTCTTTGGATACACGAACGGGGCTTATTGCTCCATTTATTCATGTCTTCTTTATTTTCCTTTAGTAATTTTTTTATAGATTTCTTTCACATCTTTTATTACATTTACTCTTAAGAATTTTAATTCCATGCTATTGCAAATGGTATTATGTTTTAAAATGCTCTTTTCAGATTTCTTTTTGTTAGTATATAGATGTGCAATTGAATGTTACACGTTGTATTCAGTATTATGTTGTAATTATTGGTTATTCACACAAGAACACTCTGTAGGAAATCACCCAAAGTTCAGGGTCAATGGTTTAGCCCTGCAGGAGGCTGTGAGATTTGGAATTGGCTTGGGTTGTTCTGCTTCTGAATGAGAATCTGAGAGTTTGTTGGGATATCTCTACTCTACACGTCTGATTCTGGGATAGCAACCGGGCGGGCAGACACTACTTGCTATTTGTGGGGTAGAAAGCTCCCAGAGGACTAAGGAGAAGCATACGAAGCCCTGAAGGCCTGAGCAGACTCTCATTCTGCCCACAGTCCTTGGGCAAAGCAAGCCACAGCCATGCTCAGCACCAGTGAGGCAGGTGGGTCTGTCTGCTCCTTCCAGGGAGGTGGGCGGAACAAGCACACATTTGCTTGAGTCTGATTTACATAATTGCTGAATTCACCTATTAACTCAAACTATTGACATGCACATCCTTTGGATTTTCTGAAGGCACACCTGCGTCATCTTCAAGCAGGGACATTTTTATTTCTCCCTTATGAATCCTCGAACTTTCTGCGCTGCTTTTCCCCTTATTGCACCATCCAGGACCACACAACTGCGGAAGGCAAGTGGATACCTCGTCCTATGCCTCGTCTCAGAGGCAAACCTCTCAATATTTCACCCATAAGTATAGTTTTTGTTGTAGGTCTGTTGTTAATTGTAAATGAACACTGAATTGTATTTCATGCCTTTTTGTATTCTTTGAGATGAGTATATGTTTTCTTGTCTTTTTTCTATGAATGTGGTGAGCTGTGTTGACTGTTTTCTTAGTGTTATCACAGACTCGAATTTCTGGAATAAGCCCAACTTCATTGCTACAGGTTATGTTTTTAAGATGATATTATTAGATCCGGCTTGCGAATGTTTCGCATAGGAGTTTTGCAATGATGTGATCATTAATTCCTGATAGGGGTCACTGCGCCTCTCCCTCCTCATTCACCCTCTCTTCTTCTCCAGACTTATCACCGTCATTCGACAGCTTAAGAATAAATTCACTTCAATTTATTTTTCTAATTTTCGTGCTTTCTTTTTTGTGATTTTCTTCTCTCATCGTCGTTATTTTACTCTTTTTTCTTCTTTTGTGTTCCATTTGCTGTGCTTCTCCTCCTTTTGAGACTATTGAGATTCTGTCTCTACTGGTCACCCTGAACTTCTGTTCACACACATGCCCCTGTCCCAGCAAACCTGCTAAAAGCTTGAAGCATATTGCTTTCTGTTCAGACTCTATGCCTCAAGGTCAAAATTTACAGATGCCACAAGGGTGAAAGGCCACTGCAAATTCGTGTCTTTGATGTGTTTTCCTTATTGCTAGAATTTTGATCATTCAAACCCTGGATGTCTTGGTGGCCCCTCGCTGCTTTGAACAGATTTAAAAAACAACCACAAGTTATCTAGTTTTTTTTGTTTTTCTTAATATGAGGATTAATCTGAACAAGCTACTTGTCATAGCCAGAAGAGAATCTTTGTTGCAGTTTGACAAGGCTCTTAGGACTGCTGCTTAGCAAAACCAAGATGGACACAACTGTTACAGTTGAGAAAGAGTATAATATCACAAAACAGCTGAGTGAGGGGAACTAGAGGTATTTCTTAAATTCGCTTCCCCGAGAACTTAGAAGCTAGGGTTGTTAAAGGTAATTTGGTGGTCAGAGGACTAGGGACTGTTGATTGGTTGGAAAATTAAATCACAGAGGTGTTGATACTGTCTTGGGTCACTGGTCCAGTAGGTGTCAGAAGGTCTACCAAAATGCGGAATCTGAAAAACATCTCAAACACCAGTCTTCGGTTCGTGTTATCTGTAGGAGCAACTGGGGAAGTTTCAAATCTGGTGAACAATGGCTGCGGGAGAGGGACTCCCTAGTGATCAAAGCTATTCGTGACCTTTGGCTGGTAAAACTCCAGGACGCCATCAAGGAGATCTGAAGACTTATTGTTTACGGGAAAATACGTCTGCCAACCTCAGGGGTAGCTTTTCCCCTTCCTGGGCTCGGGGTGTGAAGATAACCAATTGTTCTCTATTAAAGTGTCTGTGTATCTGTGCAAACCAACAGATCTCTTCATTTCTAACCTTAGCTGCGCCTTTGCAGGGCTCAGGTCTCTTCCACAGTTTTCTCCCTGTGTTTCTATGTTCATTTTATATAGGCTGTTTCATCTTGTCCAAAATCAATAGGTAGTGCCAAGTTTTATTTTACTAAATATGGAGGTTTTTTTTTCCAGACAGGGTCTCACTCTGTTGCCTAAGCTAGAGTGAGGTAGTATGATCACAGCTCACTGTAGCCTTGAACTCTCAGACTCAAATGATCCTCTTGCCTCAGCTTCCAGGTAGCTGGGATTACAGGTACCCAGCTAAATGGAGTTTGTAAAAGCCAATGACAAACCCACCAGCAGGATATACAAACTTCCACCGCTCTATATTCTCACCAACGCTGATATTGTTAGACTTTTAATTTGCATAAATTTGGTGGACGTAAAATGCAGTCTTGTTGTGGCTTTCTATGCATTTACCCGATGGCTAAGAGGCTGGACATCTTTACATGTTTAGTGACCATTCAGTTTTCAAGTTCTGTGAAATTCCTATTCAAGTATCTTGCTCGTTTTTCTTTTGGATTGCTTGTCTTTCCTCATGATTTTTAGGAGTTCTTTAGCTTTTAATAGTCAACCTTTACTTTGTATGTATTAGAGATACATGCTCCCAGTTTTTCTTTTCACTTTGATATGATTCATTCTAAAGAATAGAGGTTTGCTTTTGTACCATGTAAGTTTTTCCACCACATGCACCTAGTACCTCTTCAACTTTTAGGAAACTTAAAAAACTGTGTATTGCCTTATGCATTCCCTTTTCTAATTTTACTTAGGGTGACTCTTGTCTGGAAAGGTGACAGCAATAGACTTGAATGGAGAAGGAGCAGCACACCGTTTGTTGATAAACCTACCACATGCTGAGCACAGTCCTCAAGGTCTGCGGTCACTGTCTTATTTAGTCATTGTAACTTCCTGGCACAGACATCCTTATAGCCGTTATGTAGATGAGGAGATTGGATCTCAAGTCTCCTGCAGACTGTTTTTTGCTCTTTTTTCTTGTGTCAAGTTTCCTCTTGTTCCGTCAAGAATTGACGTTTCTAAGGGCACTTTCTCCTGTCCTTGAAACATAGTGAAAAATTTTCTCAATCACAGACACATGTGTGGGGGAGAAAAACCTAGCAAGTGTCTGTGTCCTCTTACCCTGGTACAAATACACATGCCCCACTTACGGCACAACCTGTCAAGCTGACTCCCCCTGAGGCTGTGGACGACAGTGTCCACTTTCCTCTTTCAGCTTTAACTCTCTGTGAGCTCAATTTCTTCTCCTATAAAATCTTTAGTCTTCGAGTTTGAAGCTCATTTTCAATACCTAGTTTATATTCGGTATACTTTATTATTATTCACATCACTCTGTATACTTTAGGGCATTATCCTTACTTCCCTTCAGATATTTTGGGTTTTTTTTTTTTAATTTTTAAAATTTTATTTTAAAGATGCGGGGCACAATTCAGGGTTAGGTAAACAAATGTTGATTATGCAGGTACCCTTGTTGATGAGGTGTGCCCCTCCCTCCCCTGGCAGTTTCCCTCAACTGCCAATCCCGCCCCCTGCCCTGGCAGTCGCGTTGTTTTCTTAATGTACCCATGCCTTCTCCCTGCTGGCCTCCTTGGACGTGTCCTCTGTGACTCCCCGTTCCTGTTCACTTTCCTTTTTACCTCCCACCCCTGGATGTTGCCTTTTGATCTGACCTGGCTTTCCTCTCTGTGGGCTTTTGTCTCTCCATATACTAAGCATGTCCCCCCTTCCCGGGGTGTCCACAGCTGTGACTCTACTGGCCTATTCCCCCTTAGGACTGACCACCCTCCCTTGGCCTCCGTGTGGCCTCGGCCTCCAGAGTCTCCTTGGGGACTCCTGCTTGTTTTTTCTGGGCATCCCCTGCGGCCCCGCCTTCAGGAGAAAGTGTTCTCTTTGGTAGGCTTTTCCCAAACGCTCGTGCCCCTATCCCCACCACCCAGCTCCTATCCACATGGAGACTCTACCCAATCGCCTGAGCGTTTTCCTGAGCTTCAGACTTGAATCCAGCTGGGCGCCTTATTCCAGATATCTATGCCCTGAGCAGCTACTGTGTCTTTGTGACTCAGCACCCTGGCTCAGACTTCCATGCTCTGGTGACGGTGCCCACAACATGGGCGTCAGTAGCCAGCCAGGCCTCTGACGGCCCTGGTTTTCTGTGTCCCTCTGTACGTCCCAGCTGCATGTTTTTCAGCTGGAGTGGAGTGTGCTGTGACTCTCCCCACATGGAAGATCGCAGGCTTATGTCTGCCAATCAGTCTGAGCGCAACGTGGGGGCAAAGGCTGTAAGAGTCTTCTATCTTGGTTTTTTTTTTTTTTTTTTTGAGTTGGAGTCTCACTCTGTCCCCAGACTGGAGTGCAGCGGCCACTCCCGGCCACCGCAGCCTCGCCTGCTGGGCTCCGGCGATCCTTCCGCCTCAGCCTTCCGAGTAGCCGGAACTACAGGCGCGCGCTACCACGCCCGGCTGATTTTTTGATTTATTGCAGAGATGAGGTCTCGCTGCCCAGGCGGGTCTCGAACCCGTGGGCTCAGGCAATCCACTCACCTCAGCTTCCCAAAGGGGTGGGATTACAGGGTGAGCCATTGAGCCCGGCCTATCTTGATTTTTAAAAGACCTAATCAGATCTAATAAAAGCAGCTACCATCCTTTCAGCACTCGCTAAATAGCAGTCACTATCCAAAGCACTTCATGTTCCCTGTCGTCTGTCCTCATAACACCCTCAAAAGGTAACAATTTCAGGAGAACGGAGGCTCTGGGTAGTGGGAGGAAGAGGCATATTGACACAGAGCTACGGTGATAGAGGATAGAGCTGTTGACCGTCTCGAAACAATGACCAGGTTGCACTTTCTGCGGTGAGGGTTTCGGAAGTTAGGTTTAACAAACCTGCAGGCCGGGGCCTCTGTGCAGCTCCCAGACCTCTTCCCCAACTCCGTCCACAAATATGCCACACAAAGGCGCACACAGCATGACCCCTGTACTGGCACCTTACCTGGCACTCCACCTGCTTCCAGAGCCTACAGTTTCCACTGGCACCTGCCACACCATTGTGGGCAGGGTCCATGATCGCTGTGTCATGCTGCCGTTCCTTCTTTTGTGAACACCCGGGTTGGGAAGGCAGAGGAGAGGAACAGCCTCAGGATGGGTTTCCTTGCCTGGGCAACAGCTCGGGTAAGCACCCCTCGCTTCCCTCCCTCGCGCCCCACAGATCAGCAGATGGCAGGACACGGCACGGTGCTGTGGTGGCCTTGTTGGGGATGAGTTTAATTCCTAAGGGAATTAGGGTTTACCTGGTCTTCCTCCTTCTCATAAAGCGAGGAGATTATGTCCATTTCTAGACTTTAGCTTTAAGAGATTGAAATGAAATAAAAGTCCTATGGATGCATGCTTAATGTTCCTCTTGGTCTGCACAGACAAGTAGCAAGGACAGTAGTTAAGGAATGATTCGGGCCAGTTTGCATGTTGACATTCTTAAGTGACGAGACACTGTGACAACTTAATAGCAGCAACCCTATAGGGAAGTCCTACTATTATAGAGACGTTACAAATAGCCATAGTATTAGCTAATACGTGTGTGTCCATTCTAAGCGCTGTACACATACATCAACTCAGCTGGTCCTCACAGTCATTGTATGAGGCAGAATTCTATGAGGCATCTATCTGGAAGTGGGGAACTGAGGCCCATTTAATTTAAACGACTTGCCCAAGGTCATAGGGTCAGCAACTGGGGAAAGGACTGCAAAGGTGGGTGGTCCTAGGCCAGAGAGCACACTCGCACTCTCTCACCACACTGCCTCCACTTCTGGTGTTTTCTAGAAATGTGGGAAGTGCGATTGAAAGGGAAAAAGACAGACAGTGGGCGGGCAGGAGGAAGAGGCATACGGACCCAGAGCTACTGTGATCGAGCTGATGATGAGTCTCCAAGCAATGATCAGGTTACACTTTTGGTGCTGGGGTTTCTGAGGCGAGGCTTTACCAGCTTGCAGGCCAGGGCCCCAGGGCAGCTCCTGGACCTCTTCCCAAGCTCCGTCCATAAATGTGGCGGGCACTCGGCCCACACACAAAGGCACACCCATGAACTGTGCATTTTCCCCGAAGGTTTGATAATTTGGGTCTATATAGCAAGCGGATGATAGATTGATAGGAACAAAAGCATGCAAATGTATGAATATACTTGTGAGCACAGGAGACATACAAATGTAAAGAACTCAAAGAAATGGCCAGATGGTTGACGCTTTTGTACCATCTTGAGGTTACAAAAAAGCACAGGGGCTCGGAGCACGGCAAAACAGGTTCTGTCGGCAAGGCAGGCTGTGGGAGGAGAAAAGGGGAGGAACGTCATGAAGCCGAGGGGTCTTGGGAAGCAAATGAAGCCTCACGTGTGGCAGCCCTAAGAAATACTATAGATGGCAGCCTGTGGTCAGTGTTTCTCTGTCAGACATTAAAAGGGGTCAACTCTCAGTTAACCTTCCCTAGATCCTGGCAAGGGGTCCTCCGAGAAAGCCTGTTTGTATCTGCTGCTTACTTCACTTTCTCTCCTCTATGGACATAAGTCCCCCCTCTTGAAAGACATCCTTATAGGGCTATTCTTGTGTCTTCAGGCCCCCTGAACAGCCATCTCGAGATATACCCAAGAAGTATAATTTGGGGTGAAATGTGTTTGGTTTCCTTTACCCGTCATGTAAATAATAGCAGGTCAAGGTGGGAAATGGTCGGGCACACAAACACAAAAAGGGCCTTGGGTGTGTTGGTGCAGTACATGTGGACCCAGTGGGACATAGGATGTGTCAGTTTTACCTGAATGGGAGGAAACTATGGCCGTAGAAGGGCAGTCTCTTTAATGGAGAGAAAGAAGAGCTCAACTCTGTTCCAGGGTCTTGACTTCGCCCCAGGAAAGAATTTGTGAATGAGTCACCAACGTGGCAAGTAAAGCCCACAGTTTATTCAGGCAAAAGTACACACTCAAAGGACAAGGGAGTGGGAGCTGCCCCAAGGGAGGCAAGAAGACATGGCGCAGACAGTCTCAGAGTGAGAGCGGCCGCGAGGGGTCTTGGTAACTGGCTTTTATTCCCTCTGCCTCCCTGGAAGTGACTGGGAGGAGGGAAGGTCAGGAGGGCCATGGGTGTGTCTTTGCCTGGCCATCTGAGCTGCCTGATAAGCTTGTGTGTTGAGGTTAGAGGACTTGCTTTGCTTTGCTTTGCTGACTCCAACCGTAAACACCCTGAAGGTAATCTCCAACTTTTTAGCTACTTACTTTCTGTTTTTTATGGGGCAAAACAGAGGCCACATTTTTCTGTGCTTGCTAGCTTGCCTCAAGGGCAAAAGGGGGATTGGTCATATCTGGCACTGTTGGGGGTGAATTTAATTCCTAAAGAGTCATCAGGTCTGCTGACTTGGGAGATTTCTCCTGCAGCCGAGTTGCCAACACTAAACAGGAAGGCTCAGTACCTTGAATTTTACCTCAGTTTATAAGACACCAAACCAGGGTACTGACCTTTTCTGATCAAAGAGGATGTTGCATCCAGATGAGGTCTGGCCTCATAAAACAGGTTCTCTTGCTGTGAAACGTGTTCACAGAGCCTCTCCTACTTCCAGCCAGAGCACATGTTCGCTCCCTCCATGTCCTTGAAAGCTCAGCTAACCCTCGTCCCAAAACATGGCTGTGCAGACCGCCACCCTCAGACGTGGGGGACCACCCTAGCCTTCCACAGTCATTCCCTTTTCTGAACCTTGTCTTCAGTTTGGCTAACTCAGCTTCTGTACCTTGCTACACATTCAGTTCTAACCCAGACAGCACTGTGCCCAGGCAAGAATACCGACATTTTCTCTCTATGATGCCCGGACATCCATTTAAAGTGCATGATTCAGTACAACATGGTGACTATAGCTAATTAACGCTGTATTTTATTCTTGAAAAGTCCTAAGAGAGTTGATTTTGATTCCTCACCACAAAAAATGATAAGTGAGGTAATGCATATGTTAATTTGCTCAATTTAGTCATTCCACAATGTATTAATATTTCAAAACATCATGCTGTACACAATACATATATACAATTATTACTTGTCAACTAAAAAACTAATTTAAAAATAAAGCAAATATTCAATATTTTTAGTATATTCATATATTCGTAAACCATTATGACAATATAATTTTAGAACATTTCTGTCATGCCAAAAAGAAATCTCACTCCCTATTCCTCATTTATTTATTCATTCATCAGTTGTTTTCATATTTTGGCTACTATGAATAGTGCCACAATAAAAATCTGTTTACTCGTTTTTGTGGAGATATATATTTTTTGCTCTTTGGATATTGTTAAATTAAGTTTAGCCTAAAGTTGCCCTCTTGCATGTTAACTTTAGCCTGAAGCTTTCTCCACAGATAGTGAATTGTGCAGAGGCCAAAGGAAAAATTTCCCTTTGCCCTCTGAATTTCACTGAAAAATCAGCTGACAAAAAGTAGATTAGGAGGAGAAATGGCATAAAAATTTATTAACGTGCACTTGAGGGAGAAACTCAGAGTAATTATCTCACATCCTGACAGGGCCTAGATACGTACATAGCCTTATTCAGAGGGAAGAAGAATAGAGGTAATTCTTGCGAGGGGCAATAAGTAATTTCCAGGAAGCAGAAATTAATCAGGGAAGAGAGCTTAAGTTGAAAATAAATCTCTTCAGAATGTGAATGAGACTGAGAAACAGACATTATCTTAAGAAAGGGTCTGTTTGGGTGTGGTTACATTCTTGGTCTTCTTTTATGCAGCAGATAATGAGATAAGAAAAAACAGTGGTTTTCTTTGGTGTGTCCACCTGGAAGGAAAAGGCTCTTCCAGCATCTCTTGGTCTCTAAGGCCCCTTCATTCAAAGTACCCATTATACCCGGGAGCCATGATTTGGGGTGAAGTTCTCAGTGCTCCTTCAATTGTGACCTAACTGGATGTGTAAGTAACTGGAACCCCCCTTTGTAGAGTAGCCAAATCTTAGTCAATCACAGCAGCCAAGTTTTGGCCAATCACGGGAAACCAACTGTTCAAACTGTGTTCAAATAAGGCAAACTCCAAGCTCTAACCAATCCAGCTGTTTTGGTACCTTACTTTCATCTTCTGTGGGTTGCTTTTCTTTTTCTTTCCCTAGGTATCTGAACATGTGGCAACCCCAAAGTCACGATGAACCTATTCTAATTTGGGGGACAACCAGATTTGTGAATTGTTCTTTGCTCAATTAAACTCTTAAATTTAACTTGTCTAACGTTTTTCTTTTAGTAGTATATACCTAGGAGTGGTATTTCTGGGTCATATGTTAACACTGTGTTTAATATTTTGGAGAACTACCAAAATGTTTTTTTACGGTGGAAATTTGTCTATTTCTTTGTTCATTTAATTTGTTGTGAGAAACTGTTGCTTAGTCCAATGTCATAAACATTTATATGAATGGTTTTTCTAAGACTTTAGTTGTACACTTTTAGTTCTCACATTAAGATCTTTGATCCATTTAGAGTTGAGTCTTGCACATGGTATAAGGTTGAGATCCAAATTTATCTTTTTGCATGTGGATATCCAGTTGTCCCAACTTTAACTGATGAGAAGATGATTCTTTCCCCCATTGACTGTTCTTGGCCCCTTTGTTAAAAATCAGCTGACTATGTATTTGTTAATTTATTTCTGGACTCTAAATTGTATTTAATCCGTATGTCTAGCCTTGTGCTAACACTACTTTTTCTTGATTATTGTAATTATTGTATAATAATTTTAAAACTGGAAATTGTGAGTTCTCCAATTTTGGTGTGTGTGTGTGTGTGTGTGTGTGTGTGTGTGTGTGTGTGTGTGTGTGGTTTTTTTTTTTTTCAGTTGGAATCTCATTCTGTTGCCCAGGTTGAAGTGCAGAGGCACCCTCACGGCCACCCCAGCATTAACCTGCTGGGCCTAGATGATCCTTCTGCATAAGCCTTTCAAGTAGTTGGAACTACAGACGCACACCACCACGCCTGGCTAAGTGTACTTTTTAAAGAATTGTTTTGGCTGTTCTGAGCTTCGTCCATTTCTATATTAATTTTAGGATAAATCTATCAATTTCAGAAAAAAGGCCATTAGAATTTTAAAAGAGATTTTATTAAATCTATAGATCAGTTTAGATAGTATTGCCATCTTAAAAATATTATGTCTAATTCACAAAAGGAGAATGTCTTTCTACTAATGTGAGATTTTCTTTAATTATTTTCATCAATAATTTGTACTTTTCAGAGTATAAATCTTGCACTTTGGTTAAACTTATTCCTAAATAAATTTCTTTACTTTTTGTTGCTATCGAAGATGAGATCATTTTCTAAAGTCCAGATTTTCTCTGCTAGTTTGTAGAAATACAATTAAATTGCGTATATTAATGTTCTGTCCTGCAATCTTTTCAACTCTAATAGTTGTGTGTTTGCTTGTGGATGCTGTGTTTGCTTGTGGATGCTTTAGTGTTTTTAATAAAGAAGAACATATAATCTATAAGTAGAGATTGATTTGCTACTTTCTTTTCGATCTGGATGACTTTTATTTCTTTTTCTTGTCTAATTTTCCTGATTAGCTTATCTAACACAATGTTAGATAGAACTAGGAAGAGCAGTAATACTTGTTTTCATTCTAATATTAGTAAGAAAGCTTTTAGTCTTTCACCTTAAAGTATGATTAGCTATGGGTTTTCATAAAGGCCCTTCTCTAGTTGAAGAAGTTCCCTTCTACTACTAGTTTGTTGAGTAATTTTATCATAGAGTGTAGAAATTTGCCAAGTGTTTTGTCTTTATCTACTGAGACAACCATGTGTTTTTTGTTCTGTATTCTACTGATACAGTTTAAAATATTAACTTATTTTTTATGTTAGATCAATCTTTAATTCTTATAGTAATTCTCATTTGGTCATGAGTATAATCATTTTTAATTACTATTAAATTTAGTTGGCTAGTTTTATTTTTAGAATGTTTGCATTTATATTTATAATGGATGTTAGTCTGAAGTTTTCTTTTCTTTTTGAGTTGGAGTCTCACTCTGTCGCCCAGACTGGAGTGCTCTGGCGATCCTTCCACCTCAGCCTTCCGAGTAGCCAGAACTAAAGGCATGCGCTACCATGCCTGACTGATTTTTTGATTTATTGTGTAGAGATGAGGTCTCGCTGCCCAGGCGGGTCTCGAACCCGCGGGCTCAGGCAATCCACTCACCTCAGCCTCCCAAAGGCGCGGGATTACAGGCTGAGCCACCGAGCCCGGCTGAAGTTTTCTTTTCATGTGATGTCTTTGGCTTTGATATCAGGATAATAATAGCTATACAGAATAAATTAGGAAGTGTTTCCTCCTCTCCTATTCTTTGCAAGAGTTTATGAAAGATTTGTCTTAATCCTTCTTTAAAAATTTGGTAGAATTTGCTAGTGTAACTCTGGTTCTGACCTTCTCCTTTGGAAATTTTTGGATTACTGATTCTCTTTACTTGTTATAGATCTCTGTAAATTTTAATTTCTTTTTGAGTCAGTTTTAGTAAGACTGTGTCTTTCTAGAACTTTTTAGAATTCATCTAGGTTTATGACTTGTTGATATACAATTGTCTATAGTATTTCCTTGTGACCATTTTTACTTGTGTAAAACCAGTAGTAATACCCTTCTGTCACTCCTCATTTTGGTAATTTGTGTCTCTTCTCATTTTTGTGTTGGCTAGTCTAGCAAAAAGTTTGTCAATTCTGATGATTCTTTTTCACAAAACTGCTGGCTTTATTGACTTTTCCCTCTTGGTTTTCCATTCTTTATTTTCTGTATTTATCTCTACTCTAATCATTATTATTTTTAAATTTCTTCTTGCTGTGTGTCTAGTTCTACCTTTTTTGAAGTGAAAGGTTAATATTTATTTGAGAGCTTTTTAAATTTTTAATGTAGACATTTAAAACTAAAAAATCACCTCTGAACACTGTCATTTATTGATTCCCATAAATTTTGTTGTTATCTTTTATTTTGATTTATCTTAAAATAGTTTCACATTTCTCTTGTGATTCTTTTCTTTGACCCACTGATTATTTGGAGTCATGTTCTTTAATTTCCAAACATTTGTAATTTTCTAGTTCTCATGTATTTTTTTTTTTTTTGCATTTTAGTGGAAGAATAGATCTTGCATGGTTTTGTTTTATGAAAGAACTGTACTTATAATGTGACCCCCGAGTGCAGAAGGAGCCAAGAGACCAAAAAAGAAGGCAGACAAATGCAGTTTGCCAGGTTTAGGTAATTTGCCAGCAGAGTTCACAGAAAGAAGTATGGTCTTAAGTGGCTGCAAGACACTGAAAATCTCCACACCACCACCTCCTGGACCCAGGACTTATGACTTGAAGAAAAAGCATGTGTGTCCTGGAAGGAATGTGTAGGTGGCTACAGGCATCACAGCCATTATCATTATTTCTGCAGCAACATGAAGAGCTATTTTGGAGGAAACCTACAATAAGCAGATGCTCCTACATAATGAGTAATACATCCGCCAGGTATTTTGAAAACATTCCCAGACTCAAGATTAGTCAGAAGTTACATAGTGGATTAGCCCAAAAAATAAAGTCACTCTTGTCCCCACAGCTTTCACTCCTTTTAAACATACTGAGACTGGTTTTGTGACCTAAGATACAGTCTCTCCTGAATAATGTTCCACTTGCATTTCATAAACATCGGTATTCTGCTGATGTTGAGTGATGTGTGCTATACATGGTCAGTAAGTCTAGTTGGTAAATAATATTGTTTAAATACCCTATTTTATGGGTAATTTTTGTCTAACTGTTCTATTCATTGGTCAAGTAGGGCAGTAAAGTCTCTATTATAGTATAATTGCCTATTTCTTTCTTCATTTCTGTCCATTTTTGTTTCATTTACTTTAGGGTTCTGTTGTTGTTAGGTGCATATATGTTAATTATTAGTTTGCCTTTCTGATTGATTTCCCCTTTTGTCTTTATGAAATGTCTTTTTTTAGTCAACATTAACTTTTTTTTTCTTAAAGTTTGTTTTGTCTGGTATCAGTAGAACCACTCCAGCTCTCTTTTGGTTACTGCTTGACTATATATTTTTTCTTTCATTTTACTTTTGACTGATTAGTATCTTTAAATGTTAAGTGAATCTTTTACATAATAACATATAGTTTAATCATAACTTATAAAGAGATTCATTCTGCCCACCTTACTATTTAATGGCACATTAATCTTTGTACATTTAATGCAGTCACCCATAAGTTGGCATTCCGTCCTACTATTTTTCTACTTGTTTTCTATTTGTCTTACGTCTCTTTTTACCCCTCTTCTTCTATTACTGCCTTCTTTTGAGTTAAATAAATGTTTCCTCATGTAACATTTTAACTTTCTTGTTATTTTTTATTATATATTTTTAAGGGGTTTTTATGGACAGTTGCCCTGAGTATTACAATTCTCATATTAATGTATAACAGTCTAGTTCAGATGACCACAAATTAAATTCCAATTGTTCATATATTCCAAAAAATTGTTCATATATTGCTTCTTTTGTCCATTTCTTTATGCTGTAATTGTCACAAATTACAGTATATATTTTATGCCCGTTAATATAGATTTATAGCTATTGTGTTACACTTTCTTTTTATATAAAATAGAAAAGGGTGCTACAAACAAAAAGTAAAATAGGTATAAAATACAGCATAAACTTTTTGTTTGTTTCTATATATCAGTCTTTTTTATCTATCTTTTTTATTTCTTCATGTTAATTTTAGTTACTATCCATTCTCTCTTTCATTTTAGTATTTCTTATAGGGTAGGTCTGCTAGTTACAAACTCTCAGTTTTTGCTTTTTTGAGAATGTCTTATTTTTTATTTTACTTTTTAGAGTAGTTTTGCTGGACATGGAATACTTGCTTGACATTTTTTTCTTTCAGTACTTTGGTTATGTTATTCCGCTGCCTGATCTCCATGGTTTCAGATAAGATACCAGCTGTTAATCTTATTGATGCGCCCTTGTGTGTTTCTCCTCTCTTGCTTCTTTCAAGATTCTTTTTTAGCCTTCGTACTCTTTGATTGTAATATCATATTTTCGTTTATTATACTTGGACTTTATTGAGCTTCTTGGATGTTTAAATTAATAACTTTCATTATATTTGAAAAACTTTCAAACATCATTTCTTCAAGTATTTTTTCTATATCTTTTACTCATTTCTCTCCTTTTGTTTGCATAAATCTTTCATATGCTGGTATACTTAACGGTGTCCCACATTTCTCTTAGTATCTGTTCACTTTTATTCATTCTTTATTTATCTGGCTGAACAGTTTGTTCAAGTTTGTTACTTCTTTTTTCTGCCTGTCTAAATCTGTTAGTTAGCTTCTTTATTAATGTTTTCATTTCAATAACTGTACTCTGCAATTCCAAAATTTCTATTTGGTCTTCTTTTATACTTTCTCTCTAGTGATATTCCTTACTTAGAGAGAAATTTTTCTCATTCTTTTAAAATTTCTTTTATTTCCTTGAACATTTCTTAAATAGTTGATTTAAACTCTTTGTCTAGTATGTTCAACATTTGATCTTCTTCAGAAATTGTTTCTAGTGGTTGCTTTTCCTGTGTATGAACTATACTTTTAAATTTAATTTTTATGATGTGCATTTTTTTCTTGAAATGTGCCCATTTTAAATTATATAATGTAATAACTCTGGAAATAAGATATTTCCCTCTTTCTAGAGTTTGTTTTGCTACTTCTCATTGCATTGATTTATGCTTAATGATTTTTTCTTGATTGTATAGTCTGTATTTTTGTTGTGTATAGCTGCTAAAGTCTCACTTGATTAGATTAGTGATCAGCTAATAATGGATAGAGATTTCCTTAAGTGCTTGAAATCAATAAATCTTAAATTTACCTGGGGTTTCTTTCTGCATGTTGGGGTATACATATAACACTCAGACAGTTGACAATGCTGCCTTACCCTTCACTTCTGGTTTGTGCAGAGCCTCAAGATAAGGCAGAGGCAAAAATTAGGAAATTTTTACAATTTTCTTGAGCAGTCCTATATGTGTACCTTCATAGTTCCAGTAACATGTAGGAGCTTTCCAGAGCCCTTATTCATATTTCTCTCCCAAGCTTTTCCTTTTGGTTAGTATGTTTTTTGCCCCAACTATTATCTGTTGCCTCATTTAGCCATTCTTTTAACACATTCACCAGTAAATATTTCAACAAACATCACTTTCTCTTGGAAAATTGCTTTTAGCCCTGGATGACCAATAAACATAAGGACTTCAAGTCAGATCTTCCGGAAAACCACTAGACAGATTTAAAAGAACTTAAAATTCTTTGGGGATTATGTTCCTTCTGCTCTTTCCAGTATGCATAATAATAATTATTATTTCCAGGGCTACAACTGAAGCTGAGAAGTGATGCTAGGAGTAGGGTGAGTTAAAAATGCCATGAAGCTCAATACCATTCAGATGTTTTTTGTGAATAAATATGTCCTGGGTTTGATGTAAGCTATCGGTTGACCTTAAGAGTTCTAAAATAGTTGATTTTGGCATTTTAAAAAATTGCTTTAATGGAAAGGCAAAATTTCAGATATCCTTAATCTTCTATTTTCAAACAAGCCTCTATTTTTGCATTTTGAAATGTTTATAAATTTTGTAACAATTAACACCTACATGTACATATGTCATTGTTGTCACTATTTTCTATAATAGAGTCATACAACTGGAATAACTAGGTTATTAGTGATCATAATAAAACACTGCCTTAAGTCAACAAGTAGGTTTGGAAACAGAAAGTAAAATCAATTCTACAATGAATATTTGCTTATTCTTCTTATTTTTTTTAGACATGGAATACGTTTGGTTTGGAACTTTGAACATACATCATCCTTATTGTAAATGGTCTCATTATCATTTCTTGGGGAACTTGTGGGAAATTGGGTGCATTGGACACTGCAAGGACTCTAATCCAGGACTTATCTCACCCCTATAGATTTGTG
Source organism: Cephalopachus bancanus (assembly GCA_027257055.1). Lineage (NCBI taxonomy): Eukaryota > Metazoa > Chordata > Mammalia > Primates > Tarsiidae > Cephalopachus > Cephalopachus bancanus. The sequence continues at coordinate 899,428 of JAPVLO010000252.1, read as the reverse complement.
ACCTGTTATTAATTGCCTTGCACTTTAATTTTCCACAGGAATATTAAGAAAAAGATTTCCTTCTACTGATGAAGTGTTAACTTTTAGACAAATGAAATGCAAAATATATCTTTCCCTTGGCTTGAGTTGAACGGGATCATCAATAACACAGATCCATCATGGTTGAACTTTGAAAGGCTAAGGGAGTTAGAATGGTTGCAAATTTTATTAACAAAGTTCTTCTAGCAACTGTATGAACGCAAAAGAAGCTGAAGTGTCCTTCCTGGGGCACTTTCCTATGGCTCTGAGCAGAACACTAACAGAGGAAGACAGGCAGAGATCACTCAGCTAATTAACTAGAAGCTGAGAATAGTTAATCAGGCAAAGTAATCCTTTATGGTCTAACCCTAGCATGAATAACCAGGGAGTCTATGTTGCATGATGATTATCTCATGGTGCTTATATGTGTATAATGATAATGGTTAGGAACCTGTCTTTAGACAACAACGACAACACATGTCTAAAAGAATAATAATCAAACAGCTTCAATAAGCTTCAGTAAGCTTCAATAAGCAGTCAGGGATGCAAGCCTTTAGGCTTAGCAATGACTTCTTCAGATTTCATTTTAATGTGCAAATTCTTTGAAGGGGAAGCATACAAAACTATTAGTATTTCAATATGAAAAAGGTGACTAACTAGTGGAAGAGCAGGCCTGTGGAATTAGACTGACCTTTCTGTTCCCTTAATATCTGTGCAGATCTGGGTGACATGTTGTAAATTCTCCTGGGTGAGTGGGTTTCTATGAGCTTTATAGCCAGGACTTCAAGATCCAGGATGAGTATCCCTTACATGCAGACTCCATCAGAGTGCTGCTCCATTACCCTTGCTCCTGCCTAGATCTCCCATAAGTCATGGAGATATAATATTCCCTTGCTTCCCATTCCCACAGCCTCTGCCCACCACCCCCATCCAGAGTAAAGCTTAGTTTGCTTCTATTAATAGGAATACGATTTCAGAGACAATGTTCTGTTTTGCTGTCCCTGATGGGCTCTGATATTGTGAGGCTGCAAAGCCCAGTGAAAGCTGCACGGGGTCAGGGTGTTGATCTCACCCACCATGTTCTGCCCTCCTTCCCTCCTGAGGAAGGTGGCATGGTGTGTGGGGAACAAGGGTGGGTGAGGAGCTGGTGAACAGAATACTCTCAGAAGCAGAACCACATGGAAAACACTGTGATAAGGTAAATGCATCATGGGCTTAGAGCTTTCTAACTTTTTGAGTTCCCTTGAGCAATATGCCCTATGCGAAACTGAGTTTTCTTACACGTTTTTGTTTGTTTTCGTATTTTCTTTGTTTTTGTTATTTTAGTGTGGTTTTTTTAGATTTTCTGTTTGTGTATGAGTATTTTGAGGGTGAGTAGATCAATAGGTTTTTGTTTGTTTATTTTTTTTCTGTTTTTGTTTGTTTCTTTGTTTATTCATTAGTTGGTGTGCCTGTTTTCCAGCTTCTTCTTCTCTCTCTTCACCTTCCTTTCATCTTCCTCTTTCAGTTTTTCATTATTTTCCTTTTTCTTACCTCATTTTACTTTCAGGGGGCAAACATATACTGCCACTGCATGGACAGATTGTAAGGCAGTGGGAAGTACATTCCAGGGGAACCTCACACTTGTCAGTGGATTCTGTGACCTGCATATAGCTTCTGAACCACTGTTCCCTCTTTAATCAAATGTCAAAACTGCAAAAAGCAAAGGCCCCTAACCCCAGTTTGGCTTCAAACTTGAACAAGTCCAGAGGATCTACATAAGAAAGAATAGGGGAATGAGCAAACAGAAGTGAAAGCTAGCCCTTCATCACTGAAAAATAGAATTAAAGGGGAGAAAAGGGAGAGAAAAAACCTTTACAAATGAAGAAGAACTGATGGAAGAACACAGGTCTCATACAGACCCCTGGGAAGACAGCAATTGAGAATACAGACTTTGGAACTGAAACAATGACGAGTCCCCAAAATGACTGGTCTCAAACCAAGAAACCAGATATCAAGATATTAACAGAGAGAATAAACAGAAATGAGGAGAGACAAGAGGAAAGAATGAAGGAGCTGATATTTGAGATGACAGCAATAAAGAATACAGTGAATGAATTAAACAACAAACTGATAAGCATGGAAAGCAGAATTAACCAAGCAGAAGAAAGAATCTCAGAGCTTGAGGACCAAAATATGAAACTAACCACTAACTGTTAAAAACATAGAAAAGAAGCTTAAAAAGATGAAACAAAGCCTCCAATAGATGTGCGATTATATCAAGAGGTCAAACCTAAGATTAATTGGAATCCCTGAGGCAGATAGAGAGACAGAGACCAACCTGGAACAAGCATTCCATGAAATTATCCAAGAAACCTTCCCTTATCTCATCAGAGATGTGACCATTCAAACACAAGAGATTCAGAGAACCCCAGCAAGACATCAAATGAGAAGACTATTGTATGTCTTGGGCACATCATGTGTCCTAGACATATAGTAATTCACTTACACAAAGAAGATATAAAAGAAAAATCCTGAAGGCAGCAAGAGAGAAAGGTCAGACTACCTACCAGTGACGACCAGTTAGAACAGCAGCAAACTCATCTACAGAAACACTACAGGCTACAAGACACAAGAGTCCAATCTTCAAAGTCCTCAAAGATAAACAATTTCAACCAAGAATTGCCTACCCAGCTAAGCTAAATTTCATCAGTGATGGAGAATTAAAATCCTTCCCAGATATTCAATCCCTAAGAGTTTATACTGCTTCCAGACCAACTCCACAAGAAACACTCAGAAAAGTATTAAACACAGAATAAAGAAAAAAAGAACAACCATGGCCTTCCCAAGAATGCAGGAAAAAACATTGAAAACACTCATAAGCCAACCCCCAAATAAAAAGAAAGCCAACAAACAAATAAAAAAAACCAAACAACAACAACAACAAAGCCTATAAGAACCTCATGACAGGGATAAACTCTCACATCTCAGTAATTAGTCTGGATGTGAATGGACTAAATGCATTACAAAGACATAGAATGGCAAATTGGTTATTAAAAAAATGATGCAACAATATGCTGTCTCCAGGAGACTCATCTCACAAGAAAGGACACTCACAGATTCAAAATAAAAGGATAAAAAAGCAAGTTTTCAGGCAAACAGAACACAAAAGAAACAGTAGCTGTGATCTTAATATCAGACAAAATATTCTTTAAGCTATCAAAAATTTAAAAGGTACAGAAGGGCACTACATAATGATAAATGGTTCAATTCATCAACAAGACACATCCATCCTAAACATATATGCACCCAACATAGGAGCACCAGCTTTCATAAAGCAGCTTCTAGGTAAACTGAAAAAAGATGTTGACTCTAACACTATCATAGCTGGAGACTTAAATACCCCACTAATAACCCTAGACAGATGATTGAAGCAAAAAATCAACAAAGAGATCCAAAACCTCAGCTTGATGCTTGACCAAATGGACTTAATAGATACCTACAGAACACTCCACCCAACAACCATGGAAATACATTCTACTCATCACTACATGGAATGTACTCTAAGATCAACCATACCCTTGACCATAAATCAAGCATAAACAAATTTCATAAGAATGAAATACTGCCATGCACCTTCTCAGACCACAGTGGAATAAAAATAAATAGACACCAACAAAGTTCCCCCAAACCCACAAAGATATGGACACTAAACAGCATGATGTTGAACAACTCCTGGGCCAACATGGAAATCAAAACAGAAATTAAAAGATTCCTAGAAACAAATGAAAATGAAGAAACATCTTACCAAAATTTCAGGGATGCAATAAAATCAGTACTAAGAGGGGAATTCATATTTCTACAAACACATGTGAAGAAAATGGAAAGATCAGAAGTTAACAGCTTAACAAGTCACCTAAGGAAGCTGGAAAAGCAGGACCACTGGAACCCTAACTTCAGCAGAAAAACCCAGATCACCAAAATGAAAGCCCAAATATGGGACATAGAAGACAAAAATGACATAGAAAAAAATCAACAAAACAAAAAGCTGGTTCTTTGAAAGGATAAACAAGATTGATGGACCCCCTAGCCAGACTGATCAAGAAAAAGCCCCCAAAACATAATCAGATACGCAAAAGATCAAGTCACAAGTGACCCTGGAGAAATACAAAAAATTATCAGCGATTACTATGCACACTTTTATGGAAACAAACTCAAAAACCTAAATGAAGTGGAGGACTTTCTGACATCACACAACCTCCCAAGGTTGAAACAAGAAATTGAGGCCTTAAATAAACCAATAACAACCCGGGACATTGGCTTTGTCACAAGAAAACTCCCTAAAAAAAAAAAAAAGCCCTGGACCAGATGGCTTCCCAGCAGAATTCTACAAAACATACAAGGAGGAGCTGATACTAATCCTAATAAAAGTATTCCAGGCAATCAAGAAACTGGAACTCTCCCTAAATCATTTTATGAAGCTAATATCGCATTTATACCCAAACCAGGTAAGGATCTAACAAAGAAAGAGAACTACAGGCCAATATCCTTGATGAACATAGATGCAAAAATTTTCAAGAAGATTCAACTGGAGTGAACAACACATCTCAAAAATTATCCACCATGACCAAGTAGGCTTCAACCCAAGATATAGGGCTGGTTCAACTTCCATAAGACCATAAACATAATCAAATACATCAACAGATGTAAACCAAGAACCACATGATTATATCATTTGATGCAGAAAAATCTTGCAGTAAAATCCAGCATCCCTTCTTGATAAAAACCCTTGAATACCTAGGCATACATGGAACATAGCTCAAAATAGTAAGAACCATCTACAATAAACACAGCCAAGATACTGCTAAACAGATAGAAATGGAAACCATTTTCCCTGAAAACCAGAACAAGGCAAGGCTGCCAACCCTATCTGTCCTATTCAACATAGTGTTGGAAGTCCTATCTAGAGCAATCAGACAAAAGAAGGAAATCAGGGGTATCCAAATAGGAAAAGAGGAAGTAAAGTTATCCCTCTTTGAAGACAACATGGTCCTGTAACTTAAAACCCAAGAGAATCTGTCAGAAATCTTCCTTGTCCTAATAAAGGACTTTGGCAAAGTCTCAGGGTATAAAATAAATGTGCAAAAGATGGCTGCATTCCTATACACCAACAATAGACAAACAGAAACCAAAATAAAAAGCACAATCCCATTCATAATAGTCACAAAAAAAGTGAAATACCTTGGCATTTTCCTAACCAAAGAAGTGAAATACCTTTACAATGAAAACTGCAAAGCACTGGTCAAAGAAATCAAAGAAGACACAAAGAAATGGAAAAATATTCCATGCTTATGGACAGGAAGAATCAACATTGTTAAGATGTCCAGCCCACCCAAGGCAATCTACAGCTTTAACGCAATACCCGTTAAATTACCAGCATCCTTCTTCTCAGACCTGGAAACAACAATACAGAAATTCATATGGAAACATAAAAGACCACGAATAGCCAAAACAATCCTCAGCAAAAGAAGCAAAGCGGGAGGTATCGCACCTCCAGACTTTAAAAGTAATTATAAGGCTTAAGAATCAAAACAGCCTAGTATTGGTACAAGAACAGGCATATAGACCAATGGAACAGGATAGAGATTCTGGAAACAAAGCCTCAGTTTCTCAACTGACTCATCTTCAACAAAGCCTCCACCAACAACCACTGTGAAGAGTTGAACTTATTCAGTGAATGGTATTTATTCAATGAATTCTGACCCACCATATGCAAAAGATTAAAACAAGACCCCTACTTATCACCGTACACAAAAGTCAACTCTAATTAGATCAAAGACCTAAACGTAAAACCTCAAACTATAAGAACCTTAGAAAATTCAGGAGACACCCTTGTGGAAATTGGATCTGGCAGACAGTTCCTGATCAAAACCCCCAATACCCGTACCATAAGAGAGAAGATAGACAAGTGAGATCTTATCAAACTGAAAACCTTCTGCAAAGCAAAAGAAATCCCACAGAATGGGAAAAAATATTTGCCAACTGTATATCTGACAAAGGCCTCACGTCCAGGATCTACAAGGAACTCAAATGTGCCGAAAAGAAAAAAAAACAAATAGCCCGATTAAAAATACAGTTTATGTTCAAATAATTTAGAGAAGACTATCAATGTCTGTGAGAAAATGGACTTTCTTTTGAATTCTTTTTGTGTGTGGGGGGTCATTGTGAGTGATTGCTTTTTCCTTTTCTTAGTTTCACATTCTTCCTTTGTTCTAAAACTTAGACTGACATCTAGCTTTGACAATCATAGTATGTTTTATTTTCCTGTGGGGGAATAACTTATAATGCTGTTTAGTTTTGTACTATTGGTGTGTTGGTGAATTTTTAAACCGTGTGCTAACTGCAATAAATTATATGAACTGAGGGAAAAAAAAGTAGGCAAAAGATATGAATAGACTCTTCTCAAAAGAAGACATTTGAGCAGCCAACAGATACATGAAAAAATGCTCAACCTCACTGTTCATCAAAGAAATGCAAATTAAATTCACACTGAGATACCACCTAACTTCAGTCAAGATGGCCATCATCAATAACTCAAAAACAACAGATGCTGGAGAGGATGCTGGAGAGGAAAGGGAGCACTTCTACACAGTTGGTGGGAGTGTAAACTAATACAGCCTCTGTGGAAAATAGTTTGGTAATTCCTAAAAGATCTAAAAATTGACCTAAAAACCCCACAATCCCCCTTCTGGGAATATACCTGGAAGAACTCAAATCACTCTATGAAAAAGATACCTGTACAAGCATATTTATTTAGCATTACCCACAAGAGCAAAAACATGGAACCAACTGTACTGCCCATCGAAAGAAGACTGGATAAAAAAATGTAGCACATACGCACGATGGAATATTACACAGCCATAAAGGACAAAATCATGAACTTTACAGCACCTTGGATGAACTTAGAGTCTACAATACTCAGTGGTCTATCACAGAAACAAAGAACAGAGTTCCATATGTTCTCACTCATAAGCAGACCCTGAACAACTATAATACTATAAGAAAGGGATTGTCGTACTGGGAAACTGCCAGGGGAGGAATGGGGAAACACCTCATCAATAGGGGTACCTGATCCCAAACCAGGTGAAGTGGGGGCCCAAACTTTACCTACACAATGACCATTTGTATACCCAATCTTGAATTGTACCCCGCATCTTTAAAATAATAAAATTTTAAAAAGACTTTAAAAACATAACAGCCAACCACAGTGTAGAAAACTTATTTATACATTAGTTCAAACAAAAGGTAATATTTTGAAAATATGAATACTGACAAGCTCACAGGTGATAGTAAAGCACAATTGTTGACATGTAAAGATTCAATAGCATCACTATGATTTGATTTTCATAGTTTTTGTTTTTTAGACACATATTAAAATGGATGAATCTCAAATCTGGGATTTGGTTCAAAGCAAGACACATCTTGAAATGACCACTGCAAATCTAGACGATGAGTACATAATACTATATGATACTAGTCTCTCAATTTTTGCACGTGTTTGACGTTTTCATAGTGAAAATTTAAATAACAAGCAACTAAAAAAATGCTTTGGGACACAGAAGAAATTGATCTTATGCCTTTTTTAGTCTTATCAACTGGGCAAAAAATTAAAAAAAGAGTGGGACCTTGGTTCATTTTAAGTGTTCCCAAATATGTTGGGCTCAGGAGCACAAAATTTGATTTTTCCTACAAAAACATTGTGAAACTATGCCCAATACCTAACTACATCTGCAGGAACGGCAGGGAGAGGGGCCCTGAGTTTCCCAGGGTCAGAGGATCTAAGAGGTGGGTCAAGCCGGGACAGCCAGGCTCAAGAGCATCTTCATCCCTTTTGCCGTCTGCCCTCCCCTGCCAACCTCGTGTTCCCTGGACTGAGGCCTCCTTCCAGCCAACTCTGTCTTTTACCGATTACCTACATGGACCTCATCCACATGTAGTTGATATAAAATCTTTCAAAAGTTCAAGGACCATGAAAGGCATTATACTGAGGGGATATCTGCATTTCCATGTTTACGGCGGTATTTTTCCCATTACTCAAGATCAACCTAAGTGCCCACCGACAGATGAATCGATCAAGAAAACGTGGTACCTATGCAAGGGAGTCCTTTTCCGCCACTAAGAGAATGAAATTCTGTTACCGGTAGCAACACAGATAGACCTGGAGGCCGTCATGTTAAGGTGAACAAACCAGACACAGAAAGACAACGTCTAAGCTCTCAGGAGTCCATTACGTGTGGGAGCTCATCTAATGGGCTCATCTAATGGCTCATCTAATGAGCTCATCTAATGGCCTCTGATGGCCACCAGAGGCCAGGAAACGCAGTGGATAGAGGGGCTTCATGGGCGAAAACACGTAAATGTATTTCTCGCCACCGAAGTGTACCTTTAAAAATGGTAAAGATGATAAATTATATACGTATATATCTTACCTCAATAAAAAATAATTTTTTAAAAGTTCAAGGATCAGACAGCCCTCAAAGAAAATTTCTCAACCCAGGCTGTACTTTTATGCATCCCTCCCAGAGCTTTTGAAAAAATACCCGTCCCCAAGCCGCAGGCCAGACCAATTAAATCAGCCCCTTGGAAACCGAGCATTAGAATCAGTTGGGTTTTAGCTCTTGAGTTCCCAGGTGTTTTTAACTTGCAACCGAAGTTAAGAGCTGCTGCCTTAGAAATCTTCGCTTTTGGGGACAAGGGCCCGTTTTGCCTCGTCGTGGCTTCGGTGTGTTCCCTGCTGGCTCCTGAAGATGCTACCCACGTCCTGTGCTTCCTTCCCCATTCATTCCACCATCTCTTCCTGCTCTGCTCTCTTCCAGTCATAACAAAGATCAGGACTCTCGGAGCTGGGAATAGGACAGACTTTTACGACAGGCATGTTTGCGCACCCAGCACCCACTCCTCTTCACCCTGTGCACCTGTGTCCATGCCGTGCATGAGCACCCAAGGTTAGTGAGTTTCAAGCCCCAGGCATTTCAGAAAGCCGTTGGCCTCCTACAAAGTGCCAGCCTGCTTTTGCTTTTCTTTTGTTTACCCTTGTTTCTGAACTCTTGGTTGCTCTAGTATTCTATCACTGCCGAAACAAATGATTACAAATGCAGGCGCTCAAAGCCACACAAATTTACTGCCATACAGTTGCATTTGTCAGTAGTCCAACACTAATCTCACCAGGCTAATGGGAAGATACCGGCAGGGCTACATTTCTTTCTGGAGGCACTGGGGGGGCACCTGTTTTCTTGCTTGTCTGGGGGATTTGCAGAATTCCTTTCCTTGGGGATGCAGAATTGAGCTGTATTTTCTTGCCCGCTGTGAGCTGAGGCCAATTCCAGCTTCTGAAAGTCACCACATTCCTCGATCCTCAGAATCCATCAAGCAGAGTTTGACTCCTGGCCAGGCTGCATCTCTCTGGCCGCAGCCCAGAAAGGATCTCAGCTTTTAGGGACCCAAGTGTGATTCAACTTGTGCTCACCTGTGTGATCCAGGCTAGTCTTCTCATCCCAAGGCCTGTAACCTTAATCACATCTGCAAAGCCTTTTTTGTCCTTTCGTGAACGGTAGCATGTACACAGGAGCATCTCTGGAGGGGCATTAGTCTGCCTGCCAACTTCCACCTTTATTTCAGTTTTGAATGTGTCAGAACTGTCACTTACATGCAATAAACGCCCAGCACGGGCCTGGCGCCTTGTAGGTGCTTAGTAAGTGCGCGTGGGGTGTGCTGATGAATGTCAAGGAGCGAGAGTGCTGTCCCAGGACTTGGACCTAAGCTTTGGTGACGGACTGTGCTTCCTCTGTCCCTCCTGTGCTCAGAGCTGGGGGGTCTCTGTTCTTCTCCCAGCTTCTGGCCCTCATCTGAGACTAGCATGCACTCCCCCCCTACCTCCAAGCCCAGAGTTGCTGAGGACCGAGGTCTTATGACACCGACGATGTGGGATGACAGAGTGAGATCATATGATTGGCTCACCCTTCCCTTTGGCTTCCTTCTGAAAGCGTGAAGCTGGAATTTCACAGCTCAGGCGACCCAGAGTTTAGAAATCCAGGGATGAAGCTCACAGTTTTCTTCTTAGATCCACTGGGAGTGTTGATGCAAACACATTAGCGGGCTGTCTGACTCAGTAAACAGTAGAGTGGTGGAGCATTGGCTTGTGGAACTGTTTGTCCGCTGCCGCAATTCCCATGGCCCCTGGTGGAGGGTTCTGGGAACTGTGGTGGCTCCAAGGGCCCAAGTGATACAGCATTCCAAGAGGGCGTGCTTGCATGGTCTGACCAGAAAGGACATCACCTTCCCTTGGCTTCTCTCTCTCCCTTTAATTCTTTTCTCAATACAGATTGGTTTTTCCCTCCAGACAGCCACTCATTCATTCAGCAAACATTTACCAGGCAAGCACTGCAGGCCCAGCACTGAGGATCCATCGGGGAACCAGCAGTGACCTCCCCATAGGTTTTCATTCTCTAGGCCGCCACATATCGAGGCCTCCCTGCTGAGGCCCCGGGTGGTGGACAATGCAGCAGACCCAGCCGCTGCCTCCGTTTAGGCGTGACAGTGCTGACACAGGCTACAGGCAACTGGAATACGTGCTCACACTTGGTATTATTCCACGGTGGTCTCCGGGGTCTGAGCACGGGGCCCACAACAAGCACAGGTGACCTGCACCTCACCCAGCCCAAGGACGCCACGGCGGCCTGCTGCGTAGAGTGACATGACAAGTGAAATCTTGAAACACCAGTGTTCTAACAGGGAAGAGACGGGAGGCTTTCATAAGAAGGGCTGCGTGTGCCCGAGCGCAGCTCTGAGTTCAGGAATGACAGTGGTGCCTGCGTGTGCGTTCTGAGGCTGACACGAATCTGTGACAGGTAGGTGGGGGGAGACCAGTGACGCCACAATGTCAAACTCTCGTCTGCTGGGTGCTGCTGAAATGCCTGGCCCAGGGGTGTGAGCGGCCGTCCTGTCAGCCAGGAGGGGTCAGGGCAGGGACACCCTCTCTGTCTCTGTCCACAGAGACAAGTCAGGGTGAGGGGGATGAATGCGTGGCCGCCCCTGTGGGCTTTCCTCCTGGCTGGTTGGGTCACTCTTGGGCTCACGGATGGCACCCGCTAGTTGCATACCCACGTGGCGGAAGAGGCGGACGGTGAGCTCTCTGGGGCCTCGTTCGTAAGAGCTCGAATCACCTTCATAAGCCTCCCCCCCATGACCTGACCACCTCCGAAAGATCCCACCTTCTAACACTGTCACTTTGGGAATTGGGTTTAACTGTGTGAATTTTAGGAGGACACAAACATATCACGAAACTTATTTTTTGTCTTGTTCATGAGATCTACGTCCGATCAAATGACTTGCCTGAGTCAATGCCAGGGCGATTGTGTTTTCTGTCAGAAAAAGTTTTTTTAATTTTATTTTTAGGTTTTACATTTAGATGCATGATTCATTCTAAGTTCAGGTGTCTGTATATGGGCATGGTGAAGGCCAAGGGGTGTGTGTGTGTGTGTGTGTGTGTGTGTGTGTGTGTGTGTGTTTGTGTTTGCCGTGTGGATGCTCAGCCTCACTTATCAAAGACTTTTCGGATTGCCTTGGCACCTTTGCAAAAAAATCGGTTGACCGTGTTTCTGTGAGTCTGTTCCTCTACTTTCACTCGAATGCTTTGATCTCTGCTTCTAAGGCAAACACCGCCATATTTTGGTTTTTATTTTTTATTTTATTATAAAGATGTGGAGTACAATTCAGGGTTCGGTATACAAATGTTGATTATGCGGGTACCCTTGTTGATGTGGTATGCCCCTCCTCCCCCGGCAGTGTCCCATACTGCCAATCCCTTTCTTATACTATTATAACTGTTCAAGGTCTGCTTCTGAGTGAGAACATATGTAACTCTGTTCTTTGTTTCTGTGACAGATCACTGAGTATGATCGACTCCAAATCCATCCAAGTTGCTGCGAAGTCCATATACTTGTCCTTCTTTATGGCTGCATAATATTCCATTGTGCATATGTACCACTTTAAAAAATATATATATTTGTCTTACTGAGTTAGAAAATCTCTGTGTACTCTAGATACAAGCCCCTTACCAAATGTTCTATGGACAAACATTCGACCGTTTTCTGAGTTAGCTTTTCAGTCTCTTGGTGATGTCATTTGTAGTGTATGTTTTATATGAAGTCTAATTTATCTTTTTATTTGTCTTCACTTGTGTTCTTTTTTTCTTTTTGTCATTTCCACGAACACATCACCTACTGCAAAGCCATCAATATTTACTCTTATGTTTACTTCTAAGAGCTTCGTAGCTTTAGCTTTCACCTTTAGGCTTAGAGTCCATTTTGAGTTAAGAAGTTTTATAAGCTGTGAGGGCAGGATCCGATTTAATTCTCACGCTTGTAGATATTTAGGTGTCCCGGCACTGTTTATTGCGAAGACCCTCTTCCCCAACTGAATGGTGACGGCACCCTTGTCAAAAATAATTAACCATAAATGAAGAGTTTATTTCTGTGCTTTTAGCAGTAATCTACTGATCTGTATGCCTACTCTCATGACACTGCCAGACTATCTTGATTACTGTAGCTTTATAGTAAATTTGAAATTATGAATTGTGGATCTTCCAACTTTGTTCGTATTTTTCAGTATTATTTTGGTGATTCTGGGTTCCTTCTATTTCTATGTCAATGTAGGAACCGCTTGTCAATCTCTGCAGAAATTTAGACGACATTCTGTTAGGGGCTGTCTAATCTAACTGAGGACAGCGTTTCAATCTTAACGACAGTGAGTCTTCTGATCCAAGAATGTGGACTATAATGCCACTCTGTTGATCTTGAATTTTCTCAACAAGACTTCCTTCATTTTTTTCCGTTTGGCTATCACTTTGGATTTGAACCGCAGACTCTTGGGTGGTAGCTTTAATCTCTCTTTGGCTGTTTTTAAGTCGGTGCCTGCCTCATGTCTGATCTAGGTGTAAGCTAGAGATTTCGTCAGGCTTGCGCACAGATTGAGTCTCCTCCACTTTTACTCTCTCTTTTCTGTCATTTCCCCCTCATTGTCCAGCAACGCTGGCTGCTCTGACCTCTGTCTTCTCATACCAGTGGAAATTTCCTCCTCTGTTTGTTTTCATCAGTCTTAGCTGCCAGACGCAGCACTGACTTCAGTTCCTTTGGGGATTGAAAGTCACGAAGGCAGCTTTAGTTGCTTAGTGTAGTTTCATTTTTCTAAATTCCATTTTATCCCCCTCACAACCAGCCTGCTTCTGCCTACTGTCCAGTGCTTTTAAATAGTTTATATATATGTATATGGTTTCAAATTTTTTAAATGAGTGACGTTTAGTTCCAATAGGATCCACCCAGCTGTCTACATACCCTCTGGATCCAAGGATTTAGTACCGGCAGATTCAACCAACCTGAAATGGAGAAGATTCAGGGGAAAAAAACCAATACAAATAGCAATGCAACAATAAAAATACAAGTAGACCAACAATACAGTATATAAACTATTTACTTAGCATTTACACTGTATTAATATTATAAGTAGTCAAGAGGAGATTTAAAGTACACAATAGAATCTATGTAGGTTATACGTAAAATAATAAGCAGTTTTATATCAGGAACTTGATAAACTATATACTTTGGTATCAGCAGTCCCATAACAAAACCCCCTTGGATACTGAAAGATGGCTATAATTGGAAGTTATGTTGTCTCTTAGTGCTCTTAAAAAATGCTCTTAAAAAGAATGTATATTCTTAAATTGTTGGTTATAAAGTTCTATAAACAAACTATGTTGTTTTTAATAGTGTTAAAAACACTGTTTTCTTTGTAAATTTTTCTTCTACTTATTTGATCAGTTCTGGGAAGAGGAATATTAGCATCCCAACTATAATTACAGATGTGTCTATTTTTCCCTTTAATATTGTCATTTTGCACCTCATTAAAAAATTAATTAATAGACTTTGAGGGGCAGCTCGGGGTTACTTGAACATTTAGTGATAAATGTGGAAGGTTTGGAAGGTTCCCAGTACCTTCTTATTTCCCCTGGTTTTTCCTATAATTACTGTCTTTCATTAGTGTGGTGTATTGGTGTATTGATAAGTCGATATTGATACATTATTAACTGAATTCCACAGTTTACATTAGGGTTCACTCAGTTTTGCACATTGTATGGGTTTTAAAGGCTACTTGAGTGTTTGAGAATTAGGTTTATTTTGCTACACAGTACATTACTACAAAATCTGCAGTAAAACAACACCCACTATCTCCATTTTTGTAGGTCCAGAGACCAAGCATGGAATAGCTGAATTCTGTTATCAGAGTCCCACAAGGCAAAAGCCAAGATGTTAGCCAGGAATATAGTCTCATCTTGAGTTTGGGGTCCTCTTCCAAGTTTATTTAGGTTGCACACAAGTTCCGTTTTTTGTGGTTTTGTGAATGATTTTCCTGTTTCTTGACGGCTGTCAACTGGAGGCTGTTCTCAACTACCTCACAACCCAGCTGTGCCATTGTTAGCATGGATGCATATTTTCTTCTAGGCTATCAGGACGAAGTCAGCTATTTCTTCTTGTTTTTCACGGTTAAATTTTTAGATTAGATCTACTAACCAAAAAAAATTATTTTTTTTATTAACTTAAGTTTCACTAACTAGGAACCTTAATTATATCTGCAAAATTATTTTGTTATATAATGTAGCATGATCATGGGGGTAATATCTCATCATACTCATAGGTTTTTCCATACAATCAACGAGAGAATTTATAGGGTAGGTATGCAAGAAGGTGGAAATCTTGAGCCGGAGGCTTCTCTGTTTTCTTTCTTTCTCTTTTCCTGTTTTCTTTTGTATTAATCTGGCAATGTTAGTGTTTTGTTTTATCCCTTCCATTGGCTTTAAATGAAACCCCCTTCTTTTATTTCTTTCAGGTTGTTCTAAGGATTTTACTATACATCTGTAACTTATCACAGCCTACCTAGAATTAATATTATACCACTTTATATACAATGTAAGAAATTAAGAACAACATAATTACATTTTCCTTCATTCTTTCCTTTTGCTATTGTTGATATACCCTTACTTCCTACATACATTATAAATTGCAAATACATTATTATCTGTTGGATAATCATCTTTCTTTGAAAGAGAATAAGTCATTAAAACGTTATTTTTCTTATTCTTAGCATGCCTAGCACTTCTGTGTTGAGCCAAACTAGAGACTGGAACAGAGTTACAAATCAGCAATCTTTCATATTTAAAATCTTGATATTTTGCTTATCATTGTTTTGCATTCACTTTGAATGTTTAGCATATTGTGTTGATATTTGACTGCATTACTGAATTTTTTGTTCCCCTGTCAAATTTGTGCCCGAGACTAGTGCCACCTTTGCCACAGCCTGAGTTCAGCCTCAATCATCATTTTTCCTTTACTAGTAAAATGGGAATTACGGATGATATATTTTGAGAGTCTCCATTATATGGTCTCTCACCAAAGAGTGCTGAGCTTTTTGCTGATGGGCACTTCATTTCTCGGAGGCTGAGCTTTGACTTCAGGCGATGTGAGTGGGGTTCTAGAAGAGTCCCTTACTCCTGAGGCACTGAGGCACTGCCTCTTGGGTGTCTCCACTGGATGCTCAGAGTGTTGACTGAGCCTCTTCACTCTGGCTGGTGCAGCATCTCACATCTCTGCCCAGCTGTAAAGGACTCCCATTCATCCCTCAGTCTCTTTGGCCTCAGTGAGCTTGTCCTGCTCATTCATGGTTGGATATTCAGCAGAGATCTGGGGAATCCCACCAGGATTCCTGCGACTTCTTTTCTATGAAATGTTCCTCCCATCTGCACTCTGTCTCAGAAATTCTAGCCATGGCAGCTAGCCTCGAAGTCCGATCTTCATTTCCTCTTCCCAGTTCCTGTTCCTTGTGCCAGGAAATACCCAAGGCCTTTTTGGAAAGTTTCTAAGGAGGAAATTTTGGTGAATACAAAGTTCACCATTTGCTCTCAAGGATCACATTTCTGCCCCTTCCACCCCCATCATATATGGCTGCTAACAGTCACTGCATACAATTTACCGGGCCAGTATCCATTTAGAGGCCTATGACTGTGATATCTGTATTTTGTGAGGGCTGGATTGCACCTTGAGCTCTTTAAAGAGAAAGAGCACACTGGAAAACCACGGCGCCTTTGACTATAAAGTGGACAGGCATTGCATAGGATCACATCACCATGTGATTGACAGACAGCCCAGGAGGCAGTGAGAAGCCTTCACTTCACAACAAGTCCAGAGAGATTGAGCAGGAGAGAGGGAGAGAGAAGGGCTGATTTATCTTCTATGGCTCCCACCAACACTCTTTAGAAAGAAGCCCAGCTCTTAAAAGATGAATGCAAAGGCTTTTCCTTCTGTTTCCTTCCCATTTAGCCAGCTCAGGTCTGGGTACTCCACTGGGTTCCAGGAAGGAGTCCTGGGAACTCTTTGGAGCACTCACATCGCATCTAGGGTGGAAGCCGACTTGTCCCTGCAATCACACATGGAGAGCAAGCCTTGAGGCCCTGCCTGCCTTCCAGCTGGGCTCAGCAGGGTGGAGAACGCAGGTCAACTGAATCTATCCCCGTGGAGATAGATCGACACCAGAAACTGCTGGGGAATCCCCCAGAGGCATGCTTCTCTCTTCCTTTCTCTCTGACGTTCTTGAACTTTTCTCTCCCTTCCTCTTTTGCTGTAATTGTTCTCTTCCCTTTTTGTTTCTTCTTTTCCCCAGGTGGCCAATTCGCGGTTCCTAACATACACATTTGCTTTCTCCTAGACTGCCCCGAGTAAGCCAAGACATAAGAAAGAGATCATAATAATAGTTTCTTATTTGTAGAATACTTGACACTGCAAAATGCTTACACGTCATCCTCTTGAACTTCTCACAAGTAGTGTGAATATCCTTATTCACTTTAATAGATCAGGCTTAGAGTCATGAACTATTCATAAAGCAAGTACATAAGCTAATGGGTGTCCAAGCTAGGAGTTAAGTTCATACCTCCTGTTTTAAAATTTGATGTGAATTCAGCTATAGTTTATGATCATTGTTACTGTTATTATAACAATTTTGTTATATTTGTCAAATTTGATATATTTGCCAAACACATTAATGTTTGTGAAACATCTTTGCGTGTTCTCAAATCTATTTGTGTTTAGTTCAGTTGCACTGTGTTAACTCTCTGTCCGTTTATCATTCAGTTTCTTTTAACAACCTACCTCATCATTCTGTCTTCAGTTTTAATGTGCACACATGCGTGCATGAACACACACACACGTGCACACACACAGGGCACACACATGTACACCTGTCCTCCTAAATAATGCAGTCTTCTCACCTTTGAACACTGAAGGGGACAGAAGCGACAACATCGCATAACAGTGGGCAACCTCAGCAGCCAGCTTAGTTTCTAAACACTATAGACTATCAAGGGGAAGTGGAGTTATTGGGAAGAAATGGCTCGCTGAACATCTGGGGCAAGACAAGCACAGAGGGAGTCTGAGAGGCCCTCTGCAAGAATACAAGGAAGTATTCAAAGACCAATGGGCACCTGCCAGCGGGACACAGGAGCCGGACTGAAGGGTCTCCCACTCGCTAAACAAACTGCCTTTGGTTTGGCAAAATATAATAACAGATTAAGTAAAAATATCTTACATTTATAATGACATTCAAACACAAGGAAAGAAAAAAAAAGACGAACTCACCATCATTGCAAGGGCCTATTATATTAATTCTTTACTCCTAAAATTGGGAATTAAAGGGAAAACAATAAACACTTTTTTTGTGGACTTTTTTTTTTTTAGGAATTATAGTTTGTTTTCAGTTGCTGTGGGAAGGAAGGCTTTCCTATACAGAAAAATGCCAGCTAATAAGTAAAAATTGGATGGTAAAATTTTAAAAATTATGTTTTCAACATGAGGCTAGAATTATTAATAGACACTAAAACCATTGACTGAAAGAGTAGTAAAGAACAGTATATTTACTTAACAAAATAACAATGTTTTCAATAAGAGGAGATTGAGGTGTCACCCCATCAATCAAATAATCAACTAAATATCACTTTTAGTGGGACAGACTAAAGTAGCACCCTTACTGACATGATAGAATAGGCAGAGCATCAACTATAAAGAACACGTGCTTAAAACATTCCACCTGAATTTCATCAAGCTTTTAGACTAACTTCATTGGCTATAGGAAATACAAGAATTATGGGAATAGAAGTAGATAACACTACTTTTAAGTATCAGAAAAATAAAAAATGAGGGCGTTCTACAAAGAAAAAGATCTGGTTTTATTTAAAAAGGCAAAGACATAAATACAAATAGGGAAAACTAACTACTATAGATTAGATGAGATTAAAGACATTAAAATGTAACGTACAAACCATGATTGGATCGTGGTTTAAAAGTAAACAATTGTGCCAGGCTCCGTGGCTCAGCCTGTAATCCCATCGCTTTGGGAGGCCAAGGTGAGTGGATTGCCTGAGCCTGTGAGTTCGAGACCCGCCTGGGCAACTTGGAGAGACCTCATCTCTACAGTAAATCAAAAAGTAGCCGGGCATGGTAGTGCATGCCTGTAGTTCCAGCTACTTGGAAGGCTGAGGTGGAAGATCGCTGGAGCCCAGCAGGGTGAGGCTATGGTGGCCGGGAGCGGCCACTGCACTGCATTCCAGTCTGGGTGACAGAGTAAGACTCCAACTCAAAAAAAAAAAAAAAAAAAAAGTAAACAACTGTAAAAGTAGGTATTTGGAAAACAAAAAATGGTTATTTATTTATTTATTGGCGTATATTACCCTAGAATTTTTTTTATGGTCAATGAATTTGAAATTTCCTTATTATTATTGTTGCATATTTTATTTTAATGATGTGGGGTACAATTCAGGTTTAGGTATACAAGTGGACATTGTACAGGTAAAGTTTGGGCCTCCCTTTGATCCCCACTTTTCCTGGTTTGAGATCAGGTACCCTTACTTTTTTATTTTATTTTATTTTTTTGAGTTGGAGTCTCACTCTGTCGCCCAGACTGGAGTGCAGTGGCCACTCGCGACTACCGCAGCCTTGACCTGCTGGGCTCTGGCGATCCTGCCGCCTCAGCCTTCCAAGTAGCTGGAATTACAGGCATGCGCTGCCACGCCCGGCTGATTTTTTGATTTATTGCAGAGATGAGGTCTCGCTGCCCAGGTGGGTCTCGAACCCGCGGGCTCAGGCAATCCACTCACCTCAGCCTCCCAAAGGCGCGGGATTACAGGCTGAGCCACCGAGCCCGGCTAGGTACCCTTATTGATGTTGCGCCCTCTTCACCACCCTGGCAGTATCCCACTACTGCCAATCCCTTTCTTATAGTATTATAGTAAATGTTCAGGGTTTGCTTATGAGTGAGAAAATGTGGCACTCTGTCCTTTGTTTCTGTGATGGATCACTGAGTACTATAGACTTTAAATCCATGCAAGTTGCCGTGAAGTCTGTATGTTTGTCCTTTATGACTGTGTAATATTCCATCATGTATATGTACACATTTTTTTAATCCAGTCTAGTTTCAATGGGCAGCATGGTTGGTTCCATGTTTTTGCCGTTGTTAATAGAGCTGCAACAACCACTTGTGCAGGTATCTTTTTCGTAGAATAATTTGAGTTCCTCCGGGTCTATTCCCAATAGGGGAATTGCTGGGTCATATGGAAGGTCAATTTCTAGTTCTTTCAAAAATCGCCACACTGTTTTTCAAAGAGATTGCACTAGTTTGCATTCCCACCAGCAGTGCAGAAGCGTTCCTTTTTCTTCACACCCTCGCCTGTTGTTGTTTGTTTTATTAATGATGGCCATTCTTACCGGGGTTAGGTGGTATATCACTGTGATTTTGATTTGCATTTCTCTGATGATGGGTGAGGTTGTGCACTTTTTCATGTGCCTGTTGGCTGCCCATATATCTTCTTTTGAGAAATGTCTATTCATGTCTTTTGTCCACTTTTTAATGGGGCCGTTTGCTTTTTTTTTCCTTTCAATACGTTTGAGTTCTTTATACATCCTGGATGTTAGGCCTTTGTCAGATACAAAATTAGCAAATATTTTTCCCATTCTGTGGGCTGTTGCCTCACTCTCTTGATGGTTAATTTGGCTTTGCAGAAGCTTTTCAGGCTAATGAGATCTGAAATGTACACGTTTTTTGTCTATCTATCTCTTATGGCATGGACATCTGGGTTTTGATCAAGAATTGGTTGCCTATTCTGATTCTGTAAGGGTGTCCCCTGTATTTTCTAAGATTCTTATAGTTTGAGGTTTTACATTTAGGTCTGTGATCCATTTAGAGTTGATTTTTGTGTATGGTGATAGGTTGGGGTTCTGTTTCAATCTACATGTGGTCAGCCAGTTTTCCCAGCACCATTTACTGAATAGGTTTTTCTCTCCCCAGTGGTTGTTGGTGGAAGCTTTGGTGAAGATGTTGGTTGAGAAATTAAGGTTTTGATTCCGGAATCTTTATTCTGTACCATTGGTCCATATGCCTGTTCTTGTGCCAATGCCAGGCTGTTTGATTATTATAGCCTTATAAGAGAATTTAAAATCTGGAAGTTTCATGCCTCCTGCTTTATTTCTTTTGCTAAGGATTGTTTTGGCTATTTGTTGTCATTTACTTTTCGTTATGAATTTCTGTATTGTCATTTCCAGGCCTGAGAAGAATGCTGCTGGTCATTTAATGGGTGTTGTGTTCAATCTGTAGATTGCCTTGGGTAGGATGGACATCTTAACAATGTTGATTCTTCCAATCCATGATCATGGAATATTTTTCCATTTGTGTCTTCTTGGGTTTCTTTGAGCAGTGTTTTGTAGTTTTCATTGTAAAGGTCTTTAACTTCTTTGGTTAGGAAGATGCTGAGGTATTTGATTTTTCTGTGACTAGTATGAATGGGATTATGCTTTTTATTTGGTTCTCTGCCCATTGTTGTTGATGTTTAAGAATGCGACTGTCTTTTGCACATTTATTTTGTGCTCCAAGACTTTGCCATAGTCCTTTATTAGTGCAAGAAAGTTTTTGATAGATTCTCTTGAATTTTCCAGGTATAGGATCATATTGCCAGCAAAGAGGAATAACTTAACTTCCTCTTATCCTAATAAGGATACTCTTGATGTCCTCCTCTTGTCTAATTGCTCTACTAGAACTTCCAACACAATGTTGAACAGGAGGCATGAGAGCGAGCAGCCTTGTGTATATCTGGTTTTTAGGGGAAATACTTCTAGCTTCTATCCATTTAACAATATGCTGACTGTGGATTTATCGTAGATGGCACTTACCATTTTGAGACATGTTCCTTTAATGTCTAGGTGTTCAAGGTTTTTATCAAGAAGCGATGCTGGATTTTATCAAAAGTTTTTTCTACTTCTAATGATATAATCATGTGGTTCTTGTTTTTACATCTGTTGATGTATTTAATTACACTGATGGTCTTGCAGATGTTGAACCCTACTTGGTCATGGTGGATGATTTCTGAGATGTGTTGTTGGATCCGATTTGCTAGAATCTTGTTGAGAATTATTGCATCTATGCCAATTAAGGATATAGGCCTGTAGTTCTCTCTCTCTTTTTTATTTATTTATTTATTTATTTTGGTCATCTCATTACCTGGTTTGGGTATCAGTGTGACATTAACTTCGTTAAATGATTTGGGGATAATTCTTTCTCAATTGCCTGGAATACTTTCAATAGAATTGATACCATCTTTGCATGTATGTTTTGTACAATTCTGCTGGAAAGCCATCTGGTCCAGGGCTTTTTATGTTGTTGTTGGTAGTTTTCTTATGAGGGAGTCAATTTCCTGGATTGTTATTGGTCTATTTATGTTCTCAATGTCTTCTTGTTTCAACCTTGGGAAGTTGTGTGATGTCAGAAAGTCCTCCATTTCATTCAGGTTATCAAGCTTGTTTCCATACATGTGCACATAGTAATCTCTGATAATCTCTTGTATTTCTTCAGGTTCAGTTGTGATTTGATCTTTTGCATTTCTTTTTTTTTTTTAAGTGAGCAAGCAGGATTTATTGAGATGACAGAGAAGTTCCCACAGTGGGAGGGGACCCAAAGGGGTTGCCCATCTGGGGCTGAAAACCTGGTGCTTATATAGCCCTAAGTCCAAGCTGATTGGCTAGCACTAGTTGTGAGCTGTTGCTGTTCTGATTAGTCAATATTAAGGACCAATCAGCAGGAAGTAGGGGTTTAATGGTGAACTGATTGGTTGTGATTTGATCCCAGCAATCTTTTGCATTTCTAACTGTGTTTATTTGGGCTTTTTCTCTTTTTCTTGATCATTTTGTACAGTGGTCCATCAATCTTGTTTATTCTTTCAAAGGACTAGCTTTTTGTTTTACGGATTTTTTTCTATGACATTTTTGTCTACTGTGTCCAGTATTTGGACTTTTACTTTGGTGATCTAGATTCTTTTGCTGAAGTAAGGATTTTTGTGGTTTTGTCTTTCCACCTCCCTTAGGTGATCTGTTAGGCTGTTAACTTGTGATCTTTCCATTTTCTTGAAGTGTGTTCATAGAGATATAAATTCCCCTCTTAGAACTGTTTTCGTGACATCTCAGAGGTTTTGGTAAGATGTTTCTTCATTTTCATTTGTTTTCAGGAATCTTTTAATTTCTGTTTTGATTTCTGTGTTGACCCAGTAGTTGTTCAGCATCATGCTGTTTAGTGTTCATATCTTCATGGGTTTTGGGGAAATTTTGTTAGTTTTGACATTTATATAATTCCACTGTGGTCTGAGAAGGTACATGGCAGTATTTCAATCTTATGAAATGTGTTCATGCTTAATTTATGGCTGGGTACATTCCATGTGGTGATGAATAGAATATATATTGTGTGGTTGTAGGGTAGAGTGTTCTGTAGGTATCTATTAAGGCCATTTGGTCAAGTGTCAAGTTGAAGTTCTGGATCTCTTTGTTGATTTTTTGTCTTGATGACTTATCTAGGGCTGTTAGTGGGGTATTTAAGCCCCCAGCTAGAATAGTGTTAGAGTCAATATTTTTTTGAGTCTACTTAGTAATTGCTTTATAACTGTTGTTGTTTCTGTGTTGAGTGCATATACGTTTAGGATGGATATTTCTTCTTGATGGATTAACCATTCATCATTATGTAATATACTTCAAGATCTTTTAAAATTTTTGATAGATTAAAGGTTGTTCTGTCTGATATTAAGATCATGACTCTTACCCTCTTTTGTGATCCTTTCACCTGGAAATTCATTTTCTATCCTTTAACTTTGAGTCTGTGTGCATCCCTTGTGGTGAGATGAGTTTCCTGAATGCAGCAAATTGTTGGGTCATGGTTTTTTTTTAATCCAGTTTACCATTCTGTGTCTTTTCAGTGGTGCATTTAGTTCATTCACATTCAGGCTGATTATTGAAATGTGATTGTTTATCTCTGTCATAGAGTCCTTATAAGGTTTTTTCTTGGTTTGTTTTCTTTTAACTTTTGGGCTGATGTATGTGTGGTGTATGTATCGAGTTTGTTGTCACAACATATTCTTTGTTGATTCTGTGTTCTCCCATTCTCTTGGGAAGTGCTTGGTCATTCTTTTTATATTATTTCTCTGTGATTAATACATTTTTAAGTGTCTCTTATAGAGTTGGTCTGTAAGCTGCATAATCTCCTAGGGATTGGATGTCTGGAAAGGATTTTGATTTTCCATTGCTGATGAAGCTGGCTTGGCTGCATAGGAAATTCTTGGTTGAAATGGTTCATCTTTGGGGACTTTGAATATTGGACTCCAGTCCCTTCTAGCTTGTAAAGTTTCTTCCTATAGGTCTGCTGCTATTCTGATTGGTTTTCCCCAGTAGGTAGTCTAACCTTTCTCTCTTGCTGCCTTTAGGATTTTTTCTTTTGAACCAACTTTGTGTTGACAAGTTACTATGTGTCTAGAAGTTGGCCTTCTCATTTTATGTCTTGCAGGGTTTCTCTGTATCTCTTGTATTTGAACAGTCACATCTCTGGTGAGATGGGAAAAGTTTTCTTGGGTAACCTCCTGGAATACTTGCTCCAAGTTGTTCTCTGTTTCCCTTTCTTCTTCTGGGATACCAATCAGTAGTATGTTTAGTCTCTTGATATACTTGCACATCTCTTAGAGGCTTTGTTCTTTTTTTCTGAGTTTTCTTTCTATGCAGGTTAATTCTGTGTTTTGTTCTTCAAATTTGCAGATTCTTTCTTCTGCTTGATTAATTCTGCTTTCCATGCTTCTTATCTTGTTTTTTACTTCCTGATAAAAATTTTTATGGCCAAAATCTCTGTTACAAGTTTTCTCTCAGTGTTGCTTCTTGTCTTTCTTGAGTCTTATTCACTTTTTCCATCCATTTCCTAATCCCTGGTTTATTCTGGAGCTAGTTGTTGGTGACTTCCATTGTTTGGGCTCTGAGGTCCAATTGTTCAGGCATTTTCTCTTTGGTTCTCTGGGAGTTGTCTGTGTTCTTCCATTGATTTTTTTCCTCCCTTGTGACAGATCTCTTTCTTTTTTCTTTAATTCCATTACTCAGTGGCAGTGGGAGAGGCTTTCACTTCTAATATTTGCTCAGACCTCTATTAATTCCCTGTCTCAGTTTTGAGAGTTAAATAAGGTGGAGGATGAGGGACTAGAATTCAGAAACTACCTGCAAATCACAGTGCTACTGATTGTGGTATGGGTTCCCAGAGTCCCACTCCCCACCACCACTCTATATGATGATGCAATGGATATGGGTGTGTAACCCCTGAGTCCAACAGCAATGAGAAGACCAGAGAAAAGTAGAATGAAATAAGATGGACAAAAATAAAAATAAAAAACACAGAAAAACAAAGCAGAAACCAAAGCAAAAAACTATTAAATATACATGCCCACATGCAAACAAAAGCTAAAACAAACCGGGAAAAAAGGCAAAACAAAACAAAAAAAAGAGGAAAACTACACACACACAAACACATGCCCAACACAAATGGAGAAGAAAAAAGAAAACAATTCAAATCGAACCTCCCACATACATTCACATACACATTAAATTAAAACAAGAGAAGAGCAAACATAAAAAACTAAAAGATGAACACTCAATCATTCATGTACACAAATAAACAGAAACCAAAAAAAAAAAAAAAAGAAAAAGAAAAAAAGAGAAAAAAGAAAAAGGCATAAAGGGTAGAGGGGAATGCAGATTGAACTCTCACATATACATTCATGAACAAAGGAAAAAAGTTAGAAAGAAACAACCCCCAAAACAAAATATAAAAAACAACCTGCCCGCTTGTGGAAGATTCTGTAACCGTTCCCCTTAACTGTTCACAGGTAAGCCCCTCTGTGGCCTCCTTCACAATCTCCCCAGTGTCTGGCCTGGGGAAGGAGGAAGACGCGGTGGGGGTGGGTGAGCCTTCAGTTCTCTCTTCCTGCTCTTGAGTGGTCAGGAGCCTCCCCTCTGAAGATGAAATAAGGTGGGGAGGTGCAGGACTGTTTCTTCCCCAGGTGCTGGCCAGGGAGGGCAGCCAGACTTATCGCTGAGTAGAGTCCTTCTCTCATGGCTCATGTCCAGGCTCCACCTGGGTTCGTCTCTCTCAGTTGCGCCCCCACGCAACTGGCACTCAGAGAACTGCTGAGGAGGAGAGGGTGGGGTCAGCCCTGGATTCACCACTGCCAGTTATTCAGGGGTCTTCTTATCCTTTTCTGGTCACACCCTTTGTCCCACAGCTGAATCAGGGCGGGGGGGCGATGCCTGAGACGGAGCACTCATCCTGTCCTTTCGGTATGCCCTCTGGGTCACAATCAGCCCCTGAGTAGCTAAGACACTGGTCACAGAGATCAGGTCTGTCACTCCGTGGTGAGCAAGCCAGAGGACTTTCCAGCCCGGTTTTCAGGACGGCGGCTGGGTGCCTGTGTGGTCTTCTTCGGTGTGGTCCTGCCTCTGGGCTCCCTTGCTGAGCTCCCTCCACAGCCCTTGCGCCAGTGTCCGGCCAGGCCCTGCCATGGAGAGGCAGAGCCCGGAGCCAGCAGTCACTCCAGACAGCTTCTTCCTGGGAAGGGCTTTGCCGACTTTTTAAAAATGGTGCTCAGCTTCTGCATCCTGGGAAGCGCTAGGGTTGAAGCAGGGCAGCTGTGGCACCAGCCACTTCACTAGGAAAGCCCTGGCCACTTGCTCTGGAATCCTCCCTCTGTCAGCCACTCACACGCCCACTTACAGACACATATGCAAAATTTTCCACACACTCACTCTGAGACTCACATAGTCCAACTGGCTTTGCTGCCATCTTCCTCCCTTCCCACTTTTTTATTTGGGGGGGCATGATCATGGCACTGCAGTTATGTAAAGAATGTCCTTATGTTCAGGAAATGAGTCATGGAGTATTCAGGGATAAAGTGTCATAGTACTTTCAACTTACACACACACACAGGCGTATGCACGCATGCACGGGCAACCATCGCATGTGAGCACTCTGGATGCACATCAGCCTGACTTACTTCTCTGTCTCTGTACATGCCACATCCTCTCCTTTTCACATACCCTCCTGTGCAAGTGGATGCTCGGCATGGCTTCATCATCCTTCTGCTGCCTCTCTCTGATGATCCGCCCAGTCCTTCTTCTGTGAAGCTGGTCATACCTTCCCCAGTGGATACTGGTTGTTCCTTTCTATGTTATCTCGACACACATTTAATAGACGTCTTTTGTAGGATTCACTACATCAGAAACTCCTTTAATAGAAGAACTTTGGGTTATTTATCTTTATAGTCTAGCTCCTTGCAGCATGCTCAGCCCACAGTATGTGCGTGGTAATTTTAAAATGGTGAAGTGCATCACCAAAAAAATGAATGCCAAAATTAGAGCTCTGGAAGTTTGCATGACTTATCAACAGAAATAGAGCAAGTTGATTGTAGATACTCAAACTCTGGGCACCTGCCAACTGTGGCTGGCACAAACAATGCACAGTATTGAACTCTTGCTTACATCTTCCTACAAGAGGGGTGTGTTTCTCGGCCTCACTGCCGCTATGCTGGGTTTAGCTAACTGAACTGAAGTGATGTAAGCCAATTCTGGGCTTAGTTCTAGAAAAATCTTTTCTGATGCTCACTTTTCAGTGTCCTTACTGCGGTGATCCTGGAGGCTACGTTTGAGATGGAATAGTTTCAAGATAGAAAAGGGCCCTCTGCTTTAGACGGCCTTGAATGAGAAATAAACCTTTCTGCTGTTAAGCCACTGAGACTCGGGGTTGGCTTGTCACGGTAGCATTAGAGAGTCTATTCCAATTAATAGCCACCCTCTAGTGCTTCTTTTAGGACAGCAGTTGGGAAGTGCTATCAAACGCTACTTGCCAAATGAGAAAATGAACATAATGTCTTGTGTGGACAGCTGCAGGAGGGGTGAGTTGGGTCAGGAGGAGTTCGTGTAAACAAGGTGGCCACGTTTTGTTGGCATTGGACGGAGAGGTCAAAGTGGAGGCTGAACAGGGCAGAGACAAGTGATCATGGGAACCAGAGCTCCTCTCTGGGAACATTTGCTCTCACTTTCTTCTTGTTCCTTGTTTCATTCTTATAGTATGGTGACTGCTTTCTTGTAGTGAGTGTAGACAGTTTGGGGTATGGCACGTAAGACCAGGGTGCTGTGAGAGAGAAAGTTCCTTTGTTTGTTCCCTGGAAACTTTAGGTCACAGGGACCAGTATTTGCTGGAAAACCCAGTGACTCCTTACTACTCTATGTGTCAGACAGAAGTTCAAGGGATTGAGCTAACACAAAGAGAAGGATTTAAAGGAAATTAAAAGTCAACTCGGATAATTTGGGGAAGGAAATGTGGTTGCTCTTTCTTTTTCTTTGTTTTTCTTTTTTTTTTTGAGTCGGAGTCTCACTCTGTCGCCCAGACTGGAGCGCAGTGGCCACTCCCGGCCCCCGCAGCCTCGACCTGCTGGGCTCCGGCGATCCTTCCGCCTCAGCCTTCCAAGAAGCTGGAACTACAGGCGTGCGCTACCACGCCCGGCTAATTTTTGTTTTACTTTAGAGACGAGGTCTCACCAAATTGCCCAGGTGGGTCTCGAACCCATGGGCTCGGGCAATCCACTGGCCTCGGCCTCCCGAAGTACTGGGATGACAGGCTAAGCCACCGAGCCTGACCTATAGTTGCCCTCTCTAGTATGGAAAACAAAAAATGATGTATAAGGAATAACAAAATATAAGAACAGCTAGAACTGATGTCTACTCCCACCCATGCAGTAGATACGTTTACAATGATCATGGAAACACTCTTATGTATTTATTTTTAAATTGTTTTTAATTTATTTTAGATTTCAGAGGTACACATGCGGTACACATGCATGTTTTCACATGGACATACTGTGTAATGGTAGAGATTGTGTCTCAGGTGGCCCCTTCCTCAGACAGTGAACCTTGTACCCAGCAGGGAAGGTCTGAACCCGAAACTCCTCACCACCTCCTCCCTCACTGGTGTCCTCAGTGTCTACTAATTCCAGCTTGGCGACCATTTAGCTCCTGCGTTTGAGTAGGAACATGTGGTATTTGGTTTTCTGTTTCTGAGTCAGTTCACTTACAGTGATGGTCTCCAGCTCCATCCATGTTGCTGCAAAGGACATAAACTCATTCTTTTTGTTGACTGTGCAATATTCCATGGTGTGTATGTACCAGATTTTATTTATCCGGTCAATCACTGGTGGGCACTTAGGTCGATTCCATGATTTTGCTGTTGTGAATAGTGCTGCAATTCTTTTTTATAGATTGATTTCTTTTCCATTGGGTAGATCTCTAGTAGTGGGATGACTAGCTCAAACGGAATTCAATTTCTAGTTCTTTGAGACATTTCTATACTGCTTTCCATAGAGAGTGAACTAGTTTACAAGCCCACCAACAGTGAATGAGTGTTCTCTTTCTCTACAACCACGCCACCATCGGTTGTTTTTGACTTTCTTTCTAATAATAGTTCTGACTAGTGTGAGGTAATATCTCATTTTGGTTTTAATTTTCATTTCTCTGATTAGTGATGTTGACCATTTTTTCATATGTTTGTTGGCCACTTGTGTGTATTCTTTTGAGAAGTGTCTATT
The DNA here is from genome assembly GCA_027257055.1 of Cephalopachus bancanus. Classification (NCBI taxonomy): domain Eukaryota; kingdom Metazoa; phylum Chordata; class Mammalia; order Primates; family Tarsiidae; genus Cephalopachus; species Cephalopachus bancanus. The sequence continues at coordinate 870,357 of JAPVLO010000252.1, read as the reverse complement.
CATGTCCTTTGCTCATTTCTGATGGGCTATTTGGTTTTTTTGTGTGTGTTGAGTTGTTTGAGTTCCTTGTAGATTCTGAAGATTAGTCCTTTGTCTGAGGCATAATTTGCAAATATTTTCTCCCGTTCAATAGGTTTACTGTTCACTCTGTTGATTATTTCTCTTGCTGTGCAGAAGCGTTTTTAGTTTAATTAAGTCCATTTGGCTATTTTTGTTTCTGTTGCACTTACTTTTGGGATCTTTGTCATAAATCTTTGCCTAGGCCAATGTCCAGAAGAGTGTTTCTTGGGATTTCTTATTGGATTTTTATAGTTTCAGATCTTACATTTAAGTCTTCAATCCATTTTGAGTAAATTTTTGTATATAGTGAGAGACAGGGATCCCATTTCATTCTTCTGCCTATGGTTAGCCAATTTCCCCATCACTGTTTATTGAATAGGACTCCCTTTCCCCATTGCTTATTTTTGTCAGCTTTGTCAAATTATCAGTTGGTTGTAGAAATCCGGTTTTACATCTGGGTTCTCTATTCTGTTCCCTTGGTCTATCTGTCTCTTTTTGTTCCAGTACTATGCTGTTTTAGTTACTATGGCCTTATAGTGTATTTTGAAGTCAGGCAGGGTGATTCCTCTACAATTGTTCTTATTGCTTAGAATTGCTTTAGCTATTTGGACTCCTTTCTGATTACATATAAGCATTGTTTTCATTTCATTTTCTAGTTCTGTGATGAACAAAGTTGGTATTTTGATAGGGATTGCATTGAATCTGTAGATTGCTTTGGACAGTATGATCATTTTAATAATATTGACTTTTCTAATCCATGAACATGGATGTTCTTCCATGTCACCTACAATTTCTTTCATGAATATTTTGTATTCATATTTATGGAGATTGTTATAGATCGTTATAGAGATCTTTCATCTCCTTTGTTAGCTATAGTTCCAGCTTCTTGGAAGGCTGAGGCGGAAGGATCGCCGGAGCCCAGCAGGTTGAGGCTGCGGGGGCCGGACGTGGGCCACTGTACTTCAGTCTGGACGATGGAGTGAGACTATGACTCAAAAAAAAGGATGCTAGTTTTTTGTTTTGTTTTGTTTTGTTTTTTTGCGTGTGTACGTGTGTGTTTAGTGTGAATGGGTTTGAGCTCTTGATTTGAGTGTTGTGGTGTATAGAAATGCTACCATTTCTTGTCTATTGATTTTGTGTCCTGAGACTTTACTGAAGTCATTTATCAGGTTTTCTAGGCATACAATCATGTCATCCACAAACAGGGATAGTTTGACTTCCTCCTTGACTTTTTCTTTCTTTCTCTTGCCAGAACTTCCAATGCAATTTTGATTAAGAGTGGTAAGAGGGGACATCCCTGCCTTGCAACCTTCATTCTCTGATGAGTACAAAAAAAACTCCTTAGTTTTCAGTTTACTCAGCTTCTTTTTGGTATAAAGATGGAAGTGATCATTTCCAAGGTCTTTACATGTCAGATATGAAACTGGAAAACAAAAATTGAGTTTAAAAACCAGTTTTGGAAATGTTAAAAATATAACAAAGCTCAAATAATAGCCATCCACATTCACATTATCTAGAATAAACTGCTACACAGTTTTAAGAATATTTTCTTCCAGGTTTTTTCCTTCTCACATTCTCAAAATTACTATTATTTTTCCCCCAAATAATACATTATAATTTTTAAATAATTAAAATAATATGAAAAGCTAAAAACCAAAAAAAGCAATACATCATCTGTAATCCTATTGCAAACACAGAGTATTAACATTAGGTGTTTTTTTGGCATTTTCTAGACATATGCATAATGCTAAAGTCATATTTTTGTGGACAAGAAGGGATAAGCTAAGGTTGTGTTCTTCTTAATGTTCTGGTCTCTACTTTGTCCTGAAAGACTTTGACATTTACGGTCCCAGTGTTTTCTCCACCTAAGTGTGTGATGTACACATTCCTGTGGGAAGACCTTCTGGCTTTGCTTCTTTTCCCAAGTCACTTGTGTGGCTCTAGAGACTTTACCATTTACCCCATCTAACTCCACTAGTCATTTTTTATAATCTTTGAGGCAAAAGAAGAAAAAAAGATAGGCACATCAACTAAGATTGCTTCTTTCCATAGTTCAGGGCACTTGTGAACAAATACAGGACTTTTCCCAGTTTATCTTGATGGCTTCTTGCAGAGTTGGAATAAAGTCAAGGTTAGAGGCCAAATCATGTTTCATCCTAGAATCTTCTGTTTTTGCTACCAGGCCCCAGTTTTTAAAGTTATTTTTTGCTTTCAGCTATGCCCCAACTTGTTGATGGTAAATTTTTGATATCCCATCAGTACTTTTAGCACATTTTGTTAGCTATTAGAGCAAAACTCTCTGAATTTATCATGTTAAACTAAAGTCCAATTTTTCTCCAATGTATTCAGCAGTTTGATCAGTAAAATGCTTTTCAAATTTGTTTGCTTATCATTGGCTTCTGTTCTAATTATTTTCATATGTGTTTAATTATCTTTTGCTGACACTAGCTGACTTTTTTTTTTTTTTTTTTTTTGAGTAGAAGTTTCACTCTGTCGCCCAGGCTGGGGGTGTGGTGGCATGCTCATGGCCACCGCAGCCTCTACCTGCTGGGCTCAGGCGATCCTTCCACCTCAGCCTTCCAAGTAGCTGGGACTACAGGTGTGTGCCACCATGCCCAGATAACTTTTTGATTTACTGTACTGATGAAGTCTCGCCAAGTTGCCCAGGCTGGTCTTGAACCCGTGGATTCAGGCATTCCTCTCACCTTGGCCTTCCAAAGTGCTGGGATCATAGATGTGAACCACCATGCCCGGCTGACACAGGATGATTTTACTCTTTTTTAATTTATTGAGACAGGTTATGTGGCCTAACATGTCCACCTTGAAGTATCCTCTTAGAAAGGAAAGTGCATTCTGCTGTTGTTGGGTGAAGTGTTCTAGGTATGGCTGTTAGGACTAATTGGTTTATGGGGTTGTGGGCATCTTGTGCTTTCTTACTGAATTTCTATCTTAGTTGTTCTATTCTTTATTGCAAATGGGATATTAAAATCTGCAACTATTATCATAGAACTATCTATTTCTCCCTTTAGTTCTGTCAATGTTTATAGCATATATTTTTGGACCTTGTTGTTTGTTACATATATGTATATAATTGTTGTGTCTTCTTTTATTGATATGTGTCCTTCTCTTTCCTTGTAACGTTTTTTTTTTTTTTACATGAAAATCTACTGTGTCTGATATTAATATATTCACCTCAGCTTTCTTTTGGTTAGAATTGTCATGGACTACCTTTTTCCATCCTTTAACTTTTAAATTATTTGTGTATTGTGATCTAAAGTGTGTCTTGTTTAAGCAGCATATATTTAGATGATTTTTTAAAAGCCCATTCTGCCAATATTTGTTTTTTGATTGGCGAGTTTAATCCAATTATTTGCATTTAAAATAATTGCTGATCAGTAATGACTTCTACTATTTTACTATTTACATTCTGTATGTCCTATAAGGTTTTTGTTCCTAATTTTTACCATTTTAATTTTGTGTTTAATTTATTTTTTGTTCTATACAATTTATTTTCTTTTCTTTGTCTTTTTGTGCCTGCTTTAGATATTTTCCCTGTCCTTCCATGGGGATTACAATTAACGTCCTAAACGAGTAACAATCTAGTTTGAACTGATATGAACTTAGCTTCCGTTGCATACAAACTCGGCTTCTATGTGGCTCTACTGCCTTTTTTTATATTACTGTTGTCATAGATTACATCTTTGTACCGTGTGTGTCTGCTCACAGAGATTTATACGTTTTTGTGGATGCATTTGTCTTTTAAACTACGTAAGGTTAAAAAGAGGAGCAACCAGACCAAAGGGGGGAAATACTTTTACATTTACTTACGTAGCTACTTTCAATGGCATCCTTTATTTCTTCTAGAGTTTTCATTTCAGTCTGAAGGACTTCTTTCAACATTTCTCGAAAAGCTACTAGTGATGAATTTCCCTCTTTTTGGTTTATCTGAAGATGTCTCAATTCTGAATGCTTTGTGCAGATATAGGATTCATGGGTAGAAGATACTGTGTTGTTGTCACTTGTTTTGTTATGTTTTGTTTTCCATGACTTTTTTTTTTTTTTTTTGAGTTGGAGTCTCACTCTGTCGCCCAGACTGGAGTGCAGTGGCCGCTCCCAGCCACCGCAGCCTCGCCTGCTGGGCTCCAGCAATCCTTCCGCCTCAGCCTTCCGAGTAGCCAGAATTACAGGCATGCGCTACCATGCCCGGCTGATTTTTTGATTTATTGTAGAGATGAGGTCTTGCTGCCCAGGCGGGTTTTTCATGACTTTAAATACATCATACCCCTCCCTCTAGTGTCCATGACAGCTGGTGAGAAACCAGCTACAAGTCTCACTGGGGACCTCTGTATGTGGCAAGTTGCTTTTCTCTGGCTGCTTTTTTGTCTCTTTTCCTTCAAAACTTTGTTATCATGTGTTTTGCCGTGGGTGTATGTGTACATATTCTGTTGGAGTTTTCTGAGATTCTTTGATTTGTAGATCCATGTATTTTATAAAGTTTATGCATTTATGGCCATTCTTTTTTCAACTATTATTCTTTGCTTTTCTTTCCCTTCTCCCCTTCTGGGACTCCCATCATCCTTATGTTGGTACACATCATGGTGCCCCAGAGATCACACATGCTCTGCTCACTTTTCTTCTTTTTCCTTTCTGCTTCTCAGACTGGATACTTTTAATTATCCTTTCTTCAGAGTGGTTGATTCTTTCTTCTGCTGTTCAAACCTATTATTCAATCTCTCTGGTGATATTTTTATTTCTGTCATTATTCTTTTTATTTTTTAGTTTCCAAATTTTTGCTTGGCTTCTTTTTATATATTTTAAAAAATATTTTTATTTTACTCATGCATCTTTTTCCTGATTCCCATTACTACTTTTTCCGTAGCTCATTCTTGAGTTACATTTATCTAGGTATAGAATTCAAGTTTGATAGTTTGTTTTTTTTTAATTTAAGATCTTTAATCACCAATCTTATCTAGCGTCTTTCTCTGTTGATAGGTACCTAATATTAGCCTGTTGCCATTCACTTGTTCGTAATCTGTCTTTTCTCACTTATAGGTCTTACTTTTTCTATTTTGCTTTTATATTGTATCTTTTACTCTGATATGTCTGGGTGAGCGTTAATTGGATTTATCCCTTTAAGAATTAAGAATACCTTTTCTGTCCAAGGATCCATGTTTTATTCAGTTTTGTATATTGCTTCTTTACCTTTTCCCACAGTCTCTATTTCTGATAGTTCTATTCAAAATATTCTGGAGTTTCTTCATATGTTCCATGTCTTTTCTTGTCTCATCTCCCTGTTTGTGTTCTAGATGAGCTAAAAGTCACTCACGATTCCCTCAGTGTGTCCAAGTTAGCTTTTGTTCTACACATTAATATTTTGACAACAATATTTTTCAATATAAACTTTATAAATTGTTTATTTTTTTCTTCCATCAGTTGGTGAGCTATTTATTGGGTAATTTATTGATAACATTATTGTGATTGTTAAAATTTTATCTGCTATTGGAGGAAATTAGAAAAATATAGGAAAGTGTAGAAAAGAAAATCAAGTCCATTGGAATCCCTCCTCCCAGATATTCCTACCTTCTTTTGACTTAATTGCTCCTGTCTTGATTCTGTGCATGAATGTGTGAATATTTGAAAAGACCATGCTTTTATCTTGTATTTTTTGTTCATTTTTGAACAATAAGCTTCTGTTTCTTGTCACCTGGAACATCCACAAGTTGTATATCATATCTGTCCCGAGTCCCTCTGTGCTTTCCAGCCTCATTTGCTGTAACAAGCCCAAGTGTTGTGTGAATCTCTCCATCTTGCTTTGCCCCGACCACGAGTGTCACCACACCAATGATGGACTGCACAACTCAAGGAAGGTCATTCATGTGCGCAATCCCTTTCCCGGTTCATCACCTTATTTAATTGTGTCATTACTGCACCAAAAATCTCCAAAGCAAAGGAAAAGGAAGACTGATGTTTGTTACTTCTCTAGTGCTCTAAAAGAAAGGACTAAAAATGTAAATCGCCTTCAGAAATGCCCTGCCCTGTCATCCCGTTGTCTTAAGATTCCTCTCTCTGGACAAAGAGTGACATGTGGGAACATTCTAGGCCACTCTGTACTTCCTGAGATAAGTCTTCTGGGGATTTCTGACCTCTCCTGTGGAGGGGTTCCAGCTTCTCCCCTTACTTCTCCATCAGAATTTGCTCCAGGGCTGTGTGTCCCTGGGTCCAGCATGCCTTGAGGCTGAGCCAGCTCCGTGGGACCTCTGAGTGACACAGACAAGGCCTACAGACAGAATCCCTCTTTGCATCAGGACCCCCGCCTGACCCTGTGGGGCCTTTGGGGAAGAAAAAGGAAAGTCTTCTGTTTCCATCTAAATCCAGCTCTGGCCCTGTTTGTGCTATACCTGCTTGTGCAGCAGCTCTTGGCCACACCTCAGGGAGGCCCCCAGCACCTCTGCTTCACAGAGTCGGAACTTTAAATCCAAGGTCACTGACAGCCTTTGCATCCTTCCTCCCTCAGCAGTGTGGCTGTGGGCAGCCAGCTTGCCCAGAGCAATTATCTGAGTAGTCAGGGGTTGGCCAGCTCCCTGGGGAGAGCATCGTCTGTGGGGAGTAGAGGCTGCCTGCACGATGCTGGGGGAAGAAAGGTACCTGAGAAGGTTACTTGGCAGGAAGGAAAGGTTGACAGTACATTTGCTCATTTCAGGAAAAAAAAAAAATATAGGCGATGGCAACAACAAAGAATAGCAGACTTTACACGACTAATATTGGTGAATGAGAACAAATTAGCAGTAACTGTCAGTGGCTTCCCGCTGTCCTAGATGACCTGGTCTGGGCAATGCTGCTGTGGCAGCATAAAAAGGGTCATGTGGTGTTTCAGACCTGTTTTCCAAGGTGAGTTCTCAGATCTGGTACAGAAGGCAAAGCCCACGTCCCTGAAGGGCGCCTTATCCCTCACTCCTCTGAATGCCGCTTGTTAGTGACAGGGCATGCCTTCCCCCCATGGACCTTCTCTCCTCTCTCTGCCAAGGAACCCAGATCATCTTCCAACGTGGCTTTGGAATCAGACGCATTGATTTCGACCTGCATTCTCACTCCCTGGGGAAGTTAGTTCACCTTTCGGATCCCAAGTCGCTCCTTCTGTAAAATGTGATTTCAGTGTGTCGTTTGAAAATATTCCCCGAAAGAATCAGTGAAAACATGGGTGAAGAGCCAATCACAGGGCAGAGCCTGGTTTCGTGGTATCTAGTGCCTGTGGCTGTTATTCGTTTTTATTTTATTTTATTTTATTTTTTGAGCCAGTTTCTCACTGTCATCTGGGTTGGAGTGCAGTGGCATGATCGCGGCTCACAGCAGCCTCAACCTCCTAGGCTCAGGTGATCCTTTGGCCTCAGCCTCTCAAATAGCTGGGACTATGGGCACACGCCATCATGCCCAGCTCACTTTTAAAATTTTTTTGTAGAGAGGCGTTCTCACTGTGTTGTCTAGGTTGGTCTCAGACTCATGGGCTCAAGCTAAATTAAAAAAAATTTTTTTGTAGAGAGGAGATTTCACTATGTTGCCCAGACTGGTCTCAAACTCATGGGCTCAAGCAATTCTCCCTCGTCGGCCTCCCAAATTTCTAGGATGCAGGCATGAGGCACTGCGTCCATCCAACTTGTGGTGATTATTGTTATTGCAATTGTAAAGCAACCTTTATTCCGCTTACCAGAGTATGCCTTCCCTGCGTCCCAGAATCCTGATTGTCTCAATCAGTCAGGATGCATAGATAGATAGATAGATAGATAGGCAGCTAGATAAATAGATAGATAATAATTTTTTTAAAGTGTAAAGAGCCCTATGACTGCAGACTGCTCTATGCTGAGCTCTGAAGGGCGACATGGTGAGGACACGGTGTCTGATCTATCTCCAGTCTGTTGGGAAGACTAGCCAGACACAGAAGGGGGCCGACAGCACAAGGTCCCAGCAGTGGTCAGTGCTGAGCCAGCGGTCTGGGCACTGCACATCGCAGCTCGAGAAGGAGGAAGAGGGTAATGACCTGCCAGCTCCTGAGAAGTAGTTCAGCGGCTCCAAAACCCCTCAGGTTTCTCGATTTGTCCTGTGTTTGTGTCTCTGGGAGGGCTACGGCCAACCAAATTTGCTTGCAATTGTGACTCGTCTGTCTCTGGATACCCACATTGTTTTTACCCTCATAATTGCAGTACAAAAACGTAGTCAAGATGTCAGCCTCTTCTGATTTCTCTGCTCTTACTCCACAGCAATCCAGTCTTAAATATTAAACAGTGGATCTCTTTACAATATAAACCACATTGTCATCTCCTCATATTAGAAGCCTGCGGTGTCTCCCGTGGCCTCTAAAATACACCTGGGCTCTTCTCCCAGGCCAGGAGGATACTTGTGCTTTGATCAGATGGCCTCTCTGGTCTCCTTTCCAGCTTCCCCAGCCCACATCCTTGGAGATCACCCCCACCTGGTGAGCTTCCATCCCATGGCCACATTAGGGACCCTCTGCCGGAATGTTCCACCTTCAGGTGCTTGGCAGGCCAGGTCCAAGCTGCCTTTGTAGAGACTGCGTCTCTGCACAGCCTGTTCCTCTCGCCAACACCCCTCTCCATTGCTTTACAATTTCTGGTTTTTCTTCCACTTACCCACGGCCAGCGCTTACGTTCAGCCTGCGTATACTCGAACCAGTGAACTGATTTTTTTCCAACGTGTTCTAATTGGTCATGAATTCACTCGGACCAGTTATGTGTGTGGTAGGTACACTGGATGCCAGAGATTCAGATCACTACTCTAGCTCACCACTGACCACGATGGCCTTGTCCTTTCGCTTGGTTGCTGCCTGTCTCCCCACGCCCCCCAGCTGCTGGGAGCAGAACACAGCCCGTCAGTATCTGGCATGTGCTTGACACAGGAAGTGCTCACTGGGTGTTGCCTTAAATAAATGAATGACTTACTCCAGGGCAATGTGAGTACTGAATGTGAATAATCATCACTGAGCTTTTTATTTATTTATTTTTAATTAGGAATCACATTTTCTTCAATTATGTCCCCCATTATTGTTTTTGTTATTTCTGAGCAAACCCTACTATTCTTGGTTTCGACCTGCCCTTTCAGTTCTCAACTTTTAGCCTCTTCTCTGTTATTATTTTTGTCTCTTCCCCTACTTATGAAAACTATTTTCAACTTTGTTCTTGATTCAACTTTGTTCTTGATATGATCTTAATTTTTCAAAATGTCAGTTATGCGTTTTTCTGCCTCCAATGCTATCATTAGATGTTTCATGTCCTTGACTTCTTCTATGATTTATCTTGGTTTCTGTTCTGATTCACCTTGTCTCTGGCCTTTTTGTTACATTTTTATAGAAGTTGTGTACTTGCCTCCTGTTGAGGACACCAAATGAAATGATAGTGCCTACACTTACTTCAGTTTCTTGAAGAAAATAATCTTCTACATATACTTTAATTAACACTTCCAGTTAATTTAATCCATTCATTATGCAGATATTTTTAAAGCTTTGTGAAGCCTGTTTTCCCCTTTTTCTGCCCTTCATCTAAGGAAAGACCTATCCAGCCTCCCTGGGCAGGACTTTCTGCCCAGGTATTGTCAGCGGCCTCTTTCTCAGAGCAGGAGGGAGAGGGAGTCGGAGGCACATATTCACTCTCGTGGCTCCCACTTCCTGGAAAACACTCAGATGTGAGTGGCCTCTCTTCTTGACTCCATGGCCCAGTTCTCAAAACCGGTAAAGATTGTAAAACTTTTGCGTGTGGGGTACGCACTACCCCCAGAGCGCATCTAGATATTGCCACAGTCCTAGCCTCAGTGTGAAAGCCACAGCTCCCAGGAGGCAGAGCCTTTGCCCCCAGCCTGCCTGCTGTCTGCATGGGGCTGTCGTCCATTTCTGGAGTCTCTGGTGGACTTTCATGGGCACGAGTGGTGGGGAGATTAAAAGATCAGTTCTCAGTGTGGTAGGTTCCATATGCTTCTTACCCTTGTTTATTTATTCATTTGACTTTATTGAGGTATGTACAATTGACAAGTGAAAATTGTGTATATTTAAGGTGCACAACTTGATATTTTCATATCTGTATACATTATGAAATGATCGCCATCACCGAGCTAATGAATATATCCATCAATTCCATAGTTATTGTTTTCTTTTTCCTTGTTTTTGTGGTGAGAATGCCTCCTGTAAGATCTACCCTTCTAGCAAACTTTGAGTGCACAGTACAGTGTTATTAACTATCGTCACCATGCTGTGTATTTGATCTCCAGAATGTCTTCATTTTCCGCAACGGAAACTCTGTACCCTTTGTCCTTCTCATTTCTTCCTCCCCAGTCCCTGGTAACCAGCCTTCTACGCTCTGCTTCTGTGAGTTCAACATTTTTAGACTGTTCATACGTGTGAGATCATGCAGTATTTGTCTTTCTGTGCCTGGCTTACTTCGCTTCACATAATCCAGGTACTTCTGTGATGTTGTAAATGGCAAGATTTCCTTCTTTTGATGGCTGAATGGTATTCCATTGTATATTATATACTTTTTTTAATCCATTCAGCCATCAATAGGCAATCTTTCCGTATCTTGGCTATTGCAAATATAGCTGCAGTGAACATCGGAGTGCAGCTATCTCTTCAAGATGCTGATTTCATTTTCTTTGATGTATACCCAGAATTGAGATTGCTGGATCATATGGTCATTTTAATTTTTGAGGAACCGCCGTACTGTTTTCATAATGACTATATTAAGTTACATTCCCACCAACAGCGTACAAGGGTTCTCTTTTTTCCAAATCCTCACCAACGCTTACTATCTTTTATGTGTGTGGGTTTTTTTGGGTGTAGGGGTATTTTGTTGTTGTTGTTTTTAACCTTTATAACAAGTGTGAAGTAATATCTCATTGTGGTTTTGATTTGCATTCCCCCGATGATTAGAAATGTTGAACACCTTTTCATATACCTGCTGGACATTTATAATGTCTTGTTTTGGAATTGTCTGTTAAGTTTCTTTGTCATTTTAAAGACTGAATTATATGTTTATCGTTTTTGCGAGTGTGTTGTATGAGCTCCCTATGGATTTCGGATGCTCATTCCTCATCAAGCACACAGCGTGTAAATCTGTACGTTGCCTTTTCACTCACGCCACTCTTTTCCTCGGCTGTCCAGAGTTTCTACAGAGTTTAATACAGTTTCACTCGTCTGTTTTTGTTTTTGCTGCCTTTGCTTTGGTCTCATATCTGAGAATGCATTGCCCAGACCAGTTCTTACTCTTGAAATGTCACTTCAGAGGGAAGTTAGGAGAAATGAGGTCAAGAACACGACTGCCATTTTAAGCAGAAAAAAAAATCATTTAAAAGTTCTTCTCCAATATTTCCTCCAAGATTTTTCAGCCCCATGCATCAAATATTCCAACATCTTCCACTTTCAGCTGCTGTACCTTTCCTCTTGTTTCCCCTTATGGCTGCCTGTTGAGATCTTCATCCACATCTACACACCCTCCTCCCTCTTCTCCCATGCATCCCCCACTCCACTGAAAACAGAGCCAGCACTCTGCTGTCTCCTGAAATTGGATTTCCAAAGGGATCGTTCAGTCATTCCAAGGGAAGTTCCGAGGGCAGCTGTGGCCTTCTGGCTGCTCATGGATGTGCCCGCCCCCTCTTTGTCCTGGTCTGGCTCGCTGGTGCTCCAGGCACTCCCTGGGCCTCGTTCCTCCTTCCTTCTTAACCTTCTCTGCCACCCCTTGGCACATTCCTCACGGGCTGAGCTTCCACAGTTGCACCCCAAAGCCTCGAGCCTCTCTTCTCAGCCTCCATCTCACGTGGCTGAACGCTCGCGCCTCGGAGAGAGCGTCCACCCTGTTGGCCCCTTTCTGCAGGTGGCTGTCTTACGCTGAACTCGCCTGCAAGCTCCTCCCGTCTTCAGGCTTCCTCTTCCCCTGGGAGCACAGGGAGACCCTTCACAGCCCCCTGCTGTGAGGCTAGGTGGACCCATGTGATCAGTTCTGTTCAAAATGACGTGAGCAAAAGTGACACATTCATTATTGGGTTAAACATTTCAAAGGAGGAGGGGGGAGAAGAGTAATTGGCTAGTAGGTATACAAAAACTTGTGTAGAAGCAACAAGTTCTAGCATTAGAGAGTACAGTAGGCAAATGATACTTCAGAATAATTTATTTTATATCTCAACATAGCTAGAAGGGAAGAAGTATGATGTTCCCTCTCAAAGAAAAGACAAACATTTGACTCGATCATGACACTTTGTATACAGGTATCAAAAGATTACCTGTATCCCCCAAATATGCACAACTATGATAGATACATTTAAAGATACAAAACATCCAGTTTTCTTTATAAATAAAATGTCCAAACTCAAAATAGTTTAAGATTTACATCGAAGTTGTGAGGATAGTACAGAGAGTGTCCATCTGCCCCACGACCAGGGTCCTTTATTGCCAACATCTTGCATTAATGTGACATGTTTGCCACAGCTAATGGACCACGGTTGACACATTATTATTAACTAAAGATCAGACTTTTTTCACATTTCCTTAGATTTTTCCCTAATGTCTTTTTTTTTTCCAGGAGCTCACCTAGGACATGACGTTACATTTAGTCACTGTCTCTTTAGGCTCTTCTAGGCTGTGACAGTTGCTCAGGCTTATTTTTTAAAAATCACCTTATTGAGATACGATTGACATACAAAAATCTGTACATATGTAATGTGTACAACTTGATGAGTTTGAAGATACACCCATGAAACCATCATCACACGCTATGCCATAAACATATCAATTGCCTCCTAGTGTTTCTATTGTTATTGCTATCATTACTATTATTTTGGCGAGTGGTTGTCAAGTGTGAGAGAGAGAGGAAAACAGTGAGACTATGGCCAAAGAGCCTAATGTTTTAGTTATATAAGATAAACAAGTCCTAGAGATCTGTTTGGCACAGTGACGATAGTTAACAATATTGTACTCTATGCTTAAAAATGTTCTAAGAGGATAGATCTCAGGTCAAGTGTTTGGACTGCAAAAAAAATTTCAAAAAATGGTGAATGAGCTCTCTTTATCTGTGAGAAGGACACTGGTGAGGGTCTTTTGTAGGAAGTTGTTTTGGAGAACATTACCTGGAATTTGTCAGGTACTGTTCTCGTGGCCAGACGGGGGCGACGTGTTCTGGGCAGGTGAGCGCCACTTTCCTCGCGACATGATCAAGCGTGCGCGCTGTCACCACTGTGGAGGTCGACATGGATTCCCTGGCTGAGGGTTTCCCGCTTTCCGTGCTGTTTCCCTTAGGAAACACGTTTAGGTCACACCCAAAGAATGGGAAGTCAAGCTGCACCTCCCTGGGGGCACCAGGCCCAGGGTTTTCCGTACTCTGCGTTCCCTGTGGCCATGGGCAAGAAGTGTGCTTGTGCTGTGCTCTGACATGGATGCTTATCTGTTATTACAGCACGGCCTGAGCAACGCTGATTATTACGTCACTTTTCCAGCTACCTAGATGGTCGCCCCAGGGGTAACTCCGACTTAGTCTGAAACCAGTTTTGTCAAACTCCATGGCAACTCTTCCAGACTTCCCTTTTGCACATTAAATGGATCGCTCTGACTCTGAATGTCCGGGACTCAGAGCCTTCACATCCCTTTAGCCCAAAGAAAAGAGCCCACAGTGTGTGACATGATTAACATGATTCATGAATAATCCATGTTTTCTCATCCGTATTCTGCCTTCGTTCGAGTTCTTAGTCCCAGGAAGCAGTCGGAAACGACGAGCCGTACTCTGTTAAGAAGCAAAGGAAGGTGACCGCACAGCCCTCGCAGAACCACCGGGAGGGAAGAGAACCGCCCCGCAGGAGGCGTGGGAAATCAGGCGGGCGGGGAGGTAGTGAACCGGTGTAGGTCACAGCCCAGATTGTGTGCCCGACCGGTGAACTTGGCAAACCTCTGACGGCAGGCCATCCGTGCCACAGCCTCTGACGGCTTTTGCACGTCACTGTCGCCGCAAGAAACTCCTCAGCTCTTTTGTGTGTGTTTCACTCTGCAAAAGCCCCAGACTCAGGTGGGACCTCGAGCCCGGGTCAGAGGCCCGTCACCAGGTGCCGGGGTACAGGCTGCAGGGAGATCCGGTCGTGCCTTCAGCCGGGAGCCACACATCTGGAACTCTCCAAATTACAGGAGCAGTCTGTGAGTTCTGGGGGTCAAAGAGGCGTCCGTCTGCCATAGGCCTCATTTAGCGGTTGTGGTTCTTGAGACGCGGAGGCCGAGTGCCTGGCCGGGGCCACATAGCTAGCTAGTGACAGAGCCAGTGTCACGGATCTTGGGGGTCCAAGGTTGAAGCATTTTCATTCCGACCCATCGCTCTACTTTCCTGCCTTCCTCCCCACGGTGGAAGTGCTCCGGCTGCTCGGAGAGCAGAGCTAAGCTCCGCTGGGACAGCCAAGGCTCTCCGCTGTCCCCGCCCGCCCCCCACTCCCCTTCTTCCCCGCTTCACTCTTCAGGCAGAACTAGCCGCCCCTCTCCGCGGACTGCGGTGTACGCCCTGCACAGCGGCCCCGTGGGGATTGGGCTAGACATGCAGATGCAGAACGGATTCCTGCTCTCGACCAAAATATCTGGCAGGAGGCTGTGAGCCCTTGGGTTTCCAGCAGACGAGTCTCACTGAAGATCGCAAACCTAGGCCGGGCTCGGTGGCTCAGCCTGTCCTCCCAGCCCTTCGGGAGGCCGAGGCAAGCAGATTGCCTGAGCCCGCAGGTTCGAGACCCGCCCGGGCAACTTGGCGAGACCTCGTCTCTCCAATAAATCAAAAATCAGCCGGGCGTGGTAGCGCGCGCCTGTAGTTCCGGCTAGTGGAAGGCGGAGGCGGAAGGATCGCCGGAGCCCGGCGGGTCGAGGCTGCGGTGGCCGGGAGCGGCCACTGCACTCCGGTCTGGGCAACAGAGTGAGACTCCGACTCAAAAAGAAAAGAAAAAGAAAAGAAAAGATCACCTGGACCTAACAGTATCACACCAAAACAATCCCTGTTGCTCAGCTCTTCTTTGACCTTCTATGCCGTTCGCATTTGCCGTACTTTGGTCTGTTATGCAGAGAAAAGTGTCTCTTATCTTATCCTTTCCCACCGCTGACTTAAAGTCACATCATCCTCCAAGCACCCTTTCCAGACCGCCTCCTCCAGGAAGTCTGCCCAGTGTCCAGGTGGCCTGTCTCTCTTCCCCCCACGCCTCCAGGGGCCGCCTCAGCCGCAGGCTGTGACCAGTGGCCCTTCTGCCTCCCTGGCTGTCGTGAGTCCTCACGACATAGTCTGTCAGCTGGGCTTTCCCATATAGTCGCTCGCAGCGTTTTCCGTGGACTTGAGTTGCACTGCAGGAGCTGGTGATCCGCCTGGGAATAAGGAGAAAAGGCCACCCACTGCGGGGAGGCACAGTGGGTGTCATCCGTGCCCACGTTTTTCTGAAAGGACAGAGAGGAATTAAACCTCAGAGCTGCCTTTCACTGTGGGTGCGGAGCCTGTGGTGCCCTCAGATCCTTCCTGATTTTGTCAGGAACATGAAATACGCACCCACAAGTCACACTTGCACACACACACACACCAGGGGGTGTAAAGGAAAGTTCTGGACATGCTGTCACTCCGGGTTTGATCTCTGCTTTACTTGAGTGTGTCTGAAAAGATTTTTATTTTAGGTGTACACTTGTCATGGCGCTACTCCTTCTGTCCCATAAATAGTCTGTCTCAAAAGTCTACTGACTGCCATCACTTCCAGCACCCCAAGCTCTCCCAGACGTGCCTCCCATGGAAACCAGAGCAAAAAAGCAGAACAGGCAGGAGGGACCAGGCACAGCAAGCAGCCAGAAGCTTCTCTTACCCCACAGATCTGCAGACCAGAGACCCCGAAACTCCCTCCCTTACTAGGAGGCCCAGGGCAGCCTGGTGGAACTTACAGATGTACCCAGACACAGGAAGTTAAGTTCGAACAACCCCTCCCTTGTCCAGAAGGGCCCGGGCAAGCACGGGTACCAGCAGGGGAATCCCACCAAGGCCCTTGCCCATCAGGAAACTCCAGTCCCTAAACCTGGAATAGCCTCAGCTGCTGCCACTGGTGGAAGCATCAGGGAGCCGTGAGAACTGTCCCCATTAAAGCCAGAAAAGACGACAAAACAAGAATAGCACCACCAACCCTCTGGCCACTCAACCGTCACTGGAACTACAGCCCACAAGAGTAGGCCAGGACCCGTGTGCTCAATGTAACAGCTTTTTTAAAACAATCCTCAGAAAGATTGGAGAGGACGATACACAACGCTTCTGATTTACAGGTACTATGATTGTCTATGTAGGAAATCCCAAAACATCTTTTTTTAAAAAAAAGGCACTCTTAGAATGAGTTCAATAAAATTTCATGATACACAAGAGCAGCACAAAAAAATCATCACATTTATATGTGCTAACAATGAATATGTACAAACTGAAATTAAATAAACACTGTCGTTTATAATTTCTCTAAAAAAGGATATAACATGGGGCATATTCTTAAGAAGTCATACATAATCTATATGCTGAAAGTCATGAAATTTTGATAGAAATCAAAGAGCTAAATAAGTGTAAAGACATAATATAGTCATACTTTGAATAGTTCACATACTAAAGGTGCCAACTTCTCACAAATTGGTCCATAAGTGTAATGCGTTTCTAGTCAGAATTCTGGCAACTTTCTCCATTCACCTAGAGAAACTTTTCTGAGATGGGTATGGGAAGGCAAAGCCCCGAGAACAGCCAAAGCAAGCTTAATGAAGAAGAATGGGGTGGGCGGAGTCACTCCACCTGACACTGAAGTTGACTAAGAGCGAGCAGCAGTCATCAACTCAATAGCGGTGAATTGGGAAGATCTTTTCAAGTTGGCAGCGAAAACACAACTGAGTCCATCAGGAAGTGGACCAAAGACATGAACAGATATTGCATAAAAGAGGATACACGGATGTCAGATAAACACACCAAAAGATGCTCAACATAATTAGTCACGAGGGAAATGCAAATTAAAGCCACAATGGGAGGCTGCTAGGTACCTGTCAAAATAACTAGAGTAAGGACAGTGACAACAGCAACTGCAGGTGAGGCTGCAGAGAAACCGGATCACTTATACATCACTGGTGGGTTGTTAACGAGCACAGCCACTCTGAAAAACACTTTGGCAGCTTTTGCAATACAAAACATGTAATCGCCATGTGAGCCGGGGCACCCTTGGGTTTATTGCAGGGCAGTCAGAAAAATTAGGTTCCCATAAAAGCCTACACATGAAGGTTGATAGAAGATTTATTTGTGGCAGCCAAACACTAGAATCAGCCCAGAGAGCCTTCAGAGTGTGGATGTTTAGCAAGTGGTGGTGTCTACAAATCATGGAATAGTCCTTGGAAACAAAAAGGCAGAAACTGCTGATACACGCCATAGACTAGATACATCTTTAGGGAATTACTCTGGTGGAAAAAAGCCAATATCAGTAGGTTACATACTGTGTAGCTCAATTTATACAATATTTTTAAAATGGCAAAACCATGGAAATGGAGAACAGATTGGTACTTTCCAAGGCTCAGTGACGGGGGCAAGGTAGGGAGGTTGGTGGAGGTGGGGAGAGAGGGAATTGTGGTTTTATTTTTATTTATTTTTTTGAGTCGGAGTCTCACTCCGTCGCCCAGACTGGAGTGCAGTGGCCGCTCCCGACCCCCGCAGCCTCCACCTGCTGGGCTCCGGCGATCCTTCCGCCTCAGCCTTCCAAGTAGCCGGAATTACAGGCATGCGCTACCACACCTGGCTGATTTTTTGATTGATTGTAGAGATGAGGTCTCGCTTCCCAGGCGGGTCTCGAACCCGTGGGCTCAGGCAATCCACTCACCTCAGCCTCCCAAGGCGCGGGATTACAGGCTGAGCCACCGAACCCAGCTGGTCCCCAGTTTTTTGTTTTTTTTTTTTTTTTTTTTGAGTTGGAGTCTCACTCTGTTGCCCAGACTGAAGTGTAGCGGCCACTCCCGGCCACCACAGCCTCGACCTGCTGGGCTCCAGCAATCCTTCTGCCTCAGCCTTCTGAGTAGCCAGAATTGCAGGCATGTGCTACCATGCCCGGCTGATTTTTTGATTTATTGTAGAGATGAGGTCTCGCTGCCCAGGTGGGTCCCGAACCCACGGGCTCAGGCAATCCACTCACCTCAGCCTCCCAAAGGCACGGGATTACAGGCTGAGTCACCGAGCCCGGCTTGGAATTGTGGTTTTAAAGGAGCCACAGGAGGGAGTCTTTGGTTAGGAAGCGGTTTAGTATGTTGACTCAGGCAGTGGACACATGAATCTACCCATGTGATAACATTGTATAGAACTAAATACACTCTGTACACACACACACACACACACACACACACACACACACACACACGAGTATAGGTAAAACTGGGTTAATCTGAATGAGATCACTCAATGTCGATATCTTGGTTGTGATATTACACTACAAGTTTTCAAAATGTTACATTGAGAGAAACTGGGTAAAGTACACACAGAATCTCTCTGTATTTTTATTATTTTGCAAATGCATGTGAATCTATAATTACCTCAATAAAAATTTCGATGAAAAAAATCACTTCTAAACAGACCAAAATCATGCTAGCAGCTTTTATTGTTGTTCTTTACTCTGTGTATCTCAGAAATATCCAGTAGGAAAGGAAAGATCTCATTTTTTGAACCTGAGGGACACAGGTTTTATCCTGGCTTCTATTTCTACTTCCAGGTTGTACAGTGGGACACAGGTGAGCCATTCAGCCTGTGACAGCATCAGTCTCTGTACTAATAAAATGAGCTCAGCGACACCCTCATGAATCTCCTTAGAAGGGTGAATTGGGACCGGGCTCGGTGACTCAGCCTGTCATCCCAGCACTCTGGGAGGCAGAGGTGAGTGACTTGCCTGAGCCTGTAGGTTCAAGACCAGCCTGGGCAACTTGGCGAGACCTCATCTCTACAGTAAACCAAAAAATTAGCTGGGCGTGGTGGCAAGAACCTGTAGTTGCAGTTACTTGGAAGACTGAAGCAGAAGGGTAGCCTGAGTCCAGCAGGTAGAAGCTGTGGTGGCCACGAGCGTGCCCCTGCACTCCAGCCTGGGCGACGGAGTGAGACTCCAACTCAAAAAAAAAAAGAGGAAAAGAAGGGTGAATTGGCAGCATGCGACTGCGTCCAGAGTAGATATTTAATAAGACTGCCCCCGCATGTCCCCCTTACTCCACCTCGGCATATCCACGCAGGACAAGAAATGGATGTTTGCCATTGTTCTCTGGTGCATTCATTCATTCATCCATAGACAAGTGTACTTATTGATCATGGGCTGAGACAAGTGTTGTGTTCTAAGCTGGGGATGCAGCTGTGATCAAGGGATGTCTCATTTCTGTGCTCTGGGAGATGGTCCTTGCAAATAATTCTGTTTCAGTACGACAGGGACAAGTGCTGAGCTCGCCATCATCCCGAGCTTTCCCTGGCATTCATCCCACCACCTCTTCAGTTGTGCCATGCGGTGCCAAGTTCTGGATGTAATGCAGGAGTAAACAGCCCACCATGCTTAACCGCCCTCTGCCAACCTCTCGGCTGCCTTCTGCCCTTTGCTCACGCTCTGCATGTTGAGGCAAGTCCTTATGACTTTCTGACACCTCAGGGAGTGGGCACCACTTCCGGTACCATTGCACTATAACGGTTCGTCAGGTTGGGCTGCTAAACAGAACGCCAGAGACGGGGTGGCTTACACAACCAACTTTTTTTTCTTTTCCCTATAGGTCAAGAGGCTGGAAGTCCAAAATCAGGGTGCTGGCAGATCTGGAGTCTGGCAAGGGCTCACCTGGTTGCAGAAGGCTGCCTGCTCACCGCATTCTCACATGGCAGAGGACAGAGAGAGAAAGCAAACTCTCGGTCTCTTCATATAAAGACACTAATTGTATCACAAGGTCTCCAGCCGCATCACCTCTCGAAGGCCCTACCTCCAGACACCGTCCTGCCGGGGGTTTGAATTTCCACTTAGACATTTTAGGGTGAGGGGAGCACAGACATTTCATCGGTAGCAGTAACTTTCATATGAAATATCTGTAAGCAGTGCTGTTGAGTTACTGGACTGGGGGCATCTCATCTGTCGCTGGTCACTGGCACTGCCCCTCCTTGCCTTCTCGGCAGCTCCAGAGGCTCCCTGGGGAGCACACTCCTGTGTGGAGGCCAGTGCTGGAGAAATCCAGGGAGGTGCCAGGGATGGTCTGGCTGGCGCCAGCCGCCCAGGGCAGTCAGACCCCCTTGCCATATGGCTGGCTCAGTGTCCAGGCCAGTCGGCATGTGGCGTTTTCCATGCCCAGGCCTGGCTCCGCGGGTCCAATCAAAATGAAGCCACAGCCTGGTCTGATGTGGCAGGGGGAGTCAGAAGCCTGCCCTCTGCTTCCGGATTATGGGAAGCCCAACGGAGCCTGCATGTGGAAGCAACGGACATACAGAGTGGAAGAACTGCAGAGCAGAGCCTGACTGGGCCGCAGTGTCGGGACCTGTCCAGTCAGAGGAAGACGGGTTCCTTGTGGCCGAAGCCAGCTCGAGTGGATGCTTCCCTGACTCGCAGCACAAATCCCTGAGAATAACACACACTGACCGGTTTTTCTCTTTGCGCCAATTATGAGTTGACTGAGTCTCAGCAAACGTAAACAGCTTGCAGGACCACGAGGAACATCAGGAGAGGCCGGCAGAGTTTAAGCGCAGGGGTGGCGAGGCCTGCAGGTGCGGTGCTGAGGCCCTGGGAGTCACAGCTAGGCTGGGCCGGGCAGATGGAGCCCAGAGAGATGGAGAGTGGCCACCATGACTTGTCCTCGGCCTTCCCGTGCTCTGCAGCCAGCAAGTATTTCCACAAGCTTGATTCCAGCTTCGTTTTTAGCCAGACAGGACTGGATATTTGGAAACGCGTGTGCGCGTTTGTGTCTTTCATAAAGGTGAAAGGAGCAGGAAAGGGCACTGAGAAAGCCAGGCTCCCGCTAGGACATCCGGTCCAGCTCCTCAAACCCTCAGCAGCGCGTGGATCCCGACCGCTGTTCGTGCCGTCAGCCTGTGTCACGGGAACCGTTCCCTTCTGCCATCTGACGGTCTCCTCCATTATCTTCCCATGGTGTCATTTAAACTCAATCCCATTCATTGATAATTTCCAGGGGAAGAAAAGCAAAAACCACACAGTATAAGAGTCCCCAAAACGTGAGCGTCAAAGGAGACACCAAAAAACGAATGTGCAATCATCACTTTCTCACCTAGGAATCATGCGTAATTTCTGGGAAAGCCCCTGTGGCTTCGAGGGCTGCAGAAGCTTCTGGGGGCCTTCCCGCCCCCTCTGTGCGGGCGCAGTTTGCCAAGAGACCACCCTGCAGGTGGGAGAGAGGGGTGCTGGGAGCCAGTGGAGCAAGACACGGTGCTGCCTTCACCAAGGGAATGCCCCTCTCTGAGCCTCAGCATGTGGCTTATAAGTGCGGAGACTGTCGCCTTCCTGGCTGTTGTGAGATTGTCCATGTTTAAAAATTTACTGTTGCCGAACAGACGACAGCAGCCGTGTTCTGATGGCAACCTGCAATAGCTGGCGAGGCTGTGAGCCCCTCAGAGAAAGGCCTCTCGACAGACAGCCCTGGCTCCAAGTACCTTGGTTGTCTGTGTTTTCCCGTCCCACCTCCCCTCCTCTGGCTTCTGAAAACGATGGCATAGTCACTATAATTAGACATTTTGCTGAGGGATGCTCTTGGCCACATCACGACATTTGGACATGCTCCCGGTCTCAGGGATGGAAAGAAGAAGGAAGGGGAAGAGGGTGAAACCCGCTGGTGGTCGCCAGGCGCTGGCTGGCACCTCAGGCTGCTGTGACACGTGCTGAGCCCGTAACCCCCTGCCCCGTGGTTTCCCCGGCCTCTGTTTTGCAGGCAAGGACGCGGAGGCTTGATTTCCTAGGGCCGCACGGTGGATAAGTACTGTTCTGCAACGAGCGTGTGCAAAGCGGCGAGGCGTAGCATCCCATGGGACACAAAATAAGGGCGAAAGACATGACAACCACCCTGGCCGTGAGATGCTCTCAGGAACGTGCTCGCAGACAAGCACCAGGGTGGAAGCAGTGTGTCGGGGAGGTGACCCCAAGGATCGGGGCGAGGAGAATGAAACTGAGGCGCAGGAGGGGGAGGCAGCGGACACAAAGGCCTGTTGCGGGGGCAGCTGGTGAGGGTTCCCGGGATGCCCCTACGGGAACCCACGAGAGACACGAAAGTGCCCCAGGAGGCAGGGGTGGGAGAGCTTGGCACTGGTGGAACTCCCCCCTCTGGACCTGGGCCCGCCCACATCAGAGCACTGGTCTGGGGCAGACCCCGACAAGAAGGCGCGGGGGTGTGGGGCGGGGGCGAGCATGCACCCCCATGGGCATTCACCGCAGCTGTGCGGGGCTCAGCGAGGGCCGAGGGGGCGTGACGTGGACCCTGGAAGGCCAGCCTCGTGGGTCAACGGAAAGTTCAGAAGTCCCTGAGTAAGGAAAGCCCGGCTCCTCCTGCTCCCAGCAAAGCACCTGGCCAGTCGCCGGCACGGACAAACGGCTGTTGAGCAGCTCCCGTGATGTCTCCGGGGTTGTCGTGTGTGGGAGATGGGAAGCAAAATGAGCTTTGGGGTCCCACGAGACAGAAGCGGGACAAGCGGACCGCAGTCACAGGAGGCAGATTTTCTCACCAGGAGGATGAGGCCAGAAGTGGTACTCCCTGTCCCTGCTGGCGGAGGGGCTCGAGCTGGTCGGTGCCGTGGTCTGGCCGGGAGGCTCTAAACTACACTCCACTCCTGGGATGGGGGGAAAGAGGGCATTGCTTAGACTCTTGTCCCTGTGAAAACCTCGATTCCACACAAGCCAGAAAACCAAGCTCCTTCACTGAACAGCAAACAATGAAGTCAGAATGGCTGGCTCTCCACAGAAGCAGCTGGATGAGCCCTGGTGACAGGAGAGCCCCACGTTTCTGTTTTGGATCGACTCGGTGCTCCCAGCCGAGGACTCTGCCGCCATGTCCCACTCCAGGAGGGGCCAGTGAATATGCTTCTGCAGCTGCTGGTGCCGAGGCTGATGGTGGGGGGGGGGAGGAAACGCAGGCCCAGCACGTCACCGGAGCTTCCTTTTGCACACCTGCCTGCGTCCGCCTCCGTTTCCTCACCTTGGAGTGTGGGAAGCAGACACCTGTCTGTGTCCTGGGAGAATTCTGTCTATTCTCTTGCCGAACATCAAGTCACAGGAAAGGTGACGTGAGGGTGAGCCACTTTCCTGATCACAGCTGTCCCAGAGGCCTGTTAGGTTCGGGTGCCCCTTCATGTGCCAGCAGCCGATGTCTCCTCACTGGCTCAGTGCACAGCATGGAGGTGCCCGGGCTGCAGTGGACAGCTGTCCTTCGCCTGGAGAGACAGGCCCACCAAGTGTCCATGGAGGCCAGTCCTCTAGCAGCTGCATCGAGGCAGCCTCTGAGCAACTGATGCTTGTGGACAAGCACCTGCCTCTGTGCCCTGCTGTGGCCCCAGGCTGGCTGGGAGAGTTTTCCAGGATGCACCAGCGTCAAGGCTTTCTGAAGGGTCCGGGGTGCCTTCTCCTAGGGGACCCTTGAAGACTGCCAGCAGTTTGATTTAAAGTGGATGTGCTGTGTCACAGGGTGCAGAGGTCCAGAAAGGGATTTTCTCACAACTCAAGTACTTCTATATACAAAAAGAAATCTTGTTTCAAATACACAGTGATCCGGGTGAACCACCACTTAACTCTCGCTACCGACACATTGCTTAACCTTGCTTAGCCCCAGTTTTTTCATCACAAAGCGAAGATAACAGTGTTTGTATCACAGGCTCGTCTACGAGAATCAGAAACAATGCTCCAGTGCCTGTCACGTGGCCGATGCTGAGCAAATGCTTGTTTCTGCCGCTCTTTGGATACAGAACATAAACTTTAGTGAGTTTAGCTGAAGTGTTATAGTGTCACATAAACATACCAAGAATTATAATGTAGAAGCAACGCTTTGGGATTTCTACTTCCAGCCAAGGTAGAGTCATGGGAGCCAGATTTATCCTCCCATCAGAAACAACAACGAATGGGCCAAATATACGATGTCACAGTGTTCCCGACACAAGACGCTCACAAATGAAGTCGGAGATCCCTGGTGTGACGGCCCCAGCCCCCGCCTTCAGGGGGTTTCCGGGCGCTGGGAGAGAAGGGGAACTGAGGCAGGGCAGGAAGGGCTCCTTAGTTGAGGAGATAGCATTGCGAGTCCAAGGAGGCCAAGACGGCAGGAGGTCGTGGGCCAGAACACCCAGGGGGAGGCTGCACCAGAGAGAGCCGTGTCTGTAGAGGGCTCAGCTTGGTTAAGTGGCCAGCGAGGATTCAGATACGTATGCGAAAGATTTACACAAGAACAGTGAAACAGTGCCTGTTCCTGCCAGTCAGCCAGATCAGAAAGCTCGTGCGTGATTCACGGGGCGTTGGGTAGAGTGTTCAGAAAGGTGGTGTCTTAGTGAAGAACACTTAGCCCTAGACAGCACACTGTCCCGTTTCTCCATCCCTGCCTAAAGAACTTTAAAAGTAAGCCAGAAAGGATCAAACCATTTTCAATAACTTAAAACACACACACACACACACACACACACACACACACACACACACACACACGAGAACAAACAAACAAATCTCAGGAATATACATACAAAAATAGTACCCAAAATTTATAATGCCTTTACATAAAATACAAAATTACACAGTATACAATCAAGAAAATACAAATTCTTAGTAGAGACAAATTTCAAGAAACCAAAACTGACTCCCAACTAACCCGAATATTAGAATTAGCAAACAAGTTTACTAAACAGTTATTGTAACTATATTGTACATATCAAAATGGTTAAGTAGAGGCATGAAAGCTATTACAGATATCCAAATTAAGTTTCTACAGTTCAAATTACAATGCTTGAGATTAAAAAATAATAGACTGGATGAGATTAACAACATTGACTAGGAAAAAAGAGTATTGAACTTGAGGAAATAGTACTTGGAATTCTGCGAGATGAAACATAAAAAGAAAAAAGTTCAAGAAATAGAAGAGGTATCAGTGAACTGAGGGATGACTTCAAGCAGCCCAATCCGCATGCACTTTGAGTCACTGAATAAGGTGTCGTGTGTGATGGAAGAAGGGAGGAAGAAAAATATTTCATGGAAGGATGTCTGAAATTTTGTCAAATTTGATAAAATATGTAAACCCACAGATCCAGGGAGCTCAATAAGCCTCAAATACACGAAAAAGAAGCGAGTGGAACTAGAGGGCACGTCACAGTTAGATTGCTCATAACCCGTGATGAAAAAAATCTTAGAAGCAACCAGAGGGGTCGAAAAGGACACCAAGTATGGGGGAGTCGGTGGGGGAATGCCTTAGTTTGAAGACGTCCTCTCCAAAATTCAAGTGAAACCCAATCGCCATTTTGATGGTATCAAGAGCAGGGCCTTCCGGGAAGGGGAACAGACTGGTGCTTTGGAAGAGGGCTCGGGGGAATGAGCTTGGCCACGTTGCCCTCCTGTCTTCCTCCATGAGAGAACAGGGCAACACGGCGCCTTCCTGGAAGCAGAGAGCAGCCCTCCCCAGTCTGGAGGCTTGATCTGGAACTTCCCCACCTCCAGAATGAGGAGAAATACATTTCTGTGTTGTATAAACTACCCAGGCTCAGGTATTTCAATAGAGCAGCGCAGATAGGCTAAGAAAAAGAGCAGATTTCTCATCAGAAGCAACACAATCCACTGGGGGTGGGCCATGAGTATGCCACTGCACCCCAAACCGGGCAACAGAGTGAGACTCCAACTCAGAAAAAAAAAGAGGTCACACAATCTAGAAGCCAGGAAAGCGATGTCTTTAAAAAACTACATATCAGCACAAGTATCTTTCAAAAACTAAGGCGAAATAAAGATTTCCTCAGAAATGCGAAACTGAAGAGAACTTGTCATAAGCAGATAGCCTGCAAGAAATGTCCAGAAAAGTCCTGTCAGATGCCAGATGGTGGCCCGGGCCGACCGACGGAAGGCCTCAGGAACACAGAAGCGGCAATGGCTGGGAAATGGCTGGGATTCTTTTCTTGTGCTTTAAACTTTAAAAAATGATAACTGATCACTTAAATAAAAATAATAACCACGCATGTGTGGCTAAGAACACGTGTAAAATACATCGTCAAAACAACACAAAGTCCAGTGGGAGAAATGGAAGTACATTACTTACAACAACACTGGAAGTGTCACAATATCCCTTGAGGGTAGACTTGGGTAACTTAAGATTTACACTGCAATCCCCAAAGCAGCCACGACAAGGAGTCTCAGCTCATGAGACACTGTGGAATCATAGTAAAAATCCCCAAACCGAAAGACAGCAGGAAAAGAGGGCTTGGGAAATGGCCACCCCCAGAAACAGACGAGACAGACGCGAGACCGACGTCGGCACGCCAAGGAAGGCTCCGCACAGCAGCGGGACGTTGAATGGGGTGACTGAGGCCCCAAGAGAAAGGCAGAAATAGTCAGGCTGGGTGTTTAAAAGCAAGACCCAACTGCGTATGACACAAGAATGAGTGACGGACATCAGCCAAAAGCGGACGTATGGATAAAGATGTGATACGCTGACTCCAAGCCGACCAGGAAAGGCTTCACCCTCGGCTCTGTGCTGAGATGCTTCACTCTGTTTCCAGGCCGACTGCTGCCCCGGCTCCGGGCTCAGCCTCAGGTCTCAAGGCCCTCCTGGCCTTAGAGGCCTGCCCGGCCAACCCATCCCCAGGACAGTCTCTGCCCCAGTTCCCCCTGTGCCGCCTGCTGACCCGTAGACCTGTCCTTTCCCAAGCCGTGCTGTACTGGCCTCCAAGGATGCCTGCAGGGCCACACCTGCTGGACAGGCTCCAGCCCACCCTGCCAGGATGGGCCTGAACATCTTGTTCCAGACTGTGACCTCCACGTCCCCAGTATCCTTTTGCCACCTCCAGGGATCGACAGTGGATCTCAACACTAAGGCTTCACCCGTGAGGCTCACACGATGCCCACACCCCTGCTCCTACTTCCTCCACGCAGACACAGCTGTCCATCAACGGGGGTGCCTCCGCTGCTGCTTTGCAAGTGTCTGTGGATGATGCTCAGTCTCGGGCCCCCGCCCTAAGTCTTGCCGCTTCTTGGAGTTCATGGCCGTGTGTCTCTCTGGCTCCTGCTGGCCCTTGCCTGGGTCCTTCTGCGCCTCCTTGAGGGCACCAGGCGTGCTGCACACACCAAGTGGCCTCTGGCACCACCTATTTCACCCAAGGGCGGTAAAAATGCCAGTGCCGGGCACAGTTCTCAGATTGAACTGTGACGGGAGAAGAGGTGATTTATCATGGCTGCTGCCCCAGGGCTGGTAAGAAATCCTTCCTGTAGCTGCGTCTCCGTGGGTCTCTGAGATGGGCACTGGCAGAAGAGACCGCAGGTCCCCGAGGAAGGAACGGCATCCAAAGGGAAATAAATAGCCACACTCAAGGAAGCTACAGGGGCCTGGCTCCCGGCGCGGCAGAGCCTGGGCCTTCGGATGTGGAATCCCTGGGCAGGCACTCACCCCTGCCTCGCACTGGTGGAGGCTGCAGGGGAAGGCCAGAGAGCAGCACAGCCAGGCAGCCAGGCTCATGCCCTCTTGGGGACAAGCCCGTGGGGGATGTCCCAGCTGCTGGCAGGTGCGAACGAGACTGTGCCGAGCCCAGGAATCCTGCCTGCCCCTCTGAGCCTTCCCTAAGGATTTGCTACGGACGTCTGACCAGGCCGTGTTGGGCTACAGGAAGCTTCTTCCCCCTGGAACTGGAGTTTCAGCTCCGGCAGAGAGACCCAAACCTGGACACGCGTTCGAATCAACTGGGAGCTTGTGAAATACAGGGATCCCGAGAATCAGACTCTTCTGAGTTGGTGCCAAAGAGGCCTTGCTTTTCACACACTTCCGAGTGGGTCTCCCAGCCACCAGCCTGGAGCGATCAGGGGTTGGGAGCCACTGGGATAGGCTCTCCTTCAGGGCCATCCAGCTGGGGAGAGCGCTGACAACGACGTGCTTGGTCATTTCTCTCCCCATTCAGGCCGTCAGGGTGACCGAGCTACACAGAGCCGGGTACGACAAAGGAAAACGTGGCTCTACTGGCCGGTGCCTGTGCTGGGTTCACTGTGGCAGTGTGTCAGCTCCGAGAAGTTTCCTTTGGTCCCGGAAACAAGACTCAGAGCCAGTGACACTGGGGCACAGCCCAGGGTTGCCAGTGGAGAGTCTGCTCGGAAGAGTTCGGGTCACGACGGCATGGCCTCCCGGGAACAAGAATGCAGTGTGCTAAAAGAAAGAAAAAGGCCAAAGGCAGGTGGCAGAGGCAGAGGCCGGCAGCAGGAAACGACAGCATGCGTGAGAATTTATTCCCCGCCACCTGCTCACCTGCTGGTCCGCCCATCGCCTGAGCATTATCTGACTCGGTCGTGGGGCCTGTCCTTTGCGCACTGGTCCGGCCCAGATGGCTGCAGTGCCTCAGGGGGTAGGGTCCAAAGTTCAAGGCACTGTGGTCTCTGCCCTCAGGGAGGAGCTGGTGCCAGGCAGGGAGGGCGAGGGTGTGGCAGGTGCACCCTCCCCTCGGCCACACAGACGGGCAGCTGCCGCCACAGCGTCTTCCACTGCAGAGCAGAGGGGCAGCTGCGCCAGCTGTTGGGGTCAGGCGGTCAACACTTTGCCTGGAGGAGGGAGCCCTGGGAGATCAGCCCCGCAGGGCACTGCAGCCGCCCAGCGCACCTCGTCTCCTTCAGTTGCCAAAACTCCCCTTCGTCGTGGGCCCTATTGGCTCCTTTTCATAAATGAGGAAATGGAGACTTGAGAGGTTCCCTTGCTTAACCAGGGTTAGGCGTGAATTTGTGTTTCAGTCTCCTGTGCTGGAACCAGAGTGCGGGTCTCTTTATCAGGACGTGCTGTGTCCCGGTGCGTGGCCGACGCTGGCAAGAAGGAGCTGGACGGGTGGATGACGGAAGGCCGCCAGGCCGAGGAGGGCTTGTGCCTGGGAGCGCCTGGAATTCCGTCTGGAGTGGGAGCTCAGGAGGCACGATGCTTGGAGGGCCCCGGGGCACCTCCTTCCCTGCCGCCCCACTTCCAGGGCAGGGGCCCCCCCTCCTGGGGGAGGAAATTCACACCACGCGACAGAAACAAACACATGGTATTTCAGGCCGGGAGAGGCCTTCCACTGAAGGGAAGTTCCCATACGGCTAGAAGTAACTAAAACGCCAGAGACCAACGTGTGCCGATTCCTTTTCTTTTGTAAATGTATTTATTTATCTGCTCATTTTAAACGTGGGGGGTGCAAGTCACGACTGGGTGCGGAAGTGGCCTCTGTACAGGGGCACATTTGGGCCTCCCGTTGGACCTCCCTTTGCCTGGATCAGGATCAGGCACCCTGACTGGTGTGGTGTTCCCCCTGCGTCCCTGACAGTGTCCTGCTACTGCCAACACTTTCTGGTAGTATGATACGTGTTCAGAGTCTGCGTATGAGTGAGAATACGTAGTACTCAGTTCTTTGTTTCTGTAATCCATCACTGAGTATGATAGATTCTAAACACATCCAACTTGCTGCAAAGTCCGTAATTTTCTCCTTCTCTATGACTACATAATAGTTCATGGTGTGTAAGTACCACATTTAAAAATTTCAGTCTATTCTTGTTGGATAGCACATTTAGTTCCACCTTTTTGCTACTGTGACTTGTACTGCAATAAACGTGCGTGTACAAGTTTGTTTTTTTTTTTTTTTTTGTAGAATGATTTGAGTTCCCCTGGTCATGTTTTTGTATGGAAGGTCAATTTCCAGTTCTTTTAGAAATTGTCACACTGTTTTCCATAGAAGTTGAATGAGTTTGTGCTCCCACCAACAGTGTAGAAGTGTTCCCTTTTCTCTGCACCCTCACCAGCATCTGTTATTTTTTTTTTTTATTAATGATAGCCATTTTTACTGAAGTTAGGTGGTATCTCAATGTGGTTTTGATTTGCATTTCCCTGATGATTAATAAGGTTGAGCATTTTTTTTCATGTGTCTGTTGGTTGTTCATATCGTCTTCTTTTGAGAAGTGTCTATTCATGTCTTTTGCCTGCTTGTTAGTGGGGCTGTTTGTTTTCTTTCCTTTGGGCATGCTTGAGTTCCTTGTCGATCCTAGATGTTAGGCCTTTGTCAGATATACAGTTGGCAAATATTTGTTCTCTTTCTGTGGGCTTTCTCCCCGCCCTCTTGATGCAAAGCTTTTGCTTTGAAGAAGCTTTCCAGCTTGATGAGGTCCCACTGGTCTATCTTATCTCTTATGGCAAGGGCATTTGGGGTTTTGATCAGGAATTGGTTGCCTATTCCAGTTTCCATAAGGGTGTCTCCTGCATTTTCTAAGAGTCTTACAGTCTGAGGTTTTATGTGTAGGTCTTTGATCCATTAGAGTTGACTTTTGTGTATGATGACAGGTAAGGGGTCTTGTTTTAATCTGCTGCATGTGGTCAGCCAGTTTTCCCATTTACTGAATAGATTCTACTCTCTCCAGTGGTTGGTGGTGGAATCTTTGTTCAAGATGAGTTGGTTGAGAAATTGAGGTTTTGCTTTCAGAATCTCTATCCTGTTCCATGGTCTATATGCCTGCTCTTGTACCAATACCAGGCTGTTTTGATTATTGTAGCCTTATAATAAAGTTTAAAGTCTGGGAGTGTGATACTGCTTGCTTTGTTTCTGTTGCTGAGGAAATTGACTTTGCCATAAGAAAACTACCAAAAAAAAAAAACAAACCCTGGACAAGACAGCTTTCCAGCAGAATTATACAAAGCATCCAAGGAGGAGCTGATACCAGTCCTACTGTATGAAACTAACATCATACTGATTCCCAAACCAGACAAAGACCCTACAGAGAAAGAGAACTACAGGTCAATATCCCTGAAGAACATAGATGCAAAAATTCTCAACAAGATTCTTGTAAATCAGATCCAACAACACATCTCAAAAATTATCCACCATGACCAAGTAGGCTTCATCCTTGGGATGCAGGGCTGGTTCAACATCCACAAGACATAAATGTCATTCAACACATCAGCAGATGTAAACACAAGAACTACATGATTATATCATTAGATGCAGAAAAGTCTTTTGATAAAATTCACATCCCTTCTTGATAAAAACCTATGAACACCTAAGTATGGAGGAAGCGTACCTCAAAATAGTAAGAGCCATCTATGATAAACCCACAGCCAACATATTGCTCAATGTACAGAAATTGGAAGCACTTCTCCTGAAAATGGGGACAAGACAAGGCTGTCCACTATCACCCTTCCTGTTCTACACAGTGTTGGAAGTCTTGGCTAGATTACTTTTCTTTACCAATGAAATATGGCCAGGTTTTTACATTTTCTGATATTTCTTTTCTTTTTTTTAATTAAGAAAGGTATGTTTATTAAAGAAAACATATGCCGTAAAGGGCACGGCAGGCAGGACAACAGCAAGAGTGTCTGCTGTCTGCTTGCCCTGTCTCTGGTTTTTCAGGCCATTGCATTAAAACGGTGATTGAGGCATAGGTGAGGCCCTCATACTTAGATCTCACGTCTAAAGCAGCAGTGTTGGTGAGACTGGGCATTCTCTCCGTGGAAGAGGATAGAAGTGATGGCCTCTGTTCAGAAGCTTTCACAAGGCCAGACTCAGAGATGTTGCAGATGGGCATCTAGGAGCCTGGCAATGACTTTCACTTCTGTGTGAATAAGCTAGCAGTGTAGAGACATGGCTGGTGTGTGCTGAATGGCAACTTCAATTTTTCTTCTTTTTACTCCAGGATTTAGAGTTTGTCAGAAAGTTGGAGATGTCTTGGCTGCGTTCTCTAAACGGTGCTTTGTGGCAGCTCCCAATGCTTTCCAGAAATTGGAGGTTTCATGTGGTCTCCTTACTACCTTCTGTTGCCAGTGGAACCTCATATGTGTAGAAAACTTCCTCCTTGGGGAAAATGTAGAATGGTGTCTTCATAAAATGCAACTGAACTGCCTGCTTCCATTTTGTCCCCAGAATTTTAGATGGATTGGCTTCTTTAATTTTCACAATGATCCTCTGACTAGGATTTACTAATGTTGCTCTTTACAGAAGAAATTGAGTCTTGAGAACCAAGATTCTTATCCCCTCCTCACCCAACCAAGAAGCTGAACAAACAGGAATCTGAAAAACAAGTGTCTTGGTCAGTCCAGGCTTCTATGACACAAAATGCCACAGACTTATAAGCAATGGAAATGTATTCCTCACAGTTCTGAGGGCTAGAAATTCAAGATCAGGGTGTCAGTAGGGGCAGGTTCTGGTGAGGGACATTTTTCTGGTTTCAGACTGCCGAGATCTCCTCACATCCTCGCAGGAAAGGAAGAGGGCCAGGGAACTCACCGGGGTCCCTTCTGTAAGGGGCTCCAATCCCATGCATGAGGCCTCTGCCCTCATGGCCTAATTACCTCCCAAGACCCCATCTCCTAATGCCATCACATTGGGAGCTGAGTTTTAAACTTTAAATTGTGGGAGGACTCAAACATCTTCAGACTGGCGTAAGTCAAGTCAGCTTTCTTTAGAAAAGAACACCCTTATCCCAAGGTAGCTGCCAAGTCTCAGAGGAAATGTGCTTTCCTGGTCAGGGCCGTCCCCACTTGACCTCCCACACGCTGCATTTACAGAAAAGCCCTTTGTGCTCCCAAGTCTTAGGACGAGCAGACCCATGTGAGGCCAGATGCTAAGAAAGGCGGTGGAGGTACGAGGCAGGGCATAGACCACAAGGGGCCACTGCCTATGAAAGGTGGGGCCGCTGGGCAGGTGGTATCCGGTGACCACAGAGTGGAGAAGGCTGGAGCCACGACAGGAGAGGACAGTCCTTGCCCATTGTAGATAGTCCATCAATAGGTGAATGGATGCATGGATGATGAATATACATGAGTGACTAAATCTGTCTTCGTTTTCCTGTTCCTCACCTCATGACTTCTCTAAGAACCTTTTTTTTTCTTTCTCCCCCATTTGTTTTCTGGGTGGAAAGTCAGGAGTTGTGGGTTTGAGCCCTGCTATCTCTCTTGTGGCACCCTCAGAATGCCCGCACCGGAAATTGAGACCTTTGAAACCTGATCCAACTAAGCTCAATTTTTCAAACTGCATTTGAGAGCCCCATGTGGTACGATTCTCCGGGGGAGAAAAATCCCTCAACCTGACACATACACCGAGATCCTTTTTTCCATCCTGTCTTTGCACAGGCAGAAAGTCAACAACCTGGTCTTGAGAACGGCCACCTTCCCAGGTGCCCGCCCGAGGACTGCGCACACTCCAGCGGGGACACAGGTGGGGAAGAGCCGTGGGACAGGCGACTCCCAAGGCCGGGCCTGTGACTTTCCTGGGAATGCTGCTTCGCTTCTGAGGCCGGCCACCTCGCTTTAGAGCCCGGTATTTAAATGGGCTCTTGTAACCAAGGTAGCACGTCCTTCTCTGAGACTTTTGCTTTCTGTCAAGGTGGAGAGACAGGGATCAGGTTTATCCTACTCCTTGAAACAACCGAAAAGAAAATGCAGACACACTCTGCGGCATAGTCACTCTCAGACCATGACCAACAAAGCAACCCCTGAGAAGTGAGAAGGAGAACACACTGACGAGGCGAGCCCTAAGGCTGTCCCAGATTACTGCCGGTGGGAGAGTTTAGGCCACAGACGAAGGAAGCGGTGCTGGAGCAGAGCCTGGCGGTCTCCTTGAGTGGATTAGACAGAGCTAAACGTCTAGAGAAGGAAAGGCAGGCTGAGTCTGCAGGGCAGAGTACCAGAGAGGACAGAGCTCCAGTCTGGAGATCTTCAGAGGGCACTTCCAAGTATTCGGTCAAGTATTGATCGGTGAGAGCCTGCCTGTGAAGAAGCTG
The DNA here is from genome assembly GCA_027257055.1 of Cephalopachus bancanus. Lineage (NCBI taxonomy): Eukaryota > Metazoa > Chordata > Mammalia > Primates > Tarsiidae > Cephalopachus > Cephalopachus bancanus. Next base: position 836,376 of record JAPVLO010000252.1, on the reverse strand, counting down.
ACCAGGGCCCGAGAAAGAATCATCTGGAAAGACTGAGGGAGGAGGGTCTGGAATGTCAATGTCGTGGCTGTTCTCAAAAGCCGGAATAGAGAACCCAGCATTAGCAGAGCATCGATGGAGTCCGAGGACAGCTCATGCCCCACTAATAGGGAAATTTAGCTTTCGACTAAACACTCTTTGGGTGCCACCTAACGAAACATAAAAATAAACTGTGAAATGTTCAGATGGTTACCATTTAACTCTGTCCAAGAAAGCAAAGCTCAAGAATATCTCTAGACATATAAAAGTATCTAGCACTCAAAATGTCAAAATTTACGATTCTTGGTATCCAATGAAAAATTACCAGACGTGCAAAGAAACAGAAAATTATACTCAATAACAAGAAGGAACACCAATAATTGAAACTGACTCAGAGTTTCTGGCTCTAGGACAGACGGACTTGACACATTTCTTCCCATCCCTCCTTCTGAGCATAGCTGCAAGCGCTCGGCATTCGAGATACAGCAAACATCAGAGGATCCGGAAAGTGGAGGAAAGGAGAAGACTGACGGTGGCCCCGGGGACCAGGGACGACACGGCAGTGTGCGTCCTGGGTGTGCTTTCTGCCTCATCTATTCCAGCCTGGTGCTGAAGAAGCTCCTGGAAAATGCCCATCGGCACAGACGAAAAGCCCCAACCCACCGGGGTTGTGTCTGAAAGGGCAGGGTAGGCAACTGGGGCTGTGATCTGTCTGTGATACCGGTAAGACCCACCATCCCACCGGGTGTCAGTGCCTGCCCCACGACAAACAGCAGCAAAGTGTCCTTCGCCTCCTAGTGAGTGTGGCGCTGGCAGAGGCCTAGTGTCATCGGAACACTCAGCCCTGCCCAGCATGAATGAAGCGGCCCTTTCTCTATCGAGATGTCAATGCAGGTATAGCAAACAACCCCGGATTGTATCCCCACCTGGCAAGACCTGGTTAGTGTCCCCTCTCCCTCACTGGTTCTGGATCAGATACGCCTTGTTTCAGAAGAAGAGCTATATAAGATGCATGTTATAATGCCCCCAAATATGCAGGATATAGCTGAACTCACTAGTCATTTCAAGACCTAGGAAAATGTCAACTTGAGTGAGAAAAGACAATAGACGAAAACACCAAGATGACACAGATGTTGGAATTGTCTGAAAAAGATTCTAAGCTGACGTCATAAAATGTTTTTTTGAAAGAAATTATGAATGTGCTTGAGAAAGATATAAAGGAGAATAAAATGAAAATTTCATTATTTAAAAAATATGATAGGCATAAAAAACTCATTGGGTATGTTCAACAACTAAATGAAAATGACACAGAAGAAGTCAGTGAAATTGAGACAGAAAAATTAAAATGACAATCTGAAAAAGAGAAAGACTAAAATGAATGAAAAAGTCTCAGAGACCTGGAGGATTATGACAAAAATATCTAATATTTGTATCACCAGTGTCACAGAAGAAACAGAGAGTATATGAGTTAAAAACATATTCAAGGAAATAATGTCTAGAAATTTTCCAAATATGACAAGACATTAAGCTACGTGTTCAAAAAGATGAGTGCAATCCAAACAAGATAACCCAAGGAAATCTATGCCAAAGAACATCCAATCACATTTTGGAAACCACACACACACACACACACACACACACACACACACACACACACACACACACAGTTTAACTAGCAAGAGAGAAAAAAATTGAATGGGTTCTCATCAGAAAACATGGAGACCAGAAGTGGCACAACAGCTTTTTTCAAGTGCTCAAAGAAAAGAATGTTCAGCTGAGAATTCTTTTGAGTTCCTGAAATTTCCTTCAAGAATAAAAGGAAAATTTAAAAATTGCAAACAGAAAAAAACAGCAAAAAAATCAATTATACAAAAGGTGAATACTTTGGAAAAAATAAAATTGAAAAATTCCTAACATGACAGAGACAAAGAGGGAGAGGAAGGGGGAGAGAGAGAACACAAACTATCAAATTACCAATATCAGGGATGACATAAAGGATACGACGGACACTGCAACCATCAAGGGTATCGTAAAAAAAATACTGGGAATAACTCTACACACATCAACATACAATGTAGACAAAATGAATAAATTCCTCAAAAAATACAAACTATCACAACTCACCCAATATGAAGTAGAGACTTTGAATTGTTCCCTTACTTTAAGAAAATTGAATTTGTAATTTAAACTAAACTGAAAAAGAAATCTCCAGGTTCATATGGTTTTACTGGGAATAATTCTACACAAATAATACCAATTATATACAAACTCTTCCAAAAAGTATAAGAGGAGAGAATACTTTTCAATTCGTTGATGAGGTTATATTGTCCTGATACCAAACAAGACAAAGACAATACAAAAAAGAAAACTATAGACCAATATTATTAGTGAATATGGATGCAAAAATTATTTTAAAATGGCATATATAATTCAGCAACATATAGTCATAATTACACACCATAACCAAGTAGAGTTTATTCCAGGAATATAAGGCTGGCTCAGTATTCAAAAATCAACAGATAATACACCACAATATTAACAGCCTGAAAATTAAAAAAAATTGCACGACCAGCCCAATTCACATATGCATACAACAAAATTCAACACCTAGGATGATAAAAATAAAACAATAGAAAAATAAAAACCATGGGAAGCATTCTCAACTTAATGAAATACAACTACAAAAAAATTTTCCACTAAACATCACACTTAATGGTAAAACGCTGAATGTTTTTCCAGAAGAGTGGAAAGATGGTAGACACGTCTGCATCCACCACCTGCATTCATCCTAAGAATGGAAGTCCTAGACAGTAAAATAAGGCCAGAAAAGAGAAGGAAAGACCCAGGGATTTGAATGGAAGATACAAAGCTCTCTTTATGTGCAGGTGATATCATAGTCTATTTAGGATATCTCCAAGAATTTACCAAGAAAACCCTTTAAACTCATATGCAGAGAGAGACTGCATGACCATAAACAACAAAAAAAGAAGCCGTGCACTTTATACAAAAATTAACTCAAAATAGGCTATACATCCAACTGTAAAGCATAAAAATATGCAACTTTTAGAAGAAAACATGGACCAAAAAACCCTTTGAATCCTAAGGCTTGGTAAAAAGTTTTTAGACATGGTGCCAAAAACATGGCTCATAAAAGAAAAAAGCATAGTACGTTGGGCTTAAAGTTAAAAAGTTTGGCTCTGTGAAAGACTCTGGTAAGAGGCTGAAAAGACAGGCTACATCCTGAAAAGGACATATTTGCAGACTATATATATTTTAAAACCCTATAGTATATAAAGAAATTTTAAAATCCAATTTTAAAACGGGCAAAAGATATGAAGAGGCATTTCATCAGAGAGGATGTACAGATGGCAAATAAGTACATGAAAACCTAGAAATCTTCACCCAGATAAATATCTTTCCAAAAGAATCATGGAATGTACATATACACACGCATATAAAAGTTGGAAGAATTTGCCACCAACAGACCAGTGTCATAGACATTGCTAGGAGTTCTTTTAGGCAAAAAGCAAATGATACCAGGTAGAAACCGGAAGCTCAACGAGGTCATAAAAGTGCTGCGAAGGATAATGACATGCATAAGCACAGAGAAACGTAATCTGTATTTGTCTAAGAGATAACTGACTGTTTAATCCACTAAGTAATAACAATGCATTGTGAAGTTTAGGACATACATATGCACAAGACTATTATTCTATAACAATAAAACTAAGGTTTGTAGGGAAGAAATGTGTTTTGTTGAATCCTTCCAAATATAACTTGAAGGTAGCCTGTGATAAGTTGAAGATACATATTAATCCTACAAACTTTAAAACCATCCTAAGATAACACATCAAATAATTATCAAAAGCTCACCAAGATCAATTAAATCATTAAAATATTTAAGTACAGAGAAACAGGAAAGGGGGAATAAGGTACAGATGGAAAAAAGAAAATTCACATTAAATGTAAATGGGATAAACACTAAATTACAAGGTATAGAACTTCAGATTGAGTAACAAAGCACAAATAAGTATATACTGTCCATAAGAAATCCACTTAAATGTAAGAACTTTAATATAAAACTGAAAGCACAGGAGACCCTTTTAGATATTGAACTTAAAGAAAAAAGCTAGCAGGCTATCTAACATTAAAATAGATTTCAAAACAAAGAGTATTAGTAAGGTTAAAGTGGTCAACAAGGATACCTGCATAATCAATGTTTGTATACCTAACCCTGAATTGTACCCCAGATTTTTTTTTTTTGAGTTGGAGTCTCACTCTGTCGCCCAGACTGGAGTGCAGTGGCCGCTCCCGGCCACCGCAGCCTCGACCTGCTGGGCTCCGGCGATCCTTCCGCCTCCGCCTTCCAAGTAGCCGGAATTACAGGCATGCGCTACCACGCCTGGCTGAGTTTTTTGATTTATTGTAGAGATGAGGTCTCACTGCCCAGGCGGGTCTCGAACCCGCGGGCTCAAGCAATCCACTCACCTAAGCCTCCCAAAGGCGCGGGATTACAGGCTGAGCCACCGAGCCCGGCTACCCCACATTTTTAAAATAAAAAATTATAAAAATGAAAAAAATGAAAAAAAAAGTGATTCATTTTATAATAAGAAAGGGCTAAATTCATCGAGAGGACATAAGAATTTTATATGATTATACACATGACCCACAAATTGCAAGGAGAAATAGACAAATCCACAATCGTAGTAAAAAGTTTTAATATTTCTCTCTCTCTCTCTCTTTCTCTCATTCACTGATACAATAAGTAGACAGAAAATCAGGAAAAATATGGAAGACTGTGCTACAAAACCAAACACCTTGACCTGCCTGGGTATTTATTAATATAAAGCCTGCACTTAATCACAGAAGAATGCACGTTCTTTTCTTTTCTTTTTTTTAAGAGACAAGTGCTTATTTATTTATTTATTTACTTTAGAGTTGTGGGATACACGGGAGGATTTGCTACGTAAGAAAATGGCATGCAAGTGAAGCTTGGGCTTCCGGTGGGCCCTCTTTCCTCCTGGTAGTGGGCATGGTACCCAGCGGGTGGTTGTGTAACGCTTATCCCCCTCCCTCCCTGCTTCTTTTAGAAGTGCCCAGTGTTTGTTGTTCCCACCCCTGTGCTCACTTGTTCAATGTTTAGGGGCTGCTTATGCATGAGAACATGTGATATTCAGTCTTTTGTTTCTGAGATAGTTCACTTAGGGTGATGGTCTCCAACTGCGTCCATGTTGCTATAAAGGACGTGATTTTGTTCTCCTTTATGGCTGCGTAGTATTCCATCACGCATACATATCGCATTTTCTTTATCCAGTCCAGTTTTGATGGGCACCTGAGTTGGTTCTGTTATAGTGCTGCAATAGACATGTGTATGCAGGTGTGTTTTTTGGCAGTGTGATGTATGCTCCTCTGGGAATGCTCCAAGAAGTGGCATTGCTGGGTCTTATGAAAGCTCGATTTTTAGTTATTTGAGAAAATGCCACACTGCTTTCCGTAAAGGGTGAACTAGCTTATATGCCCACCAACAGTATAGAAGTGCCCCCTTTTCACCATAGCCTTGCCAACACCTGTGTTTTGTTTGTTTGCCTTGTTGATTTTTAATCAAGCCATCCTTACTGATGTTAGGTGGTATTTTATTGTAGTTTTGATTTGCATTTCTCTGATGATTAGTGAGGGAATAATTTTGCATATGTTTGTTGACTGCTTGAATGCCTTTCCTTAAGAAGTATCTGTTCTTGTCCTTTGACCACTTTTTAATGGGTTGTTTTTTTTTTTTCCTGTCAATTTGTTTGAGTTGCTTGTAGATCCTGAATGTTAGGCCTTTGTCAGATGCACAGCTTGCAAATATTTTTTCCCATTCTGTGAGTTGTCTCTTTACTTTCTTAGTGGTTTCTTTTGCTGATGATGCTTATTATTTTTAAGTCCAAACAAAATATTGGAAAAGAGAACGGTCTGAAGTCAATTAACCCAACCTGAAAAATGAGAAAATCGGAAAAAGAAGAGCACATGAAAGTCAAAGTAAATACAAAAAAGGAACCCTAAAGATCAAAGGAAAAAGCAAACGCCCTCTCTCCTCCTTTTCCAAGTGTGCTCACAACTTGTCTGTGTGTCAAAACGTGCCTTTCTCAGAAACAAAGCAAGTTCTGATTGGCCATGCTATAGGTGAAACTGCCAATGTTTTTCAGGAGTGGGACAACAAAGTGCCTATGGCCCACAAACAGAGAGAAAAACTGGTTCCATTAACTTTTGGGGGGCGGGGGAGAGGATCTTGAAAACATCTTTATCAAACACAAAACAAAATCCAGAAAATAATAAAAATCAATTTAATGAAACCAACAGCAGATTGTTTGAGAAGATTGATAAAGTTGATAAACTTTTAGCTAAATGGAACAGGAAAAAAAGATAAAAAACCACAGTTACTATTAGGAAAAAAAGAAGTAACATCGCTACAGTTGCTGTGGATACAAATAGGATCGGAAGAACACAGTATAAACAACTTTAGGCAAATAAATTTAGTAAGTTAGACAAAACGGACATGTTTCTTGAAAGACACAAACTAGCAAAGCTTGCTCAAGAAGAGGTTACCTGCATATTGAGTAAAGAATTGCATGTGGGCCAGGTGTGGTGGCTCAAGCCTGTCATTCCAGCACTTTGGGAGGCCGAGGTGAGGGGATTGTCTGAGCACGTGGGTTCGAGAACAGCTTGGGCAACTCGGCAAGACCTCGTATAAAATAAATAACATAAAATAAAATAAATTCAGGCGTGGTAGCATGCATCTGTAGTTCTGGCTACTTGGAAGGTCGAGGCAGAAGGATCGCTGGAGCCCAGCAGGTCGATGCTGGGGTGGCCGTGAGCATGCGTGCCACTGACCTCCAGCCTTGGCGACGGAGTGAGACTCCAACTCAAAAGAAAAAAAAGAAAAAGAATTTCATGTGTCGCCAAAAGATATCTTCAAGAAGAATTTATGCCCAGGTGCCTTCACTGCTGAATTGAATGAAATGTTTGCAGAAAAATAAATATACTAATTCTACACAAACTCTTCCAGAATAGCAAACAGGAGGAAATACTCCAAGTCTTTTTGTGTTGCCCTGTTTATTCTGGTACCAAAACCAGTCTAAGATATTGCAAGAAAAAACTGCAAGTTAATAATACTTATAGACATAGATGCAAAAATTCTTAATGCAATTTTAGCAAATCACTTTCAACTATATGGGATTGACCAAGTAGAGTTAAATTTAGAAAATCAGTTTATGTAGTCCACTATAAAGGTAGACTGAAATATAAAAATAAAACATATATCATCTCAATAAATGCAAGAGCATCAATAGCATCCAGCAGCCAATTCTGATTAAAAACTTTCGGCAAACTAGGGACAGATGGGAGTTTCCTCATACTGATAAAAAGCACGTGCAAATAATCTGTTTCTAACATTGTGATTAATGACAAAAGAGTGAATGTTTTCAGCCTAAAATCAGAAAAGTTGATGTATGTTCTCACCAGTTCTAGTCGACTTTGTGCTAGAGTTTCTAGCCAGTGCAATAGGAGGTAAGAACAAAGAAATAAAAGGAATTCAGAATGGAAAAAAGTAGTAAAATTATATACATCTGGAGATAATATATGACATGATTATCTATATAAAAAATCCAAAAGAATCCACAAAAAGTTACTAGAACTAATAAGTGGGTTTAGTACTGTTGCAGGGTACAATATCAACATGCAAAATTAATTGTACTTCATTTTTTTTTTTTAGTTGGAGTCTCACTCTGTCGCCCAGACTGGAGTGCAGTGGCCGTTCCCGGCCACTGCAGCCTCGACCCGCTGGGCTCCGGCCATCCTTCCGCCTCAGCCTTCCGAGTAGCTGGAACGACAGGCGCACGCTACCACGCCCAGCTGATTTTTTGATTTATATATATCGCCAGGTTGCCCAGGCAGGTCTTGGACCCGTGGGCTCAGACAGTCCACTCACCTCAGCCTCCCAAAGCGCGGGATGACAGGCTGAGCCACCGAGCCTGGCTAATTAATTGTACTTCTATGTGCTATCAATAAAAAACACAAATTAAGGTTTCATTTTTTCCCCTCTTTTTAATTTTCTTTCTAATTTTAAAGATGTGGGGTACAACTCAGAATTGAGTGCCTAAGTGGTCATCGTCCAGGTGAAGTCTGGACCTCCCCTTGGTCCTCACTTTGCCTGATTTGGGATCTGGTACCCTTATTGATGTTACGTGCCCCCACCCCGGTCCTGGAAGTGTCCTGCTACTGCCAATCCCTTTCCTGTAGCGTTATGATAAATGTTCAGTATCCACTTATGAGTGAGAACGTGTGGTACTCCGTTCTTTGTTTCTGGATAGATCACTGAGTATGACAGACTCCAAGTCCATCCAAGTTGTTGCAAAGTTCATCATTTTGTCCTTCTTCATGGCTGTGTTGAATTAGGGCCATTGTCAAGCACTCAAAAACGACAGATGCTGCAGAGGATGAAGGGAAAGAGAACGCTCCTGCACCCTGGCGGGGAGTGCGAGCTCGGACGAGCTCTGTGGAAACCAGTGTGGCATTTCCTCAAAGACGTAAAGATCAGCCTTCCAGATGGCCCAGCAATCCCCTTTCTGGGAATATACCGGAAGGAATTCAAATCACTCTATAAAAATCTTACCTGTACTTGCATGTTGACTGCAGCATTACTCACAATCGCAAAAACGTGGAACCAACCGTGCTGCCCATCAAAAGTGGGCTGGATTAAAAAAATATGGTACATATACACAATGGAATATTATGCAGCCATAAAAAGGAAATTAAGATTTCAAATAAATCTTTTGTTGATTCCCTAGCACTGCGCTCAGCGTGTGTAGACAGCCTCAGCCAGGGATTCCCAAGCTAGCCTTTTGGAATCAGTCCACCAGGGATTAAATTGCTGCTGATAATACTGGGGGGAAGGCGGAAACATCTCACATCCCACATGATTTGGATGTCTCTCAGAATAGATACAATTTAATTTCTTTTTTTAAAAAAAGTGTCGGCCTGTAATCCCGCGCCTTGGGAGGCTGAGGTGAGTGGATTGCCTGAGCCCGCGGGTTGGAGACCCGCCTGGGCAGAGATCTCATCTCTACAATAAATCAAAAAATCGGCCAGGCGTGGTAGCGCCTGCCTGTAATTCCAGCTACTCGGAAGGCTGAGGCGGAAGGATTGCCGGAGCCCAGCAGGTCGAGGCTGTGGTGGCCAGGAGTGGCCACTGCACTCTAGTCCTGGCGACAGAGTGAGACTCCAACTCAAAAAAAAAAAAAAAGTGTCAGCCTACTATTTCATGAGATGATTTCTTAAAAGCTGCTATTAAATGCTACTATATTCACCTAACACTGCATACACTTTACATACAACTGAAACATTTTATCTCGAACTTGAATCTAAGAGCTGCAAAGTTAGTCCACGTGCTTCATGTCTTCTCTTGGATTTGGGTAAACCTCCATGGAGTAGGGCTGCCCATACCTTGATGGTCCCTTCCCCAAGTGCACAAAAGGATTGCAGCAGAACAAACAAATGGAGGCCTGCTCCGTTCCCTGGTTGCCATGTGACCTGAGGTAGAGCTGGATCTGCAGCTCAGTCTAGAAAGCTACGACAACCCCCAAAAGGTAACCTAGGGTCCTACTGAATCCTCTAAGGTGATTTGGCTACAGAAAGTGTCATAAAGTGGTGTGCACATGCTAGGTGTCTCATCTGGACCCTCTAGAGAGAATTGTCCCACAGAGCTACATTTAGGCTTGATTCCACGTCAAACAAAACAGACCCAACACTCTTCACTTTTTTTTATATCAAAGGCTAAAACGCATTTGGAGTTGTATGTGTGTAATAGTTTTATTACCAACATCATTATTCTCAGACCTGGAAATGACAATACAGAAAGAAAAAAAAATATTAAAAAAAAATTTTTTTTTGGTATAGGTGTGGGGTACAATTCAGGGTTAGGTATACAAACATTGATCATGCAGGGACCCTTGTTGGTGAGGTGTGCCCCTCCCTCCCCTGGCAGTTTCCCTCAACTTCCAATCTCACCCCGCCCCTGACAGTTTCCCAATATTGCCAATCACTTTCCTTTAGCATGATAATTGTTCAAGGTCACCTTAGGAGTGAGAACATTGGAACTCTGTTCTTTGTTTCTGTGATAAATCACTGAGTATGATTGGCTCCAAATCCATTTAAGTTTGCTGCAAAGTCCATATATTTGTCGTTCTTTATGGCTGCAGAATATTCCATTGGGTATATGCACCACATTTTTTTTTAGTCCAAAGAAAAAATATGTTTACTGAAGCTTGGAGGACCTGGCAGTGAGCTCCCCTCTGCCCCGCACAGACGTTTTTCCTCCTGCCCCATCTGTGCTTTCTTTCTCTTTCCTTGAGCAGTGGCGCCGCAAGGCTTCGTCCCAGGACATCCCACGCCAGGATTCTCCTCTGCTCAGTGTCTGCCCTTCTCAGCCTCCCCTGGCTTTATTTTCTACCAATGCTTCCTAGAAACTCAAGGCAGAGGTGTGAACTGGGACCCCCAGCTCACTGTGGGCGCCAAGGCAGAAGCGTTCTGCAGCCAGTGCCATGGCTCCCTCTTCATCTCAATGGCAGGCCTCACCCCCCGAGCGACGACTTCCTTCCTGGTGGTCACCTCAGGCCTTGGCTCTGGCCAGCAAGGCCCCACCTGTGCCCGTCAGCCTCGTTGCCAGTGTGCCTGAGGGACTCCCCTTGAGGCCGAAGCACGTCTTCCGATGCAAAACCTACTTGTGCAGAGAAATGGGGATGCTGAGCTATCAGGGAATATGTTGGGGTCAATAAACGGAGACACAAGGGAGGGGAAAGGTGACCTCATTTTCTGAGGGCATGCTTTGTGGGGAGCACTTTCTCTCCAGCCCGTCCTCACTCCAGGGGCATACTTTACTCTGGAACCCAAGAGCCTGGCCCCCCGAACTAGGCCATGTGCAGACCTGCTTCTGACCCACACGGATTCCTGCCCATGGTGCATCACGCTCCCGCTTCCTTCCCACCATGTTTCAGATCCTTTCCTCGGCTTCGTTTCAGACCACGTCCGCGTTGCCATGGCCTTTCCCAGGAAGCCCCCTCCCTCTCCTTCTCTGGAAACAGCTTGGCCAGGTGGAGCTGCCTTTCCCACGACGGCAAGCGGAAAAAGAAATAAAGGGAAAAGCAGTGAAAGGCCCTCAGATTGGGAAACACAGAAGGCAAAACTATACACATCTGGAGAGAATATGTCTCCATGCCAACCACGTGGCGTTTCAGCAAAGGTAGAGCCTGCAGGCAATATGAAGTATCCCATCCTCACGGTGTTTCTTTGCAGAGCATGGCAGCACCACCTGGGAAGGAGGCATTTGAAGACCTGGCGAGCAGACAGAGGGAATTCTGGCCAAATCAGCACTCCCAGATCTGCAATAAAGACCTGCTGTGGGGGCTTCCAGACACAAAACAGGAGCTACGTGTTCATAAGCATCCCTGGAGGCCTTTGGTACGTTTTGTGTGCCTTCTTATGGAACAAGACAATATTTTAAGCGTTCTCATTCATCTCTCTTGAAAAAAAAAGCCACAAGTGTCAGGGGTTAAACGTGTGAACAGGTAGATGTTGGACATCTGTCATCACCTCTCCGTCCCTCCCTTGGCACCCTCCCTCCGAACCCACCTCAAACGCAGACATACCCACCTCCGTGTCACTTCATCGCCTTGGACTCGACTAAGTGTCCATAGACTATTCCCATGCCTTTGGGCGAATCCATGGACTCCCTGACACTTTTCCACACAAGGAAATGGATTAAGCTACAGTTTACAAGTCAAGTTAATATAAATCACTGTGACCTATATTTACCTCTGGGAGGGGGGAGGACTTTCAAAAAATAGTTCCATTCAAAAAACGATAAACAAATGTTTTAACTGGCTACATCACTTGTGCTAAGTAATTATTTACACATTGTAGAATGCACTCTTTCAAGTATGGCAAAATGAGTAATTCACAAATCTACTCACCTATAAAAGCTCCAAGTCAATGAAAATAGAGAGTTTCCCATCACACACAAAGTTCCCTCGGGCTCCTTTGGTCACCTTCTCCCACTCCAGGCAGCCACTGACAGGAACTCTACTCCACTGCTTAGTTTTGTCTGTTCTAGAATTTCACATAAATAGTACCTTAAAGTATATTCTCTCTCTCCCATCACCCCCCTTCTCTCTATCTTCCTTTCTCTGGCTGGCTTTTAAAATTTCCTATTCTTGGGTTTACAACTAGAAAAGCGACTGGACTCCATGGTAAACATATAGTCATCTTTCTAGGGAATTGGTAAACTGTTTTCCAATACACTTTTACAATTTTACATTCCTACCAGCAGTATAGGAGAGTTCCCGTTCCTCTGTATCACTGACACTTGGTATTAAAACTTGGGTTTCAACTTTAGCTGTTTTTATAGGTGTGTTACTATATATCATGCTGGTTTTCTTTTGCGTTTCCCGGTGACACATGACATTGAGCGTCCCTTTAAATGTTTATTTTCTGCCTGCAACTCTTCTCTGCTGAAATTATTTGTTCAAATTGTTCTCCCCATTCCTTTTGTTTCCTTGTCCTTACCCTCCGAGAATTCTCAGTATATTCCACATGCAAGTTATTTGTAAGACAGAGTACTGAGAATATTTTCTCTCCTTTATGACTTGCCTCTTCAAAATAGCTTTCCAAGACTAGATGATTTTAATTCTGCTGAAGTCCGATTTATCAAAAAATTTTAAAAAACAACTAACATTGGTGCAAAACTAGTAAATAAACTATAGACTTTGTTCAGCTTTTGCCACAATTTCCACTAATGTATTTTCTTCTGTTCGAGGATCCAATCCAGCATGCGATACTGGGTTTAGTCACCATGTCTCCTTAGTCTGCTCCAATCTGTGACAATGTCTCAGTTTTTTTGTTTGCTTGTTTCTTGATGACCCTGAAGTGTTAGGTATTTTGTAGTATGGGCTTCGATCTTTGTTGTCTGATATTTTCTCAGGCACAGTTGGGGGTTAAAGGATTTAGGGGAAAATACCACAAAGGTAATTTGCCCTCCATATTTCATCTTAGCAGAGGGCTTATGATATCAACAAGGCTTATTACTCGTGAGGCTAACCTTGATGGTTAATGTGTTATCTGCCAAGTTTATTCACTATGAAGTTACATTTTTCCTTTTCCACATTCTATTCATTAAAAGATATAAGTCATTAAACCCGTCTATACTCAAGGGAAGGGGAATTCAGATCCACCTCTTAGAGAAAGGCATATCAAATAATTTAATAAATATTTGTAACACTTTGAGGCTATGAAAATATCCCATTTACCCTTAAAGTTTAGCCCTTTCATTTTAGAATTTGCTAGTGGATCTTGCTGCAGCAATGATTACAGTTTTGTTCTCATGGATTTTCTATTTCCCTGATTCATTTTACATTTATTACTTGGAATTCTTCGGTAAGGAAGATGTGTTTCTTATCACAATTTATCTATTCAATCACTTGTTTAAACTTCCACTGATTCACGAATTTTTGCTTTCCACTTTGAGTTAGAGCCCAGTGCTCTATTATTTATTTTGTTGCCCATATTGCTTTAACTCTGGTCTCTGGGCACTTTTCAGGTTGGCACCTATGCCTCCCTCACTTTTTTAAAAGCACTTCCTTATTTTTTGGCTGAAGGTTCTCCAGGCTCATTTTGCCTTTTCTTAGTCTTAGAATCATCCGTTTCTCTAATAACCCCTAATTCCTTTCATTGGAACTTGGTATTTACAAATGAAGAGGAGAACTTTTTGTGCCCTCATAGTTACCGGGTGTCTCTGCTTTGAGGTCCTGTCAGCAGACAAAGCAGACACTAATATGTGTATGTACATATGTATATACCTATCTACGCATGTGAGCCCGTATACTGCTATGTCTAGCTGTGTGTCTACATATTTTACTCATAAAATTGAGTAGTAATGCCCTTGGCTATAGTCAAGCGTACATAGGACATATTCCAGTTTTTTTTGCTCTGCTTACTTGTGACATTTTTTTCTGACATACAAAAAACTAGCTCCTTCTACACTCAGTTTTTCAACACTAGTCAGTATGTATTGTAGTTTCTTACTTGCTCACCTGGACTGGCACGAGAAATGTATTTATCAACTAGAGTACAGAGTTTAGATAAGTTATTTTTGAAGTTTAGAGTGTCCCGTCAAACACAGTTTTCTCAAGTTACTTCCATCAGCTCCTTTTGTTCTCAAACTTCTTGAGAGATTATATCACATGTTTCTAATAAAGTTAGGTTAATTTGTTCACATCTACATTCTACCTGAGAATGTCCTAGGACCTTGGTTGATGAAGCTTTTCAATTTGCAGAAATAAAAATTCACTCTTTGTGATCTACAAATTTAGGCTTTCCCTGTCATCAAGCTTTTGGAATTTATTTTTTGTTTTGAGATAACTGTTGATCCACATGCAGTTGTAAGAACTAATACAGAGGATTCTTGTGTGCCCTGTATCCAGTTTCCCTCATTGATAACCTCTCCCCAGACTACAGTACAATGTTACAACAGGATATTGGCTCTGATGCAGTGGAGATACAGAACGGTTCCCTCACAAGGAGACCTTACACAGTCACACCCACTTCCCTTCTGCCCTTGCGCCCTCATTAACACTGACAGCCACTCATCTGCTCTTCATTTGCATAATGTTGTTTAGAAGTGTTACCTAATTGGAACCATAAAGTATGCAATATTTGGGGATTACGTTTTTAATCTAGACTAGATTCCTGAAGTTTCTTTCAAATTGTTTCAGGCACCAGTACTTTGTTCCTTTTTATTATTGAGTAGAATAGCACAGATTTTTTTAAGCATTCACCCATTGAAAAACATCTGGGTTCAATCCAGTTTTTGACTATTAAGAGTAAAACTGCATAAACATCTGTGTATAGATTTTTGTATGAATGTAAGTCTTAATTTATCTGGGATAAACATTCAACAGGACAGTTGCTGGGTTAATAGTTGTCATATACTTAGTTGTTAAAGAAACTGCCTAGCTGTTTTCCAGAGTGGCCGTTCCATTCTACATTCTCCAGTATATGAGAGTTTCAAATTTTATGCGTCCTTTTTGGTATTTGGTCTGTCATTATTTTTTGTTTTATTTAATGTGAAAAATATGGGGTGATATTTCATTGGGGTTTTAATTTGCATTTCCCAAATCAGCTAACAGTGTTGAAAAAAATTTCATATGCTTATTTCCCGTCTATATAACCTCTTTGATGAAAGGCCCACTCATACCTTCTGCATATTTTTGAATTGGATTGTTTTCTTATTTTATTGCTGATTTTTGAGAGTTCTTTATACAGTCTGGATATGTGATTTGCAAATATTTTCTTCCAGTCTTTGTAGTTTCATTCTGTAGACTTAATCATTTGCAGGGCAAAAGTTTTAATTTTGACAGCGTCTCCTTTTTTTGGGATAGATCATACCTTTGATGTCAAGTCTCTCTTGGTCTATCCCTAGGTCTTGAAGATTTTCTCCTAATTTTTTCCTTAATGTTTTAATAGTTTTATGTTTAAATTTATGGTCTAATTTGAGTTAATTAATATCTGTATAGGTGTGAGATTTTGTGGGAGTTTTTTTTCTTCTTTATTTTAAAGATGTAGGGTAAAATTCAGGGTTAAGTATGCAACTGTTCATTATGCAGGTACCCTTGTTGATGAGGTGTGCCCCTCCCTCCCCTGGCAGTTTCCCTCAACTGCCAATTCCATCTCCCCTTCCCCTGGAGTTTCCCACTACTGCCAATCCCTTTCTTATAGTATTATGATAATGGTTCAAGGTCCACTGATGAGTGAGAACATACGGTCCTCTGTTGTTTGTTTCTGTGATAGATCACTGAGTATGATAGACTCTAAATTCATCCAGGCTGCTGCAATGTCCATATGTTTGTCCTTCTTTATGGCTGCATAATATTCCATTGTGTACCACTTTTTTTGATCCAGTCCCGCTTCGATGGGCAGCATGGTTGGTTCCATGTTTTTGCTATTGTAAATAGAGCTGCAACAAACTTGCATGTGCAGATATCTTTTTGGTAGAATGACTTGACTTCCTCTGGGTATATTTCTAATAGGGGAATTGCTGGGTCACATGGAAGGCTGATTTCTAGTTCTTTCAGAAATTGCCACACTGTCTTCCAAAGAGGTTGCACTTGTTTGCATTCCCGCCAGCAGTGTGGAAGCATTCCTTTTTCTCTGCATCCTTGTCAACACTTGTTGTTTAGTTTATTAATGATGGCCATTCTTACTGGGGCTAGGTGGTATCTCAATGTGGGTTTGATTTGCATTTCTCTGATGATGAGTGAGGCTGAGCACTTTTCATGTGTCTCTTGGCTGTCTATGTATCTTCTTTTGAGAAGTGTCTATTCATGTCTTTTGCCCATGTTTGAATGGGGCTGTTTGATTTTTTCCTTTCGGCACTTTTGAGTTCCTTGTAGATCCTAGATGTTAGGCCTTTGTCAGATATACAGTTGGCAAATATTTTTTCCCATTCTGTGGGCTGCTTCTCTGCTCTCTTAATGGTTTCCTTTCCTTTGCAGAAGTTTGTCAGTTTGATGAGGTCCCACTTATCTATCTTATCTCTTATGGTATGGGCACTTGGGATTTTGATCAGGAATTAATTGTCCGTTTCAATTTCCATAAGGGTGTCTCCTGCATTTTCTAAGATTCTTATAGTTTGAGGTTTGCATTTAGGTCTTTGATCAATTTAGAGTTGATTTTTGTGTTTGATGATAGGTAGGGGTCCTGTTTCAATCTTCTGCATGTGATCAGCCAGTTTTCCCAGGGCCATTTACTGCATAGGTTCTCCTCTCCCCAGTGGTTGCTGCTGGAGGTTTTGTCAAAGATGAGTTGATGGAGAAATTGAGGCTTTGTTTCCAAAATGTCTCTCCTGTTCCATTGGTTCATATGCCTGTTCTTGTACCAATACAAAGCTGTTTTGATTATTGTAGCCTCATAGTAGAGTTGGAAGTCTGGAAGTGTGATACCTCCTGCTTTGTTTCTTATGCTATGGATTGTTTGGCTATTTGTGGTCGTTTATGTTTCTGTATTGACATTTCCAGGTCTGTATTTCTGTATTGACATTTCCAGGTCTGAGAAGAATGATGTTGGTAATTTAATGGGTATGGCGTAGAATCTGTAGATTGCCTTTGGTAGGATGGACATCTAAACAATATTGATTCTTCCAATCCATGAACATGGAATATTTTTCCATTTGTTTGTGCCTTCTTGGATTTCTTTGAGCAGTGTTCTGTAGTTTTTGTTGTGAAGATCTTTCACTTCTCTGGTTAGGAAGATGCCAAGGTATTTCATTTTTTGTGTGGTTATTGTGAATGGGATGGTGCTTTTATTTGGCTCTCTCCCTGCTGGTTGTTGGTGTATAAGAATTCAGCTGTCTTTGGCACATTTATTTTGTATCCCAAGACTTTGCCAAAGTCCTTTACCAGTACAAGCAGGTTTTTGACAGATTCTCTTACGTTTTCAAGGTATAGGACCATATCGTCAGCAAAGAGGGATAACTAGACTTCCTCTTTTCCTATTTGGATACTCCTCATCTTCTCTTGTCTAATTGCTCTAGCTAGGACTTCCAACATAATGTTGAACAAGAGGTGAGAGTGGGCAGCCTTGTCTTGTTCCTGTTTTCAGGGGAAATGTTTCTTGTTTCTGTCCATTTACCAATATGCTAGCTGTGGGTTTATCGTAGATAATGCTTACCATTTTGTGGTATGTTTCTTCTATACCTAAGCGTTTAAGGGTTTTTATCAAGAAGGAATGCTGGATTTTATCAAAAACTTTTTCTTCATCTAATGATATAATCACGTGGTTCTTGTTTTTACATCTGTTGATGTATTTAATGACATCTATGGTCTTGCAAATGTTGAAACAGCCTTGCATCCTGGGGATGAAGCCTGCTTGGTCATGGTGGATGATTTTTGAGATGCGTTTTGGATCCGATTTGCTAGACTCTTGTTGAGGATTTTTGCATCTATGTTCATAAGAGATATTGACCTGTAGTTCTCTTTGTTGGATCTTTACCTGGTTTGGATATCAGTGTGATGCTAGCTTCATAAAATGATTTGAGGAGAATTCCAACTTTCTCAATTGCCTGGAATACTTTCAGTAGGATTGGTATCATCTCCTCCTTGTATGTTTTGTAGAATTCTGCTGGAATGCTCTCTGGTCCAGGGCTTTTTTTTTTGATAGTTGTCTTATGACAGACAACTGGGTTGTTATTGGTCTATTTAGTGTCTTGGTGTCTTCTTGTTTCAACCTGGGGAGGATGTATGATGTCAGAAAGTCCTCCATTTTATTTAGGTTATCAAGTTTGTTTCCATAGAGGTGTGCATAGTAATCTCTGATAATGTTTTATATTTTTTCAGGGTCATTTGTGATTTGATCTTTGGTATTTCTGATTGTGTTTTTGGGGGGGCTTTTTCTCTCTTTTTCCTGGTCATTCTGGCTAGGAGCCCATCAATCTTGTTGAATCTTTCAAAGAAGCAACTTTTGTTTTGTTGATGCTTTTCTATGATATTTTAGTCTTCTATGACCCATATTTGGGATCTTATTTTGGTGATCTAAATTCATCGGCTAAAGTTAGGTTCTGGTGGTCTTCTCTTTCCATCTCCCTTACATGATTTGTTAGGCTGTCAACGTGTGATCTTTCCATTTTTTTGATGTGTACTCATAGAGATATAAATTCCCCTATTAGAACTGATTTTATGGCATCCCAGAGGTTTGGTAAGATGTTTCTTCATTTTCATTTGTTTCCTTTTAATTTCTATTTTGATTTCAGTTTTTGCCCAGTAGTTGTTCAGCATCATGCTGTTTACTGTCCATGTCTTTTTGGATTTTGGGGAAATTTTGTTGGTGTTGATACTTATTTTTATCCTACTATGGTCTGAGAAGGTGCATGGCAATATTTTAACCTTATGGAATTTGTCTATGATTTATGGGAGAGGATGTGATCAATCTTGGAGTACATTCCATGTTGTGATGAATAGAATGTATATTCTGTGGTTGTTAGGTGGAATAATCTGTAGGTATCTATTAAGTTCATTTGGTCAAGTGTCAAGTTTAGGTTCCAGATCTCCTTGTTGATTTTTTGCCTCGATTATCTATCTAGGGCTGTTAGTAGAGTATTCAAGTCCCCTATTATAATAGTGTTAGAGTCAATATCTTTTTTAGTTTACTTAGTGGTTGCTTTAAAAATGCTGGTGCTTCTGTGTGGGTGCATATATGTTTAGGATGGATATTTCTTGTTGATGGATTAAACCTTTTATCACTATGTAGTGTCCTTTTGTATCTTTTTAAATTTTTGATAGCTTAAAGGTTGTTTTGTCTGATATTAAGATCATGACTCCTGCCTTCTTTTGTGATCCATTTGTCTGGAAACTCATTTTCCATCCTTTCACTTTGAGTCTGTGTGCGTCCCTTGTGGTGAGATGAGTTTCCTGGATGCAGCAAATAATTGGGTCATGGTTTTTTATCCAGTTTGCCATTCTGTGTCTTTTCAGTGGTGCATTTAGTCCAATCACATTCAGGCCGATTATTGATATGTGATTGTTTATGCCCGTCATGAGGTTCTTATAAAGTTTATTCTTTGCATTTTTTCTTTAGTTTTGGGGTTGATGTATGTGTGTGTTTTCAAGTTTGTTGTTGTAATGTATTCTTTGTGGATTCTGGGCTCTGCTGCTCTCTTGGTTAGTGTGATCATTCTTTTTTTTCTGTCTTCTGTGCTTAATGCCATTTTAAGTGTCTCCTGTAGAGCTGGTTTGGAAGCTGCATGATCTCTTAGGGACTGGATGTCTGGGAAGGATTTTAATTCTCCATCACTGATGAATCTGAGTTTGGCTGGGTAGAAAATTCTAAGTTGAAATTGTTTATCTTTGAGGACTTTGAATATTGGACTCCAGTCCCTTTTTGCTTGCAGTGTTTCTGCCAATAGGTCTGCTGCTATTCTGATTGGTTTTCCTCAGTAGATCTTCTGACCTTTCTCTCTTGCTGCATTTAGGATTTTTTCTTTTGTGCCTATTTTGTATAGGTGAATTACTATGTGTCTAGGAGTTGGTCTTCTCATTTGATGTCTTGTGGGAGTTCTCTGTATCTCTTGTGTTTGACTGGTCACATCTCTGGTAAGATGAGGAAAGGTTTTTTGGATAACCTCCTGGAAAACTTGCTCCAAGTTGTTCTCCATTTCCCTTTCTTCTTCCAGTCAGGTGTAGGTTTGGTCTCTTAATGTAATTGCACATCTCTCGTAGACTTTATTCTTTCTTTCTGAGTTTTCTTTCTATGTTTTTTACAGAGAGGGTCAATTCCATGTTCTGGTCTTCAAGTTCTTTCTTCTGCTAGATTAATTCTGCTTTTCATGCTTGTCATCTTGTTGTTTATTTCCTGGATGAATTTTTTTATTGCCAAAATCTCTGTTACAAGTCCTCTCAGTATTGCATCTTGTCTTTCTTGAATCTTATTCACTCTTTCCATCCGTTTCCTAATCCCTGTTATATTCTGGGGCCAGTCATTGTTAACTTCCATTGTTTGGGCTCTTAGGTGATTTTTCATGCATTTTCTCTTGAAATTACCTGTGGTCTTTGGCTGGTTTTTCCTCATCTCTTGCTTTTCTCTTTAGTTCTGTTATTCAGTGGCAATGGGTGAGGCTTTCACTTCTGATGTTTGCTCAGCCCTCTATTATTCTCTGAACCAGGCTCTGGATTTGTTCTATTTTGAAACAGAACTGTGGGTGGGAAGCTTTGCTGTGTCTTGCAGTTTTGAAAGTCAAATAAGTAGAGGATGGGGAATTAGAATTCAGAAACTGCTTGCAAATCACAATGTTCACTGATTGTGTTATGCGTTCCCTGAGACCCACTCCCCACCACCACTCTATATGATGATGCAATGGGTGGTATGTGCATGTACACCCTGAGTCCAAGATACAATAGCAGCAATGAGAAAAACATAGAAAAATAGAATGAAATAAGACAGACAAAAATTTTTAAAAATGAAAAAAACACAGAACAATGAAAACAGAAAACAAAGCAAAAAACAATTGAACACACACACAGACACATGTGCACACCAAAACAAACTGAAATAACAAGCTGAAGCAAAACAAAAAACAACAACATCAAAAAACCAGGAAAACTAAACAACACACACACACACACACACACACACACACACACACACACAACTAGCACAAAATGAATGGAAAAGAAAAAGAGAATGATTAAAAAAAAAAAAATTAGGAATTCAGATTGAACACTCACACATATGTTCACATCCACCTTAAACTATAAAAAAAGAGAGAAGAGCAAAAAAGCAAAAACAAACCAACAAAAAAGACAAAAAACAAAATAAACTGAAAGATGAACACTCAATGATTCACATATACACACAAACAAAACAAAAAACAAAAGAAGAAAGAAAAAGAAAAGAAAAAAGTGAGATCAAACTCTCACATACACATTCATGCACAAAGGAAAAATATTTTTAAAAATAGAAAAACTAACAAAAAGGCAAAAAAAATTTAAAAATTAAACAACAACAACAAACAAAAAACCCCTGCCCTCTAATTGTTCCTCTCTTCTGCTTCTCTGCAGAGCTTCTGACTCTCACTCTCTCCCCAGTGTCCAACCCGGGAAGGAAGAGGGGCAGTGGGAGGTGCGTGGGCCTGCAGTCTTCCCCTCCCACTCTCGTATGAGTAGGGGGATCCCCTCCAGTGGGGAGGTGTGGGATTGTCTCTTCCCCAGGTGTGTACTCTCAGGCAGTGCGCCAGCCAGGCCCATCCTGGAATGGAATTCTGTTGAGACTGACGTCCTGGCTCTGCCTGGGTTCGTCCCTCTCAGTCATGCCACAGTCATGTGGATCTGGCGTTCAGAGGACTGCTGGAGAGGAAGGGAGTTGGGTCAGCCCTGGACTCGCCACTGATCTCTTTGGAGGTCTTCCTGGTCTTTTTCTGGCCACACCTTTGTCCCATGGCTGAATCAGGGTAGGGAGTGGAGAACCTGAGGCTCAGCACTTGTCCTGTCCTTCCGAAGTTTGTGCTTTCATGATATTCCCTCCGGCTCCCAATCGACCCTTGAGTGGTTGATCTGCCGGTCACAGAGATCGGGTCTGTTGCTCAGTGGTGAGAAAGTCAGAGCACTTTCGTGCACCGTTTTCAGGATGGTGGCGGGGTGCCTCTTTCGTCTTCTCTGGTGGGACTCTGCCTCTGGGCTCCCTCTGCAGCCCTTGCTGCCAGTGTCCAGTCAGGTGCTGAAGTGGCGAGGCAGAGCCTGGAGCCAGTAGTCTCTCCCCGCTACTTCTTTGCAGGAAAACTTTTGTCCATTAAAAGAAAATGATGCTCAGCTTCTGCAACCTGAGATGCACCAGGGACCAAGCAGAACAGCCGCAGCACCTGCTGTTGCACTAGCAGAGGCCTGGCCACTTGCTCACAAGCCTCCATTTGGTCAGTCTCTCCCAACCTTGTCTTCTCAGAAAGGGTTTTGTTGATTAAAAAAGAGATGGTGCTCGGCTTCTGCATCCCAGGAATCCCCGTGGCACCAGCTGCTGCTCCAAGAGAGTCCTGGCTGTTTGCTCCTGAGCCTGCCCTCAGCCAGCCACTCACACGCCCACCCAGTCACCGTCACATACACAAAGTGTTCCATACACTCACTCACTCACACCAGGACTCTCATGGTCTGACCGGCTTGGCCACCGTCTCCCCAAATATCTGTGGCAGTTTTTTATCTACTGATGTCCAGCTGCTCTAGTACCACTTGTTGAAATGTCTATTTTTCTTTCTTTGAATTCCTTTGCACATATTTAAACTGTTGGGCGTATTTGCATAGGGCTACATCTGAGTTTTATACTCTGTTTCATTAATCTAGTGTGCATTTCTCCTTCAGTACCACACAGATTTGATTGCTGAATCTATACGATAAGTGTTAAAGTTGAGTAGACTAATTCCTTTCACTTTATTCCTTTTCACAATTCATTCTAGCTGTTGTTGTTTTTTTTACATACATTTTAGAGTAACCTCAACTATATCTACAAATAAGTCTTCTGTGACTTTGATAGGATTTATATTAGAAGAATCAATATCTTGAGTACTTTATTCCATGAACATGGTATTACTCTACATTTATTTAGGTTTTTAAAATTTATTTTATCAGTATTTTGTAGTTGTCAATACTGATCCTGTACTTGTCTCATTAAATGTACAACTAAATATTTCATGTTTGTTAAGTTGACATATTTATAGTTATA
Organism: Cephalopachus bancanus; assembly: GCA_027257055.1. Classification (NCBI taxonomy): domain Eukaryota; kingdom Metazoa; phylum Chordata; class Mammalia; order Primates; family Tarsiidae; genus Cephalopachus; species Cephalopachus bancanus. The sequence goes on along the minus strand of JAPVLO010000252.1, from coordinate 813,075 downwards.
AATGCTATCATATTTTTAAATTTCTTCATCATGTGTTCATTGCTTGTGTATAAGAATACAATTGGCTGGGCTCGGTGGCTCAGCCTGTAATCCCAGCACTTTGGGAGACTGAGGAGCATGGATTGCCTGAGCTCATGGGTTCGAGACCCACCCAGGCAACTTGGCAAGACCTCATCTCTACAATAAATAAAAAATGAACCGGGCTTGGTAGTGCATGCCTGTAGTTCCGGCTACTAGGAAGGCTGAGGCTGGAGGATGGCTGGAGCCCAGCAGGTTGAGGCTGTGGTGGCCGGGAGCATGCCCCTGTACTCCAACCTGGGTGGCAGAGTGAGAGTCCATCTCAAAAAAAAAAAAAAAGAACACAACTGATTTGTGTATGTTAATCTTATGTCCCGCAACTTTGCTCTGTTCCAGGAGGTTTTCATTTATTATTTTTTTCCTGGTAGGTCATTATGATTTGTGTAGATAATCATGTCATCTTTCAATAGGAACAGGTTTATTTCTCATTCTCACTGTGCCATCCACAAAAGTTCCGTCACCCTGAAAATGTTCTTGTGTAGGTCTTTTGAAGTCAGTGTCTTATCCTTGCTCCAATCCTGGCAACCACTGATCTTTTTTCTATTCCTATTGTTTTTCTTTTTACAGAATGCCATATAAATGCAATCATGCACTATGTAGCATTTTAGTATTGATTTTTATTTTAAAATGCATTTATTATTCATATATTCTATTTTATGAGTCAATAACAGTTCCCTTTTAACTGTTCAGTATTCTTCTATTTAATGGAGATAACACAGTTTAATATAAACACCTTTTGTAAGACATCTTGGTGCTTTCCAGGTTTTGGAAATTATGAATAACGTTGCTATAAAGATTTGCCTACAGCTTTTTTTGTGTGTGTGAACGTATTCTGGGTTTTATGGGTATATATTTAGCTTTATAAGAATCTGTTTAAAAAATTGTATACAATCATTGCCTCACTTCATATAATTACCAACAATTAATGGATGTTTCTGTTGCCCGACAGTCTCATTAGCATTTGGTTTGTCAGTTTTATTTTATTTGTCATAATAATAAACTTGTACTGACATCTCACCATTATTTTAATTTTCCAGAAATTTCAATTTTGATACATTGTATTTTATTATTTTTATCTTTTGATGTGCATTTTTTTGATCCTATCTAAATCGAGACAACTAATTCTCTGGCATATTTTTCTAGAAGTTTAACAGCGGTAGCTTTCTATTTACATGGAAAATTATTTTAAAATAAATTATCGGTATGCTATGCATTAAATGTAAAAGTTTAATTTTCTTTTGTATGAATATCTTATAGCCTAGACCCCATTTTCTGAAAAATCTGTTCTCTCATAATGTTTTTGTTATGGAGCATAATAGTAAATCTTGAAAACAGGTAGTGTAGGCTTCCATGTTCTTTTTGAAACAGTTTTGGATAGCCTAAGACCCTTGAGTTTCCATATATATTTTGGAAAAGAGCTTGTTACTTTATACAGAAAGTCTGCTGGAATTTTGATTGGGGTTGCAATGTTAAATATATGTGATGATTACAGACATTCTTGTAGTTGTTGCCAATTTGAGGAGAAAATTACTGTCTTCCATTTTTATTATGTATGATGTTAGCTAAAGAGTTTTGAAGATGCTCTTCATCAAGTTATGAAGGTCCTTTTTTGTCCTCAGTGTTCTGGAAGCTTTTATTATGAGTTGGTATTGAATGCTTTAGATTGCTACTTTTTGTTTATTGCATCTGTCAGGGTCTGAATTTTATTTTTATTCTGTTGATATGGCAAATTACAATGATGGCTTTCAAATGTTAAACCAACTTTGCATTCCTTGGATGAAATCAAGTTGCTCATGCTATATTTTGAATTTTATTTGTTAATTTTTAAATTGATTTTTGTGTGTATGTTCATTAGATATATTGATAATTAGTATTCTTGTTTTCAAATGTTTTATGTTGAGTATCAAGGTAATAATGTCTTCATTAAAGGAATCGATAAATATTTTTTCTTTTCTACCCTTCTAAAAATAAATTATAAATAATTGTCATTATTTCTTCCTTAAATATTTGGCATAATTCATCAGTGAAGTCACCTGATTCTAAAATTTTCTCTATGGGAATATTACAATTTTTTATTTAAAATGTATCTAGCTAGATTTTGTTTCATATTTTTGTAAGAAATATTTTAAAGGGATTTAATCATTTTATCTATATTATCAAAATTGTTGGCATAAAGTTATCAATGACATCTCATTATCATCCCTCTAATACCTGATAATGCAATAGTGCCCTTCTTTATTAATATTGATAATTTTTGTTTTCTTTCATTATTCCTTGAACAGGCTGGCTAAATGTTCGATTTTATTGGTTTTTTTAAAAGAAACACCTGACATTGATTTTTAAAATATTATCTGTTTTCTACTAGTAGATTTTTGCTTTTGTTTTTATTACTGTCCTTCTCCATCTATTTGGTGCTTAATTTCCTATTTTTTCTAACTTTTCAAAGTAGAAGCTTAGGTCCTTGTTTTATACCTTTCTTCATTTTTAATATAAGCATTTAAAGCTTCTTTCTAGTAATTTTTATTATTAGATGTTATATTGTTGAACATCTGAATTTTTTGTCTTATTAAAAAGTCTGCTGACCTTAATGTTTTGTAGATGATTGTTAATTTGCTTGTGGACCAAGTTGTCCCTTTGGAGTTTGTTTGACATCTTGTCAAATCAGGTCTAGAGCAGCTTATGCTTAGACGCCATAGGTGAGTTTACTATTGCTACTAGCATGTGGACCCTTCTGTGACTTTGACAAACTGTCCCGAGTGTTTTACAACATATCTTCAACTTGACTGTTTGGAATTCCATTTCTCCCAACAGTGGGTGAATTCAGCCTTCATAGTTCCGGTTGTTCTTTTCCAGCGTTATAGCATTTTATACAACTCACGTGTAACTTAGTATTCAGTGAATAACTCAAGGAGACCATTCACTTTTAGAGTTCTTTTTGCACCTTCTTCTCTATTACTTTGCCCACTGATTTTCAGACACCTGCACCTCCTAAATCCACTCCTGGGACAGTGCGGTGAAGCCCTAGTATTCTGCCTGGTGCGCCCTCAGAGCTATTTATCATCTGGAAAGTCGACTCAGGCAGGAAGCGAGAACTACTGTAGAGGTCATCTCATTTTCCCTCTTCTCTTGGTGATCTCATTTTTGTGTTGTTTGCTCACAAAATGCCTGAAAATGTTTTTTAGTATTTATTTCTGGCCGGTAGAAGAGTGAAAGCAGGAGTGCAGATATATTTTTCTGCTGTTATCCTTGGGCTTTTCGACTCTTCCCTGAAGACAAATTCAAATTCCAGTCTTGAAGTTATTCACATTAAGTGTGTGTCCTTGGGAATTTTTATTTCAGATATTTGACTCTCAGTTTCCTCACCTATGGGTTATAAACAATAACATAGATGGTTTTAACTACTTTATAGTTAATGGTGCTAGTGGGAAGAGTGCATTAAATTGCTTTGGGATAATATGGTGTCAACTTTTCAGCCCGGTGCCGGCTTAAGGTAGCCTATCAATAAATGTCTGTTTCTCTACCACATAAAATTAGCTGTAATCTAGAATTAACACTTAGGTGTGACAAATTACACCTGTTTTTCCATTTTGGTGAATTTCTAAGGCAATAGTTAAGAGCTTATTGTGCAAAGTGTCCTTTTCTATTTTGCATGAGGCACAATTCTTCACGTTGCAGGCTCCCTGTAGAGGGAGAAACTGCTCCAAACTCCATCCACCTCCGTTAGCCAGACCTTCTGTTGTATTCAAGACAAGTCATGTTAGTCGCGAAATATTTCATTTTCTAAATGCTTCCTTGGTGTCTGCAGAATTATAATCCAAATAGAGAAAAGTATATATACAATTAATAAGTCAACAAACAGAACAAACAGGAACAGGGGTTGCCAGCACCCAGCTGAGGAAGAGAAAACTTTCCGTTTCCCAGACACGCCACAGCCCTCCCTTTCACTCTGATGGCTTCAGCTAGCGCAGAGTCGTCTCTTGGCAAAAATATGCTACAACTGAAGAGGAGTAGGAGAAAAAGGAGGGGGAGGAGCAATCGGAGAAGAAGAAGAGGCAACGAAAGGGGGAAAGGAGAAGTAGAGGAAGAAGAGGAGAAAGGGAGGGATGGGGTGACAGAGACGGCTGGGTGAGGAAAGCAGGTCGCAGTTCCAGACCTCCAGCTTTCGTCTCAGACTTGCTTATTACTCCACCACAGGAACCTCTTGAGTTCTCATACCAGAGCCTGGGAATTAGAAACAAGACCCAGGGCTATGCATGCTCTCTTATCTCCTGGGTCTCTTCTGGACTAGTTTCTTTTGAAAAGGCCAGCCAGAACGGATACTTGGGACAACGGTGTGCTGACGCTACTGGGGATGTTAATTTAATTGAGCAGCCAATATCAGGCATTTCTCAGAGTAAGATTAGCCCTATGTGCAGTCCCAGGAGAAGATGATCAATCGTGCGTGTGTGATTAAGTAGCTGTGCTCGTGTGGATGGCTGCTAACCCAAGGCAGGTGATACGATGCGATGCCCAAGTGTGGAAGTTGGGATGCAGAGCCGCGTTTCACCCGCTAAGTGCAAAGCTTGTTAGAGTCTCTACTCGCTCCTTTTGCGCCTCTCAAATATCTTGACCTTTGCCTTACCAACTTCATCTAGCCGTGTTTTAGCGCCAACACACTGCCCAGTTTTACGTGTACTATTTCGGTTGCTTTGTTTGAATCATGCCTCTTAGAAGACGCATAAAGTTGGATTTTGGTTCTGCTATTTCAGTATGAGAATTCATCTTCAAGTCACAGAATTAAAATCACTCATATCTATTGAGAAATCAAAAGTGACTAGTCTTTTATCATTTGTTTTACATGTTTTGGTAAATAATAGCATTTTGTCATTATTCCCTTCTGAGATTTGGGATAGATATGTATTGTTTTCAGTACTAATCATGAGTATAATCTAGCTTTTTCAAGTTTTTGAAAGCATTTTATTACAATTTCATACATGTGAAAGACAAAAAATACTATTTTTAAAAAATGTATCCCAGTAAACAGGACATTTAGCAGAGTTTTATTCCCCCAAATTTCTTCCTTCTGTGTGTTCTTTGTTAATATAATGTAAAGTGTCATCCTCAAAATGCTGCCATTAATTTTTCTTATGTTGGATAGTTGCTTGGCTACGAATAACGTTTGCGTTTGCATGGCATAGCAATGACATTCACCCGGACAATTCTTACGCGACTCTTTATACTCTTTGATTTCTCGGTCAGTTGGGATTTGTCTTCGGATTTGTCAGGAACAGATGTGGGTGGTGTAATTTTGAGCTGCTGCGTATCTGAGAAAACTCTCTTGAATGAAAACACACCAGATGGGCCGGAACCTGGAGCTCCGGGCACCAGCATAGGCCCCCGGGACCTGGGCTCCCTCCTCTTCCAGACCCGGCTGTGCGGAGCGGGCTGGGCCAGCCTCGGCTCCGCTCCTCTGCAGGTCATCTGTTTTCCTCTTGCTGCCCGAGTTGCTAAGAAGGTTTATTCCCCACTAAAAATCTTTAGCACAAATGGTTGTCAGAATGTGTTCGGGGCCTAGAATCAAAATGCCTTTTCAAGGTGCACGCTCAGTCTTTTGTCATATTGGAAAACTGATGTTGCTTTGGTGGTCTGGGCTCGTCCAGAGAGGACTTCGGACTAGTGATCAGCTCTCTGTCCTTCACCCCGCGGGGCTCTCATCTGCCCTGCGATCATCTGTGTGTCCTTGAACTCTCCCTCGTGGAAGAGCCATGCAGGCTTGTCTTCCACATCCTGTGATGCTCCCCTGCGTTGCAACTGCTTTCTCCTCCCTCTCCTATGAATTATCTGGCCATATGTGTGCACTGCTTTGTGGTCTCAAGGACTTCACCCTTCTTTCCTTTTGTGTGTCCGATCGTTTTTAAAAGGTAAGCCTGTTCTCACTTTAGAACATTCTGTTGGGCTCCACAGAATCTCTGTTTTCACCCTACTGAAAAGCTGAACGTTTTTTGTAAAATGTCCAGTTTACATACCACTCATTTCCTTTGTTTTGCAACTGGAGGGACTGCATTGTTTCATAACTTATTGATCCTTATCCAAGGAGCAATCCAGCTAGCTCAACGGCTGGCTCGCAGGGCCAACCTGGCCTTCTTTGGGTCATCTGGATGCTCCCAGCATCCCCTCTTGGTCTCCAGAGTCGACCTGGCCCAGTTCCAGGATGTCCTGGAAACGGTTTTGTGTGGCTGTGGTCCCTCGAGAGCCAGAGAATCTCTTCCAAGCCTCATGGCCCAGAAACAGCTGCGGAAATGAGCCGCTGCCTGTCGGCGTGCGGAGACCGAGTCTCCTGGCCTGCGGTGGTCAGCCTGCACATCTGACTCCGCTCCCCCAGGAAGGCACGAGGAGTCGTCTCCCGCTCTCCATCTTCTGGTGATGGGGTGGCCATCCCTGAGCGGGGTGTCGACAGCGGTGGTGTCGGGTTTGTGGATACGGGGGCCATTCTTTGTGTGGCGCAAAACACAGGACCCGCTCCGTCGAGGGGCACCGGCCCCCCCGGGCCACAGGCACCCGTCTTGGGCATCTGAGCTGAGGGCAGACGCAGCTCGTCCCATGGCAGACGGCGCACCGGGCCTCTGCCGGCGGGACGCAGCCCGGCTCAGCCCCCGCCACCCGCCGGAGGTCATTCGCGGCAGTGCGACGGGGGAGGTTTCGTCTTGTCCCGAGACGTTTTCTGAATCCTTGTGCTCCTCCAAGCTGGGAACACAAACTCGACGTCCAAGTGGGGTACGGCTGCGGCCTCCACCCGCGTGGGGCTGGCTTTGTCCCCTGGCCGAGTCTCTCTCCAGATCAAGAAGGCAGCCTGCAAGAAGCTCTCGGGGCAGGGCCTTCCCTCGCGCGAAGGCGGCCCCAGGCGGGCCCGGCATGGCCTCTTGGAGCCCCCGGCACGTTCTCCCTCCGCTCTTTCCCTTCACCCCGAACGCCCTTTTCCTTCGATCCAGCATCCGGCCCAGCTCGTTTTGTCCCTCTCAGCCTCCTCTAGCGAGGTCAAGAACGCGCACGACTTCTGCTGCCACTTAGAGTCCCGCCCACGCGCTTCCTGCGCCCAGGCCTCTACCCACGTATCCAGATGCAGACACCGCCCCGATGGACAGGTCTACCTGGACACCCCATGGGCACCCACGCACTCCTTAAGCTGCATTCTTCCTACAGTGTACTTTCTCGAATACCTAATGAATACCTAACGTATGAAGACATTTTGACAACGATAAGACTGCCCGAGAAAGTCCTTTGTGACTCTCACTGGGCGTGAATGACCAGGCCCACCGCCCACCTGGTCCCCGAGTCCTCTGGTCTCGCCCATCCTTCTTCCCCCGGGTGCCCCCCGGCACGTTTGGAACCCTCAGGACCTCGAGGTCCCCAGCTCGTCCCTCCACGCCCCTCGGTCACCACCCTTGCCGGGCGGGCTGACGGCCGCTCCCTCTCGCCTCGGCCTGCAGGCTCTCCCTGTGGACAGCGCGCTGTGCCCTCACAGCTTCCGGTGTGTCACGGGTCCCCGGGCGCCCTGTTGGGGCCTCAGTGCCCCGCACAAGGCCCGCCTCCCCCTTCGGGCTGGAGGAGCTCCTGGGGTCTCACCCCTCCCCGGCTCAGGTAACAGCTGCCAACTCAGGGGCTGTGAAATGCTCCAACGTGGAGAGACTTCCCCGGGCTCTGCTCCGTCTCCTGCCTCTTCCTGAAATGCCCGGGTCTCTCCGGTCCTGGTCGGCGTCTCCCCATCCATGACCTTCCGTTTCAGATGTGTCCTGCACCGTGGAATGTCCCCCAGCTCCTCCTGGTTGGGTTCCTCATGCTGTCTCGGTTCTCCGGTAACACACGGGAACACGAACTGGTCGTCTGTCCCTTCAGCTTTCACCGTGGCTGTGTTCTCTCTTGCACTTCATTCCCTCGCATGGGCAGAAGACCTTTCACGCGTTCTTCCTGTGCAGTACGTTGGACACAGTGAGGTGTGCGCAGAGGTGCTCCAGGCTTGGGTCTTGCAAGTCTGGCAGAAAGAGAGACACAAATAGACGACCACGAGGACATCCGACGCCAAGAGGTGCTAACACTGGGGACTGAGGGTGCTCGGAGGCCAGGGAACCTGGGAACACGCGTCCGGGGTGGTGCTCACATCCCTGGCCCGTACGCCCGCCCCGGCAGCTGTGCCTCTGAGGCGAGTGAGGGCTCCAGGGCAGGAGGGGGTGGGCCCGAGCATCCAGGAACTCATCTCGTGTGAAGCGGACATCGGCCTGGGGAGAGCAAGTCCCCCGCGTGAAAGACACGGATGAGGAATATTGACTAGAGAAGAGTTCACACAGAGGCAGGGCTCTGCCAGGTGGGACCTTGGGGGGGGCGGATGAGGACATCCTCCTAAGAAAAGGCCAGTTAAAGGACAGGTGGAGGAAACACGGCCAAGAGAGAAGAAAGAAGATGGGCCAGAGGGAGGGGAGACCCAGGACAGTGCCAGAAACGCCAAGACGGGACGTCTGCAAGGCATCCATGGGACTCGGCGCCACCGAGGTCGGAGAAGACTGTGGCAGGAGCCGTGAGGGGAAGGACCTGGAGGGAAAGCGAGGCGGCAAGGCAGAGCCAACGAGCTCAGACGGCCTGAGGACGGATGTGGGTGTGGCAGGAGAGGGAGCCGGGGAGGGCTGTTCAGCGCAGAGACAGAGGATGCAGGTGTGGGCTCACACATCTCTTATAAGGTGAGATAACCTGGGGGCGCTCACAGCACAAAGAGGTGAAGCCTGGGGGGTAGGGAGCAGTAAGAGAGAGAGAGAGAGAGGGAGGAGAGAGAGAGAGAGAGAGAGAGAGAGAGAGAACGCTCAGAAGAGAAGGCACAAGGACGGAGGAAGGACCAAGGAGGAAGGACCCTCTCTCTCTCCCTGTGCAGTTGGCCTTGAGGGTGATGATCCAGTGTCTGACACCCAGTAGCGACTCGTTAAATATTTTCCAGAAAGCCACAGAACAAATAAATGTTTTTCACTTAGACTCTGCACGGGTTGCACGAGGTGGGTGTGTCACAGGGAAGGGACCACGGCTGCCCAGAGAAGTTGCCTTGGAAAAGCCCAGCAGCTCCTTTCTTGGACACAGAGCCCGGGAGCAGACGGTCCGAGAGAGGGGCTGCCGCCGCACTGGAGGCCTCAGAGGCCCCTGGCCTGCACAGCCCCAGGCAGGCCCAGTGCCCGGAGCTGCAGGAGGTAGCAGTAAGGGCCAGGCCTCCAAGGGATCTGTTTGCTTCAAGAAGCAGAAACTGGGACGGGAAAAACCCTCGGGTAATTTCCAAGTCAAAGTTTAATTTCATCTGTACTATTCACCTTTGGAGACAGAGAGCGTAAAGCATCGGTTTGAGAATGCTCTGATTTGCTGGCCCATTTAAAAATGTAAAAATGAATGTCCTTGTTGATTTTTCTCCACCACAAAATAAGCCGTAAAAGACAAATAAATCAAGATTTCCAAGCAGAGCTCATGTGCAGCAGGAAGATGTGCCTTGAGGTGACAGGGCTCATCAATTACAGCCCTCCTGGGCTCCTGTTATTCTGGACTGAGGGAGACCACGTGGGCTGAGGCTCCAACACCGTGACCGCCCTTCCTCGATTGAGCTTCCATTTCCTGGCTTCCTTAAAGCTGAGGGTGGTCCCAAGGCAGAGCCCCTCCCGGCACGGGGGCTCCGAGCGCTCTCCGGAGGGGGAGGGGCTCCCGTTCTGATCTGAGCACAGAGCAAAGATCAGAGCCCGCACGGTGGTCCTCACCTGGCAGAGCCCCGGGCAGCCAGGAGGTCGCCCATCGCTGCCTCTCCGTGAAGCTTCATTTCCGCCCTCATTCCCCGTGGCCTCCACGCCCGCCCAGTTCAACAGCGTCCTATCCTGTGTCAGTCAGGGCTGTCCACTTTCGGTTACTGTTTTGTGCCACCAGGGAACAACAGTTGGGCACTGATGACACCAAGAAACAAGAAGGCAGCAAGCTCCATGGAAGGAAATGCCTGCTCCACGGAGGCCGCTCCCAAAGTCCTCCCTTCCCCACCCTTCACGACTTTTGGCCACGTGCTTTGCACTGGGAGTGTGGTAACGCCCTACGAAATCGACACAGAACAGTGTGCTAGGGGCTGTCCGTCTCTGGTCTCTCCATGCTGGGCAAAGCCAGCCACGGTTCTGCCGCCCGCACCAGAAGGTGACTTCCCTCTGCCTCTGTCCCCTCATTCCTCTGCAGGGCCCATCCTTCCTCCTGCTGCCACCAAATCAAACCACTTCCATGCGTCCTCCTCCAGTAAAACTGTATTGCCAGCAGTTCCTCCCTTCTTTAGGAGGTTAGCGTGTCTTTAAGACGAGGTTAGTATTTTCCTTAGGATTGCTGTTCTCTTTTGTAGCATCTGGCTACAAACAGCATAGGTTTTTGGTGGTGTGGCCCGATACAGTTTTGCCTTGCATGTGTGATTTTGCAGAATATGAGGTTTTTAAGAACGACACAGTGTGATAGAGAAAACCCGTGTCATTCCCCACCCTTCTTTATAATGTGGTGCGAGGCGGTGTTTAGAAGCAGTAGCACTGGCATTCTGTACTCTTCTCTGGCTCTGTCCGTCCCCACAGGCTCTGGAAACGCCCCTACCCAGCGCCACGCTTTCAGTGGCCAACGTTCCCACCATCAGCCCCTTTGTTCTGGTCCCACCTTGCCTGGCTTTCCCTCGTCTTTTGTGATCTCGGGATGGAAGTGGCTCCCCTGCTCCCAGTCTTGGTTTCCCAGAGACACTGCCTGTCCTGTGCCTCCTTTGCAGCTTAGACTTGAACCCAGAAGACGACAATGGCGTGGATATATTCCAGGCCAGAGGGATACGAGCCCCCAGAGGAAGGGCTCACTGCCCTCCTGGGGCTGGATGGTTGCGTGGGTTGCATTTCTCATCCCAGTCATAAAGACTGCAACTGGCATAGGCTTAGCAAACGGAACAGACTTGATAAAGTGATCAGTGTTGGAAGCTTAGCAGAACTCTCAGGGAATGCTCCGGGGAGTCACCCGGATGTTGACAGCGGTGGGAAGCAGCTGCCCGTGCCCAGCGATTGTATTAGAGTCGAGAGGGGGGGTGCCTCATGCTGAGTTCTGCATCTAAGGAGGGGTGTGGTTCGGGGCTCACTGGTGCTGACGGGGGCTGGTCCTGGAATTAGATGTGAGAGACCAGTGAGTCCTAATCGGTGCCTCCATACTGAAGCTGCCTGAGGAGAGGTGACTGTGACTGGTGCTAGGTAGGTTTCGCTGCATTCCACTTCTTGGAATCCAAGAAAGAGCAAATGGGCAGTGCCACGCTTCCTGTGGGCACGGGCAGGGACTTTGCCGAGAGGAATTCTTGCACATCCCTAGTGCACAGAAACACTTATCACCTCAGTAAGATTAGTCAGTCTCTGGGCACATTTTTTAAATTATTAACAAGGAGAGCCCCAAGAAGAAAAATCCCTAAAACTAGTTTTTGGAGGGCAGTCCCTCTTGTAGTACCATGTAAGTATTCTAGGAGACGGTGTAAGTCTACCAGCTGGCGTTGTTGTGAGAGGGCTTCAGTGAATTTTTTTTTTTTTTGGAGATTCTTTTATGTGTTTGCCCGTTTCACGGTGGGTGATGTATGAGCACACCTGTCCACACCGCACTGAGTGCTCAGAAGTTTTTGTCCAAAAATGGCATGATCCTATGCTCTCCCGCCCCCCGCCCCATTCACTGGCCCTTGACCCGAGTGACTTGTTTTGTTTCTCTGGGTGAAAAACGTCCTCAAAAAGTAATGTCTGGCTGCTTCGAAAGAGGTAGAACAAAAACTGGCAGAAATGCTAAAAGGCATCAAAACTGATGAGTTCAGAAACCGTTCTGAGCAGTGGAAAAGCATCTCAATAGATGGAAGACGCCAGGTGGAGAGTATTTTGAAGAGGACTGAAGCTTAACCATGTGAGAAAAAAGACACACTTTTTAATGAGTAAATTCTGGGGATTGGTGTGTCCCCCTTCGAATATCTTCCTCTGTGACAGGGTGAACAGTATTATGTGGCATACCTGGAAAACGCGGTCCTTGGAAGAAGGGCACCTTCTTTGAAGAGGCAGGGTGGATTTTCAACCACACCATGGGCCCTTCACAATCACAGAACGTGTTCTTTTGTACCTTAGGTTCCGAGATGCTCAAAACCGAATGTAGCGTGCCTCTCCTCTACTTGTCATCTCCTTTTGAGCTGATGTACTTGCACATCTCTGCACCTTCTTTGACTCTGTTTGGTCCCCCTATTCAATTGCTTTGCATTGGTGTTTACGTAACTAATTGCCTTAATGAAGGAATGACGTTCTAAATATATTATCAGCAGATGAGGTAAGCAAACGTGAGCTGTCTGGCTCCAAAATATCTCAAAAACATATTTGAAAATAAAACTTAGAAAACAGAAAAAGGCCAGCCCTCTCTACTAGTTACACACAGAAGCACTTGATTTTGAGAAGTCTCAGACACAGACATGCCGAACCACTGGCTACTTCCCAAGCATGACTCTCTTCCCTTGGAATGCACCCTGGCACCTATTCATCCCATCAGACTACTGATTTTTATTCATCCTACAAGTCTGAGCTCAAATATATCATCCAAAAAGCAAGGGCTATTCTTTTTATACTTTGTTAAATCACTTTTCGCTCTATATTGCAATCATTTATTAACTTACATGTCTTCTCACTTCCCATGAACTTCTTGAGAAACTGTCTGATCTATCTCCATATCACTGGTCTCTAGCTCATTATGGGTAGTATCACAAACATTATCGAATTAATTCACTGAATAGCAAACAAATTGTTACTGTGAAGAGGGTTTCTCAAACTTTCATAAATGATAAATCAATTCATGATGCTGGCTATGCATGCAAATCACCAATTTTGATGCATATTGTTAAAACATCTTGAAAAGAAAATTAAAACTTCTAAAATTTAAGTTAATAATTATTTTACATACATGAGAGGTATAATATTGATAGAGATTCAATACTGCACCCATTCATGCATATGCTAAATGGTGATGGAGACATTATTTTAATGATTTCACATCCACGTGGTCTCTTTTCTGACCCTTTATTTCTGTAAAGTTAGAAAATCTTATGACATAGCAATTGTTTTTCCTTTCTTCTTTTTTTTTGAGTTGGAGTCTAACTCTGTCGCTGAGACTGGAGTGCAGTGGCCGCTCCCGGCCACCGCAGCCTCGACCTGCTGGTCCCCGGCATCCTTCTGTCTCAGCCTTCCAAGTAATCGGAACTATAGGCATGTGCTCCCACACCTGGCTAATTTTTGGTTTATTGTAGAGATGAAGTCTCACCAAGTATCCCGGGTGGGTCTCAAACCCTTGGGCTCAGGCAATCCACTCCCCTCAGCCTCCCAAAGTGCTGGGATTGCAGGCTGAGCCACCGAGCCCAGCTTTTTCTTCTTTTTTTAATTTTTAAAATCAGAGCAAGTGTTTAGCAATCCTCTATATTAACTCTGAATGTTGGTTTAAAATGCGAAGCTAAGATGATATCTATCTCTAGATTATAGATTTTCAGATATCTATCTCTGGATTATAGATTTGATGCATATATATATGGAACTCTGATGGGATGGCCGGAAAAAAAAAAAAAAAGAGAGAGAGAGAGAGAGAATTGGCCACACTTTGGGAAACTGAAGCTTTATTTTTATTGCCCTATCAGACTCAGGGTTCACAACACAAATCTTGGGGCTACCCAAAGTGGGGATATCTAACAAGAGACATCCTCTACATTTGTGGGACCCCAAAGTGCTGCATATTCAAGTGTAACAGTGAAGAAGATAATACCCCACCCAGAAGCCGAAAGAAAATGGCCTGCCTAGGATATTTGTGCTAGGGGAAATGTTTAAAAATTCATTCAAACAATTCCTAACTACAGTGAGACCCCTTGTTCTGTCTTGCAGCCCAAAGTCACACAATCCACATCACCACAAAAGATCTAAAAGCAAAAAGTTGGCTTTAACTGCTCCCAAGTTGGTGGTGTTCCATGTGTCTTCCAGAAACTAATGCAAATCCTCCTTGGAAGAGTCCATTTAAAAAAATCAGTCCTTGAAGAATTAGTAAAATTAAAATAGATTACATTTTTAAAAATTAAGGTTTTATATAATATAAGTTGACAATAAAAGCTCATAAAACATTCAAGGAAGCAAGGGACATGACGAAACAAGTGGAAACAATGAAAAAAATTAGGAATGAAGGATTAGAGACAATGCACTAAAAAGAATATTTTAAAATATGTTTAATGTACTGCTGGGCAGGGTGGCTCACAGCTGTAATCCCAGCACTTTGGGAGGTGGAGGCAAGAGGATTGCCTGAGCTCATGGGTTCAAGATTAGCCCGGGCACCTTGACGAGACCTTGTCTCTATAATAAACCAAAAAATTAGCCGGTGTGGTCGTGTGCGCCTGTGGTTCCAGCTATTTGGAAGGCTGAGGCAGAAGGATCACCTGACCCCAGCAGGTCGAGGCTGCGGTGGCCATGAGTGTGACACTGCACTCCAATCTGTGTGACAGAGTGAGACTCTGACTCAAAAAAAAAAAAATAGACTGGGCACGGGGCTCACGTCTATAATCCCAGCACTTTGGGAGGCCGAGATGAGAGGATTGCCTGAGCCCACGGGTTCGAGACCAGCCCAGGCAACTTGATGAGACCTCCTGTCTGCGATAAATCAAAAAATTAGCCGGGTGTGGTGGCACGCACCTGTGATTCCAGCTACTTGGAAGGCTGAGGCAGAAGGATCACCTGATCCTAGCAGGTCGAGGCTGCGGTGACTGTGAGCACGCCACTGCACTCTAGCCTGGACAACAGAATGAGAGTCTGACTCAAAAAAATATATATATATATATATAAAAATAAAGCAAAATGGAAATTGAGAAAATAAAATATGAGACGATAAAAATGTAAAATAACCATGGAAATGTTCTGCAACAAATTAGAGATAAATAGTAATCTAGCAAACTGGAGGCTGAATACAAAGAAATAACACACAATGATGCACAGAGAGAGAAAGAGATGGGAAAAACAAAATAGAGGTTAAGAAAAGTGGCCAAAATCTACCATATATTGAAGAGAAGTTCTAGAAAGAAGAGAGGAGAACGGGGGAAAGATATTTAAATAGATAGACTACAGTTTTGCTTCACCTGAGAAATTCAAGAACTATATCTCTAATTCAGGAATCTTGAATCTGCAGAAAAGAAAACCAAAGAAAATTATAAAGGAGGCAGAGGAGAAAGCACATGACTTCAAAGCTAGTGGCAATCAGACGCTCATCAGCACCGAGAGAAACCAGGAGAGGGTAGAGGTATGCTTTCAATATGATGACAGAAGCTAACTGTTAACCAGAAATCGCAAATTTAGCAAAACTGTGAAGTAAGAGGGCAAAATAAAGGTATTTTCATATTCAGGAATAATAAAAAGATATGTCACCAGCTAAACTTTACTGAAGAAATTCTAGGACGTGTGTTAGGTAGAAGAAAAGTGATATGAGAGAACGGATTTTATTGTTATTTTATTTTAGATTAGAAAATATAGTTTATTTAGAAAGCAAATTAGAGATAGAGAGAGAACTAGAAAGAGGAGATTTATCTCCCCAAGATAGGGGAGGGGGCCAAAACCTCGAGGTAACAGATTTTAAGAAAAGAAGAATGGTACAAATATTGTTAAAAATATGGTAAATTCTAACCACACTGACTTGCAAGAAGATGATAATATTTTGTGAGTTTTTAAATTTTATTTCATATAGTTTCTATTTAATATAATTTATATTTTTTACTGAGTATACGTATCATTTATATTTAATTTTGATGATAAGGCATTTTAAAATGTTTTAAATTTAAAAACACATTTAGCAAGTTTGGTGTAATAGGCATTTTCAAATTTTGAACTTCCTTCAAATAAAGAATACATAGTTTTTAAAAAAGAACTCATGGAACATTTTTAAAAATTGACCACATGCTGGTTTGTGAGACAAGTCTCAAAATTAAAAGACCGATAACTTGCTGTAGTGGACTGATGGAGGTATCAGTCCTTGGCATCGCCCCCCCACCCCCAATCCTTTGCCATTCCTCTCTGGAAGGAGGCAAGCTCCATCTTACCCCCGTTAGAATGTGGGCAAGGTTGCTGAGGAATCAGATGTGTGGCCCTGAGCTAAGCCGGGCAAACCATCCTAACGAAGGCCACTCTAAGTAAAGTGACGATCCGATAACCTCCCGAAATGTGAGAAGGCCCAGTCAGGACCAACAAAGCTGCTCAGTTAACTTGCAGACCCATGAGCTAAACACAAGCTTATTAACATAAGCCACTGAGTTTCGGAGAGGTTTATTTTACGTTATCATTCTGGCCTAGATAATGCGTGTGCATGTTAAGTATTTCCTCAGATCAAAATGAAAATAAGTCAGAAATGAGTAATACAAGTGACTTTAAAAACTCATCTATAGGAAATTAGGAAATATCCTTTTAAATCACGTATACATCAAATGGAAACGAGAATGGGAATTAGAAAACTTTTAGACATGAGAGAGATATAATGTTATGTATTAAATATTGTAGGCTATTGTTAAAGAAGTTATTTTAACCTTCAATGACCACAGTATAAAAAAGAAGTGAAAATGGAATCTCTAATTTAAAACTGAGAAAAATAACCGAAAAGTCATGCAAAAAAGACAGAAGGAAGAACGTGTAAATACGAGGGCACAGATTAAATCTACAAAATGAAAGCTCACATAGAGAGAGACAGCACGGTTGAAACCGTGTTCTTTGAGAACTGACAAAGATTCTTTGCTTCACCAAACTGTACTCAGGCTTCTAAGCCTTTTCCTAGGCCCATCTGCTCACTTCCTTGTAAAATCCAATTTCAGCAAAAGAAGCCTGCTAAGTCCATGTGGCAAGAAGCCCCGCCCTCCACACCTAATCACCCTCGATATCTGATCAGGTTCATCCTCCACCATCCTCCACCATCCGTCAGGTGACTTCGATCACCCTGGCTCATCTTCAGCAAGAATCCTGTTGGGTCGGTTTAGCCAGAGTCCCTTTCACCCCAGCTGTTTCCTCTTTTTTTAAAAAAATTTTCAAATTAGCATTATTTATAATTTGAAAATGAGAAGTAACTTAAATATAAAACAGTACGGGAGTGGGTAAGTAAACTATGATACATTCACATAATAGAATATTAAGCAGATGTTTAGAATTATGTTTATGAAGAATTTACAAATGGGGACATTAGTTGAGTTACAAAGTTCACTGAATTGGCAGGAAAAAAATCATATACATAGTATAATCTTATCTGTGGCAAATCATTAAGGCAAAAAACTGAAAGGGAATATCCACAATGGCCATGCGGTGGTAACAGTCTGGGTGAACATTTTTTCTTATCTTTCATAGGCATTTCTGCCTTTTTAAAAAACAAATTTATTTTAAAATTGTGGGGTACAGTTAAGGGTTAGGTATACAAATATGCATTCTGCAGGTACCCTTGTTGGTGAGGTGTGCCCCCTCCGTCCCCAGACAGATATTGACTACCATTAATCCCATCTCCCTTCCCCTCCCTGTCCCCCCATAGTTTCCTGCCACTGTCAATCCTTTTCTTATAGTATTACAATAGTTGTTCAAGGTCCACTTATAAGTGAGAACATGTGATACTCAGATCTTTGTTTACACTGTTGGTGGGAATGTAAACTAGTGCAGCCTCTGTGGAAAGCAGTGTGGTGATTCCTAAAAGCTCTAAAAATCGACCTTCCATATGACCCTGCAATCCCCCTACTGGGAATATACCCTGAAGAAACTCTATAAAAAAATACCTGCACACGCATGTTTATCGCAGCATTGTTCACAGTAGCAAGAACATGGAATCAACCGTGCTGCCCATCAAAAGAGGACTGGATTAAAAAAATGTGGTACATCTACACAATGGAATATTATGCAGCCATAAAAAAGAATAAAATCATGAACTTCTCAGCAACCTGGATGGAATTGGAGATTCTAATACTGAGATGTTTCCTCTTAATCACTTTCCATCTACTGACCTCACCCTGCGTCTTGGCTTTTCACTCCCACTTGCTCATGCTTTATGTGTAATTGGGCCGAATGTTGCTCCCCCACTGCAAAATCCCTTTGCAGTTGGCCCTGTACCATCGCGATAAAGTCTGCCTCACTGTGCTTGGACAAGTATTGTTGAATGATTTTTCCTTTAACAAAACAGCTAGAAAAATCGGTAAACCTCTGGTAAATCTGATCAAGGAAAAATAAGAGAACAAGAACACATAAATAATATTAGCAATCAAAAAAGAGAACATAAATTAAATAACAAATATTCAAAAAGATAAAAGAATATTTTAGACAATTTCATGTCAGTAGAGCTAAAGTTTCACTTAGAGAAAATTGACAAATTTTTAGAAATATATTACTTTACTGATATTTTAATAATTATTACAGAAATACATTACAATCAATAATAAACACAAGAAATGAGCAAAAAAAGTAAAAAATATTTATAACCAGTAGCCACACCAATTATACTAATGAAAATATGTTCAGAATATCTAAATAAAACATTGAGTAAAAACCACCAATGTATAAAAAGATCATACATCATGATTGAATTAGAATTATTCCAAAATCCAATTTTCACTTTCCCTAAGAAATCAAGTAAGTCATTGAATTAATTGGTTTGAAAGAAACCTGATTATATTTTTTTTTGCAAAAAAAATTGGTCAAATCCAACAATCATTCACTATAAAAATAATTTGCAAAAAGAAGGGAAATTCCTCATCTGATGATTCTTTATCTGATAAAAGGCATTTATTAAAAATCTACCCGATAGGAATCTATAATTTAAAAAAACTCAATTGAAAAATAGGCAAAAGATCTGACCATACATCTTAAGAAATAATATATTCAGATGAAACTTATACATATGAAAACCTGTTCAGTATCACTTGTAACAAGGGAATAGCAAATAACCACAACAATGAATACCACTACCCACTCATTAGAATGGTTCAAGTACAAGAGTGCTAACAATACTCACTTTGTGCCGATGCCCAGTACAGATCTCTCATTCATCGCTGGTGAAAATACAAAGTGGCACAACCACTTTGGAAGACAATTGGGCAGTTTCTTACAAAGCTAAATATGGCCTTATTACAGGATACAGCGATTATATTTCTAGATATTACCAACTTTGGTTTAAAACTTTTGTTCACAAAAAGCAGACAGGCATGGTTTATAAGAGCTTTTCTCGTCATCATCAAAACCTACAAGAAGTCCTTCAATAAGTAAATGAATAAACACAGTGAGGTACATTCATACAATGGAATACTAGCCAGAAATACACAAGATTAGACCATCAAGTTATGTGAGGAGAGATACATTTTAAATGCATATTGCTATTTTTTTTTTTAAGGCTGCAATGACTACAGATTGTCTGATTTCATTTGCATAACGTTCAGGAAACAGATCAGGGGTTTTCAGTGTAAACCAAAAAGTGTCTTAGGCAGATCTCAATTGATTAGAAGTTTATTTTGCCAAGTTGAGAATGTGTCTGGGAAAAACACAGATCACAGGAGCATCTGTGATCTAAGCCTTTTTCCAAAAAAGGTTTTGAGAATTTCAAGATTTCAAGAGAAAAGAACGGGGAGGGTAGGCAAGAAGGTAAGTGGTTACATTCTTGTGGGGCTTTGATGCTCACTCAGTAAAGCCACATTCTACATGTGGAAAGAAGGAGTAGATGAAATGTCAATTATGCATTCCTCTCTGTGTGGACTGAAGGCTGATTTCTACTCCTGTTCTTGTCCTGTACCTGTGAAGACAAGTTGTTAACTATCATCGTCAGGGTAAGATTGAACAGAACTCAGTTTAAGGGCTAGTTTATAAGGGGGATTTGTATTCTGAAGAGTTCGGGGGACCACAAGAAACTTCCTTGGAAGCAATTTGTGAAAGAGGCCATTGGGGAGACATGTGGCCTTCGATCATCAGGGGAACCTAGCTCATGGACTAGGCTTTGACATGGGGTTGTGAAATCACAGCTGTGGACTAAACTGAACTTTTTTTTGACCTTCTCTTTCCAAATTACTAACTAAGGGGTCTGGAAAGCCACACCCTACAAAGTCTCATCAGATGGGTTTTTATTAACCCTGTATAATGTGACTTACTTTTAAACATGACTCTAACATAACATCACTTAATAGATAAGGAAGAAAGTCAAATGTTCTATGACTCTGCAAAGCCATCTCTTGAAGAAATTTGCATCTGCATAGAATCACCTTACCAGTGATTCCCAAAGGAGCTAGGCATTTTCCATCTATTCTCTCTCAGGGCTACCACCTATGAGGCTTCATCTACATATCAAGAAACTTAACTTTCTGAAACAGCGCCATATCTCAACTCAGCATTTCTTTTACTGATTTCAAAATTCTTTAAACAGAGCCCAATGTTTACTACCAAATGCCAATCAGGAAATCTTTGAATCTACTACCTGCAAGCCCTTGCTTGGAGATGTCCTGCCTTCCTGGGCCAAACCAATGTAAATCTCATACATGTATTGACTTACGTTTTTTGCTTGCAATTTCTATCTTCCCAAAATGTATATAACTAAGCTTCAATTCAACTGTCTCAAGCATATGTTCTCAGGACCTCTTGAGACAGTGCCATAGGCCTATGTCACTCACATTTGACTCAGAATAAACCTTTAAAATATTTTACAGCATTTGGCATCTCTTGTCAACACAACTATCTGTTTTGGAACAAAAGGCAGGCAGTGTTTGCATGACTCAGTTCCCAAGCCTCACTTTCCCTTTGGCATAGTGAGTTTGGGATCCCCAGATTCTAATTTCCTTCACACCAGGTTTGTGTTTGAGGTGGTGAAGGGTGAAGTTTAAATAGGCGAAGCAAAGGAGACTTTTTGAAAGGCAAAATATTATGTATGATACTGATATATGCATATATGACACAACATTTGTTAAAACACATGAATCTTAGTAAACGTTTTTGCATGCACATTCAAGAAATAATGTCGGAGGTTGGGGGAAGTCCCAGAATGGACTGCAGAATGTGATGATACATTGCAACTGTATTGCAAATGGATGAAACAACCTCACTGAAAGGGATGGCAGGGCAAAGTGCTGAAGCAGTTAAATTCAGATATGAACGGCATCTCTGAGACTAAAGGCAAAAGAAATTGCACATCAACACTCTAGTTCACAACGTTGTTTCTCACATGGACACAGAGAAACGAGTCTAATACTGCTCTATTGGAATTGAACAATTAAGTAAATATGTGCCAGGTGGCGGGTCAGCTTTCCCACGTTGGAGTGGGAGACCACATCAACAAAGGAGAATCAATTAGGATAACAGAATAACTTATGTGGCAATGGGTAAAAGATGGAGAAATCAATATGAATGCATGCTTAACAGATGAGTATATGTAGAAATATTTACAGGTATGTGTATATACATGAGCTAAGATATACCCTTGCTCTGATGGTTGACAGGGCCTGGAAACTATGATATGACTTAACAGTAGCAATGAGCACACCTAGGTCCTAGATTTTGGTTTCTAATACCATTCTCCAGTGAAAAGTCCCAGGGCTCCTTGGAGAAATGTTATGTGTGAGCTTTGCCTAGAGACCTCTCTCCAGTGAGTGCAGTATGAAAGAGGGCAGGAGAAGGGTCACTCTACAGTGTTTCCTTTATAGACAGACACGACCTCCACCAGGAGAGTAAGGTGAACACCAGAGTGATAAGTTATATTGATAGCATGTACTCTAAATAAGATGGGATGGAAATAGGACTCCACCTCTGGTTTTCCTTGTCAAAACCCATAAGCCCAGTCTAATCATAAGGAACACATCAGAAAAATTTCAATTAAAGGACAATCTATAAAATGCCTGAAAACTGCTCAGGTAATGAAAAGTCCAGACTGCAAATGGTGGGGAGAGTACCATGCGAATATAAGATGTTAGCAATAGGGGAAACCAAGCCCAGGTATACTTGGTGCTGTCTGTAAATCTAAAACTATTCTAAAGTCAATTTTTTTTCCAAAAACATGTTTGGAAAACATCTTACAGTGAAAATGTAAAGCTTTTCTTTATAATAAGGAAGTAGGGTTTTCACCATCACTGTTCAGTTTTGAAAACTCTGGCTGGGCACAGTGGCTCATGCTGTAATCCCAGCACTTGGAAAGGCCAAGGCAGGAAAATTACTTGAGGCCAGGTATTCTAGACCAGGCTAGGCAACATGGCAAGACTTCATCTCTGCAAAAATATTTTGATGAATTAGCCAAATGTGATGGTGCACAGCTACTTAGGAGGCTAAGGTGGGAGGATTGCCTGAGCCCAGGAGGTAGAGGCTGTGGTGAGCCATGAGCATGCCACTGTTCTCTAGCCTGAGCAACAGAATGAGAGCTTGACTCAAAAAACAAACAAACAAAAATATGGGTGAGTAACACGATAATAAATATAAAATGTTTTAAGATGACAAAAATCAATAAAACTGTCATTATGCGCCTATCTTGTGCTTACCTATATAGAAAATTCCAGAAATAACTATTAGCATAAATAAAGTAATTTTTAGACTGGGTGAAGTGGCTCACACCTATAATCCCAGCACTTTGGGAAACCGAGGTGAGAGGGCTGCTTAAACCTAGAAGTTCGAGACCAGACTGGGCAACATGACAAGACCTCATCTCAGTAGTAAATCAAAAAACTAGCCGGGGTTGGTGGTGTGTGCCTGTAGTCCCAGCTACTTAGGAGGCTGAGGCAGAAGGATTGCCTGAGCCCAGCAGGTTGAGGCTGCAGTAGCCATGATTGTGCCACTGCACTGTAACCTGGGAGACCGAGTGAGACTCCAATTCCCCCGACCCAAGAAAAAAGACAAAGTAAT
This sequence comes from Cephalopachus bancanus, assembly GCA_027257055.1. Taxonomy (NCBI): domain Eukaryota; kingdom Metazoa; phylum Chordata; class Mammalia; order Primates; family Tarsiidae; genus Cephalopachus; species Cephalopachus bancanus. The sequence goes on along the minus strand of JAPVLO010000252.1, from coordinate 790,105 downwards.
TTGGACAAAGTTGCTAGATACAAAACCAATATACAAAGTCAACAGCATTTCTTCACAGAAGCAAAAAAAAAAAAAAAAAGTAGAATAGATATAGTTATATAACTTTGTAGATTTTTGAGACCAAAAGGCTTCCCTGAAGTAAAAATAACATTGCATAGTGAAAATAATTTCAATTTACGAGGAATGTTTAATCAGGGAGGAAAATCTGACAAAAGAAGTGTACGACGTCTTGGAGAAAATTCCATTTATTGAAAGGAATGAAGGAAGACTGGAATACGTGGAAATTAATGTTGTGTCCACGAGTAGGAAAACTCGGCATCAGAGCCTCCGTGTGGTCATTTGTTATGAGCAACATGTACTCACCCAGCCCCTCGCAGACCAGGGACCCCCCAGCAGACCATGGTGGGAGGCTGCCCTTAGGTGTCTCCATGCAGGCCTCCTCAACACGGCATCTGCTTCATCAAAGTTAACGCCGGAGGAAGTTTGCTAGCAAGATGGACATCACCCTCCTACTTAACCTAGTCATGGAGGTGACATCTCGTCGCCTTTCTGTGCCATGTTGGTTGGAAGTGAGTGACAGGTTTTGCCCAAGCTCACTGGGAAGGAATTCCACAATGCCACAGAGGTAAGAATTACTGGTGATCATCTATACACACACACACACACACACACACACACACACACACACACACACACACAACATTAAGTAAAAGCAGCTCTTAAAATTTGCTTTGAGAACTTCACCAGACACTAAGTGCAGAAGTCTGGGAGGTCAAAGCAAAGTGACAGACTAATTCCTCGTCCCCCTGCAAGATGACGTTAATCTATAGCCTGCATTTCCTGATGATCCATTGTGGGAATTAGATGTGGCTTTTAAATATTTCCCATAAGAAGACATACTCGACTTCTTTATCAGAAGAGCAAAGAAAGTATTAAACATTGAGAAGGAGCCTAACTCGGTGACTGAACAGTCAGGGCCGTGTTTTAGTCTTTCGACAAAAGCCTGATTATCCCACGGTTGCAAACTTCTTCGGCTCTGAACGTGAGAGTTTGAGGCTTTCCAAGGTACTCTATCTACCAATATGATAGAGCACTTGAACAAGCCTCTTGAAGTCGTATAAATGATTTGCTGACATTTTCAGTGTCAGGAAGAGATATCTTTTTATGTCAGTCCTCATTCTAAAAAGTCCTACAGATGACGTGCTGTCAGACAACTAGGGCACTTTTATGGGGAAGGGCAGAATTTTATACTCATCGCTCGTTTCTCAGAAGAGGGCACTGAATAAAAACATACATTTCATGGCTACGCTTGGACGTGTTCTCAAACGTAACTATTTTCTTCCTTGCTGAATCAAAAGCAGGACTCATAATATTGATTTGTAGATATTGTTAGATCGCAAACTGGGTTGCTGCCAAAAGACTCCATGACAGAGCTGCTTACATGAGGATTTTCTCGGAAGCAACGATTGGGACCACTCGTCCATGAGGCTTATGATGGACGACGGTGCAGAATGCCAGGCCCCTTGCACCCCTGCTACGCCTACACGTGCAGTCACACCCAATGCATGCCAGAGCTCAGCTCCTCATCCAAGGGTAGCCAGAGGACGGGGAGGAGAGGGCACCAGTGGAGCATTGCTGAAAAGAGCTTTCTTGTGTGGCCACGCCTTGCTGCAGGGAGGATGCGGCCTTCAGCTGGGCAACCGCGGATCCAGACAAATCAGGGCTTCTGTTTTGTATATTGGGGTCCGTCCGACTCTTTCAAGCTCCAAGGTACCCTTGTTCCAGCCAGACGCCATACTCATCCCCTTTCCAAGGAAAATAACACGAAACCCCAACCAACTACTGCAGGGATCACAGTTTGCAAACATTACAAGCACTTGCCACAGAGGCAGCAAGTGCATTCCACGGTGCACGTCTCACTTGCCCTCACATGAATTATCTCGTCCACTGCCTTCCATGGCTCCTGGCTTTTCCCTCGAGAAGATGCTCTTCGTCTCTGATTCTCCGTGACCTGGCATGAAATGGACATTGGAGATAAGGCCCTAATTTGGAGGCTGCTCGCCTTTCATTTCCTGGAGGTGAATGTCAGAGGCTTGGCGACCCAAGGGAAGGTATCCCCCAAAGAGTGCTTCTGTGTCCAGTCTGCTTGCATCTATTGCCAAAGACAGCTCTGGGAAATATACTTTTAATTCTAGAAACTCTGGTCTTTGAGGTCCCCTGTGTTCCGCCCTCTTTCCCTCTCCGTTCATGGTGGCTGTCTTGAGTCCACCTCAAATCACAGGTGTGGAAATAGACTAGCATTCTTCTGGCTTACACTGCAACAATAGCCCTGTTGTCCAGCTGAGAGTTCCTAATAGAAACTGGTAGACAATGGCTTGCAGCCACAATCCCTCCACTAAAAAAGGCTCTTCGTCCCAGACATCTCTTCAAAGGCCTGTGTTTGTCTTCCTTGGAGGCTTTGGTAAGAGAGGAAAGACGCAACCAAACATGTGTCATCGTTCTGAGTTTTATCAGTAGGCTCTGTTAGGATATGGCTTCCCTTCCAAAGTTCTGCCAGAGACCCTTTCCTTCCCTTTCTTTCCTTTCCTTCTTTCTTTTTTCTTTCTTTTTTTTTTTTTTTTTTTTTTGGAGAGACATATTCTCAGTATGTTGCCCAGGAACTTGACCCTAACTCACTGCAGCCTCGCTCTCCTGGGCCCAGGCGATCCTCCTGCCTCAGCCTACTGAGCAGCTGGGACTCCAGGCACACGCCACTATGCCTGGCTGATCTTGTCATTTTTCACTTTCATTTTTTGTAGAGACAGTCTTGCTGTGTTTCCCAGGCTGGTCTCAGACATCCAGGCTCAAGCAGTCCTCCCACCTTGACCTCCCAAAGTGCTAGGACTACAGGTGTGAGCTACCACATTCAGCCCAGAGACAGTCTACCAATGATTGTCTAGGGCAGAATGAAGGTCTCCCGTGAAAAGAAATGGCTTAGAACTTGGAGTTAGGCTGCCTGGGACTGAAGCCTACCTCAGCATATTTCTTTTCCGGCTCCTGTAACAAACTACCATGAACTGGGAGACTTACAAACAGCACACATTTATTATCGTAATGTTATGAATCTCAGAAGTCTAGAACAGGCCTGGCAGGGTTAAAATCAATATGCTGGCAACTGCGTTGCTTTCTGCAGGCTCTAGAGAGGACTCCAATTTATTTTCTTCTCCAGTTATTAGAGGTTACCTGCCTTCCACTATAACACTGCTTCATGAATTTGGTGCTATTTTTGTAGCAGCCCACTTTAGGTGATATGTTTTGTGCTTGTTGAGGTACAGACAGTCTAGTATAATGGGAAGTCCCAAAATGCAACAGCTTAAACAAAGCCAAAGCTCAAGAGGTTGGGTATATAGCGGAGGGCCAGGATGATGGTTTCACAACATCAGTGACCCAATCTGCTCCCATCTGCAAATCAATGCCTACAGTGTGTGAGAGCCAGCACCACGTTTGCAATTCCAGCCAATGGAGAGGGAAAAGAGGACGCCAAAGCAAGACCAGTCTTTTTAAAGAAACAACCCAAAGTTTCGCCACCCCTTCTGGACATCTGTAGCTACAAAGGAATGGGACTTACACATTTTAGCTGGCCACATACAACTGGGGAGACTTGATACTAAAGAAAGATGAGGAACCTTCACCACCCATCGATCCTTGAGTAAAACAGTGAGTAGTTTGGGGTTCATGTGTATCTTTGATGTCCTTTCTTGCACACATCCACTTGGCAGTTTAGAGAGGAATTCTGGGGTTTCTCAGCAATGGCGGACTAAAATGGCTGCTGCTAGTTCTCCCACTAACAACAAAGAATGCACATTTAAAGGCTGCTTGAAGGCAATGGAGAGACTAAATTAGTGAGGAACTACCATACGGTGCTCCAGGAAAAGGGGAAGACCCAGGAAGGGAAGCACCACCTTTGGGGATGCTTCTTCTCTGAGATTATCCGCTGATGTCAAAGGGGTGGCTCATAGAAGTTCTTTTTACAGTCAGCCACATACATGATACAGACCAAATAGACATGGCAAAGGTTTTGGGAGCTGAGCTAATGTTTAAACCACAGCATTCATTTAAACTATAGCCTGACCCTTGCTGGATTAAACCTTGAGTTGTACATGTGAGAGACAGACTCACAGAAGCATAGCAAAACTTCTGAAAACAAAGCTCAGCAGACAAAATACTTTGTGTTATGAACATGACCTCTGAAAGAAAAAATTATCCAGAGCATTAGAACAGAACCCAGAGCTCACATAATGTAACATAAACAGTGTCTAGGATACAGTCCCAAAGCACACAACGTACAAACAATGAAGAGAACGTGACCACCTCTCAAGGAAAAATGGCAATTAATAGAAGCGCAATTTGAAATGTGCCAGATGTTGAAAAAAACAGAAAAAAATCATGAGGTAGCTATTATAACTTCATTGTTTGATAAAGGCAAACAGCAAAAATACAAACAAAAAGCCTTGATCAGAAAGACATGCATTCCTAACACAGAAATATGAACTATAAAAAAGAAATAAAAACACATATTGAGAGTAAAACCTATAGTATCTGAAATAAAAAGTTGCCAGATGGGCTCAAAAGAAGAAGGAAAATAAAATCGCTTTGAAGATAGCGCAACAAACGTTAGTAATGGAAGGGGGGAAAGATGGATAAAAAGAGCGGAGGCACAGGGATCTGTGCAGCAAGACCGGAGAGTCGAGCACGGAGGGCACTGGGGTCCACAGAGGAGGGGTGAAGGAATTGGCCGCAGTAAAGCAAAGGAAAGCATGGCTGCTACCATTGAAACTCTTTGGAGTGCGCCCAAAGATTCAGACAGAAGCAAACAGTGACACTTCAAACTGTTGTATGTGCCGTCCGCCCATTGTTTCTCACTTCCAGTTTATAGGAAATTCAGTGAGCAAAAGAACATGTTCAATGACGTCACAGGAATGCAATCAGCAAAACCCAGAATGTGGGTTCGGAGACTCAGTAGGGTAAGTGGCTTACTTTCTTCAATAAGTAAACTCCAAGGGTAAAAGAAGCAAGAATTGTGGGGAGGAACCTGCACACATGCTGGCAAAATGCCAAATGTGGATCTTGATTCAAACAATCCTATGGTGAAAGAAATAGTTATAGGAAAACAGGGAAGATTTGAAGAGTGACCAGATATTTGATGATTATAAATAATCCACTATTTAAAAAAATATAACAAGGGAAGTATGGCTATGTTTTAAACAAGAACTCATATTTTAGAGATACTGAAATTTTACGGATAAAGGAACATACAGGGTTTGCTCTATAATAGCACAGAGGAGAGAGGAGTATTTAGATAAAATAGGGTAGGTTAAATGGTGAGGAAGGGGTTCAAGTTCATTTGTTTGCATGTAGATATTCCCATGATCTCTATGTTTATCCTTTGGTAGTACCCCATTGTTGTGGCTGTTATTTGTTTAGTGACTTTCCTGACCTAATTTTATAAAGTTTGTATTCTTTGCTGTATTTATCCACTAAAGTCTTAGTAGTCAGCTAAAGATTTTGAGGTATTTCCTTCAATACCTTGATCCAACTAGTCTTGCAGCCTTTAGCAAGGGGCACTGTACACAGATTAGGGAACCCCTTTAACAGTCAGTCAGTCAATTGACAACTCTGCCCCAACCTTCGCTTCCTCCTCATGCAGGGTCTCAAGTTTTATGGATAAGACTTGCCCGAGAGAGAGACTTTCTCTAATTGTTTTTGAGCATGAAGATAGACTTGCAAATGCCTGAGACCTTGGAGATCCCCATGAATCTGCCAAAGCTTTCCAACGCCCTTTACAGTCCTCTCATTCCCCAGCTTTCCTTCTAAGGATGTGTGTGTGTGTGAGTGTGTGTGCGTGCGTGCGTGTGTGTGTGCGTGTGCGTGTGTGTGTGTGTGAGCTCTTTTGTTAGCCTCAACTCTTGCTGCCGTCTCCCAGGCTTCAGTGTTGAACAGCTGTCACCGATGCTTTTGATAGATGACGCTGGGAAGAGACTGTTCACGACGAATCGCTTCTGCTCACGTCAAATAAAGACAAAGCCTGTTAACGAGGTTTTCCATGGAGCTTCCAGACTTTTAAATAATAACAATCCTGTGCAAACAGAGCTTTTTGGGTAGTTTCAAATCTGCTTCAACCTGTGACTCCCAGGCCATTCGTGTTCTATAATTGTGGTCTGTCCCACAAAACTGAGGGAGCCAGATGGGAATAAAGCAGGTTAAAATATCACAAAGCTCTTGGTTCGTACTGACACTTAGTCTTCTTTCCTGGTTTGTTGAAGTCTTGGTTAATTTCCAGAGTTCTAAAGAGGCTACTATTGTCAAAAATGCTGCCAGTATTTTTGTTGCTTTGGTAGGTGAGTATTTTTTTTTACTGGTCCTTACTATATCAATCTGGAAGGATTCCCCCCAGTAAAAAAGCTTTTAATATGCCATTTTTATTGCCCACTAATTCATCAAACCTACTACAAGGCTGGAGGCAATAAGACCACCTGTTTCAGATGGCACATGAGGAACCTGCTCACAATTCATCAGTTCTAGCACGTCCAGATACTCAATAAGGCTTCTTACTCGTTTTGTTGTTCCAGAATTCGGAAATCAGTTTCTACCTGCTCGAGTCTTTTCACCCCCTTGAAGAAGCATTGACTAAACACTGGAATCCACACTCAGCTCTCTTTTCTCTGAGATTCAATAGTAGTTATAACATGGAACATACCATCTGCTACAACGTGCATTTGTAGGAGGGGCTGCATGGGCCTTTGCTTTGCGTTTGGTGACCAGGGCTCACAGAAGAAGGCAAAGCGATGCTGGGCTCCTGTTATCGAAACGGAGCCCCGGGACTTCCCCAGGCTTTTCGTCTCTTTTCTTTCAAGTCAGAGTCTCACTCCGTCGCTCAAGCTGGAGTGCAGTGGCACACTCACGTCCACCCCGCCATCCACCTGCTGGGCTCCCGTGATCCTTCTGTCTCAGCCTTCCAAGCAGCTGGAATTATAGGCGCAGACTACCGCATCCGGCTAATTTTTTTTTTTGATGTAGAGTTGAGGTCTCGCCACGTTGCCCGGGCTGGTGTAGAACCCACAGGCTCAGGCAGGCCACTCACCTCGGCCTCCCGAAGTGCTAGGATGACAGGCTGAGCCACCGAGCCTGGCCCTTTCCCCCCTTTTCCAAGGGTGAAATAGTAGACCAAAAGGCAAAAGGGGCTGAGATAATGGTCAGCACTGTCCCCCAAGTAATCCCACACCACATCTGTGCGGGAAATGGCCCATGCCGCACAAAGCCAGGCTACTCGAGACCCGAGTGGCTTTCTCCCAATATCAGCAACACATTCCATGAGCAGAATTGCCTTCCTCCGTCCATGGCGCCTTTTCCTGGTCTCAGAGGAGTCAGATCCAAAAGGAGGAGGAGGAGAGGGTCACCACAGGCATGACATCTGACGAGACGGAATGAGAAGACATTTAAAAACCAAGATAGGGTGCCGGGCTCGGTGGCTCAGCCTGTAATCCCGCGCCTTTGGGAGGCTGAGGTGAGTGGATTGCCTGAGCCCGTGGGTTCGCGACCCGCTGGGCAGGCGAGACCTCATGTCTACAATAAGTCAAAAATGAGCCGGGCGTGGTAGTGCATGCCTGTAGTTCCAGCTACTTGGAAGGCTGAGGCGGAAGGATCGCCGGAGCCCAGCAGCCCGGTCAAGGCTGCGGTGGCTGGGAGCAGCCACTGCAATCAGTCTGGGCGACAGAGTGAGACTCCAACTCAAAAAAAAAAAAAAAAAAACCAAGATAGATCATTGACTTCTTTTCTGCCTGTATTGCGAAAACCAGAACCAACCCGAAAACATCCCAGAACATACCAATATCATTCTGAACGGACACGCAGTTGTTGTGAAGGGCTCAGAGGAACCCACAGCAGGGCCTCAATCACGTCAGTGTCGAGCTCAGTTTCCTTGGGAAGAAACGGAAGAGCCTTGGGGACAACAGCGGGAAGCAGAAAAGAAACGGCTCCGAGCCGGGCTCGGTGGCTCAGTCTGTCATCCTGCGCCTTGGGAGGCCGAGGTGAGTGGATTGCCTGAGCCCGCGGGTTCGAGACCCGCCTGGGCAACTTGGCGAGCCCTCATCTCTACAATACATCAAAAATCAGCCGGTGTGGTAGCACACGCCTGTAGTTCCGGCTACTTGGAAGGCTGAGGCGGAAGGATCGCCGGAGCCCAGCAGGCGAGGCTGCGGTGGCCGGGAGCGGCCACTGCACTCCAGTCTGGGCGACAGAGTGAGACTCCAACTCAGAAAAAAAAAAGAATGAAACGGCTCCGATTTGTGCCCTCTGCAAACATAACTGGGTTAGCGCTGGGCCCGTTCTCTGCTGCATCAACAATCTTACTCAGCAGAGCGAGTCTCTTGTCAAAATACACAATTTCCTGTGAGAAAAATACATTCACATTGTTCAAATGAGGCCAGGTCTTGAAGGAAATGGCATTGCACTTGTATCACGTCCAGCTGCTTTGAGTCAGAGAAGATATAAAACAAAAAGGTCAATGGCATTTGTCTCCAAAAGAGGAAACGTTTGGCAGACTGACAGATGTGATCCAGGAGTAGTCCAGCTTCAGAAACAAAAGATGCTGAACAATACCCAAGACCTTGTACTTTAGAGCCCTAATATGCTTAACTTTCCAAAAAGGTATCTAATAAGAAGAGAGAGCATTGGGGTTTTAAATCAGACTTAAATGTTCATTTCAGCCAGTAAAATGTTGAAAATGATACAAGAGAAAACAAATTTAAAAGAAATTGTATTTTTAAAATTATAGTTTTACCCTACTAAGCCGAGAGAACTCATTAACTATTGAAATGATTTGTGTATTTTTTTTTTCATCTAAGTTGTATTCTCTCAAATAACTGAGCCTCTGTGGAAGAATCATATTTCTATATCCATGTCCTCTCACCTGGGGAATCTCCATGCTGGGTTCCTAACACCACTAAGCAGAGTCTTGGAAGAATGATGAACTTCTGGGTCCTCAGAGCTTGCTGCAGCCTGGTCGCTCTCAGACCCAGTGCTCCGGCTTGGTTTCCATTCCATAATTTTATGCTTAATCAGTCACTACTTGGCTCTCATACAGCAATGAGAAGGTTTAAGAAGCCGGTATAGACAGAGTCCCCCAAGATCGGTGATGACGCGTGTCACGTGTGGGCCTCACTCTACGTGGCAGAACACGTGTCTGCAGTACAGAGCCCGCATTTCACCGTCAGTCCCAGAGGCCAAATGGACTCGCACAGATTTTGGAACGGAGGCGAAGGCAGAGGGGCACTGGGCATCTGTGGGAGAGGGCACCTTGATCTGCTGGGTAGAGGAAGAACACTGAAGAGGCAAGGGTCACTCTGAGGTCCTGGCTGTGTGACCTGAGCAGGACGCTGGGCTTAATGGCCTCCAATGTATTTCAGAACAGGATGGGACTTCCTGGGCTCCTTCTTAGGAGAGAGAAGGGATTGTGTGGGTTTTGATAGCAGTAATGGCTGCAACGGCCATTTGGCATTCTGGGAAAATATGGAAAAAAAAAAGCTAGCACAGCCTGAGAGAAATGTGGGACACAATTAAGAGTATTAATATATGCATAATAATAATATACCAGAAAAAGAGGAGAGAAAAAAAGGGGAGCAGAAAAGTATTCAAAGAAATAATGTTTGAAAGTTTTCCATGGTAAAAAAAAAAACAATATATACACAACTAAGAAGTTCAAACAACTTAAGGTGAGGTAAACTAAAGAAATCCACAAGCAGACACATCATAGTAAAATGTTGAAAGACAAAGAAAAAAAAACCTTGAGGCAAAAGGGGAAAAAAAGATTTGTCACATACGAAGAAAATGCAATAGAACTACCAGCTGACTTCCATCAATTATAAAAGACACTACAATTGGATATTTTCTTTTCATTCTTTTCTTATTTGATTTAAAAAGCAATTGATATTGTGTCTGTGACACAGAGAAATGTAATATACTTGACAATAATTTTACTGATACAACTAAAAATGACTCAAACAGTAATCAAAATTCTGAATAAATCTAAACAAGGAAAATGATTTAATTAGCAATGTATTTTTGAAGTTTACATAAAGAAAATCTCAGACACAGATAACTTCACTAACGATATCAGTCAGTTATTTACAGAAAAATTAATGCCAATCGTTCACAACATGTTCCAAACCGTGGAAGAGGATTAAAGCACTTCCAATAAATTTTTTAAGGTCAATAATACCTGAATATCAAAACCGGATAAAGATATCACAAGAAAGAAAACTGTAGATCAATGCCCTTATGAAGATAAATATAGATATCCTCAACGTAACAGTGGCAAAACAACTTCATTAATTTATAAAAAGGATCAGCCATCATTGACAAATAGAAGTTTTTCCAGGAATGTAAAATTGGTTTAAAATCCAAAACTCAATGTGATACATCATAGAAAGATGGATAAAACCCGCATGATTATCTGAATAGACTTTTCAAATACACTTTTGAAGAATTCTAATACACTTTCATGATAAAATTATAAACAAAGTAGATATAGGAATAAACTTTCTCAATCTGATAAAGGAATCTATGAAAGGTGCCACCATCAAACCTAATGGTGAAAGCCTAAATATATCTCTCTAAAATCAGGACCAAGACAAAAATGTATACTCTTGTTACTTCTACTGAATATTTTACTGAAAGTTCTAGCCAGGAAACTATGTAAGAAAAATAAATAAAACGTATCCAGATTTGAAAAGAAGAAGTAAAGCTATCTCTACTTTTATAAGACACGATTTTGTATATAGAAAGTATAATTCACACCAAAAAACCAGAAATAGTGAATGAATTCAGCAAGATTTCTTATATAAAGTCCTATTACACTGAATCACCAGTCACATTAATAAATGAGTTCACAAAGAAAATAATGAATGATTTTAGCAAATTCAGCAATTAGTGAAAAATTATCTTTCTTTGCACTAACAATGAAAAATACAAAAATGAAAGTTTACCAAAAGAAGTATAAGTCTTGTACATTGAAGAGTATGAAGCATCACTGAAAAAAATTAAGGATGTAAATAAATGGAAAACCATCTCATGTTCATGGATTAGAAGATTTAATATTGTTTAGCTAGCAATACTCTTCAAATCAATCTACAGATTTAACACAATTTCTATAAAAATCTCAGCTGGCTTTTCTTTTGTGGAAATTGACAAGATGATCCTCGATTCCTACATAAATTTAAGGAGTCCACAAGCGTCAAAACAACCTTGGAAAAAGAACATCAAAATGAGAGGACTAAGGTGTCAGCAAAATGGCAGGTTAGGAAGTTCTAAGCTCTTGTCTCAGCAGAGAACTATATATATTTTTTAATTCAATTTTAAAAATGTTTTACAAGCTTTCTGAAATGACTTTGTAGGAGCTCTGAAGTATAATTGGAGGTTTACAGCAACATAGCCAACTCCCAGTCCAAAAAAGCTGTGTTCAAACCTGGAGGAAAGTTGTGAGGCGTTTTGTGATTCACACCTGTCCCATTCCCCCTGTGCAGTGGTGGTTTTGGTCTTGAGGAGGCATCCTGATTCCCAATTACTTCCTCGAACAAGAGGGAGAAAAACAGTCCTATTTTGAAAATTTTTGTGTATGCCTGTTCTAACCTATCTAGGGCTAACTGCAGGGCTGATTCACTAGCCCTTCTCCCACAGTTTGGAATTTAGGAAGAAAAAGTGGTGGACCAAAAACTCATAATAGCTACACAAAGCTACAAACCCACGGATTCTGGGACAAAAGAAGTATGGGTGGAGACATGTGTTCTAGGCATCAGAGAAGAAGTTGAGGTTAGACTTTCAGGGAATTCAAGAAGTTCAAAATCAGCTGTGTAAATAGAGGGATTTAGAATACAATGGGCCTGCCCAGATAAAACATAAGCTACTCAGAAAAGACCCGATAAGATCTTAAACCAACATCTTGGGCTAATTCCTAGGCTTAGCCCTAGCTGACTGATTAGTGAAGGACTACCCCAGTAAAGAATCAATACCCATAATATGGTTCTACTTATAGGCTACCTATAATGGTCAAGTTAATAGAGACAGAAAGCAAAATCGTGGTGACCAGGGATTAGGGGAGGTGATAATGGAGAGGTATTGTTTAATGGGTACTGAGTTTCGATTGGATGACACGAAAGTTTTAGAAATGGATCGTGGTGACAGTTGCACAACATTGTCAATGCGCTTAATGCCATTAAATTATACACTTAAAATTGATTAAAATGGTAGGTTTTATTTACATATATTTTACCACAATGAAACATTTGTTGAGCAAAATGTTGGAGGACTCAACTATTAAAACTTACTGTGAAGCCATTAGAATCAATATATTGTGCTGCTGGGAAAAGGGTGGATGTGTAGAGCAATGAAATATTGTTGAAAGTCCAGAAACTAACTCTTCCATTTATGATCAATTAATTTTTTTATAGAAATGTAAGGGCTAAAAATGAAAAGCTGTAAGTATAAATCATGACAGTAAATACTTATGACCTTGTTTGAGCAAAGCCATCTTATTTAAAACAACACAATCCCATATTAAAAAAGGTAAAAATATATGTGTGTAGAAGTAAAAAAAAAAAACTAAAAGTAAAAAAACTACCAAAAGTAAAAAGTAAATAAGAGTAGGAAGAAACTCCTTTTGTACGGCACACGATGCATCCAGGAAAGTTAAAAGCAACGCAAATTGAGTCACATTTGAAAATCAAATACATTGTAAAGGATGTTATATTTACCCATAATATACAAAGAATGTTTACAACGATGTAACGAAACACATAATCCAATTAAAATGAACTAAACATTGACCTTCCATATGACCCAGCCATCCTTCTATTGGGAATATACCCAGAGGAACTCAAATCATTCCACCAAAAAGATATCTGTACACGCATGTTTGTTGCAGCTCTATTCACAATAGCAAAAACATGGAACCAACCATGCTGTCCATTGAAGCTGGACTGGATGAAAAAAAAAGTGGTACATATACACAATGGCATATTACACAGTCATAAAGAAGGACAAACATATGGACTATGCAGCAACTTGAATGGATTTCGAGTCCGTCATACTCGGTGCTCTGTCACAGAAACAATGAACAGAGGACCGTACGTTCTCACTCATCAGCGGATCTTGAACCATTATCGTAATACTATAAGAAAGGGATTGGCAGTAGTGGGAAACTCCAGGGGAAGGGGAGATGGAATCGGCAGCTGAGGGAAACTGCCAGGGGAGGGAGGGGCACACCTCATCCACAAGGGTACCTGTATAATGAACATTTGTATACCTAACCCTGAATTGTACCCCACATCTTTAAAATAAAAAAAAATTTTAAATATATTTAAAAAACCAATCAGTTAACCAGAAAATGGGCAAAGAATATAAATTAACATTTCTCTAATGAAGATAATCAAATTTCCAATAAATACATGAAAAACTGCTGAATATCATTACTCATTAGAAAAACACAAGTCAAAACTCCAATGAGATAGCTAGCACTTCACACCCACTTTAATGACTAATATTTTTAAAAAGACATAAGATATTATGTGTCAGCCTAAAGTGAAGAAATCTGAACCTTCAGAGTTTACTGGTGGGATTGTAAAATGGTGCAGCCACTGTTAAATATTAAACGTAAGTTTACAGTATGACTCAGCAATTCTACTTCTAGGTGCATATCTAAGAGAAATGAGGGCATGTGTCCACACACAAAAATTTGTGCAGGCATTTTTTATAATAGCTAACAGCTGGAAGAAGCTCAAATGTTCATCAACTTATGAATTAATAAATACAATTGTGCATATCCATACAATTGCATATTACTTAGCAATTAAAAAATAATAAGGTGCATTCTTTTGGATAATGCTACAAAGTGGATGAAACTTGAAAATGGAAAGAAGCCAGTCATATTGTATGATTCCATTTCTAGAAACTGTTTAGAATAGCTCAATCTGTAGATAAGGGAAGTTAGTCAATGCCTACACCTGAAGACTTTGGGGGCAAACGGGGAATAAATGCTAATGTGCCCATAACATTACTTTCTGGAATGGTGAAAATGTTCTAAAATTGATCGTGGTCACATTTGCACAACTCTGTGACTACAATAAAAACCATTAAATAGTACACTTAAATGGATGGGTTGTATGATATGTAAGTTATATCTCAATAAAACTGTTTTAGACATTACCCCTAAGATCATTGCTTTTCTAGAAAGGAAGGAGATAAAGTTTTCTTCTTTTTCAGTTTTTCTCAATTTCTTTAAAATTGGAATCCATTTTCTCAGCTGTAACTGAAAATTGTAATGCCAATTTTTCAGGATGGTGGGGAGGATTTAATAATATAAAAAAATGTACATTTCTCCCGAAGCCTAGAATCCAGTGAGTGCTGAGTAAATGATAGCTGCTGTAACAAGACCCTCATTTTCCCAGGTCTAGGAGGAAGTCAGGAGGGGCGACTGGACAGCTGGAACAAGTCTCCAGAAGCTCCACAATGTCAACAGCTTTCGACCGAGAGCAAAAAGTCCTCCCACCCTTGACTTTCCCAAGGAAGTAGAGGGAGTGTTGCTGTGAACCTTCACGTAAAACAGACCCTTGGACTGGCCATTCCTCATCTCTCCACATTTCTCCAACACTGATACTCAAATGGCTAGCAAGCACGTGAAAAGAATTTCAGCATCACTAGTCTTTGGGGAAACACAAATAAAAACCACAAGTGAAATACCATTTCACACCCTTTATCAGGTCTATAATTTTTTTTTAAAAGGGTGAGCAAAGATGTGAAGAAATTGAAATCCTCATACACTGCTAATGGGAATGTGAAATGTTGTAGACACTGTGGAAAAAATTTTTAGCAATTCTTCGATAAGACACATATATATAAATCTTTACAATATTACCCCATAATTTCACTTCTAGGTATATAACTCAAAGAACTGACAACAGGTGTTAAACAAAACTTGTACACATACACAGGTGTTCATAGAAATATTATTAAAAACAGCTAAAGGTAGACAACTAAACTGTCTATCAACTGATAAAATGTGGCATATCCATGAATGAAGTGATATTCCTCCATAAGAAAAAAATGCAGTACTGTAATAGGAAAGGTTCTCCAGGAAAAAAAAAAAAAACAGAACCAGTAGAATGTGTATAGAGAATGAGATTTATTTCAAAGATTTGGTTCATGCAATGTGAACACTGGCAAGTTCAAGCTGTTTAGGGTAGGCAGTCAGAATGAAGGCCTAGGTAAGAGTCGGTGCTGCAGCTGGAGTCAGAAGGCAGTTTGCTGACAGAGCTCCTTCTTGGGAGGCTGGGAATCAGACTTCTTGAGGTCCTCAACTGTAGGCTGAGGCTCACCAATGCTGTGGAAAATAACCCATGTGACTCAAGGTCTATTGGTCTCAATAGACTCAAAGTCTATTGGTTTTTTAGGTTTCACCTAAAAAAATACCTTCACTGCATTGTGCAGATGTGTTTCAAGCTGGCATATAAAACTCCCCATCACAAATGTCGATACATGCGATTCCATGGATAAACCTTGAAAACAGTATGCTACATAAGAAAAAAAGAGTCACAAAATTATGTATTGGATGGTTCCATTTATTTGAAATATCCGGAACAGGAAAATCTATCGAAACAGAAAGCAAATTCGTGGTTGTCAAGGAATGGAGAGTGATTGCCAACAGGCACCGGGGCTCCTTTTGAGGAGACAAGAATGTTCTGGAACTGAATAGAGAGGATCGTGGCACAACGTTGTGCATTATGAAATGTCCCTGAGTTGTGCACTTTAAAATGATTCAAACCACAGCGAGATGTCACTCCACACTGGTGAGGATGGTTGCTTTTAAAACAACAACAAAATAACAAGTGTTGACCATGTGCAGAAACTGAAACCTCTGTGTGTTGCTAGTGAAAATGTAAAATGGGCAGTTGCCACAAAAAACAGTTTGGCGGTTCTTAAAAAATTAAAGATAGAATCGTCATATAATCCGGCAATCCCACTTCTTGTTATATGCAAAAGAAGTGACTGGGGTCCCCTCCCACTGTGGGAGCTTTTCTGTCCTCTCAATAAATCCTGCTTTTAAAAAAAGCAACTGGAATAGATATATGTACCCATTTCATAGCATTGTTATTCACAATTGCCGAAGGGTAGAAGCCACACAAGTGAACACTGTCAAGTGAATGGATAAACAAATTTGGAATGTACACATGTACAGTGGAATACTGTTCAGCCATACAAAGGGAGGAAACTCAGACACACGATACAACACGGAAGAACCTAAGAACATCAAGCTAAGTGAAAAGGACAAATATGGTATGATTCCACTGACGCTAGGTGCCCAGAATAAGCAAATTTATAGAGACTGACAGTGGAATGTTGGTTTCCAGGGGCTTGTGAGAGGGAGAAAGGGAAAGCGAGTGTTTAACTGGTGTGCAATTTCCCTCGGGGAAGATGAAAAAGACCTGAAGCCGGGCGGTGGTGACGGTTGCACAGCACGGCAAATTTGCTTAGTGCCGCAAACCAGTACACCTAAAAATGGCTACAACGGGAAGTTTTATGCTATGTATATTTTACTACAATAAAAATGTTTAAGACGGTGAATTTTATGACCTGTGTATTTTACTCCCTAAAAAGGAAAAAAACGAAATTAAATAAGACATGGCTGAGTAGCGCGTATCTTTGGGAAGCAGTGGGAGCGGAGAAAAAAGCACCCTGGGACATCTCGATGATTTGGTGTTCGAGTCTTGGTCTTCCCTGTGATTCTCTGAACAAGTCGAGTACAATCTCCCAGGCCCTCTGTCATCGTGGGCGAAACACGGACACGACCCGTCTGTGTGTCTTGGACCCGGCCACGAGTCCCCAGCACAGACGGCGGCCCCGACAGCTGCCTCGGTTGCCCTTCGTCATCCTCACCGTCATCGCTGCCGCGTCACTGTCCACATCAGCCATGTCACCACGGTGCTGTCTCCACTGCGAATTCACTTGGGCGGTGCAGGATGTTATCACACAAGGGAAAAGCGACGCTCTCTGCGGCGGTTCACAGATTTCGGCAGCAAACGTGTTCCAAGTGTCTACTCCACTAGACATACGAGAGCTAGAACTGAGTGTGGGGAAGACAGAGGGGGGAAAAGCAAGGGGCTCAACTGCTGGGAGGAGTGGATGTGACATTATGAGGGCAAAACGAAAGGAACTATCCATTTTTCCAAGCACCAGGGGATTTCGGAGAAGGATGATGCTGATGCGAGCTGGTGTGGTCAAAGACAACTTCGAGGGGGAGGCTGAAGCGGGAGTGTGCCCGGCAGGAGAGGGAGGGGGCAGGCTCGGCTGCGGGAAGGCCGAGAAGGATGAGGGTCCGGAGTGGGGACCCGAGGCCGGGCAGCACCGCGTGAGGACAGGGCCCTGGTGGTCCTGAGGCATCCAGGCAGGGCAGATGGAGACAGGAGAAGTGTCTGGCTGGCCGGGTTGTAGGGAATGCTAAGGCCGCCGGAGGCATCCTTCTGGTAGTAGGGAGCCATGGCAGGTTCTTCAGTAGAGGGAGGGCTTCAGAAGTTGAACTAGAGGAAGAATAAGGTTCAATGTTTCATGATTGCGAGCACTGGACTGGGAAGATCCAAATCCCAGCTCTGCCTCTCACCATTCTCTTGAACTTGGGCCCCAGGGGCCTCTGCGTGCTCGCACGTAAAGTAAATCTAATAAAAATACATACCTCAAAGGGTCGTGGAGAGAGCTAGTCGAGATCATACACATAAAGCTCTTAATCCCTTAAGCTGTAAGTGCTTGATAAATGTTAGCTGCTATTATTAGGGTATTTAGTAAGAAGTGGAAATAGAACAAAAACCAAAGCACCCAACTAGGAGATTATTTCTGGAGTCCAGCTGGGAGGAAACTCCACTTTGATTCTGGGCAGTTGAAGGGAAGAAGAAGGATTGGAAAGAGGAGAAGGAAGTCTTGACTGTCTTCAGGAAAGAGAGACCTGGAGCATTCTTTCTTCTTCTGTATTTGCCCTGTCTCTTTACCTTCTTGACCACAGCGGAGTAAGACAAAGACCGAAGAAGTGTGCGTATTCCTTGGAATTTCTTCTATCTTAAGCATGAAGCATATTGATAAAATGTCTGACAAGTAGACGAACACATAAAACTGAGCAGGGAGACAGAGAGTCAGCTTCTCACCAGGGAACTGCCATCCACTTCCTGTGCACCACCTAGCAGTGATCTTGAGAGGTTCCCTGCCTGTGAGCACTGGTGTCTAACAGTGCTTCCCACGTTGCTTTCAGGGAATCCTAAGCAGAGTGCCCGCAGAACTCAAGGTTCAATAAACTTATGGCGTGTTCTAATTGTAATTTCTTCCTGAAGACGTCCCATCCGCATATTAACAGCTCTGGAAATTCCTGCAATTATGCTCTTCCAAACACCTCGCAACTTGCTTGACTAGGGGGCATATAATTATCCCGTAGAGTCGCGCCAAGGATCCATCAACTGGGAAGCCCTGGGTCAGGCTTTTCTGAAGCTTCTAGCCCTAGTATACCTCTGTTTGTGGTTGTAAACAGCTCTTGGTGCGACGGGGACGGAAGAAGTCGCCAGTGTAGAGCTCCTCTCTGCTGACTCTGCATGTCACCCCTGCCAGTGAGGGGCAGAGAACATTTACTACTTCCAGAGCTAAAAGGCAAGAGCGCTGGAGGCAAAGCTTAATTGTGGTTTTTAAAAGGGGAACGCAAGTCCTTCCCTGCAAATGTCAAATGCATCCTGCAGATAATTTTTTTTATTATGGAAGGTCTCTGTCTAGGGCAGTTTTCAAAACCTAGGCGGTCGGGTGAAAGGGGGCATGTTTCTCATTTCTTTCCATCTCCCCAGGTAATGGCACTCTTGAGTGAGTTGCTTAGCTGCTTCTGCTGCCAGGCTATTAACCTACACACACTCTTGCTGAGCATTCAGTTAGCTCGGGGAAGGAACTCGGAGGTCCAGGCCTTCCCTCTGATGAGCAGCTGCTACTGATATTCCTTCCCTTCACCCTTGCTCCAAGGGCTATTCGTTTTTTAAATGAGAAGTAGGCGGTGAGAGAAGACCCCCCCACCCCAAGAAGATAAAGCAAACGGGCTTCACTGTGTCCTGAGAGCGAGGAAGGAAAGAGAGTGACAGAACAGATGTCTGTGAAGGCCAAAGAGTTTAGGCAGGAAGGGGCTGCTTGCTCTCATCAGGAAACGGAAACGAACTCCTGAGGACAGACGGGAGGTGAGGAAGGATGTTGGGAGGTGAAATCTGAAGAGCGAAAAGGAGACATCGACGAAGATCAGTTGAAAGACCGGAGGGAGGGAGGGAGGGAGGGAGGGTGGAGAGCACGTCTGCAACTCAGCGGACCACGGACTGTGTTGCAGCGTGACGAGTTTGGAGTCACAGCAAAGCTGTTAGAAGACGTCCCTCTCAGCACGGTGGGCCCGAAGCTAGTCCGACACACCAACTGCAGACACGCCAACGATTGTGCTATTGAATGTGTCATCAGAATCTCTGTGCTTGGGGGGCACATACGTTATCTTGTTTTTTTCTCTTGTGAATCCTGTGAGCTAAGTATCATCGTTGTCATTTTGCGTACGAGGAAACTGAGGCTCGTTTTCCCAGTTTATTGAAACTGGCCCCAACAGCGATAAGACTTACGACTATTTTATGAACTGGCAAGTGGCAAAAACCGTGGCTCTTGTAGGAGGAAGACGTACAGAAGGTGCAGAAAAGTTAGAAAGCATGGGGGAGACGGTGTCACTCGGCAGCTCTGGAGGAGAGCTGGGTGATGAAGCCGGGCCTGCGGAATCTCGGCCCCACGCTCCTGCAGCCACCAGCCCAGCCGCTGCTTCCCCATTCCACCTGCCCGCCCTGGGTCCTGCTGCTCCCAGGACTCAGCCTCCTCTCCGGCTCCCAGTCCTGCTCCAGCGCGGGCGCTAACGTTTGTCTCCTCCTCTCACCGCCGTGTGGCATCGCTTCCCCCTCTCCTCGCTTGACACCACTTTGGGGCAGAACCCTGGACTGGATGGTGGTTAAAGTAGAACCAGGCCCCCCAAAACCTGGAGAGGAAAGTAAAGTTGAGTGGGGAGCGACATTAGAGAAGGCGATCATTAAACAGTCACCTCCATACTTAAATATAAGTATTTATATTATACTTAGGTATATAAGTACACTTGTATGCTTAACTCTCTTTACGTCTTAAATGTAGACACTAGGACATTTTAGCTGCACATCAGTGGATTATGCTTGGGCTCCCCACAGCTACATTTCATTGGTCCTGTCAGTCAAAAATCCCATCCCTGGGTGGGGCATAGAAACGGTTTACATAAGGCCTCATGGGGATGCTCGTGTCTTTACTTCACGTTCAGAGAGCTGGCTCACGCACAAACACAATTCTCCTTAACATGTGCTGATAATTTGGTTGTGAATTAGTTTAGCAAAATAGCTTAAATCCCTTACTGGTTTCTAGCTCTTGGCACTTCTTGGGTATGAGAGTTTTGACAGATTTAGAACTATCAGAGAAGCCCTAAGATTTGGGACAGGGAAGGAACTTTAAGTCTGTGTTCATCTCTTATGTCCTGTACAATTCTATGAGCTTCTCTCCTCCTCCCTCCTCGTGGACCGAAAAATCTGATTTTGGTGCTTAGGTGTCACCATCTTCTTCTGCTGGTGCTATAGAAATGTCGTGGGGGCACTGAAGAGGTCAAAGGCAATCCAGCAGACCCCTCCCGCCAACTCCCTTTGTGGTCGTGAGCACTCGAGAGTGTGACTCTTTAAGCCTCAAGGTTTCCACCTATAAAACGGGACTGGTCATGGCATTGCCTAATGGCACAAGGCATATGAGATGTCCGCATGTGACCGGTGATCCATACGTGTCACTTACTGCTTTCACTTCTTACTTGGAATTGGAACAAAGGACCCCAGGGGTAGATGCCCCAGAGCTGTATGAGACGAGGGTTGAGGGTCTTCATTATACAGCAATTTGGGGAACTATTAAACTCTTCTGTTTGTAGAAGCCACTTGAATATGGTTGAATCCAGCCATCTTTGATTTGGAAGCATTTGAACTAACGCCTGATTTTCCTCCTCTCCCAAGCCCCGCCCCACCGCTGTGCTGTCATTTCAGCCAGGCATGGGAGGGAACTCCTTGTGCTCCTTGCGCGGTCATTCTCAGCACCTATGCCATGTGCCCTTGGCCATCAGGCTCCCACCTTGCCGGGTCACTGCAGCAGTGTCCTCTGCGTCGTGAAGGGCCTCCTCATCCACACGGCAGTCTTTCCTAAGAGACACCCTGCCCGTCCCCCGGTGAGCTGGCTCATCCAGGGTCCCAGGGGACTCAGGCTCAGATGGATATCTTCGGCAAGTCTTTTAGGAGAGCCTGTGGGAGCATGGCGTTCAATATGCCTTGAGAGTTGAGCAATGTTTTCTTATTCCAATATCTGTTGATGATCTACTGTATGCGAAACAATCTACTTGGTTCTTGCCGTCTATTACCTACACGAATTCTCACATCAGCTTGCAAGGTGATTCTTGGCAGCCTCCTTTGTGTTGGGGCGGTTGAAGGAAGAATATTTCCAGAAGACAAGGCAGATGAACTTGCAGCCTGTGCTTTTTGTCCTAAGAGGCTCCTGCCTCTCTCCCTTTGGGAAGAAGCAGGAGTAGAATGCATCTCGATAACCACTACTCAGGCCTCACGGAGATGCCACAGGTCACAGGCTCAACTCGTAGACGGCCCTCACTTCAGACACTCACCACAAGCTATAGGGTCCCAGGCCATCCACACATCTGACCAACTGGCTTCATAGTTGGGGGTTCTTACTACTGCTTAAGCTTTGATATCTGCTAGAAGAGGTTGCAGAACTCAGGGAAGTACGCGACTTGCAATCGTAGTTTTCTCATAGCAAAAGGATAAAAATCGGAACCAGCAAAAAGGGGAAAGCATAGGACAAGGTCTGGAGGGTCCTATACCTGAAGCTTTCATGTCTTCAGGATGCATCACCCTCCCAGCATGTCCACGTCCATTGCCCACCAGAGGTGCTTAGCCAAGCCTCGGTGTCCAGAGTTTTATTGAAATCCAATTACATAGACATGATTGCATTATTCGCCACATGGTTGGACTTAATCTCCAGTCCTCCTCCTCTCCTAGGAGGTGAGGCTGGTATCACCTGGATGGGAGACCCTGCTCTCCAACCATAGGCTTGGTCTGTCCAGCATGGCTATATTCCATCCTGAAAGTCACCTCACTAACATAAGCTCAGATTAGGTATGATCCGACCACCCTGAGTAACAAAGACACTCCTCTCACTCCAAGGACTTGGAGGACACCACCCAGGAACTGGCTACCGAAGCCATCCAAATTCTTTATTATAAGACAGAAGATTTCTGCCCTTGTCCTGTTCATTAAGTTTATCTCATTCTTTGATATTCTAAGCAGGCTATAATTATTCTCCTTGACATCCCAAGCCAAATCTAAAAGGAACTTAAACTATCTAAAATACTGGATAAGTAGTGATACATTTTAAACTTTCCTTTCTTTGATCCCAGGAGGCTGAAAATGAATCAAAGCAGTGTTTGTATAATAGAGATATTCATAGGCAACTCGCTGAGAACAAAGCAGCAAGGAAAGCAGATTTATGTCCTTGCAATTCCAGGGCACCCTGCCTCCATGAGCACCAGAAGTGAGTGGAAGAAGGGCCTGGATTTCATGTTTGAGTTTCGATTCTTCTCCTGTGTCAAAGATGCGTATCAAAGCACCGATATAAGTGGTGTGGGAGGCAGTGCAGGGAAGGACCCCTGGTAGACAGCCTGTCTTAGAGCAGCTTATCAGCAATAGCAAACTCATTGTGACGAGACTCTTAGCACAGTGCAGTGGATACAAGCACAGACTTTGGCACAAGCCACGGAGATCATCCTGGCCCCTTGACTTCGTAGCATCCAGCATAGGCGGTTGTTTCAAATTTTCTGTGTTTGAGTTTCCTCCTCTCTGAAACGAGGCTACTGCAGAACGCATGTGGCCTAATGCATTTAGCACCGTGCTTGGAAGAACTAAATATTGAAAATGTTTGCTATTTTCATTTTTCTTTTTTTTTTTTTTGAATTGGAGTCTCACTCTGTCACCCAGATCGGAGTGCAGTGGCCGCTCCCGGCCACCGCAGCCTCGACCTGCCGGGCTCCGGCGATCCTTCCGCCTCAGCCTTCCGAGTAGCCGGAATTACAGGCGTGCGCTCCCACACCCGGCGGATTTTTTGATGTATTGTAGAGATGAGGTCTCGCTGCCCAGGCGGGTCTCGAACCCGCGGGCTCAGGCGATCCACTCAGCTCATTGTTTTTAAGTCTCTTTCCCACACTTGGAGCCTGGAGACTTGTTTCCAAACGACGTGCCTCGCCTTAGTCGCCAAGGAATCTTGGGTTCTGCACCGGTTCGTGGGGGCCGTGGGATGAGGTGGTTCGGAGGGTTTCCAAAAGTCTTTCTGTGGATCCCTGGGTCAGGTGGACTTGAGAGTGAGCGCGCACAGGCAGGATGCTGGGCAGCGAGGGTCCAGTCTGTCCTGCCTTCCTCCCTGCCAAGCGGGCCCTGTCCTTTTCTCAGCCACACTCCATTAAAAATCTGGAGTTTGCAGACTTGTTTCTCTTATCTTTCTCCATCCTCTCTCCTGAGACGCCCGACTGACCAGAAAAACAGTGAATCAATACATTCTTTGTTGTTGTCTCAGGTCTTCTTTTGCAGAAAATATTTGTCAACAAACTCCCTGAAAATATTATGTGAGGAGAGTTAGACACGGGTAGGAGTTATTAAGAAGATGAGCACATGCATACGGCCCTCGGCGTGATGAAAAAGTAGCACTTGAAGCCTGGGCTGCTTTTTCATTAAAATCCTCACTTTTCAATTGTCTGGCCTCTTAACTTGAGAGCCAGCCTGCTCAGCCCCCAGGGAGGTAATTAAGAAGAGAAAGACGTTCAGTCAGTTGAAGACTGAGCAGAGGGGCTGCCAGCTCTGTCTTGGACATGACACTGGATCTGAACCCCCCAGAGACATGAAGGGCCATGCTGCTGCACTACGGCCCCTTGGCCAGCAGCTTCCTCACAGAAGCCTGCAAGGGGCTCTCACTGCCCCTCTCGCCATGTGGGGCTGATCACAGCTGACAGCAGCAGCTCCTCCTGCTTCAGACGTCCCCAGCCACGCATCCGTTTCACAAAGGAAGTCCATCCGTGGACACTCATGCTCTCCTTTTGCAGGTGAGGAAACCGGGACTCACAAATTTGCTCGCTCAATGCAATAGGGCTTTCTTTATCTCACTGAGTTTTCTCTTTGTGGTCACACACACACAGCGAGAAAGAAATGATCTGCTCAGCTGGCAGTGTCCACCAGGGACTCGGAAGAGGAGAACTGGCAACACAGGACACTGACATTTGCTGTCATTGTCTTAGCGAGTGACTCCTCTTAGCAGAGAAAGTCTTGCCTCTTGAGTTAGATTTAGGGTTAGGGAGTTAAGAAATGTAAAAAGTGACAACGTGTAGGAATCTATTCCTGTCGACTGGACTCACATCCTGGACACTGACACAGGTACAGAGCCAAGGGGGCTAATTTCCAGACGTGCTAGAAACCAATACTGTGACACTGGATTTTTGAAAAAGAAAAGCTCTATAAAGCAAGTCAACTCACAAGGAAACAGGAGTGTCAAGCTCAAATCTGTCTCCCAATGCAGGCTTTAAGGCCATATCTTTATTAGAAAAGATTTGGGGGATGGATTCTGGGATCAGTAAGTGGTTCATGGGAAGAAAGAAGAGATCTGGAAAGTCCTCGGCCAAGCGCTGTGATCTCTTCCTGCCACCTCACGGATCACAGGTGAAAATTCAGGGGGAGTTGGCATGAAACACGTGGTGGAAATTGAGGCTGTGACTCCAGCACGTTGGTTCCACACAAGTTCCAGTCGGCCATCTTGGTTCTGATGGATTTCATTCAGTCGGTTCCTTCTTGATCTCACAAGCAGAGGGAGTTTCAGCCTTTCTTCTCAGACATCCTCTTCGTTACTGGTTTCTTACTCTTCGGGCACAGGTTCTGTTTCAGTTTTTCAGTTCTTTCCTTAGTCTGCTGTCCTGTGAGCTCAAGGATTTAGGCATGGGTTTGTTTTTGGTTTTCTCTCTGAGGCATTGTCGCAGCACGGCCAGCCATGACCTCCCTGGGGGTTGCGCAGAACCTCGACTCCACACCCACTTAGCGCCTCTTTGGGCCGCCTGACCGTTGGCCTGGCCAAGGATGCCAGCAGCTCACTCGTCCCTCTCCTTGTTGCTGTGAAAGATAAGGTAAGTGGAGCCACTCATCCCTTTGTGCTTGTTGATCAGAAATGAGAGTGCAGTGAGTGTCCAGACAGGCCAAGTGGTAAGGGGTGGTGGCTGTATTTAACAGCAGTTCTTTATCTGGCAGAATTGTACAGAAAACACAGCTCTGGTGATAGCTGCAGGTCAGAATCTCCTAACATGAATTCCGGGCTGGATGCCCAAGACTCTGGCTGCCTGTTTTGCTACCTTTATGGGGGTAGAAACATAAGGCTTTTAAAACATCGTGGTGGCTTTCATCCACATCTAGAAATTATCTGACGTACCTCTAATGCAAGAAGTGAAACCTAAATCTCCTCCACTTGAATGTAGGCTGGTCTTGGGGAGTCCCTCCTGCTGAGCAGAATGTGGTGTCACTGGGTGATGTCCAAGGCTAGGCCACAGAAGGACAGCTTCCATCTGACTTTTCTCCCTTGCGATGTTTCCCCACAGAGCCTGGCCACCATGCTTGGAGATGCCCTGGCCACACAGAGAAGCCCTGTGTAGATGTTCTGGCCACCAGTCCCTCTGAGATGCCATTAGCATTAATGAGCCAAGTGAGGGATCCTTCAAGGTGATTCCATCCAGACACCATTCAACTTTAACTGCTTGAGAGACCCTGAGAGAGAGCCACACACTGTCCACAGAACTGTGAGAGAGAACAACAAACAACCACTGTTTTCCAAGACACTTGGTTTGGGCAGCAGGGTTAGAAAAAGGAGTGTTTGAAGGCCACGTGGCTGATCATATCACGTGCAGAGATATGTGCCCTATTTCTGCTCAGGAGTATTCTTTCAGGTAAATGTAATAATTTGTTTGTAGTTAAAATAGAGTTGGTTACTCGGAAGGCTGAGGCTGAAGGATCGCCGGAGCCCAGCAGGTCGAGGCTGCGGTGGCCGGGAGCGGCCCCTGCACTCCAGTCTGGGCGACAGAGTGAGACTCCGACTCAAAAAAAAAAAAAAGAGTTGGTTAAGACTGTTTATTCTTACTTTTCCCATCTGAGGGGATACTGAACCCCCACAAGGTCAGTGGTGGGGGAGGGGGACGGGAAGTGCCAGCAACCTCAGCTGAGGCCTAACCCTTTACCCTCTGCGTGACTCAGGATGACAATGTTGGTCTTGGATCAGAAATCTCTGCCAGGCCACACTGAGTGTGGAGGTGAGTGGAGAGGTGAGGCCAGGGTCCTGGCTGCCTTCCTGGAGTGGCAGGTCACCAGTGTGTCTGGAAGCAGACAGCAGAGAACAGAAGGCACTGCCTCACGGTCAGGAAGAAAGAAACTCTGGCTCTAGTTGTGCCCAGTGTTTCCCTCAAGTTCGAGATGTCCTAGGAGTAGTGGGGGGAAGTGGATGGGAGTCCAGCCCCCTGCAGCGCTGGCCAAGGCCACGCCCCAGAACAGACGGGGTTTGGGACTCACACTGCAGCGTGTCACGTTCTACGCGGAGGCACGGGCCTTCCGTGGAGCCTGCAGACGTGTGCTTGGAATTTGGTTTATTCTAGGAAAAGAAAAACGTCCCTACAGGGAAAGCCTGATACATGTGAACGTTATTCAAAATAGCAAAAAGTTAGAAACAGCACAAGTGTCTATCAGTAAGAGAGTAAACAAACAAATTGCAGTTGAATCATATAATAAAATACTACTCCGACATTAAAAGGAAGAAACTACCCATACAGGCAACAATATCAAAGTCTCAAGAGCCTAACACTAAATAAAGGAAGCCTTACACAGATGGCTACACACAGTGTAACTAATTGTACGTGAGGTTCTGAATAGGCAAAACGTTCTTTGTTCTGAAAACAGTCATAAACATGGGGCACGGCCTCCGTGGGGATGAGAGTGAGGACGGGTGTGTGGGGTAGGGGACACTTTCTGGGCTGGGGTCATGTTCTGTATCTTGAAGAGGACGTGGCTTCCACAGGTGTGTGCCTTTTACAGGACTCATGCGATGGGACACTTCAGATCTGTGAATTCCACTGCATGTAAATTTCGCCTATGGCAACAAGAACCATAAACACATACAGAGGGCTGGCTAAGGATACACATGCTGAAGCGTTTGGGAGGATCTATCAGGATGGCTGCAATTTTCTCTGAAAAGGATTCATAGTCGGGCATGGTAGTGCACACCTGTAGTTCCGGCTACTGGGAAGGGTGAGGCAGGAGGATTGCCTGAGCCCAGCAGGTCAAGGCTGCAGTGACCAGGAGTGTGCCATTGCATTCCAGCCTGGGCGACAGAGTGAGACTCCACTCCAACTAAAAAGAAGAAAGGATCAGAACAGGATGATTTGATGGATAGATATAAATTTATGAAAACAAATAAAGCAAAATGCAAATTGTGAACCTTAGGTGATGGATAATGCTGTGGTTTAAATTTTTGTGTGTTGGAAACTTAATCCCTGAATTCATATGTTGACTGCAGATAGGGCCTTTGAGACATAATTAGGATTAAAGAAGTTTATCATGATGGGACCCCCATGATGGGAGTGGTCACTTCATAAGAAGACAGAGGGACCTAAGCATGCTTTTGTCCTCTCACTAGGATGCTTTCGGCCCTATTTGATGCGGCGCGAGGGCCTCACCAGAAGTTGACCAGATGCAGACACCTGGTCTTGGGCTTCCCAGCCTCCAGAATGATAAGAAATATATTTATTTTCTGTATAAATTATCCAGTCTCAGGATTCAGTTTAGCAACAGAAAATTCATTAAGACCAAAAGTAGATACCAAGAAGTGTCGTTGCTACTGTAAATGCCTACAAATTTAGAAGTTGCTTTGCAACTGACTCATAAGTAAAGACTGGAAGAATTTAGAGGAGCAGGCTAGTAAAAGCCTGTATTCCCATGAATGGAACATTAAGAGTGATTTGGGTGACAATCCAGAAGACCTCAAAATGAGGGAGAGCCTGACTCTCTCCTTAGAGATGACTTAAGCCGCCACGACCAAAATGTTGGTAGAAATATGGACAGTAAAGGCCATTCTGCTGAGGTGTCAGATGGAAATAGAGAACAAGGTATTGGAAACTGGATGAAAGGTCATCCTTTTATACAATTCCAAAAACGTTGGCAGAATTGTGTCCATGCCTGAGTTTTATGTAAGGCAGAACTGAAGAGCAATGAACCATGATATCTGGTAGAAAAAAATATCTGAACAGCAAAGCATTCAGAGTGTAATGTGGCTACTTTCAACTGTATACCGTGAGATATGGGAGCAAAGAAAGAACTTCAAGATGTAATTCATAATTAGAAAAAGAAACAGCAAAAAGATTTGGAAAATTTGTGGCCTGGGCATGTCATAAAGAACAAAAGAATATTTTCAGTAGAGGAAGCGAAGGTCATGGCCAAGTCATTTATTGTTAAGAAGATTAGAATGAATAGAATACACCCAAAGGTTATTTATGAAAACAATGGAAGAAAAACTCTGAAGGCGGTTCAGACATCTCTGAGGCTGTTCCTCCCATCACAGGCCCAGAGCTCTAGGAGAGCAGAATGATTCCAGGGAATATGCTACTGCCCAAGGTTGCCTCTAGTTTCTGCTCCCTGCATTACGATGAGGCACTCCTTGGCTCCTCAGCTGTAGTTCAAGTGAGCCCAGGTGCAGCTCGACCCACCACGCTGGGAGGTGCACGTCATAAATCTTGGTGAAGTCCATGTGGTGTTAATTCTGCAGGTATGCAGAATGCAAGAGTTATGGAGGCATGGCAGCCTCCACCTAGATTTCAGAGGATGCACTGAATGGTCTGGTGAACTGGGAAGAGACTTGTCACAAGCCTCTACTAGGACAATGCTTAATGGGCTCACAGGGACAGGACTGCCCCCAAGACCCCTTAACTGGAGAGCTTCCGGTATGCAACTTTACTTTTGGATTGCTAAAGTGTGGACTGAGCCCAGCACAGCCATGTGGCGGTGGGTCTGCATGAGGCCTTGGGGGCCCAACCCCTCCACTGTGTGTCCAGGGGCAGCACAAGGAGTGAAAGATTATTCTGGAGTCTTAAGACTTAATGTTGTTCTCCCAGTTAAGTTTCGAACTTACTTGGGATCAGTTACCTCTTTCTTTTTTCCTTTGCTCTCTTTTGGAGTGGGGATGTCTATCCTATCTATTCCTGTCCCACCACTGGATTTTGGAAGCAGATATTTTGTTTTTAATTAAAAGGTTCGCAGCTGGATGAAATTTTCCATGGAATGAATCGTACCTTGAGTCTCACACATTTCTGATTATGTCTGATTTAGGTGAGACTCTGCACTTTGGTCTTTGGGGTTGGTGCTAGAATGAGTTAAGACTTTGGGGCTACTAGAATGGAATAAACGTATTTTGCATGTGAGAAGAACATGAATGTTAGGAGCCAGGGGCCCAATGCTGTGGTTTGAATGTGTCCCCCGAAGTTCATGTGTCAGAAACTTAATCTGAATTAACATGTTGATTGGAGGTAGGGCCTTTGGGACATACTTAGGATCAAATAAGTTCATCAGGATGGGGTCCCCATGATAAGACTGGTGTCTTTATAGGAAGAGGAAGAGATACCTGAGTTGACATGTATGTTCTTGCTGTCTCATTATGTGACATTTTCCACTTGTCAAGAGATGGCAGGAAGGCCCTCACCAGATGCCACCACCCTGGTCCTGGACTTCCCAGTCTTCAGTATCACGAGCTAAACGAATTTCTCTTCGTTGTAAATCATGCGGTCTGTGAGATTCTGTTACAGCTACATAACATGAATCAAGACAACCATGCAGGTGTTCACTTTCAAGTTATTTCTAATTTTCTATTTGAAAGTTTTTGGAATTAAAGTTGGAAAACGAGGTGGGGAGCCCAAGCTTAGGATGCTCCCCTCCCCCACTGCTGGTATATTTTGGGGAAACGAGTAAGGGCTTTTTGGAAAAGTTCTGAAAAGAGAGGAATTTTGGGCATGAAATGTGGGGGACTGGCGGCCAGTTCTCAGCACTCCTTGTGCATCACAGGCTTGTGCTAGGCTGTGGAGAGGAGGGTGTGCTTTCGCTTTGTGTCCCTTGTATTACAATGAGCTCTCCTGCAAAGAGCCTGAGAGGCAGTGACTTCTGAATCCACACTCAGGTGGTGGAAGACAGAAGTCATAGGCCACTACTGCCCCAGCATCGGCCCTGCACCCGTGCGGGGGGACTGGCAGGTCCAGGCTGTCCTCCACGGGCTGAGGGAACAGCGTGGAATCACAAGGAGGGCGCCTGCATTCTGTGCCCAGGTACTAAAGGAGAACAAGAAAGCTAAATTCTAAATCAACAAAAGGGGGGGAGGGGCAATTATTCAGGCGTTTCTAACCACGCCTTTGTGTAGGCTTGTTTTATAAACCAGAAAGTTACACTCATATGACAGATCCTAAATGGGGAAATCAACTGAAAATCCTTCAGCGATTTATTTTCGTTATGCTCTAAACCAAATGTCTGTGCTCATTAAACAGACTGGCTGTGTGATCACTTGTCTTAGACTCTGGTCCCACCGTCATGGCACCGGGACGACTGATCCTTGATGTTGTTGGCTGTGGGAAAGGGACAGTGTCAGCTCAGCTCTGGCATCTGCCCAGCGCCGACCTGTCCCCAGAGAGGCTGGAGTTGGGCGAGGGCCTCACACCAGGCTCTGCTCGCGGGCTCTTCCTCCCCTCCCAACGCTCTGCCATGACCGCATTCACGGGGCTGGATGCAGGCCAGCCTATGACTGCCCACAGTGGGGTTCCAGCCCCCAGCGGCCAGGCCCACCCGTGGGGCCGGGACCACCGACAATCACCAGAGCAGGGTGGAGTCTGCACCCAGTGCCCACGGCCCCTTGCTCCTGCCTGTCACCCCTGCAGTCTGAGGGCTGTCTGCTCACCGGCAGGAGCTCCAGCCCGGAGCTGAACTTGGATTCGAACTGCAGCTCCGCACTGGCTGTTCTTACCATCTCTTACAAGAGATGAAGTCAGTGCCTCAGGCTGTTGAAGCGAGGGCGCAAGGAGGAGGGAACACCGAGGGCCACATGTTCTAGTTATAGTGGTAACAGCAAACACAAACAGAATACAGATAACAATAGGTAATAACAATGCGAGAAACAACGCCGGTCACTTCCGAGTCTTTACTGGGGACCAGTCGCCATTCCACGTTGATTGCATTCCTTGTCCCCTTCAACCCGTGAGGGAAGCCCTCGGCCGGTCCTCGCGTGCGGGCGGGCCTGGCCGAGTGGCGGGGCCCTCTTCTCCAGCCCCGCTCCCTGGGAGGGAGAACGGGGTGAATCATCTGACCGACACACGTGGGAGCAGACCCCGAGTGCGTCTGCTTCTCCTTCTCGTCTCTCGGCGTCGGCCCCTGGGGAGCCGCCGCTCGTCTCTGCCCCCTTATGCGTGGACGCCCAGGCACAGGCTCTGCCCCAGGAAGGGAGGCCCGGAGCTGTCTCCTCCTTGCCTGTGACCGAGCGGGCTGGGCCCGCCTGGGATTCAGCCGAGAAAGTCTCGCACTGACAAGCCCGTTTACTGCCGGCTGGCACTCCAGCATCCCCTGCCCGGAGGAGACCCGAGGGAGGAGATCCGCCCCAAGGGAGCAAGTGGAAGGGTGGGGTGAGCCCTGCAGCAGCAGCAAACGACGTCCTAAAGGCAACAGGACTGGGGCTGGGCCTTGCTGGGCAGCGGGTGCTTTATAAGTGGATGATTCCAAGCCATTTATGAGGGAGATCCTCCCCTCCACGGCAGGGGCTGGCCCGGCCGTGTGGCTCCCTGCCAGGCGAGATCCAGCCCAGCTGTGTGGCTCACTGCCAGGCGAGATCCAGCCAGAAGAACGGAGACCCTCACAGTGATCTTCCCAGGAGACGGAGGGTGGGCGTTAGGAGGTGCCCGTGCTTTCCCTTCCACCTCTTCATGCCCTTCTGAGCCGAAAGGGCCCCTTTCAATGACAGGACGAAGCTGTGCTCTCTGCCTCCCATATCGCTGCCTCCCATATCGCTGCCTCCCGGACGCCTCGTTCTTTGGAGGTGCCCGCCAGGAGCTCCAGGGCAGCCAGAAGTTCCAGAAGGTTCACCGCAGGGGTTTTAGAAACAGAGCAGGAGAGACCTGACGATTTCTATTCATTTTCCTTCGTTTCACTGTGTCCTCTTTCTTATTACATCAGAAATATATAGAGGATAATCTAATGAGCACCAAGTACCCACCACCAGCCTTCGCAAGTGTGAATCCGTTTTCTGTTAGCTTCCGATTTTTAAGAAATGAAGTAAGCCGAGAGCCTTGCATGCCTCTCTGAGGGCATCCCTGTCCCTCACCCAGAGGCAGGAACTTTTGTGAGTTTAGTGTCAAAGAGCAATAAAACACTTTCCTGCATATTTTCTTATCCTCAAAACATAAAGGGCTAATTTGCCATTTTAGAATGTCTAAATATACAGCAAATATACAGCATGATACTCTAAGTATTATGATGCAATTTGTTTTCACAGAATAGAATATTCTTGAAAATTAAATGATTGATAGATGTGTTAGGGTGAAATATCTGAAATCACTGTTGTTGTAGGCTTAAAACAATCAAATATTGGCTTTTGTATATCACTTAACCCAACAGGTCTAGTTAATCAATTTTAACCCTACACAGCTTATATCGTATGGATATATCAATGCATTAAGACGTTTTAATGCTGATGGTCATTTAGGGTATATTTAGTTGTTCCCATTACGTTTCTACTGTGATTATTATCTCTGTCAACTGAGGAACATTAACTTAGGAGTATTCTTGACCTGCACTGTATCGCTGGCCTCATATGGCTACTTACGTGAATTAGAATTAAACTTAGGTAGCATTCAACATTCAGGTCCTCAGGCAGACAGCTGGTCACACTTAAATACTGGATAACCACACATGGCCAATGGCCACTGAGCTGCCGAAGAATATTTCCATGTCACGGAAGGTACGACTGACCAGTGCTTTTCAGAGAACGAGCACTAACTTCTGTTTTTCTTGATGCTCTCATTTTACTGGTTTCTGATCGCATGTATCTTTATTTCTTTCACTGTAACTTACATTGTTAAAAAATCGTTTCTTGAATGCAGCTGCTTAGCGCCCTAACCAGCAGTGCTCGCCATGACTACGCACGCGTGTGAGACAGCGGCCTTCCGAGCCCTGCTCCGCTGCATCCCGCACGTTTCCGAGCGGCGCGTCAGCCTCCCGTCGCTCAGCAAGGACGGGCCTGGTGCCTGCGGCGGGCGCCGGGCTTGCGCTGGGTGCTGAGGCCACGGCAGTGAACGACGAGGTCCCACGCCCGTCTTCCCAGCGCCCGTGGGGAACCAGACCGCGACGCGAGGGGCCGCGCGCGCGCTGGGGGAGGCGGAGTCCCTCTCGGAGAGGCAGCGGCACAGCGCCTGGGTGACGCGGGGCCGCAGCGGGGCCGGGAGGTCAGGGCGACCGGGCACAGGCCGGAGGGAGGGGTGGGGCGAGGCCGCGGCGGGTGCGGGGCTCGGGAGGCGGGCCGTGCCGCCACCCGTGGGGAGCAGCAGCGGCCGCGCCGGTCCCGGGAGGGCGGGCGCGTCTCCGGAGCCTCCGGCCCCGCGGGGCCTTCGGGCTTTCCGCTCGGCGGGCCGAGGGGCGGCGGGGAAAGCGGAGCGCAGGAGCGCGGCCGGTTGCTTTCCGCGTCGAGGGCCTCGTCCCGAAGGCCACGTTGAGGGGGGCCCGCGGGGGCGAGCGCGGGCCGCCCGGCCAGGCCCGGAGGGAAACCGCGGGAGAGGCCGCCCCGCAGGCCGGGCAGGGCCGGAGCCGCCGCCATTCGCTGGAGGGCAGACGGAGCGTGAGGGCGGGAGGCCTCCTTCAGGCCTCCAGGCCCGGGGCCCGAGCAGCGAGAAGGACGGGTCGCCCGGCCCGGAGCGGGGAGTCTGGACGTGCGGGGCTGGGGCGCGGGGGCAGCTGCGTCTGGGGGCGGGCTCGGGCGCTGGCGTGCACGTCGGGATGGTCCCGCGGAGGGAGCGGAGGCCGCTGCGCCGCCGGTCTGCTTCCCAGGCCCCCTGCGCGAAGAGGTCGGGGGAAGGGGAGGGCCCGGCAGGGGAGACCCAGAGGTGGCTGCTGGAGCCTGGTGCTCCGAAGCAAGGGACGCCTTTCCGGAACGGCCAAGGGGAAAAGCACTCGGGGCTTCCGGGACGGCGCCAGGAACGCCGCTCTCGCGCCCAGCCTGGCTGCTGAAACAGCCGGTGTAACCCGAAACCAGTTTCCCCTCAGGACTGCTGAAACCACCTGCTGGGACTCCAAGACTACGCTTTTCCTTGCTCATTCACGCATCAGAGCTTACGAGCTCCCTAGAGAGTTAACAGTGCCAAGGAACATTTTTTTTTTTCAAAACAAGATGCAACATTTCTCCTTTCTGTTAAACCTCCAGCCTCCTCTTTGTTCTTTGGACATCCCAAAGACCAGCCAGTCTGCGTGCATTCCCCCAGTTACAATTCTTGCATCCCATATAAAACATTTTAAAGTTAGAGATTCATATTTATGTTTTATTTGACATCAACACCATCTTATTATGAGCTGCTTTTCCTGACATTTCTGAGAGTCTTCCTTTCCTGCTTTCTACTAGATTGATTAAGGTTTTTATAATTATCTTATAACTTCTACTGGCTTAGTAAGTATAAATCTTCATTTTGTCCTTTTTGTGGTCATACTTAAACTTCGAGGATGTGTACTTCATTTCAAAATGTCTAAAACTGATTTATAATTTCCACCTTTAGTAAAAAAAAAGAATTTTGAAAGCTGTTTCTTGAAACTCATTACTCATCCATTTTGTATATTCTTACATCATATTTTTAATTCCACCTTGTTTCTATAGCTAATTCTTTCTTTTCTTTTTTTTTTTTTTGAGTTGGAGTCACTCTGTCGCCCAGACTGGAGTGCAGTGGCCGCTCCCAGCCACCACAGCCTCAACCTGCTGGGCTCCGGTGATCTTCCGCCTCCGCCTTCCGAGTAACCGGAATTACAGGCATGCGCTACCACACCCAGCTGATTTTTTGACTTATTGTAGAGATGAGGTCTCGTTGCCGCAGGCTCAGGCAATCCACTCACCTCAGCCTCCCAAAGGCGTGGGATTACAGGCTCTCTTGACCACTTTTTCTCTGTTTTCTTATTTATCCTGGCTCTCTATTCAGGACTTAGTTTCTTTCTCCATGAGGCATATACTTTATTAGTTTTTTCATTTTATTACTAGTTAACTTAGTGTCTTCTGAAAAAAAAAATCTGCATTTCAGTGACCTTCAATTACTCGTGATCACCTTGTGGATACTGCCTTCTGGTTCCTGCTATTGTAAAAATAAGCCTTCTGTTAGTCTGCACGTCATTCCTCTGTAGATACTCTGGTGTGTGTTCTCTTGTGTTGCAACTTCATGACAGTGTTTCTTGATCTGGATTTGTTTTCATTCTCCTGCTTGCGGCTCATTGTGATTCCCACATATGTAGAGAAAACGAGAAGGTGTGTGTAGCTAGAAGAATGGCCACTGTGATTGAAAACCAAGTCCTGACTTCAGCTGCACCTGCCGTAATGCAATAGCATTATGGTTATCTCTTTTCTACTGAATACACTACTTTCTCTGGAAATTAAGATTCAGGCCATAACTTTCATTTTATCCACAAAGTGGAAGTTTGCCTGCAAGGTTAAGGAAAAAAAAATCTAATTAGGAGCTAAAGTTCGCTTTGGAGCATCCATGACCCTGGGAGATCGGCTATGGCGCTTGGTTGTCTTGCCAGCCTGACGCATAGCCAAACCAAGCCTGGCTACCCATCAGTCCTCACCGTTAGGGCACCTCCACTTTGATTTGATCGGCAAGAGCTGAAGGGAGACCTATTTGCTGTCTGTGAGGAGCATCTGACCTTCTTTCTTGCTCGAAAAGAAAGTGAAGACAAGCTCATAGTCAAGGTTGATCAAGATACAGCACTGGCTCAGAACAAGAGCTCCCTTAGTCCCTGGCTAGAAGGGGTGCCCATATTTCTGATCCTGACTTCATTTGGAATCTTAAGTTTGTCTTGATCCAAAGTATCCTATTCCTGTCATTGACCAAGCTGGCATCTGCTCTATCTGATTGGGAAAACTGCACTGCATTTTACAACTCAGTCTTATGAGTGTCTCAGCTATGAGTACCATACCTTAATTTTTAATTCTACCTTGTTTGTATAGCTGATTCTTTCTTAAGAAGTTATACTCTATCTTGACCACTTTTTCTCTGTTTTCTTATTTATCTTGGCTCTCTGTTCAGGACTTAGTTTCTTTCACCATGAAGCATATGTTTCTCCAAATCCCATTTTTTTCATAAATTATTAGTAGACAATAAAGTTTGCCCAAATTACTGGAGCATTATTTTATGTTTTAATAAGAGGTTCAGGGAAATTAACCACATTACCCGAGATCCCCAATTAGCAAGGTTTCAGCTCAGGTTTTACTCCATTTTCCAACATGCCTCTTCCTGCTCATTCTGCCTGGGAAAAGCTGGGAATGCGAGGACAAAAGCAAGGAGAAGAAACTTCATTCGATCGGTTAAAATGTGTTCAGCTGCAAGAAACAGAAAACCAACCTTTGTGATGGGCAGTGTAAGGGTTCATCAGTAAATTCATCAAGGACCCAATCTCCTTCAGGTGGGTGGGCTTTTCCCTCCCTCATTTTAATCACTTTGCAATTTCAAAGTAGCTGTGGCAACTCCATACTCCGTTTTCATCCCGGAATCCCAGGCACTCAGGAGCAAACACAGAGAAAATCTCTTCTTTTGTCGCAAAATGAAGACTTTTCCAGGAGCCTCAGAGGAGACTTCTTCTTACAGCTTACTGGCCAGAGCTCAGTGAGGGGAACCTTCTAGCCAAGGACCTGAGTCCAGACCCTTGCTGCTCCAAACGAAATTGGGTTTCTACCAGCAAGTAGGGGAATCACTTTGGAAGGCAACTACCCTGTGCCCAGTCACACAGTTCCCTCGGAAAGTTGAGCATGTGCGAGTTGCCTCCTAGAGGCATGTTTTGAGCGTGAGCTGATCTCTCCCACCAGTGACTCAGGATGCCGACTCCCCTGCATTACCGAAGGCTGCAGCACCCTTCCCCCTGCACATGCCCCTCACTGCATGCTGTAGGCTCCTGACCTGGCTCACGGATGCCTGACCCTCACAGAGCTTTTACTCACTCAGCAGCTCTGGCAGAAAGGCTGTTCTGCACGAAGCACTCCGGCAGACGTCTGAGGCTCTGTCATAAAAAGCCTTTAAATGAAAGTAGAAAACATAGCCAAGTCAATATGTTGCTATGGGTACTTAGAAGGAGGATCCCCATCCAAAAACACATTCTGTTTACCACCACCTAAAACCAAAAGTGGTCCACTGAGCCCCACATCACCATTTAGCTGCCACCCCCCTCTCGTTACTCGATTTCCCTTTTATGACAAATGTCTTCTCCTCCAAGTCTGAAATTCACTCTTCATTTTTTTCAACCAGGTGTCTTCTGCCTTCAGTTGTCAAAACTGCTGTCTTCGAGGTCACCAATCACTTGTAAGATCATAAAGTCAATAGACATTTGTCTGTCTTCACCGTCTTCCAGAAATGGTGGATATGAAGAAGGCGGGCATGCCCGTCAGAACAGCCTGCACAAAGAAGAGAGATGTGAGGGTTCCAGGAGAGTCTGAGGAACAGTAGAAAGGTGGGCTGGAGTGATGGATGATGTTTTAGAAAAGCATACACAGTGGGTTGGATGTGGATCTTTTTGGATGCCGCATTGGGCATCTGGATTTCATCCTACGAGTATGAAACATCTCTGAAAAATTGTACATGTGCTCTAAAAACTAAAGGCAAAAATCAACCCTTAATCACCTCCCACAACCTCCAAAAACAACCAAAAAAAGATTTTTTGTTTTTTGAGTCGGAGTCTCACTCTGCTGCCCAGACTGGAGTGCGGTGGCCGCTCCCGGCCACCGCAGCCTCGACCTGCTGGGCTCCAGCGATCCTTCCGCCTCAGCCTTCCAAGTAGCCGGAACTACAGGCGTGCGCTACCACGCCCGGCTGATTTTCTGATTTACTGTAGAGATGAGGTCTCGCTGCCCAGGCGGGTCTCGAACCCGCGGGCTCAGGCAGTCCACTCACCTCAGCCTCCCAAGGCACGGGATGACAGGCTGAGCCACCGAGCCCGGTTCAAAAAAAGATTTTAAAAAGAAAGAACAGCCGGGCTCAGTGGCTCAGCCTGTCATCCCGTGCCTTGGGAGGCTGAGGTGAGTGGACTGCCTGAGCCCGCGGGTTCGAGACCCGCCTGGGCAGCGAGACCTCATCTCTACAGTAAATCAGAAAATCAGCCGGGCGTGGTAGCGCACGCCTGTAGTTCCGGCTACTTGGAAGGCTGAGGCGGAAGGATCGCTGGAGCCCAGCAGGTCGAGGCTGCGGTGGCCGGGAGCGGCCACCGCACTCCAGTCTGGGCAGCAGAGTGAGACTCCGACTCAAAAAACAAAAAAAAAAAAGAAAAGAAAGACCAAAAAAGTAGATCACTGATTCTAAATAAAGAAAGGAAGAAGGCAGTTGGTGCTACCTGACTTTAAGACTTACTATAAAGCTTACAGTAAGCGTGGTATTCATGAAAAGAAAAGCAAGGGTCAATAGAGTCAAATAAAAAGCCCAGAAATGGATTTATATAAATACAGTCAACCAACCGTTGACAAAGGAGCAGAGGCAATTTGATAGAAATTTCAGGAGAGGCTTTTCAACAAATGATGCTGGAACAACCGAACAGCCACATACCTAAATAAACAAATAAACAAGTAAAACTAAAGATAGACTTTTCACTTTTCATGAACATTTACTTAACATGATTCGTAGACACAAATTTAAAACACATAACTATAAAATTCCTAACAGAGTACATAGAAGGAAATCCAGGTGACCTTGGGTTTGACATTTTGGTGCAAAAAACACTGATAAGCTTGACTTCAATAAAGTTAAAAAACTTCTGAACTATGAAATATATGGTTGAGAGGATAAAAAGATAAACCACAGACTGGGAAAAAATATAATCAAAACACAAATCTGATAAAGAACTAAAATTTAGAATACACAACTCTTAAAGTCAACAATAAGAATACAAATTACCCACACAACTAAAAATGGGCAAAATATCTGAAGAGACACCTCACTGTACAAGATATAGATGACAATTAAGCACATGAAAAGATGCTCAACACCATATGCCACTGGAAATTTTAAGTTAAAAAAACAGCAAGGAAACTACTCTTTATGATATTGTAATGGAAGATATGACATTATGCATTTGTCAAAGCCATTATGAACTTGTGTTGTATAATTGTACAACACAAAAAAGAACCCTAACGTATGCTATAGACGTTGAGTAATAATATTTCAATATCTGTTCATCGACTGCAGAAATGTACCCCACTAATGGGGTATGTGAGAATTCTCTATACTCTGTATTTCTGCTCAGTTTTTCTGTAAAACTAAAACTTGTTTAAAAGGCAAAGTAGAAAAAGTAAAACTTATTTTTAATTTTTAAAAATCACTAATAACCCTTTGCACTATTTTTCTTTTCATAACACAATGTTGATGTTTTTCAGCTGTATTACTTTTTTGTCAGTTTCTTTGTTCAAATTTCATTTGTTGGAAAGCAATATCTTAAAGGAAAGATACCCTGATTTTGCTTTTTTTGCAACCCCCCCAAATACCTATTAAAAGGTCAAACATGGTAAATGAATTGAGTTAAGGCTTAAACCACAATTTAACAATAATGAAACTTTGAAATAAGATCATATTCTCCTTGGATACGAAGGCATTTTAGCCTTATGCTAGATGAAACTTTTAAGTTATCCAGTCTCCAATGAACATTTATTCCAGCTCATTGAAGCTGAATATTCAGAGAACTCACTGAATTAATTTGTGCAGGAATGGTATTTTTGAGAGACTCTGTTATAAATTCGAAAGCATGAGGACTCTGTAAGCATTTCAGACAAGAATATGCAAGCATATCAAGAATGCAGCATTTAATTTCTAAAAAAAAAGAGAATGTCTTTGTCTTCTTACTTTTTTGTGTATCAGTATAGTACATACAATTTTTTAATAAACCACCACATTTAGGAATCATGAAGGCATCGTCAGAGGTCATTTGTCTTATCTTCCACATTTTCAACATTACTGAACGCCCCAAATTAAATCTCCCACCTTATTAAATCTAGAGCATACCATTGCACAGGTTTCCATGGCCTCACAAAACCTGTCCCGCTTCATTCTGAGCACAGGTGTAGATCACACTTTCCAGCCTTTATAGGAGTTAGAGTAATCACATGATTCGAGTTTAGTCAAAGGATTATGAACAGAAACCACATGTGTTACTTCCAGGCTAAGTCCCTTCAAAGCTCCTGTGGCTGGCACTTCTATTTCCTTATGTACAAGGACATTTTAAAAGAAGGCGTTCAAAGATCTAGGATTGATGTGACCCCAGACTGAAAGGAACTTGGGCTTGAGGGGCCAAAATCCTGGAGAGAAGGGA
Organism: Cephalopachus bancanus; assembly: GCA_027257055.1. Classification (NCBI taxonomy): domain Eukaryota; kingdom Metazoa; phylum Chordata; class Mammalia; order Primates; family Tarsiidae; genus Cephalopachus; species Cephalopachus bancanus. The sequence goes on along the minus strand of JAPVLO010000252.1, from coordinate 749,303 downwards.
ATCTCTTTGAGATAGGTCTGGAGTTCTGGAGCTTAAGCCGATAAAAGAATGAGCAGCCCAGGATGAAGTCAAGCAGAAATAATGTGGTTTAGTAGATCCATCAGAGCCTTCCAAGATGAGCAGAACAAAATTAGAGTCAAGATTCGCCGAAGGTATCAGACCTCAGAGAAGAGGGAAGGGCAGGGAAGTTAGACCCACCCTCATGATGTTTACTGGTTCTCAAGCCATAACGCAAGAAGATCCTAAGAAGAGTAGCAGAAAGCAGTGGAAAATAGGAGAGTCAAAAAATCGAAGGGCCTCACTCCCTTGGTAGGCTTTATTCTGGCAGTAAGGGTGAACTAGAAATAGACCAGACTTTACAAAGACTACAAGCCAATTCCCAGACTGCTCAGACTCATACCGGGTCAGAGGGACCTGCCTCTGCCATAGCCACTCACCAGAGGACAGACTGAATCACAGCTGAGGAAATATAATATTATTTGGAGTTTCTTCGGTGTTTGATACACAGTGAGTGGCTTTTAATTTAACATTGTGAAGCACACACGCAGAACAGACCAAGAGAGAAAGCCAACAATGGAAATACAGCAAGGGAAAATATACCAATAAATATTTATTGCTAATATGGTCAGGAAAATAGATGACGAGATGAAGAAATTCACCAGAGAACTGGAATGCATCAAAAGGATCTAGTTGAATTTTTAACATTAAAAGATACAATAATGAAATTAAGAACTCAATAAATGGGTTTCACTACAGATTGGACAAAGCTGAAGACAGTCAATGGATTGGGAGACAACAAACAGAATAAACTCTACTTACCTCTCTCTCTAGATATTAGTGTGAAAGAAAGACAAACAATACACACAAAACATTTTTAAAATATGAGAAACCTAAGGTTGAAAATATCTAACATTTGCCTAATTAGCAGTCCAGGAGGAGAGGATGAAAAGAATGGATCAGAAGAAACAGACAGCAATGGATGAGAATTTTCCCAAACAGGTGGACATGATGACCACACATTTAAGAACCATGAGTCTTAGTGTGGTAGTTTTCCTACAACTGCTGTGACGTATTATGGCAAAATCAGTGGCTTAATGAAATACACCTGTGTTATCTCATCGTTTCATGGGTCAGAAGTCCAGGTGGGCTCACCTGGTTCCTCTGCTTAGAGTCTCCCAATGCTGAAATCAAGGTGTCAGCAAGTCAGGCACTTATCTGGAGGATCCAGAGAATCCGCTTCTGGGTTCATGAGGTTTGTAGCAGAATGCGTTTCCCTGCAGTTGTAGCAATAAGGTTCCCGCTTTTTTGACGATCAGCTGGGATTTCTTGTCACCGCTTCAGGCGCACCAGCTCCCATCGTTTTGCCCTCTCCGTCTTCAAACCAGCCGCCGCTTCCTAGGCCTCCTCGCTCCTTGAGTTGCTCTGTGAATGTGGAAGACACCGTGTTGCTGTGCCTTCTGCCAGTCCGTGACGAGGCTCCCATTTCTTCTAGCGTCCAGCCCCTATCCCTCACAGCCCTTACCAGGAATCCAGATTTCTACGCAGTCTGCTCACCGCAATTAGGCTTTTCCTAAAGGGACTTAGATTTTCCAAAATTCCCTCTACCTCAGTGGTGTCCATCTGACCATGTGTTCCAAGTGACTTGGGATTTTTCTCAATCTATTCAAAATTCTTCGAGCCACCACCCACCCCCAGATTCCAAAGCCACTTCCATCATTTGAGGGCAAGTAGGGGTGGAGGTATGCCAAGTAATGGACACAGCAAGGACCGTGAACTACGAGGCTTTAAAAACTTCCAAGAAGAGCTAACTATCTCATATCGCTTATCAAAGTGTTTATGAGAAAGGAAAAGCGGGCTGGGAAAGGGCTTGGAGAACCTTTGCCATCGCCGTGAGACATCATGGGCTCTTCTGCAGATGAGGAGGAGGCATCTGCAGGCTCATTAAGACTAGTAAGAAGGCAATTTTAAGCACATCAAGGGGGGAAAAGAGGGAGAGTTACTTGAGGTAGTCCAAATGAAAGGCGTGCAGAATCCCTAAAGTCTAATAAGCCAAGAGACAGGGAGATTTAACAGGGAAAAAAAAATTCTGGATGTGAGACCTACCTCAGCATCGATGGGCCCAGTGAACAGCGGCATGCTCCTTAGCATCCCTGAGTCTCATTTTGTTTATCTGCTTGTAACGGGGCATCTGATCCGGTACTTGAATTGTCCCAGAAGGAATAAACTGCTGTGTCTGGGGTGCACACAGGACAGAGGTAGACAGAGTCAGCCTCAAGAAATGGAGCCGTGTTCAGGTCAACAAAACCCCGAGAATAGCTCCCTAAAGCAGGATACGGGCTAAATCCTGAGTCAACACCTTGCCTTTAACAAGAAGAGTTTAGTGACAAATGTGTAGGACACCGGAGTGAACCACCCAAGTCCTCTGAGGCCATCTCACTCCAGCCACTATAGCAGTGACTGGCCTTAGGGCAGCTGCAGACAGGTGCCACCTGGCAACACCTCGGCTCTGGCCTCTCACTTCCTGCCATGGGGCGGTCTGACGTTGTGACTCGGTATCAGAGCACCTCCTCCTCGATGCTTGCACACCTCAGAGATGCCAGAGAGCGAATGCTGCGGGCCGCCCTCCACCAAGAGGGGTCCAGGGCAGAGAACGAAGAAAGGGCTCCCAAGGCCCCTCAGACGTTTTCTGCATGAACGGTGGCCCGTCCCTGTCTAGGCTTGCCCTTCAGTCCTGAGCCATCTCTTCCCCTCTCAGTTCCCTTTCTTGAGCTCAAGGATCATGGCCCGAGTAATCCACTTGCATGCAAGCATCTGCTTCAGATCCCTGCCCCCATGGGAACCCGTGCTATGGAAACAGCAGGAAAAATCCATCCTCTGCAGTCAGGCTGGGTCCGTCAGCAGAGGGTTGTGAATTTTGAGGAAACACAAAAGCAGAGTTGGGAAGAAAACAAATGCAGGAAGTCCACATGCCAGAGAGTTTCCGGGGAAATCCAAATGTTCCAGACACAGCACCAGGCCCCAGGCTGGCACAGCTGGGGGTCGCTGAGGACACGTGATTCCAGCACTGAGTCTCAGCTAGGCAAGCAGCTTCTTCTCACTGTTCTGTATTCTGTGGTCTCCGGCAGAGAAAGCACCAGCTACAGTGCCCATTTGCACTTGGTTCTCCCAGTGAACGCCCATCATTGCTCTCAGATCGGTTGGACAGCCAAACATTCACCAAGCCAAGCCCCAGGCCTGGGGCGGTAGCTTCTCTCTCCTCGCCAAGCTTGGCCTTCTCAGTTCTGCCACTCGACCTGCTTCTTAGCACAGGTGCGAGGGCTGAGGGGTTGAGATAGGGCATGCAGGTGGTCCTCTGGAAGGCCAGTGCATCGATGGGGGGATGGCAGGCAGCAGCCAGAGGCCATGGGGGTCACCTGGGAGGGGTCCCAGCCTTTCCAGGGGTCCTGAAGTCCCATCCCATCGGCAGTTGCCCTCTCTGCTCAGCCGGCTATGTCCCCTGGGTGTCAGCGCTGAATTTCCTCTGACATGTTCCCTTTTCTTTCTTCCTATAAATGACAAGCAAGTCTAAAAAGTTGTAAGCAGCCTGCTGCCGGCACCGCGGCTCTTTGGAGAGACGTTGGCATTTAAATGCCAGACAATCTGGTGAAGTCAGGAGGAGGCCAGCCTCGGGCTTATTTTCGGGTCAGGGTATGGGGCAGGGGTCCTCTCTGTTTCTGATTTAATAAGGGGATCGCTTCCAGCCAAATGCAAGGCCAGCGAGGTCAGCGCTGAACACACGCAGCTCCTCTGAGAAATAAAGGGGCCAGATGGTGATTACGCTGTGTGTGTTTCTCGGAAAAGGGAAAATTATTCTGGAGGTGAGTGTGACTTGGCACGGCTTCAGACGGAAGTTCACTCGGAAGGAGCCCCGGGCTTGATATGCATCCCACGACCTGCCTGCAGGTCCCAGGAGGACAGGATGACGTGGCCGGGGTGAGACCACAGACGTGGAGCACGGCATGGCCACGGTGTGGAAATGGAAGACACGCCTCCCTCATCTCAGGTGCCTCCGCTTCCCCTTGTGATGTTTCAGAAAGCTCCTGAGAGGACAGCCGATGAGTGTGTGTGGGGGGCAGGCGGGCAGGGAGGCCGGAGCCATGGGAGGCCACCTCACTTTGCCACTCAGAGTGCAGACACAGCAAGCCACGTGGTTGCGCTGGCTGCGGTCTGCTCTACCAAAGAGGCAAACTGGGAACATGCGTCTCGTCCTCGTGTCACAAGGGTACATGAGACGACTGACCAAAACCCCCAGCACAGAGACGTCCAGGAAGCACGGGGTGCCCCCTCCTTCCGCCCTGAGTCAAACACAAGGGTGCTGAGCAGCCCTAGGAAAGTCATCGCCCCTCACACAGCAGACAGAGCAGGGAGGAGTCCCGGGAGTGGAGTCCGCTCCGCACCCACGTAACCGCGCCGACACGGCTGCATCTCACAGTGGTTCCTGCAGAGCATCCGAGCAGTGCCACGTCCTCCGTGCAGACGTGGCCCCCTGAAGGAGGGTGGTGGCACTGCCACTGCATTCCCGTGTTAATGAACACGGCTGTCTTCCCAGAGTGTTAAAGACCAGCACCGTCATTCAGTCAAGCAGATAACATGGCAAGCGGTTCATAAAAGCACTGAAATTCGCAACTGCCCAGATACTGGTTTCATAGCTGTAGGCCATGCCCAAGGCGTTGGCAGGCGGTCCTTCCACACACAAGTCAGACCACCAGAATCACGCTGTGTGGGAATCTGTGGAGAATTCCTCCCTCCGTGTAAAACACACGCGAATTGTGTTTTCTTTGCCTCTTCCCCCCTCATTAGCGTTTGAAATGTGTTTTTCGAAACACAAAGGTTGCACCTTTGGGGGATAGCCGCTTGTCCAATGCTGCTTGTGAATGCATTCTTAGGATGAGCTGAGTCCAAACACCACCCAACTCGTCATGATTCTTTGTAATGCCCTCAGTGTTTCAGCTACAATTTCTTTTCCAGAATTAAAGGTGATATTGTGCGGGGTCTCTCAGGGTTTTGCGCATGAAATCAGGAGAGGCAGGGCTTTCTCCGGTGGATTTTCAGATTCGCTCGCTCATTCCATCACCCCTGAGCCCCGGCCCAGCTCTGAGCTGGGTTCTGAGGATGTGCGGGGGTGCTGGAAGCTGCCCCTGCTCTCAGAAGACTCACGTCCACCCTGAGGTCACGGGGCCCGGGTGTGTGCCTGACCCACACCGTCGCTACCTCTTCCTGCCCTCGCGACTGAGCTGGAGGGACACCTGCCCGGGAGGCGGCCACCCTTGCCCCAGTCTGCCGGCCCCGCCCAGCGGCGGTGGAGAATCCAGAGGAAGCTGCCTTCCTCCACTCGGCCTTGATCTGCACAGGCTGAAGGACCCTTTGGTGTTGAGTGGCATGTGAGCATCTTTCGCTTTGAAGTGACCCCGTGGCATATATCTGAGCAAATGATGGGCCCATAGTGTGTCAAGTGACAGGAAGGGAGATTCGGTCAGAGGGTTGGGACAGCACAGGGTGCTGGGGAGAGCACCCGGCAAGGAACTGAGGTGTCGGCCTTGGCTCTGCAGGGCTTGAGCTTGTCACACTGCTCTCTGCTGCCGTCCACAAACCCTCCCCAACCACACGCAAACCACTCAGCACCCACTCACCCGCCCATATGCCCACACGCTCACTCAGAAACCCAGCTCTCGCTTACCCACCTGCTCACTACCCAGACCACACTCTCCACCACTCACCGGCCGCCTCACGTACCCGCCCACCTCACCAACCCACCCCACCTGTGAACTTCGTTGCTCACTCTCCCTGACCGCCCTCTCCCCCACCCATCTGAGCACCACTCGCTCTGTCACCTGCACACCCACTTGGCTGCCCACTCACCTGGACACCAACGCTCTCACCGGCCTTCTGTCCCAAGCACGCCTCCACCTACACCCTCAGCCAGTCCCCCAGCGAGACATCCATTCACTCATTCACCTAGACACCCGCACAATTATCCACTCACCTAGCCACTTACTCACCTACCCACCTAGACACTCACCCACTTACCCGTCTAGACACGCATTCACCCACCCATGTAGACACAAGCTCATGTGTTCACCCGGACACCCATTCACCCACCCAGCTGGACACCCACCCACCCGCCTTTCTCCTCCACCCACTTAGATGCCCGTGCACTCCCTCACCTACTGAGCTCTTCTCTTCCTCCTTCACCCTCGCACAGAAGGTCATCCCTTGGGCTCTGTGAGCTTTCTTGTGGGGAAGTGGAGGCAAATCGGACTCCCCAGACAGCTGAGAGAAGTTCTGCCCGATGAGAGACACAGACGTTGGCCGTATCACCGAGTGGACGCTGGTGGAGAAGAGCCATGTGAGGCAAGAGCAGAGACACTGCCCAGCCTGCAGAAGGCAGGAGAGGTGTTCTCAACGGAAACGCTCACCTGCCGTGAGGAGTAAAGTCTCGTGATGGTGTCGGCAGAAGTCTAGAGGCAGAGAAAGCACAGCTTCCCTGGGGAGTGCCATGCGGCACCATAAAGGCGGGTGGGCATGGGTGGTAAGAGATGGCTTGGAGAGACGAGCAGGGGCAACTCCTGCCAGCCTGAGAAGTCTGTAGCCTCTCGAGAGAGTTAGGATTCAGAATGGAGGCAGTGGGAAGTGGTCACGTGTTTTAGGCTGGAGTGAATCATCACAGACGTGTATTTTTGAAAAGTCTCTCTGGTGAAGGAATTGGGTCCTCAACTTCGTGACCTACAAAGTTAAAGGCATGAGCTATGCTCTCCCAGACCCTTCCAGTGCTCTAACTTTAAAGTTCTCCAAGGCTGGGCGCGGGGGAGGGAAAGCGGTTGGGGAGTTGCCCTCATTTTGCAGAAGCCACACTGAGGAAGTACAGGAAGGTAAATGACCCCTTAGCCACTCCTCAGTTCTGGAAGATATCACAGAAGAAGAAGAGAGACTCTTGGCTCTCTGCTCCAGGAAATGTTTGTCTTTGACCCCAGCAAACAAATGCTTGGTCTCTGTAGTCTGCATGGGTGTGGATCCTTGGCTTGGGAAGGGCGTGGCCAGTCAGATGACTATACAGCAATCTTCTCTGGTGACATAACCCAGAGATGCTGGAGACTTTGACACATATGTAAAGCCAACGGAATGGTGGCTCCTCATGCTCAGTGAGCCAGACTTCCACACTGAAGGAGACTCCAGGCAGGACTAGGTTCCAGTGTGTTCGTCATGATGGTCCCCTTTGCTAGGCTGGAGCACTATCGTCTTAGCACTTGTTCTTGCCACAGCTTAGACCAATGGAAGCTGCAGGAAATCTCTCACTAGATCAACGTTAGCCAACTCCTCCACGAAGGGGACTTCCCAGCTCTGAAGACAGAGACCTGAAGTTCAGGCAGGGAATGGGATGCTTCTCGAGCTGACAAGAGTTTTTCCTTTACAGCCCCAATAGTCCTAGCTGCCAAGCAACCAGCCTCGTTAGAGGACTTTTCCCTAGCCTCTTCCTGGCCAGGCAAAAGGTTTGATGGCCATTCTCTTTTCTTGTTCCATAAGTATCATAACTTGGCAGATGTTCTCCCAAGATGACCATTTACCAGAGATTTAGAAAATTAGAAAAAGTATAAATTACACATAGATACTCATACATGCACAATGAACACACACACACAACTGTGATGAAGGCTGTGACTGCTCAAAAGTCCCATTCCCTTTAATGGAGGATGTGGCAGTCTTTCATTCCATGTGTGTGTGTGTGCGCGTGTGTGCGTGTGTGTGTGTGTATTCATTTATTCATTTATTCATTTATTTTTTGAGTAGGAGTCTCTCTCTGCTGCCCAGGCTGGAGTGCAATGGTACACTCACGGCCACCACAACCTTGACCTGTTGGGCTCAGGGAATCCTCCTGCTTCAGCCTTCCAAGTAGCTGGAACTACAGGCATGAGCCGCCACGCCTGACTAATTCTTTGCTTTATGGTAGAGATGAGGTCTCACCAAGTTGCCCAGTCTGGTCTCAAACCCTTGGGCTCAGGCGATCTTCCCGCCTCTGCCTCCCCAAGTGCTAGGATTGCAGGCTTGAGCCACCGCGCCTGGCCGCGTTTCATATCTTTCACTGAGTGCCCACCATGTGCCAAGCCCTATGCCAGGTCCTAGGAGACACACAGGCAGTCACACAAGCCCCTGCCTTCAAGAGACAGGCCATTGATAGAATCACCGAAATGCAATCGGACACACCCGTAACACTGGGAAAAATAGAAAGGATGTCAGAGTGGAGGTTGCCTGTCCCAGTTTGGGGGTCTGCAGGGCTTCACAAGGGGTTGGTATATGAGCTGGGTTTTGAAGGCGGAGGTAAAGAATGACTAAGGTCCGGGAAACGGCGGGGTCTGCGTGCATGCCGAGAGCTCCTCAAGGTGTTTTCATTCCTGCAAGTCATCCCATTCACCCCGGCACAGAGCTCGAGATGGAGACGGCCGAAGAGGAGACTGGGTCATGGGCGGGCACGTGCGGAGGCCTAGAGGTCGACGCTCAAGGGTCTGGCGGAAGCCGAGATCATATGGGCATTCTGTAAAGGGTGGTAAAGCGTTGAAATAAATGATCAGATTTGCATTGCAAACAACCCTTGTCACAGCAGGGAGACTGGATTAGGAACGAACATGACTAAAGAATTCTAGCTATGGATGCCATCCAGCCAAAAAGGAAAGCAAAACGAGGACTGATTAACAACAGGAACAAAGAGTATGTATAAAAGGTATTAACGAGGGCGGAATTCACAGGACCAGTGTTCCCATCAGGTGGAGCGAGCAGATTGAAGAAAGAAATAAACTTCTCCAAAACGCTGGAAAGATGCAACATTCACCAAGACGTGGGACAGAATAACGAGCTTAGTTCAGTATCAGCTTAGTTCATGGTATTTCTTAGACACTCATGTAGAGAAGTGCAGAGGCTGTCTTAGGTCCATAAACTGGCAAAATCTTTTTGTCTTTAAGTAAAATTTTGATCGTATTGCAAAAGTCATGCATATTTTTTTGAGGGATGTATGCAAAATAGAGAAACACGCTAAAATTAAAATTCCAAAATAATTTTCCTGCTCACAGATGGACTCTATCACTATTTTGATTTTACCAAGAAGCTTTCTCTGTGCATATACAGACCACATATTTGTCTTCAAGTATCCTCAGGTCTCTCCACAATCCTCCAATATTAGACTAAGATGGTTTGATCACTTCACTCAGTCCACATGTTATGGGAAACACAGCATCTTATTTAATAGATAGGTAAAAGCATTATTAGGTTATGCTTACCTTTCACTCTTTCCTGCTTCTGAAACACACTTAATCTTCTTCTCCTGCAATCTCTCTTTGTTTTCCTGACTTTTTCTATAAAGGGCCCTTATTCTAATTTTAAAAATTCTCCACAGCATCACTATCACAAGACTCTCATATACAGCAGACTCTCTTGAGTCACAGAATTTTATTTAATGGGTCAGAGAGCACAGGCAGAAACCACGGTTTTATATTAGGCATCACTGTGATCATATTTCATCAGCAATAGAGAATTTGGTGCTTTTCTGTTCTCTCAGTCTGCCCCAAACCTGACTCACTGTCACCATCTGAGTTCATCTCTGTCTAGAGATTGTTCTCTTTATTTTCTGTTGTTTGTCCTAGTCCTTGATATTCCTTTTTCTTTATGAGAAAGAGCAACTAATGCCTTTGTCTCCAACCCCAAATAAGGCTCAGGCCCGGACACAATGCTTAAAACCAAGAAAAACACACGTATACATTTAAAATAATAATAATAATAATACAGAAGCCTGGCAATTACGGTTTTCTCAAACTTAATTTCTAGGCAACAACGTGAACATAGAAGGTTTTTTGTTGCTGTGTGTGTGTGTTTTGTTTTTGTTTTATGAGTTGGGACCTCACTCTGTCACCCAGGCTGGAGTGCAGTAGCACAATCATGACTACCACAGACTCAGACTCCAGGACTGAAACAATCCCCCAACCTCAGCTTCTAGAGTTCCTGGGTCTACAGACACATGCCACCACTCCTGGCTAATTTAACTGTGTGTGTGTGTGTGTGTGTGTGTGTGTGTGTGTGTGTATACAAAGTCTCACTAGGTTGCCCAGGCTGGTCTCAATCTCCTGCTCAAGCAATCCTCCTACCTCAGCCTCTCAAAGTACTGGGATTACAGGCATGAGCCACCAAACCCAGTCTGGGAGTATTTTTTCCATATACCTCCATTTTTCTATATTCCTCCATTGAATTAAGTATTATTTACAATGTAATTTTTAATAGTTACATAGCACTCCATTCTGTAACTATACAAGGTTAAATTTAGCAATAATTTTTTGGACAGTAAATTGTTTCCTTTCTTTTTCACTATTATTTCTCAATATTTGATGAGACTCTTTCTTGGTAATTCTTCGTCCTGCTTTATTTTTTAAAAAGTTAGGAATGAGCAATGTAGACTGCTGAGTGTCCTGTCAAGAACAATCTCCAGCGTATCACTGCTTTTTGTTGTCTCTAAACTATTTTACAATGATATGAGTCATGGAAAATTCTTAATAATCAAAATGGCTTGTGTCCTGTTCAATGCCATTGGGGTATTCACTGATCAGTTTAATGCTTCTCTGTAAGTGAATTTCAGCATTTCTGATGGCCTATAAATGTGTGGCCATTGCATTTTCCTTTGAACCCACTGTAATATCTCCTGTATTTCCTCATTAATGAACTAAATGCAATTTTAGATATGTATTTATTTTATACTTTTATAAGAGTCATGATTTCACCTTTCTTAAAAAAATTTTTTAACATTCCCCTTAGATAAATTTCTAAAAGTAAAAATACTTGGTCAACTATCATATACTTTGCTGTGATTTTTTCTATATGTATTGCTTAATTTCGTCTAGAAAGATGGCATTGCTTTGTACTCACCTCAATAGTACATGAGATTATCTATTTTTCACAAACTCTTAATGTAGATTTATTGTTATTGTTATCGTTATCATCATAACATTAAAATTTTAATAAAGAAGAAAGGAAATTGTGTCATTGTGTTGTGTCCCATGTTTTCCTTCCAGTAAAGGTGTTTTGAAGAGCCCTCCACATCCCACCCTTCTGGAATCCACGTGGAAAGATTTTTCTCCAAATACTTTCCGTGTCCACCGTGTTCTACCTGCCCTGGAAGTGAAAGGAGTTCACCGATTGGTAGGTGGCAACATCTTGCTCCAAGTTTCTCAGTTCGGTGGAGCCAGCAGACCCCATCCTTGCCCATTTGCTAGCAGACCTTTACTCGGGCCATGGAAGCTGTGATCTGGGAGGCTGAGGCACTTCTGGGCTTGATCTCTCGTGCACCTCCTCATGCTCCAGGCCGGGTAGGAGGACCAGCCTGCTTTCTCCAGTTGTGGCCTTCGTCCAGTAAGTGATATGACATTTGCTGATGTTGTCTTATTTCTCAAGTGATTTAGTAGCATTATGTTTTGTGTCAGTCATTTGCATATCTTCTCGTGTGACTTGTCTACACGTGTACTTTGCCTGTTTTGGTCTTGAGATGTTTATATTTTTCTTTGTGATTCCCAAGACCTCTTTGTATAATTACAATAGCCCATATCTGTCATGTGTGTCAAATATTACATTAGTGCACTGTACAAATATATAAGTACATATAGATGGATGTACATATGTGTATGCATGTGTACACATACAATTATTAAATAAATACTCTTATATACATACAAGCACATATACATATTTGTGCTTGCTTTTTCTTCTTCAATTAAGCATAAGGTCCACGCTTATCCAAAATTACAAACTGAAATGAGTTCTGTCAGAGACTGTGTTGGTCCCTGCTTGAATTTCATAGGGAAGAGTCTCAAGATATCGTGGCATTACTTAGATAAGGATTCAGTAGCCAGTGAGCAGTAGAGAGACGTTAAGAGCTTTGTGTCTGAGGAATGACCAAGTGTATAGGGCCTCAACCACAAGTGTTCTTCCTCTGCCTAGCAGGGCCTTGTGGCAGGTGATAACAGGGCTGAGCACTTTTTAGATCTCCTTTGGTCGTCGCCTTCTGGTATTCAAGGTGGCTTCACCGAAGAGGTGTGGGTCAATTACCCCTTATTTGGCTATCTTTACCTCCTACTCAATGCGGCTGAGTGTCAGGAATTATTATCAGGACATTGCTGAGTTTTTTTCCTTCCACTTAGGTGCGCGGAGACCTATTACTTTCTGCAGTATTTTGCCAACTGGCCAACATTTCCCCAAATCCAATCCCAAGTCATGGAGCTAATTGTCTGGAGGAGATTTGGGAATGTGACCACATCCTTCACTAGTTTCCAATAATGGTAGAGATTTTCCACTTATTTTTATATGTGTTTGGTGAGGTTAATAGCTAAAATAAGACGTGGAACAGGCAAACGCATGTATCCCAGCTACCATCTTTGCTAAAAAATGTCCTCTACTGGTGAGTAAAACTTGGTTGGGAGTTTGGAATATAAATATCTTAGAAATGAACTGCCAGGGCAGACATTGACTTTGATGTTCACAATATCCAGTTCTCCCGTCTTTATCAGCATTGAGGTGGCTGCATTCAGAGCCCCTTGCCGTGCGGTGCAACCACAGACTCATTCCAGCCGAGGGAGTATGAACAGGAGTCTCCAGGGCCACTTCTGGGCTGAGGCAGTTGAAGTGGCCCCAGAAAGGGGGCCATATCCTAGGGAGGACTTTGCATGGAGTGAACTGCAAACTTTTGGTACGCAAACCCGGCGGTCAGGTGGTTGCTGGTTACTAAAGCACAATCTAGCCTCTCCTCTTTACCCCAAATAAGGGGATTATTCTTGCGGTTTTTGTCTTAGTGCTTTCTGGTTTTCTCTTTGCTTTTAAATGAGGGTAAAACAGGTCGGTGAATTAGAAGCAGAGGTGGCCTATTCTTGAGAAATTACAGGTAAGCGACTAACGTATATTCCAAGAGAAAGCAAAGGCAAGAGAATTTTCCAAGAAGAGTTTTGGCCACAACCTTTCTCAAAGCTTTGGAATCCAATCCAGATTCACTTCACAAGGTGAACTCAATGTTTGTTAAAGTCGTTCTAATATGCTGAGATACGAAAACTGCATCGGCAATAGTTAATAGGAGCGAGAAGTTAGTGGGAAGAGGACCTAACACTCTCCGGGTGTTTGAGATCTTTCTGTTTTGCTTGTTAAATCAGGCTCACTAAATGAGGAGAGCTATCGATACCAAAGGCTCTGAGAAAGCTCACTTCGCCCTGATCAGGCCCCTTCACGACTCCTACAAGGCACTGCACAGCCTCTGGGACATTCTTTTCTTAAACCGGGTCTCCAAGCTTGCAGCAGGCATCACAGATCACACACCCAGGCCAGGGAAGATGACCTGACACTTGTGTGGGAGAGTCACGAGGGAGTGAAAAGAGAATTGAAATAATATCCCCATCCATGCCAGTATCACTTATGGGAATTTGGGCTGACTTTTTCTTTCCTCTTTGAGCTTTAATTATCTTCCTGAAAATCTGTTCTAGCCTGTAAACTCCAAGTATTGTAGACAGATTACGCTGTAGTGATGGTTTACGTCTTAGCCAACACGTGAGCACTGACACTTGACAGCATGTTTCCAGTCGGGAGTTTGGCTGCTGTTTATTTACCTCATTTACATGGAAACCATGCAGGGCAGCCTGAATACTGACCTGGAATGCAAATGTGCACACAAAGTTAGGGATGGCAGCCCTTTTGTGAAGAGAGGCTGTTTGGAGCTGCTGATGACCAGTCAGTCACTTGTCTTCCTTTTTCTCTCAGCTGTTTCTTTACATTCAGTGTGTTCTGCAGCTCTGTACTTTTCGAGCCTGCAGCAATACATCCTGTGCACAGAAAGGGTATAAAATGTGACCTAATTAAACTCGAAATACTCGATTAATGGGAAGGTAAAGAAGAAAACCATGAGCGTATGGAGAGTCTACGGCCACTGCATCAATAACACTTCTCCCACACGACCTGTATTTCACTGGATGCCTTTCACTCCACGATTTATTCTGCTTGTGACCACTGCAGACAGCACAAAGGGTTCCAGACTCTCTGCAGTCTGCTCTCTGTTTTAAACCACAGGCTGAGCATCTTCCTCATTCTTCTCGCTCAAGGTGAGTGCTCACTCCAGATTTTCTTCAAATCTGGATACGAGCCAGGCTCGGTGGCTCAGCCTGTCATCCCGTGCTTTGGGAGGCTGAGGGGAGTGGATTGCCTGAGCCCGTGGGTTCGAGACCTGCCAGGGCATCTTGGAGAGACCGCATCTCTACAACAAATCAAAAATTAGCAGGGCGTGGTAGCACGCGCCTGTAGTTCCGGCTACTTGGAAGGCTGAGGCGGAAGGATCGCCGGAGCCCAGCAGGTTGAGGCTGCGGTGGCTGGGAGCGGCCACTGCACTCCAGTCTCGGTGACAGAGTGAGACTCCAACTCAAAAAAAAAAAAAAATCTGGATACGTTGTTTTAGAGCAAGGAATGCTTACAAAATGAACCGGTAGCGTAAACAGAAGGGAGTCTTCAAAGAACTCTTTTAGAATTAAGGAATTAAGTGATGGGATGTCAACTTTATTTGAAAATACCTTAAAGGTCATTTTGAGGATTTTCTTTGACTGCTTCTTTCCCAAATCATTGACTTATGAGTGAACTAATGAAATAAATATTAATCACAATAAGAGTAGACTGTGCCTATCCAGAGCCTGACATTCCAGAACTTGCACAAGGCAGAGCACGTCCCATTCTCACCATGAGTGAGAAAGACTGAGACACAACACAGGAGAAAGAGACTGCAGCCTACAAGACAGAGTCTGCACCTACTTGCTAGAAGCACCAACCTGTTTAATTTCTCCATGCCTTAGTTTACTCTTTTACTCTGTAAAAGGAAACAAGTGACAATAACATCCTTTCCAAGGAGTGACAGGAAGGTTAAGCAAATTGGTACATGGAAGTATGGACCTGGCATGTACCCATGCCTCTGAAGTATCAACCAGGGCAACTGTCTTTGAAGAAAGTCACTCAGTGAGCAGCAGAATGTCATGGTCAGAAATGGTGGCCTACAAAAATAAAGGGGCGATCCTATTTTCCATTTACTGAGTTAGGGTATGTAGAAGTATTCACTCAAATCATCTCTCCTTCTTTCTTTGAAGGATGTCATCCTGTGTTACTTCAAAGAGCAGTATTTGGATCTTGCACAGTAACTCAGATTGCGAATAACTGACAAACAAAGTCAGGGATCTCTGCAGGCCTTCCTGGTTATTACTATGATCCTCAGACACTCAGGTGTGCGATTAGGAAGGAGGTTGGGGTCATGGTGTCCCAAAAGATATGGAGGAAAATAAAATGGAGAGCCTGTGGCCTAAACTCAGAACCTGAATGATGTTCCAGAGACAAGAACACCTTGATATTAAGACCAATTCACTCTTTTCCCTTTCTGAACATGAGAAACTTAGCTGGAACTCAAGAGTACGATGGTGATCTACCTAGACTTGTGTTGGTCTTTAGAACAACTTCAAACCCTCACCGCTTTCCCTGTATAGCAGGGGGCTCTCGGAGGTGGAAGTCTTCAAGGAGTAGGGCCCAGCTGCTCTCACTGAGGTCATCAAGGATATGGTCACATCTTGTGGGAATCTAAGGATTGTGATCCACCCAGGCCGAGCTGAGAGTATATCCTGTGTATTTTTTTGTCTTGAGTATACCCCTCTCTTGGGAGTTTCAGGAAAAGAGGTGATAGAATCTGAAACCACTTGAAGCCATGTTTAACATTCTAATGCCTCAAATCTTCACCCTAATTTACTTACAATATTAAAGGTCACAGAGGTATCATAGACACTTATAAAGGTAGATAACATGGTTCTCAAGGAGTTGCTTGTATTTGCATATACTGAAAACAAAGCAAATGAAAAGGGATGAAGTTTCCAGAGAATCCTTTGATTTAGTCATTATTGCATTTTCTGGTTGTGAGAGGTGAATAATGTTGCTCAAGAGAGGTAGTTCACAGTCAACTGAATGAACCAAGAGTGGAAATATCTCCTTTTCTGAAAATATGTCTCTTATTAACCAAGAGAATGGGATGAGACCATCGTTTTTTGATATTTAACTTCCTTTTCTGAAAAATTGGAGGTCAATAAGCAATGTTTAACTTTCTATTCTATCCTTTCATGGTACTCAATATCAAAGTCTTTCTTGAACCTCCAAATAGAAATATAGGATGAGAACATTAGAAAGGATACCCAGAGAGCTACAGGAATTCAGAGCTGAGAGTATATCCTGTATATTTTTTTCTCTTGTGTATGCCCCTCTCTTGGGAGTTTCTGGAAAAGGTGATAGAATCTGAATCCACTTGAATCCACATTTAACATTCTAATGCCTCAAATCTTCACCTTAATTTACTTACAATATTAAAGGTCACAGAGGTATCACAGACATTTACAATATTAAAGGCAAGGTATCATAGTGTAAAAAAGACAGACACTGTGACACTGGGAATGATTTATTTAAGAAGATAATGGTAAAATTAATGGAAATGAGGGCACCCGCACTCAGCCAGAAATGCGAGACTGGAAGAGTGGCACGTGCATGTCCAATATGAGCTCACTGTCAATGAAATTTATAAAATCTATGACTAAATAAAAATATTTCATACCAAAAGTGACATCAGCAAGATAAAAGACTAGGAGATCCCAACCTTCACAGACCAATAGAAACCTCACCTTGACAATCAACAGTTTATAGAAACACCTCTTTGGGAACCTATGAATCTAGGGAGGAGATTGCAGCCCGCCATTCTAGCAGAAGTTATGAGAGCAGACACAAGAAAGAGGATAAGAAGGACAATTCCACTTTACCCACGTTGCTCCTCTCTCAAGGTAGCACAGCTCAGTGTGATGACAAGCCTCCTTTGCCCACGATTTCTCCCCCGTGTGGAAGTGAGAGCAGAGGGAGAGCCTGACCTTCCCAGTCTCACGGGACATTGCCCAACAAGCCCATTTCTGCCTCATTTCACCCAGATCACCAAGGGGATCAGCATAACGAGATAGTCTAGGAGGAGCTTGGAGGAGGGAAAGGGGCAGTACTCACAGCAACTACCAGGTGGATTTCAAGAACCAGCCACAGTATTTCTAACTGGCTTTGGAACTCCACCAAGAGGCCTACCCATGACACTTGTGGGACATCTCACAGGTAGCCTACCCACCCCCCTACAGATTGTGCCTTTTATATTTCAAAGGCATTTCTGAGACGATACATACAAGCCTCTGCAACACAGGTGAGCCTCTGAAGATTAACAAGTGAAAAACACTCACAGAAAGCTGGCTGGATTTTGAGAAACTGAGAGGGCACACAACACTAAGACTCTTCAACACACATAAGAAGAAAGACTTCAAAGAAATCCAGTAAGCTACAAGAAGCACAGATAGATAACGAGACAATATGAATAAAACAATACATGAACAAAATTAAGCAAAGGGATAGGAACCATAAAAAAGAACCACCAGAAAAATTCTGTAAGAGAGCTACATCAGTAGACTCAATCAAGTTGAAGGGTCAGAAAGCTTGAAGGCAGATTATTAAGAATTATCAAAAAAAAAAAATTGAAAAAGAGTGAATAAAGTGGGACTTATGGGACACCATTAACAGAAACAACATATGCACAATGGGAATCTAAGAAGGAATAGACAAAGAGATAAGGGCAGAAATCTTATTTAAAGAAGGAATAACATAAGTCCTCAAATCTGGAGAGTAAAATGAACTTCTAGATCTATGATACCCAAAGAACCTCAGGTAGGCTGAACATCAACAAAGTTTCCCTGGAACACATTATGTTCAAATTGTCAGAATTATAGACAAAAATACAAATTCTAAAAACAACAAGAAAAAGTGAATCACCACATACAAGGGAATCTCCATAAGACTATCAGTGAACTTCTAAGCCAAAACCTTGCCAGGAGAAAGTGGAATAATATATTCAAAGAACTGAAGGAAAAAAAAACTGTCAAAAAATTCTTTCATCCAAAAATACTCAACTTGGCAAAAATATCCTTCAGATATGAAGGAGTAAAAAAGACTTTTCCGGACAAACAACAACTGAGAATGTTAATCACTACTAAGCCTGTCCTGTAAGTAAGGCTAAAAGTTTTTCAAGTTGAAATGAAGAAATGCTACATAGTAACAAAAAATTATAACAATATAAAACTTACTGGTAAAAGTAAGCATATAGTTAGATTAATAATATCCTAATATTGTATAATATTGTATAATTATTTTTAGCACTAGCATAAAAGTTAAAAGACAAAAATATTAAAATAAGTATAGCCACAATAACTCATTAATAGATATACATGATAAAAACATGTAAATAGTGACAATAGTAACATATAATAAGGGAAGAGTGAAGGTGTAGAGTTTTTATATATGATCAAAGTTAACTTAATATCAGCTTAAAATAGATTGTTATAAAACCACATGATTATATCATTAGATGCAGAAAAAGCTTTTGATAAAATCCAGGACCCCTTCTTGATAAAAACCCTTGAACATCTAGGCATACAGGGAACATACCTCAAAATAGTAAAAGCCATCTATGAGAAACCCACAGCCAGCACACTCCTAAATGGACAAAAATTGGAACTATTTCCCCTGAAAACTGGAACAAGACAAGGATGCCCACTCTCACCCCTCCTGTTCAACATAGTATTGGAAGTCCTGGCTCGAGCAATCAGAGAAGAGGAGGCAATCAGGGGTATCCAAATAGGAAAAGAGGAAGTCAAGTTATCTCTCTTTGCAGATGACATGATCGTGTACCTTGAAAACCCAAGAGAATCTGTCAAAAACCTCCTTACACTGATAAAGGCCTTTGGCAAAGTCTCAGGATACAAAATAAATGTACAAAAGACAATCACATTTCTCTACACCAATAATAAACAAACAAACCCAAATAAAAAACACAATTCCATTCACAATAGCCACAAAAAAAATGAAATACCTTGGCATCTTCCTAACCAGAGATGTGAAAGACCTTTACAATGAAAATTACAAAACACTGCACAAAGAAATGAAAGATGACACAAACAAGTGGAAAAATATCCCATGCTCATGGATTAGAAGAATCAACATTGTGAGGATGTCCATCTTACCGAAGGCAATCTACAAATTCAATGCAATACCCATCAAATTACCAGCAACATTCTTCTCAGACCTAGAAAAGACAACACAGGAATTCATATGGAAACACAAACGTCCAAGAATAGCCAGAACAATCCTCAGCAAAAAAAAAAAAACAAAGCAGGTGGTATCACATTACCAGACTTCAAACTTTACTATAAAGCTACAATCATCAAAACAGCTTGGTATTGGTACAGGAATAAGCATATAGATCAATGGAATAGAATTGAGATTCCAGAAGCAAAGCCTCAATTTCTCAACCAACTCATCTTCGACAAAGCCCCCACCACCTACCACTGGGGAGAGGAGAACCTATTCAGTAAATGGTGCTGGGAAAACTGGCTGACCACATGCAGAAGATTGAAACAGGACCCCTATCTATCCCCACGCACAAAAGTTAAATCCAAATGGATCAGAGACCTAAATGTAAAACCTCAAACCGTAAGAACCTTAGAAAATGAAGGAAATACCCTCATGGAAATCGGAACTGGCATCCAATTCCTGAACAAAACCCAAAACCCACAGGTCATAAGAGAGAAGATAGACAAGTGGGACCTTATTAAACTGACAAGCTTCTGCAAGGCCAAAGAAACCATCAAGAGAGCAGGGAGACAGCCTACAGACTGGGAAAAAGTATTTGCCAACACCAGGTCTGACAAAGGCTTAACATCCTGGGTCTACAAGGAACTCAAGCATGCTGAAAAGAAAAAAACAAACAACTCCATTATAAATGGGCAAAAGATTTGAACAGACACTTCACAAAAGAGGACATCTGAGCAGCCAACAAACACATGAAGAAATGTTCAACCTCACTAATCATCAGGGAGATGCAAATCAAAACCACACTGAGATACCACCTAACTCCAGTCAGAATGGCAATTATCAACAACTCAAACAATAACAGCTGCTGGAGAGGGTGTGGCAAAAAGGGAACACTTCTACACTGTTGGTGGGAGTGTAAACTAGTGCAACCTCTGTGGAAAGCAGTGTGGCAATTCCTAAAAGCTCTAAATATCAACCTTCTATATGACCCCGCAATCCTCCTACTGGGAATATACCCTGAATAACTCAAATCACTCTATAAAAAAGATACTTGCACACGTATGTTTATCGCAGCATTGTTCACAGTAGCAAGAACCTGGAAGCAACCATGCTGCCCATCAAAAGAGTACTGGATTAAAAAAATGTGGTACATATACACGATGGAATACTACGCAGCCATAAAAAAGAACAAAATCATGAATTTCACAGCAACCTGGATGGAACTAGAGTCTATAATACTGAGTGACCTCTCACAGAAACAAAGATCCGAGTATCACATGTTCTCACTCATATAACGGACCTTGAACATCTAATGTAATACTATAAGAAAATGACTGACGGTACTGGGAAACTATGGGGGTGGGGAGGGAGATGGGATTAACAGTAGCAAATATCTGTCTGGGGATTGGGAAACACCTCTTATCAACAGGGTGCCTGAATGAAATGTAATTGTACACCTAACCCTTAACTGTACCCCACAAAACCATAATAAAAAATATTGATTATGAAAAAAAAAAAATGGGTCCTTGTTCGCCCTACCTAGCTAGCTCTACCTGAGCAGTTGATGAGAACTAAAACTACTTCATTTGTAAAGCTGAAGATTTTTAAACTATTTTGGTAAAAATACAATAAATGGCCTTTGGACACCCCCCAAAAATAGATTGTTATGGCCATTGTAATATATGCTTCATGATAACCACACAAAAAGTCTATAATAAATATTCAAAAGATAAAGAGAAAGGAATAAAATATAACCCTACAAAAATTAAACAACAAAGGAAGATAACAAGAAAGAAACAACAAAACAGTCTGAAAACTATAAACTAAACGGCAAAAGTATATCTTTACTCATCAGTAATCTGTGTAAATGTAAATGGTTTAAATTCTCAAATCAGACATACAGTGACTAGATCGAGAAAAAAAAAATCAAACAAAATTCTACCAACAGGAGAATCATACCTCTGAAAGTAAAGGGACAGAAAAACATAATTCATACAAACAGTAACCAAAAGAGAGCAGACATGGCTATCCTTAGATTAGACAATATACATTTAACTCAAAAACAAGAGAGAAAAGTCAATACCTAGTAATAAAGTGGTCAGTTCTTCAAGAGAACATAATGGTTGTAAATGCATATGTGACCAATATTGAAATACGTAAATACAGCAAATAAATATTAACAGAATGTAAAGGAGAAATCCATAGCGATATGCCAGTTGTGGGTGCTATCGTCTGATTGTTGGTGTCTCCCAAGAATTCACATGTTGAAACTAAATCCTCAGTGTTACTGTATTAACGGTGGGGGCCTTTGAGAAGTGATTAAGTCATGAGGGCAAAGCTCTCATGGTATTAGTGCCCTTCATGTGAGGACACAGTGTTTCTCGCTTCTGCCATGGGAGGATGTCCCAAGAGGCAGCATCTATGCAGTAGAGAGTGAGTCTTCACCAGACACTGAACTTCTGGATCAGGGTTCCAGACTCCAGAATTGTGAAAAAAAAATAAACCGCTGTTGTTTATAAACTGCCTCATCTAAAATATTTTATTATTATAGTCCAAACACAGTAAGACAGTAGAAGACTTCAGTATTCCACTTTGAACACTAGATAAATTGCCCAGACAAGAAAATCAATAAAGAAACAGTAGATTTAAACAGCACTGTAGATCAAATGTACCTAACAGACATATGCAGAATATTTCATCCAACAGCAGTAGAATAAACATCCTTCTCAAGCACACATAAAACATTCCCCAGGACAACTCATATGTTAAGCCATAAAGCAAGTCTTAACAAATTTAAGAAGATTTAAGTCGTATCAAGTATATTTTCAGACCACAATGATATGAAAATGCAAATTAATAATGGAAGAAAATTGGCAAATCACAAATATGTCAAAATTAAACATCACACTTCTGAATAAACAAAGGATCATAGAAGAAATCAAAAGGGAAATTTAAAAAAATCTAGACACAAATGGAGTTGAAAACGCAATACACCAAAACACAAGATGCAGCAAAATGAGCTTTAAAAGGGAAGTTTATAGCAATAGATGCCTAATGAAGAAAAAAAAAGAGAAAAATCTCAAATAAACAACCTAACTTTACATCTTAAGAAACTTGGGAAAAAAGAGAATAAACTAAGCTCAAAGGTAACAGAAGGAAGGAAAGAATAAATATTTGAGCAGAAATAAATAAAATAGAGATTTAAAACATGAAAAAGATCAATAAAAAGAGGGTTTTGTGAAAACACACATAAAATGAACAAACCTTTAGACTAAGAATGAAGAAAGAAGACAAATAAATAAAATTACAAGTAAAAGAGGAGACGTTACAATTGATATCACAACTACAAAGGCTCATAAGAGACAAGAACGAACAAATTTATACCAACAAAGTGGATATCTTAGAGGAAATAAATTCCCAGAAAAAAGATAATTACCAAAATGAAACATGAAGAAATAGAAAATCTGAACAGACCAATAATGACTAAGGACATTAAATCAGTAATCATACATCTTTTAACAAAGAAAAGCCCAAAAGCAGATGCCTTCATTGGTGAATTCTACCAAACATTTAAAGAAGAATTAATGCCAACCCTTCTCCAACTCTTTCAGAAAAATTGAAGAGGAAGTAATACTTCCAGACTCCTTTTATGAGACCCTGATAACAAGGCTAGACAAGGGCACTACAAGAAAAGATAATTACAGACCCATATATGTGTTAAATATAGATATAAACATTCCTAAGAAAATACTTGCAAACCAACCAGGTGCAGTGGTACATGCTTGTAATCCCAACTACTTGGGAGGCTGAGGTGGGAGGATCTCTTGAGCCCAGGAATTCATGACCAGCCTGCGTAACATAGTAATACTCCATCTAAAAAACAAAACAAAACAAACAAACAAATAAAAACCTTGCAAACCAAATTCAATAGCACATTAAAAGAAGTTTACACAATGATCAAGTGAGATATACCCATGGATAAAAGAGTGGCTCAACATGGAAGTCAATAAGTGTGATATATCACTTTAACAGAATTTGAAGGATAACCATAGGATTATCTCAATAGATACAGCATATCACTTGACAAAATTCAACATGCTTTGAGAATAAGAACTCTCAATAAATTGGGTATAGGAGAAATGTTCCTCAACATAATAAAAGCTTGTCTATAACAATAAAATATACAATAAAATAAAACAATAATAAAAGCTTGTCTATAACAAGCTCACAACTAGTGTCATACTCAGTGATACTAAGATGAGGAAAAAGACAAGGATGCATTCCTCTTGTCACTCTATTGAAAATGGTACTGATTCCGGCTAGTTGGAAGGCTGAGGCAGAAGGATCGCCGGAGCCCAGCAGGTCGATGTTGCAGTGGCCGGGAGCAGCCACTATACTCCAGTCTGGGCGACAGAGTGAGACTCCAACTCAAAAAAAAAAAAAAATGGTACTGAAATTACTAGCAAGAGCAATCAGACAAGAAAAATAAAAAAGCATCCAAATCAGAAAGGAAGAAGTATCACTATTTTTATCTGCATATGACCTAATCCAATATGTAGAAAACCCTAAAGACACTGCCAAAAAAAAAACAACAAAAAGGTTAAAACTAATAAATGAATTCAGTTAAGGAATAAAAAAATTATTTCTGCTTCTTTACAGCAATGATGTGTCTGAAAGAAATCAAGAAAACAATCCCATTCATAAAAGCAATTTCATCAAAAATAATAAACTACTTAGGAATAAATTTAAGAAGATGAAAGACATGTACACTAAAAACAATAAAATATCGATGAAAGGAATTAAAGCCAATATAAATAAATGGAAAGGTGTTTATGGATTGGATGAATCAATATCATTAAAATATTCATACTACCCAAAGCAATATACAGATTCAGCACAACCCCATTCAAAATTCCAGTGGCATTTATCAAAGACACAGAAAGAAAATTCTAAAATTTGTGTGGGATCACAACAAAAGATCCCAAATAGCCAAAGCAATCCTGAGAAAGAAAAACAAATTTTGAGCCATCATACTTTCTGACTTTAAATTATACTACAAAGCTGTAGTCATCAAAACAGTACGACACTAGAATAAAAACAGACACGTAGACCAAAACAGTATGATAATGGGATAAAAACAGACACGTAGACCACACAGAATAGAAAGCTCAGAAGTACTTCCAAGCACATAGCATATTCAGCCAACCCGTCTTTAGCAAAAGCACCAAGAAGACACAGGGGGAAAGGATAGTCTCTTCAATAAATGGTGTTGGGAAAACAAAATATCCACAAGCAAAATAATAAAATCGGATGCTTAGATGCTTATCTTAGACCATCAAAAAAATCCATTCAAAAGGCATTAAAGACCTAAATGTAAGGCCTGAAATCATAAACTCACAGAAGAAAACATAGGAAAAAAGCCTTTGACATTGATCTTGACAATGTTTTTTGAACAGGATCCCAAAAGCAAGAGTAACAAAAATAAACAAGTAGACCTACATTAAACTAAATGTCCTCTACACAACAAAGAACACAGTCAACAAAATGAGAAGGCAGCCTAAGGATTGGGAGAAAGTATTTTCAAGCCACATATCTGATAAGGTGGTAATATCCAAGATACATCAGGAAAACATATGCAAGTCAATATTCACGATAACAACAACAAAAAGAATACCCTGGTTAAAAAATGGGCAGAGGACTATGAATAAACATTTTTCTAAAGATGATATACAAATGGCCATCAGATATATAACAAATTGCTCAAAATGACTAACCCTCAGGGAAATTCAAATCAAAACCACAATAAGCTATCAACTCACATCTGTCGCAATGTCATACATACAGTCTAGCACTGGCAAAGATGTAGAGAAAAGAAAAGAGAACGCTACACAGGGTTGGTGGGAATGTAAATTGGTTCGGCCATTATGAAAAACAGTACAGAGGCTATAAAGGCTTTAAAATAGAACTGCCGTATGACCCAGCAACCCCACTTACTTATCTAAAGGGATTGAGATGGGGGAGATATCTGCACTCCTATGTTTATTACAGCATTATTTACAGAATCCAAACATGGAAACAACCTAAGTGTCCACTGACTGAAGAATAGGTAAAGAAAATTTGGTATATACATACATTGGGATGTTAGTTATCCTTAAAAAAGAAGGGCACCCTACCATTCGCAATGACATAGACGAACCCGGAGCACTCTAGGTTAAATAAAATAAGCCAGACACAGGAGGATAAATACTGCATGATCTCACTTATATGTGGAATCTAAAAGAGTCCAACTCATAGAAGCGTAAAGCCATCTGGTGATTGCTAGGGGCCAGGGGAGGGGGATATGGATAAAAGTTGGTGTCAAGGGGTACAAAGTCTTGATCATGCAAGGTGAGTATATTCAGGAGATGCAGTGTGTACCATGGTGACTACTGGTAACAACACTCTACTGTTTTTTTTTTTGAGCTGGAGTCTCACTCTGTCACCCAGGCTAGAGTGCAGTGGCATGCTCACGGCCACCCCAGTGTCGACCTGCTAGGCTCAGGCAATCCTTCCACCTCAGCCTTCCAAGTAGCCAGAACTACAGGTGCACACTACCATGCCCGGCCTATTTTTTAGCTTATTGTAGAGATAAGGTCTCGCCAAGTTGCCCAGGCTGTTCTTGAACCCGAGGGCTCAGGCAATCCTCTCACCTCGGCCTCCTAAAGTGCTGGGATTACAGACTTGAGCCACCTCGCCCAGCCAACACTACTTTCTACTTAAAATTTGCTAAAAGGATAAATTCTAAATGTTCTCACCACACACACAAAAAAGGTAAACTATGTAAGGTGATAGAGATATTTGTTTGCCTGATTGTAGTGATTATTCATGAGGTGTATCTCAAATCATCACATTATACACTGTAAATATACACAATAAAAAATTTTTAAAAGCTATCGCATGGCCAGATAATCCCAAATTATTCGATTCTCTTTTACAAACTGAGGTGAAGTACAGGCTTGGCTGTCAGCTTTGAGAGAAGACCGAGAAGGTCTGGACCCAAACAGAACCCCACCTTGGGGTGGGGCTGGTGTAAGGTCAGAGCTAGCTGCAGGTGGCGAGCAGATGCCTGACCTCTACAGAGACCCGTGGTGCCATCGGAGAGGCGCAGCGTTAAAGGGTCTGTGGCAGAGTCACGGTGATCGTTGGCTGGGGGGGAGGGTCACTGAAGAGCACGGCAGAAGGACTTCCTTTCCAGGAAGGTCCCCATTCGCCGGGAGGGACGCCCCAACCTGGAAGAAATCAGACATCGCTGAGCTGGGCGGGGAGAGTCCTCAGACACAGGAAGCGAGATGCAGTAGAGGTGCCAGACGGGGGACTGAAGGCTGGTGCTAGGCTACAGAAGGAAGAGAAGGAAACCAGCACGTGCAGCCTGCTGTATTCTAGATCCCGTTGCAAATACCATGCAAGCTGCCCCCACAAACCTGTTCCCAAAGACGCTCCACACAAGCCAGAGAGTATCACTGACACCATCTGGTGTCACTGGGCTCAGAGTGAACACGCACCTAGGTCACCCCGAGGACCTTGAGTGAGATGCAAACCCTTCGAGAACTCTGTAAAGAGCGAGACTTCGGACCATACTCCTGAAGTCCCTGGTCCTCACAGCCCGGGTGTGTTCTGCGGCCCGAAGAGGGAAGAGCCCTCCAAGAGAGAACGGATGGCGGGGGCCAGTGGGCTCCTCGTTGCCATCTCAGGAGCGAGCGTGCCAACGCCCAGGCAGACGGCCAGTAGCCAGGAGAAGCCCGCCTAGGGCTCACCCCTCCCAGAAGAGCCTGCCGCAGCTCGGGGATGCCCTTGCAGATCTGACTCACCTGTTGTCGCCGGACGCGGCCCGCTCCCAGCTCCCACCAGCCACCCCCCTCCAAGCCCTCCAGCCAAGTCTGCTCCTTCAGCTTCTCAGACTCCTGGGCCAGATCCAGGTTTAGGTCCACGCAAAAGAGTAGAGCACCTCCGTCACCAAAGCAGGGGACTTGGAAGCGATGAGAGAGCAATGTGACTTCTTCCTGTCTGGCCTGAAGGGTTCCGGCTGTCCTTGTGTGTTTCTGCCTGTCTTCACTCTCTCCCATCTCACACCTGCCTTTTCTTCCCTCCTGCCCGTTGTGCGGGTGCAACGTCAGAGGAAGAATCCATCGCCCCGCCCGGACGCCTTAGCCAGCTTCCACAGTGGGATGAGGTCACTCTCATAACCACTCTAGAACTCCCAGTGGTTCTGCTTCTCTTGTTGAACTCTGGCAGGTACTGTTTGTCACTGTGCACCCCTGCAGCGAGTCAGGCGGGCATGCGGAATAAGAGTTTTTCATAGTTACTATAAAGATGATAATACATACACATACACACATACATATATACGCACATATAGGGGGAGACACAGAGCGGCATATACATATGTGTAAGGCATATAAAGACCTCTCGATGCCTGACTGAATGCCCGGCACAGAGTAGGTACTCAGCTGTACAACGGTAGCTATCACTGATTGTCTCATTATGGTGGGAAGGACTTCGCTGCTTTTGGAATCTGAATACAAGATCAAAGATGATGTGTATTACAATTTCCAGGATGAGGATGAGCAATGCAGAGAATGCATCCGGATTGCTTACAGATAGTTAATGGCCTCATATGCTAAACAGAGCTGCAGCTCCGCGGCCAAAAGCTCAGGTGCTCTCTGGAAACAGGCGAAGGCCTCACGGCTGTGCGGTGTCGGCAGGAACAGCTGGAGCAAATGTTCTCCTCCTTCCCACGGAATGATGCATCGCACCTGTCCATGAATAAAACATTCCGTCTCAGCAATCAAGCCATGGATTTTCAAGGCGCCTTCCCATCTATCAGTTCAGCTATTGATTACCTGTGAAAGGTCACTTCATCAGCGGGATAATGGATGGGGGAGCGGTGCTCCAATGAGCAGGGTGCAGTGAGTTCGGAAGTTTGCCTCCAGGAAGTTGGCAGTATTTAAACTTGCCCAAACCATTAAGGAACTTGTAATACATGCAGCCACGTGCCACTGGATTGCTGATTACTAGTAACAGGTGCACGAAGCAAGAGGCAGACAGATGCCGATGAAAGACACGGAGGCCGGCGGCCCACCAGCATTCCCCAGAGCTCCAGGACCCCGAGGAGAATGTAAGCGTGACTCTTGGTGACAGGGAGGCAGGCCGGCTCGGCAGCTATGAGTTCACATCCGAGGCCATCCCCAAATCCGAGACAATCTGACCTTATTTTGTTCAATTTCTGTGCAACGTTTTTTGTTGGTGTTTGGAAACACGATTGTGCTCACTGTATGAGCTGCTTCGCTGCTCAACAAACAATGTGCTAGTAAATATTTAACTGGCTCTCTGAGGGAAAAGGAGCTTATTTGTAGGGCTTGTCCACATGTGGCTTAGATGTGATGTACCGGAAATGCAAATACTCCCACCATCGGTGATTTCAAGCTGTCCGTGGGATGCAGTTCCACACAGACTCGGGAAGACACGCAAGCGATCGGCTCTTGTGAGTCGACGTGAGACCCAGCAGCCACCGACACCAGCCTGTCTACACTGTCTCTGCTTGTGTCCCGGAAGTG
Organism: Cephalopachus bancanus; assembly: GCA_027257055.1. Lineage (NCBI taxonomy): Eukaryota > Metazoa > Chordata > Mammalia > Primates > Tarsiidae > Cephalopachus > Cephalopachus bancanus. The sequence continues at coordinate 720,486 of JAPVLO010000252.1, read as the reverse complement.
ACTCGTACCTCCACACAAGAAGATGGGCGACTCGGGCCCCTTTCCTGTATGAACTTCACCTTTCTGTTACACCTTCTGCCGGTGTCTTGCTTGTAGCAGAAATGTAGAAAACAACATCAAAACGAATGCACCCCTAAACCAGGAAGATTTCAACTATAAAACTGACGATTTGAAAAACCGACCTAGGTGTTCTGCTATCAGATAAAGTCATGGTAGCCTTTCCCAGGCCAAAGGACAAACATGCTATCGGGCAAATGTCTGTTCTACAGGAAGCAGGGAGGATGCCGTGAGCACTGGGTCTGTGGTTCGGCTTGACAGTGTTCAGTTATCCATGTTGTCCTCGTGTCACATTCACCTCTCCTGCATGAGTCAAAACCCAGACTTACTCCCATCTGATGTAGATGGCAACGCAGGATTTAGAGTTCTTTGATTCTCATCTCTGACAGCGAGTGCTCTAAGATGGTGCTCTAAATTACACCTAGCCTAGAGCTGGCATCATTGAGAGAGAAATGAGGTTCAAGGTGCAGTACTAAAAGAAGTAAATGTGCACAGTAACCAACCGTGCAGACTTGACAGCCAGAGTTGAATATGAATTCTGGACCCATTGTGCGTCAGTCCTTGGATGATCACTTAGCTGCTTCGGCTCTCTTATTTACCAAAGAGAAAGAAACTTAGGAGCTGCGTGTAGCAGATGATGTCGTGGCTGGCCTGATGGACATTCCCAACTCCTGGGAATCTCGCTTGTTGCGGTGCACCCCGCTGTACTCCAGTGTCTGAGAATATGGAATACCTATTTTTCCAGGCTTTCTTGTTGAGCAGGACAACCCTAAAACACAGTTTGGGACATAACACGGAAGTGGAAGTTTTCTGGTTTCTTCTGAGAAGGATTCTACTTTGGTGAACAGCACAGATGCAGCTCGTCTTCCTTCTGTTTTGAAAGCAAATGTGCTGTCCTTGTGATCACGGGGTAACAGCACACGGAAAAGAATGAGAGAACCCCAGAGAGCCACACCACCACCGCCAGGGAGGCTCTACTTTCAGATTCCCTGGAGTAGAAGCTGAACACCTCCCTAACTTCAGCCCCACTGTTCCAAGGTTCTCTCTTACCTGATACTGGAAGCATCTGTAATAACAACACAGAAGTGTTGCAGAGATTATATGAAATAAGTTGGGGGCTTCGCACATTGCCTGGCAAATATAAAGCACTACCAAATTTACATTATTATGGCTATCGTTATTTTTATTGCCTTCTACTGCATCTAACAGCATCTGCCACTGGCCTGGGTGCAGCAAGACTGCTAGACAGAGGCTCACCCGGACATGCCTTGAAGGAGCTTCCAGTTCTAACGGGGAAACCCTGACAGGTGTGCACAACAATCTGAAGGCATTGAAAGGCAATGGTGAACGATATAAGCACTTTGTTCAGAGAAAAACTGTAGGGCTTCTGAAAAAGGGAGGGCCACATGGGTTGGAGTGTTCCAAGGGGAAATCGCAGGGGAGGCTGGCCTTGAGATAGGCCCCAAGGGGCGGGGAGGGAGCCGGCCGGAGGCAATGAAAGCACACACTAGTGGAACCCCCTGTGCAAACAGCCAGAGAGCGCTAATAATGTCTGCTTTGCATCACCTCCTCTCCAAACTCCTATGCGCGTTGACTGATAACAGCTCGCAGCTGTCCCTATCTCCAGAGAATCACCCTTGGCTAATAGGAGCTGCCTGGCTGGGAGACCAGCTCACAGCTAATGACTGACTGATGAAAGTCTGGCTTTCTGCCTAATTGCACTCGCAGTACAGTTCACACCCCGGAGCTCCCTGCGGGATCAGGCTGGAGTCAGTCTCCAGCTGAGACCATGCCTTTGTTTTGCTCCTTGCCCTGCTCCGTCCTCCTTCCTTTGCTCCCTTTCTCTGGAGATCATGTCCTCAATGCAGCATGCAAATCTCTGTCTCAGGCTCTGCTTCTAGAAACGCTGGTCCAGCTCAAGATGGACACTCAAGAAGTGCTGAGCAAGCCACTGAGGCAGTAGTGGTTTCACTCACTCGTTTGTGTATTCATCTGATTAAACAAGCCCACGCTGAGCGATGTTGTTGATGCTCCACACAGCCACTTATGGTGCAAAGCAACGACATGACCTGTGCCCTCGGTGTTCGCCACTGGATGCCGACAACTGTGTGCTACGGAGAAACAGGACAGGGCTAAAGGCCCAGGTCTTTGGAAGCACATGGGCCTGGGATTAAAAACTGGCTGACTGTGACCAAGGCTGCCTTGAACAGGTCATTGGACTTCTCTGGACCTCTTTATATTCCTCTGAAATATAGAAATAAGCCAATTCACAGCGTGGTTGGTAGAATTTAAATGAGACAATGGGTAAAATTTCCCCAGCTGGTAGTTGGACTCCAAAGGATGCCCGGTGTCAGTGTTAGGATTTTAAGTCTTCACCTCGGAACCCAAGGGGAAGAATGACCTACACGTGGGGCAGAGACAAGCGTGAGAGCTGGCGTGCTCATGTTTACATCTGGTCCCACTTTCTAAATTCTCCTTGAAGCTTACACCTCTAATAACATCCTGGATGTCAGTGGAAGTCAACCTGAGTCTCTTCCTTCCTACTCCATTGTTCCTTACCTGCTGAATTTACCAACACAGGGTAGCTTTACATCAAGAAGGCAAAGAAACAAAGGGAAATGGGGGGGGAGAAGAAACAAATAGAAGGAAAAAAATGCTGTCATCTAACACTGAGTCTGTGTCTGCCAATTCATCACGAACGTCCCGGCAGTCATGACCTTTCAGAGCATCCTCTGGAATCACTCCTCTCCGGTGGGAAATGGCAATCCAGCAAGCCCAGTAGCAGCTGCAGCGCATACTGAAATGGGAAATTGTCGGAGACCTGCTCCAGTGGGGTCGGGCCCGAAGGGGAGGTGAGAGAAGCTGCGATAGACAGAGACCACCCACCTTCGATGAGGATGGCAATCACTGCAAAACTTTATTGCTCATGAGGCTATATTTATAAAGCTCTTTTTGGCATAATCTTAACATTACACGTATATTTTTCCAACTAGTTACAATTTAAAACAACGTATGAGATCCAAAACCCCTTTAGTTGACCTTTAATTTTTAATGATCTAAACAAAAATGCCTATTATTTATGCTAGCCTTTCACTTTATAATGCCTATATATCTATTTAATATTTTACAACTGTAGTAGCAAATATTGGCTTGTGCCCCCAGGGTGTAAGACTTGCTGACGCAAAACGAGTAGGTCCATTTTACTTCCTTTAGGGGTTTTTTGCCTCATCTATCTACAAACTTCTATATCCTATTTTTACTTATCTTACTCTAAACATTATTTAATTTCTTTAACCCTCTCTAACATCTATTATTTTATTTCCTATTCATTAATCTACATCATAACCTATATACTATCTATTAACCAACACCAAACTTTATGTCCTGAATCACACATGCGTTTCTTTTTTTGGTTCCTGCAAGCTCTCTGCCTTTTCAGACATAATTAAGGGGCTGCCACGTTTTGTTCCTTCTCAAGTAAAAACTTCACTAGCTTTCACTTTGTGCCCATCTATCTAAAACCATCTTATGAGGTTTTCATCGTAAGCACCAGTGTAAGGTAAGGGTGGATCAAGCCATACTAAGTTCTGCATACGACTATTTCCCTCTGGGCGCCCACCATATTCTGTTATTAAATTTATATCCAACATATCCGTCAGTCTTTACTGTGGGTAAAACTTGTCTGCTTGATTTGACATCTCTAGTACTCCTAAGGGGAGGAGGGAGAGGAGTGGTAAGAGAATATTTAAAAGGGTAATTAAACTGTGTAATGTTCTTAAAAATGTTTTTTCCTGCTGTGTCCAAACCTGGGGAAAATTTTCTCATGTTCTTGTAAGAGGGTGAGGTAAATATAGTATCTGCTGGAGGGGGAAAAGAAGCAAGAATTTGTCTTATTATTATTAAAGGTCTGCTCAAAAGACGATTATTAACTAATGACCTTTGGATGTCTCGGTTGTCTCATAATGTTGGGTTTCATTAAAAACAAACGCTTAACTGGTAAAATTTTCACAGAGATCCAAAACAAACATATCATGAGAATTAACATTATGAAAAGTATAAGTCATTGTTTTCCCCAGGGCCATCTGAAGTCCCTCTGCCTTCCCTTCCATGGGGCTCTGCCAATTCCATGGTTTTCACCAGTGGCTCTGTCTGCCTGGCGAAGTAGGTACACTTCAGGCAGCTTCAGAACTGGCACCCGTAAGATTATGGCTCCCGACAGGAAATGATCTTAAATGGCTTATTTGCTGTAAAAGTACACACTGGGAGCACTCGTGCTATTTGAGAGACATATTTCACCTTCGTCTTGGGTCCCAAATATCCTGGAAGGACCCTACCGAGGAGACCACACGACTTGAATCTCTAGCATGAGGATGGGGAGATTAGTAACTTGGCCTTAACAAAGGCTATTATTTTTTCTCATAACTGCCAACAACGATCATTTTAATGCAAATGAAATTTTCTTCAACAGGAAGTGTTACTTAATAGGGCTTCCGATTTTTATCAGTTTATTGTGTCGTGGCTTCAGGACTGCATCACGATTTTTTTAAGTCAAATATTTACCACACACCTCTGTCCTGCCAGCCTCCTTTTTATAGCAGGCTACTAACTATGGCCTTGACGGGTGTCCATCTGCCACAAACCCACAGCCACGACAGAGACAAGGAACTCAAGTTGTGACTACAGCACAATGTCATCACCACAGTGTCAGACGTAAGTATTCTATGGTGCCACATGCGAAGGCTTGAAGGAACTGTGAAGTGCAAGTGCCGTCAAGAAGCCACTGATGAGGACACCCCTGGCACTGACACAGGTGGGGAGGGCTGAGGGTCTGCATGAAGGCAGCGTGGGCAGAGTCCTTTCTGCATCCCATGCCCGCATCACAGGACTCTAGTGGAATGTCTCCCCGTTAGGAAATTCCTCCCTCCTCTGGCTTTGCCAGGTAACATTTCTCTTGGCACATTTCTCCCTCTACCTGAACATCTTTTGTCGTTATTTTCATAGTAAATCTCTAGCACCTAGCACAGTGTCCGGTCGGGAATAGTGGCTGTCTTGGACTGTGTGGTGTGGCTAAAACAGAATATCTGAGGTGGAGTCATTGAAAAAGAACGGAGGTTGGTTTGGTTCACAGCTCTGGTGGTTGGAAAGTTCGAAATCCGGCAGCTGCATCTGGTGAGGGCCCTGTGCTGCTTCCACTCATGAAGGAAAGGGAGCTGGCATGTACGAGAGACCACATGGCATGACAGGAAGCAAGAGAGGGAGCAGGAAGCCACACACGATTTTATAACAACCAGCTCTCCAGGACCTAATCCAGTCTCACAAGCGTGAGAACTCCAGAGAAATGCCATCACGCAATACATGAAAGATCCATCCCCATTACCCAGGTGCCTCCCAGTAGGCCCCACCTCCAACACTGCCAGCATAACTTTGGCAGGGACAAAGTACGTCCAAACCATAGCAAAGGCTCAACAAGCCTTCGTTGGACGTGACTCTATGGGACTGGCAGTCCTTTGAGTGGTGCGACCTCTCTGGACTCAGCCGCTGTGTGGAACGCAGGGCTTTACACCCCTTATCTATGGATACCGATGAGCTACAGCTTATTTCACGATGGTGAACTTATTTCACACCGATGAGGAGACTTCAAGCCAAGTTCTCCAACTCCGGGCTCAAACGGTCCTCCCACCTCGACCTCCCCAGATGCTGGGATTCCAAGGGTGAGCCACCATGCCTAAGCCTTAAACCACGTTCTGAGGTCGTTGAGACCCAAATCAGCCACTGACGAGGCATGTGACTTGGAGCAAGTCACTCCATCTTTCTGAATCTAGACGGTCTTGCCAGTAGAGTGGGGGAGGGTCTAGGCGTCCCCTCGATGAAGGTTTTGTGATGAGACCTGCAGTAACATGACGTATGGGAGAGCAGGTGAGCCATGTGGAAGCACTAACATTGCCGCTCTGTTCCTGTTGTTGAAGCGGAAGGACTGGAGTTTGAAAGGGGATCCAGCACCGCCAGGTGCAGCCCCAAGGTCTGGTGCAGGATGAGTGAGGGGGCCCGAGAGGAACAATGTCAACAAAAGGAAAAGAGATCACGTGACCGGAGCTGGGGGAGGCCTGGGCTTGGCTCACCCGGGCCAATGTAGAGCATAAGAGACAGTGAAGGCGAGGGGCTGCTTGAGCTGCACCACTGGGAGTCCCCGGAATCCCCCCTTGATTCTCCCTTGACTGTGTGCACCTTTCTTTTCTTGGCATGGGTCAGAGGTGAGGGGAACACGGGGCAGTATTTTGCTTTGCCCCAATATTTGCCAAACAGGCCAGTTTCCCAAGAGCATTCTTTATTTCCTGTGAGGGATTGTATCCCTGGGAGCAATTACCCAGCACATTTGTGATCCTTCACAGAAGCCGACGCACTGTGGACGTCCCATTTGAGAGCCCCAGAATGCTAATTTGTAAACCTGTCAGATTTGTCACAGTGGTGAGAAATGGTGCTAAAATTGCTTTCAACATCTTAATTAGTGGTAGCCTTCCTGAGAAATGCAATATCTCCAGCTCATTTTTGTTTCTTATTTTTTGATTTGTTTCTCAAGAAAAAAGATGATTAAAATCTAAAGTGTGATGATCATCAGAAAACAGTGTGCAATCTAGAAATGCTGATGCAGATGTGATTGGGGGCGGGGGGCCTTCGATGGCCCCAGAATACCAAGCAGAGGGGGTCCCGTGGCCGTGTCCTTTGTCCTCTGTTTTCGTCTGACTCTGGGGCCTGGGAGTGAGGGGCCCCTTGGAGGAGCTTGGAAGCCTCTGGTGGGAAGAACGGCGAGATCCTCTGATCCCATGTGAAAAACTTCATCCCGAGATGCTGGAAAGCAGTAGCTCTGTGATGATTGCTATTTACTGGGCACCAACCGCGCACCAGGGTCTCGGCTTCAGTACATGACATCTCTTCTCCTCTACTTCCCCATGGGCTTAGGATCATTAGCCCCCGATGGACAAAGAAGCAAGCTGAGAGGTCACGAGACCTGCCACGCCCACACAGGCAGCAAACCCTTCCAGCTGCGAAACCTGTACTTGCACCCACTTCTTCACCTTGCCCTTGGGCTCAAGGTCCTTTCCATCACCGGGAAAGCAGAAGATGACCGCGGTGCTCCTGCCGCCCACAGGACATGGATGGCTTGGGGCTCCACTCATCCCTGCTGCCCGCCTCCTGAGGGGCCCTCTGCTCCTGGTCCACACCCGCTGGGAGGCGGCCTGCAGTGAGGTTCCCTCACAGACCCCAGCCCTTGCCAGCGCTGTCTTTGCTGCTGTCTCAGAGCTGCCCCTCCCTGCACTTGGTGGATGTCCATTGCCATCGATGATACTCCCAGTCTTCTTGAACTGCCCGTCTATGGCTGGCGGATCCGCTTTAGGACCTTCCTAGCTCACTTCAGCTCAAGTGCATTTTAGATTCTGTTTTGCATATTTGCCTGATCTCAGAATTTTCTGCAGAGCGCATTCAGAAGGAAATAAAATTAACTTCCATATTGTTGTCGGACCTCTCCCTGAGCTTGGCACGATGCGCTATGATACATATTTGATGAAGGGGGAGACGACAGGGAAGCCTGAGCCCGGGCTTTGTCTAAGTTTCTGTCTAGCAGCTGCTCTTCCTCTGCGAGTAATCTCTCGATACAGGGGGAAAGCACGTACAGGAAGCAGAACATTAACGACGGCTGGGAAAGAAGCGGCTCCTGGAGCATCTCTGTGGGGCGAGGATTTGTTCCTTCCCATGTCTGAAATAGTCCATCCCAAGAAACAGTGCCAGGGCTTGGGCTCCCATGGACCCGCCGTCTCTCAGCGGCTCTGACCGCTGGCTGCACAGACAACACCACTGAGCTTATGCCCAGGGAATTCGTTTAAGTGACCTGAGTGAGGCAATGCCCACAGGGGCAGTTGTATTTTACAAGTCATCCTGCACAGCGTCATCAGTGTATGTTAATTTTTGCCTTTTAAAAATTTTATTGGCTAATTCTGTAAGAGATCATCAGTGAATAGTATTTCACCTAGATTTCGAAAAGGTGTCAAATAAATCCAGAGATTAAAATTTTTTAATACTCAATGCCAAATAGTTGGTTGCAACAGTGGACTGAACAGTGGACTGAACAGTGGCACAAGAAGCCAATACAGAGAGAAAAACCCCCATCAACTAGATCCACAACCTGAAATGCTGGACACAGCCACGATCTAAGAGGAGGGATAACCCACCGTCCCTGTTTCAGTGCCACCCACCCCCAGATGTCATAGGCAAGTAATCGAGCTTCTCTGTCCACCAGCTTCCTCATCTATGATCAGTTTCATAGTAGTAACACTGTGGAAGCCATATAAGGATTAATTTTTAAGTTGAGTGCAGAGCTGGTATCCATTATGCACCAGATAAATAGCAGTTATTCTTTCAGATGGTGTCGTATCCCGAAGAAATGGGTTTATCCCAAATTGCGGGATTCACTTACAAAAGATACACTGTAGCTCGGTAAGACCGGAATCCTAGAGAGAAAGGTTAGACACGGAAGGGGTAAACACCCACGGTCGAAGCGGTGACATTCGGGACAGGAGAGCCTCCGCTGGGACAAGGCAGGGTCGTGGGGTTGCAGGGCTCCCGGAACCCCCCAGAGGACAGGAGCTGGCAGGAGAGACGGGAAGAGCCAGAGCGAGTCTGCTCGCGGTCGAGGTGGGGGGCTGCGACTCCCGGGTGCCCGCACCCACCCTGCCCTGCGGCCGGTAACTCTGGCAGGAAGTGGGTCTTCCCCGCCCAGCGGATGGGCCGAACTGCTCTTGGGTCCCGGGGTCCCCAGTGTCCCAGGGGATTTACTCAGACCCCGGCTCCGGACGCCCAGAGAGCCCAGGAACGTGGGGGTGAGTGGACAGGGGCCCTCTCCCCGGGGAGGCCAAGGACCTCAGCAGGCTTGCGGCGAGACCGGGATTGTGAGAACTCGAGACGAGTCGCGGGGAGGAGCGGGCCACGCCCAGGCGGCGCGAAGATCGAAGCCAGCGCGTTCGAGGACGCCCGAGCGCCAAGGGCGGGCTGGGCTCGGCCCTCGCGATGGGCCCCGCGACCGCAGGGCGGGGACAGGGAGGCCGGCTCCACGCCCAGCGCCCAGCGGCCGAGCGGGGTCTGGCGCCAAGGGGCAGGGTGGGTCCGCAGATGGAAACCGGCTGAGGGAACACCAGGGTGGGGGCTCTGGCCGAGCCGACCCAGGGATTCTTGCTGAGGTCGGGCCGGGATAACCGGGCGTCCCCCGGGAGAGGAGGAGACTGACCAGAGACCGAGGGTGGGCAGATACCAAGGGTGGTTTCTTGGTATTCTGTGCTTTGCTGAAACTGGATTTTACAAGGACTCACGCAGCCAGGGCTAGGAGAAGGCTCGGGGGCCTGGCTGCCGTTCGGCCAAGCAGAGATCGTCGGTAGCCAGAACTTTTTATAGCTGATTAGAAAAGAAAATATTCATAGGAATAGCTATTAAAATGGAACTAAGAGTAAACCTTGAAACACCACCAGCAAATATAAATCAAATCCTAGATCGTACTTTGTGAAAAACAGGTGGAGCGTGGCAGATGGGAGGCCATATAATTTTTTTGTTTGAACTAGGAAACTTTTGAGAATGGGAAGGAACATTAAAAAGAAGTAAAATTTGGTAACAGCGATTGATTACAAATTAGGTGTATTAGAGTCTCAGAATTGTTCAATTCGAAAACATTTTTTAAAAATAAATCTATTTTCAAAAATAGAGTCTATATACATTCACATTAAAGCAAAATTAATTTTCCCCATTGATTCTCTGGACATTTAAAAATAGTATATGCAAAATGCTTATTTTTGGTATCTATTTATGTACATTCATCGGTGTTTTAGTCATATGTTTCTAATACCAAATCACCAGTATTTTTCTGAAGAATATATTTCCTTTCACTATGGGTTTTATGCTCTTATAATTTGTATTGAAGTGTGACATGTATGCACGAAACTGTACAGATCATAAGTGTGCAGTTTGGTGGATTCTCACAGTAAGTATATTCATGGTTGCAGCATTTAGATTAAGAAGGAGACTGGCCAGGCTCGGTGGCTCAGCCTTTGGGAGGCCAAGGCGAGAGTATCGCCTGAGCCCGTGGGTTCAAGACCAGCCCAGGCAACTTGATGAGACCTTGTCTCTACAATCAATAAAAAATTATCCAGGCATGATAGCACATGCCTGTGGTTCTGGCTACTTGGAAGACTGAGGTAGAAGGATCGCCAGAGCCCAGCAGGTCAAAGCTGGGGTGGCCGTGAGTGTGGCACTGCACTCCAACCTCGGTGGCAGAGTGACTCCAACTCAAAAAAAAAAAGGGCAGAAGGAGACTACTGCCAAGGTCCAAACCCCCGAGGTTGCCTTCTTCCTCCTCCAGCAAGTTAATGACTCTCTCCACTCCTAACTCTACAACCACATTGCAGAAACACAATTATAAAGTACGTCCTCTTCCTGAGTCTGATATCTTCCTCTTAGCATTGTGGTTGTGATAGCAATCTAGATGGATAGTTGTCGGCAGCTGTGGTTGTTTGTTCTTGTGGCTGTATAATGTAGGAATGTATCACAATTTGCTTTTTTATCCGTTCTTTTTTAGATGGATATTTGGGTTGTTTCCAGTTTTGTCTTTGTGAGCCATGCTACAGTTACCAGTCTTAAATGTATTTTTGGTGCACTCTTCTTAGGCATATAAGGAGCAGAATTGCTGGGTGTGAGTATGTCTGTTTGACTCTGATGGATACTGCCAAATGGTGTTCCAAAACGATTATACCAGTCCCCATATCCAGTGGCAGAGTGTAAGAGTTCCTGTTGCTCTGAACTGTGGTATATGTTGATGTTGTCTTTATTTTTCACTGTAGCTCGTCTGGTGTGTGTGTCACATTATATCACCGTTTCAGTCTGTGAATGCTGTCATTACACACACCCAAACTTAGAGGCCTAAAATAACAACCACTTTACTCCACTGGGCAATCACATGGGTTGGCAGTTTGGTCTGGGGCCAGTTGGGCTGTGTCTTTGCTGATCCTTCCAGGAATCTCTCATGCTTGGTTATCTGGAGGCTCCTTTGGTACAAGGTTGTCCAACATGGCCACTCTCAAGGGCTTGACACGTTGTTGGTGCTGGCTATGCTTGCCTGCCCCTATGCTCTTGTATCCTCAAGGAAGCTAGTCTGGGCTTCTTTGCATGGCGACAGCATCATCTCCAGGAGGCACATAACATCACTTCTTCTACTTCAACGGGCCAAAGCCAGTTACAAGGCCATTCCAGATTCAAGGGCTTCACGGTTCTTGAATGTTAACATGTTACTCATATGGAAATAAATGTTACCTCTTTATGGGAGGAGAGGAAAATTCTCCTGGCAAAAGGATGTGCCTACAGGACGTAAGAAATTAATAAGGTCGTTTTTGTAAGCAATATAGCCATTTTTATTATACTCCCCACATCATTAGTAGATTTTAGTGCTTTTTCACAGTCTGTGGGCCTTGCTTATGCCCTGTTTTGAAAGGCTTGTTCAAGTCTTTTGCTCATTGTAGATATTTTTTGGAAAAATCGTTTATTAGCTATATCGATCATATAGCATTTCTACTCTTTGTGCTGGTCTTTTTATTCTCTTAACAGTGTCCTCTGATAAATGCAGATTCTCAATTTTAATGTTCTTAATTTAATGCTCTATACGCCATACCACAGTGCAGACTTTTTTGTTAGGTAGTATGTGTCTGTTTCTGGATCTTCTACTGTGTTCATTTTATCTGTCTTTTTTGCACCACCATGAAAAGCATTATTTAATACATTTTTATGATCAGTCTTGACATCTGATATTGCGAGTCCTTCATAATAATCTTTCTGCTCTTCAAGATTGCCTGCTATTTTTAGTTCTTTGCATTTTTTAAAAAACATTTTAGCATCAATGAGTCAATTTTTGACTAAGATTATATTGAGTAGAACATTTTGGGGAGAATAAATATTTGCGGTATTGGGTCCTTCTGTCAATGAACATGGTGTATCCCTTCATTTATATTCTTCTTTAATTTATAGCAAAAATGTTGTATAGTCCTCAGTGTGGAGGAGCACATTTCGTGACATTGATTATTTGATTTTTAACTACATATTTTAAAAGATTCACATACAGCTGCATACAGTAATGCAGAGAGCAACTGTGTACAATTTGCCAAGTGTCCCCCAAGGGTAAAACTTTGCAAAATTATAGGATAATGTCACAACCAGAATACAATCCACCGATGTTATTATTTCCCCAGTTTTATTGCAGTCATTTGTGAGTGTATTTTGCTCTATACAGTTTTATCCTGATTGGAGATTTTTGTATCCACCACCACACTGAAGATACTAAACCAGTCCCTCACCTCAAGGATTCTCTGTGTTGTGCACTTGTAGCCAGACCCATCTTTTACATGCCTACCTCCCTCTCTGCCCCAAACCAATTTATCTGTTCTTCATTTCTAAAATGATGTCACTTCAAAAAAAAATTTTTTTTTTTTTTTTTTTTGAGTTGGAGTCTCACTCTGTCGCCCAGACTGGAATGCAGTGGCCGCTCCCAGCCACCGCAGCCGCGACCTGCTGGGCTCCAGTGATCCTTCCGCCTCAGCTTTCTGAGTAGCCGGAACTACAGGCGTGCGCTACCACGCCTGTAGTTTTTGATTACAGGCTGATTTTTTGATTTTTTGATTTACTGTAGAGATGAGGTCTCGCTGCCCAGGCGGGTCTCGAACCCACGGGCTCAGGCAATCCACTCACCTCAGCCTCCCAAAGGCGCAGGATTACAGGCTGAGCCACCGAGCCCGGCTCAAAAATTTATATAAACGTAGTCACACAGTGTGTAGCATTTTTGAGCTACCTCTTTTCTTCACTCAGAAAAATTATCTGGATTTTCATCCAGCCATTGGCATGTATCGGTAGTTTACACCTTTTTATTGCTGATTGGTATTTAATGGTATGCACGTAACACAGTTAGTTTAACCATTCACCTATTTAAAAGATCTTGACTGTTTGCACTTGATGGCTATAATGAATAAAATGGCTATGAACATTCACATATGAGTTTCTGTGTGAGCATGGGTTTTTATTTAATTTCATTTTATTCCCAAGAGAACAAATTATTGAGTTTTATGATAATTGTATGATTAATTTTTATAAGAAACTGATCAACTATTTTTCAGAGTGGTGGCCGTATTACATTCCCAATAGGGAAATGTGAGGGATCCAGTGTCTTCCCATTCTCTCCAGTATTTGATGTTGTCACAGTTGTTTTTTTTTTCTTTTAAAAGTCACTTGGAGCCGGGCTCGGTGGCTCAGCCTGCAATCCCGCGCCTTTGGGAGGCTGAGGCGAGTGGATTGCCTGAGCCCGCGGGTTCGAGACCCGCCTGGGCAGCGAGACCTCATCTCTACAATAAATCAAAAAATCAGCCGGGCGTGGTAGCGCATGCCTGTAATTCTGGCTACTCGGAAGGCTGAGGCGGAAGGATCACTGGAGCCCAGTAGGCGAGGCTGCGGTGGCCGGAAGTGGCCACTGCACTCCAGCCTGGGCGACAGAGTGAGACTCCAACTCACAAAAAAAAAAAAAAAGTCACTTGGTACGTTTATACTGGCGTCTCATTGTGGTTTTAATTTGCATTTCCTCATTTCCTTGGTGGCTGATTATGGCAAACATTTCATGCACTGATTTGCCATCTGTAAACATCTTTTTGTTCATTTTATTTTCAGTTGCCATCTGTATATCCTCTTTGGAGAAATTTCTGTTCATGTCTTTTGCTCATTTTCTATTTTTAACCTATTAAATTTTTAGAATTCTCTGTATGTTCTAGATATTAGCCCTTTGTCAGATGTGCAGTTTGCAAATATTTTCCACCAAGTTGTAGTTTCTTTACATTTTCTTTACATGGGATTTTGCAGAGCAAAATTTTTTATTTTTTATTATTACTGATATTCACTCATCAATTTTTCTTTAATTATCTCCAAAAACTGTAGCATTTCATATAGACTATTTAATCCATTTATATTTAATGTAAACAACGAATATAATATTTAATTTCTTGATCTATCGTTTTACTATTTTTTATATTACCTACCTCTTCTATGTTCCCTTTTGCCTGGTTTTCATCTTCTAAATTAATAAGATATTTGTATTATTTCTTTTTTCTATTGGCTTATTATTTACACATTCTTTTACTTTTTTTGGAATCAGCCTAAATATTCTAATTTGCATCTTTGACTTATTGCTAACAAAATTATTCAATTTCTCTCTTCCCCGGCAATTCTAAACTGTCAAAACACTCTATTTGTGTTTACCAATGCCTGTTTTTATGCTATTGTTCCCATGAATTTTAATCCTATGTGCATTATAAATTGTATGTTGCATTACCATTATTGTTAGCGCACCCTGTATTTCATCAGCACCAATAATCTTAAATATTTTCTCACATATATACATACTTCTTTCTATGGTGCTTAATTTTTCTCTGCAATCCTGAGTTTCCCTGCGGTGTCATATCATTGTATTTAAAAATAATCTTCATTTAAGTTTTTTAAAATATATATAGGCATGTTGGTTAGAATTTCTTTCCGTTTTAGGTATTACTTATTTTTAGCATGTATGCAAAAAACATTGGAATTAAAAATTAGATTATAGCCAGGCTCGGTGGCTCAGCCTGTAATCCCGTGCCTTTGGGAGGCTGAAGTGAGTGGATTGCCTGTAGGCTGCTCGTATGTCTTCTGAGAAGTGTCTATTCATATCTTTTACCCACATTTAATTGGGTTGTGTTTTTTTTTTCCTTTCAGTGTGTTTGAGTTCCTTGTAGATCCTGAATGTTAAGCCTTTGTCATATTTACAGTTGTCAAATATTCTTTCCCATTCTGTAGGCTGCCTCTCCACTCTCTTGGTTTCTTTTGCTTTGCAGAAGTTTTTCAGTTTGATGAGGTCCCATTTGTCTGTCATCTTTTAAAAGGCATTTGCTTTTGGAGAGTTAATCAGGAATTGGATGCTTATTCCAATTTCTGTAAGGGTGTTTCCTACATTTTCTTCTAAGAATCTTATAGTTTGAGGTTTTACATTTAGGTCTTTGATCCATTTAAGTTGATTTTGTGTATGGCGATAGGTAGGGGTCCTATTTCAATCTCCTGCATGCGGTCAGCCACTTTTCACAGCACCATTTACTGAATAGGTTCTTCTCTCCCCAGTGGTTGTTGGTGGAGGCTTTGTCAAAGATGAATTGGTTGAGAAATTGAAGTTCTGCTCCAGAATCTCTATCCATTGGTCTATATGCCTATTCTTGTACCAAGACCAGACTGTTTAGATTATTGGAGCCTTATAGATACCACCTAACTCCAGTCAGGATGGCCACCATCAATAACTCAAAACAAACAAACAAACAAAAAAACAGGTGCTGGAGAGGATGTGGGGGAAAGGGAACGCTTCTACACTGTGGGTGGGAATGTAAACTAGTACATCCTCTGTGGCAATTTCTAAAAGATCTAAAAATCAGCCTTCCACATGACCCAGCAAGCTCCCTTCTGGGAATATACCCAAAGGAATTCAGATCACTCTCTAAATAAGATATCTGCACACACATATTTATCGCAGCATTATTCACAATAGCAAAAATATGGAACCAATCATGCTGCCCACTGAAAGTGAACTGGATAAAGAAAATGTGGGGCATATGCACAATGGAATATTACTCAGCCATAAATAAAAATGAAATTATGGACTTTGCAACAACTTGGATGAATTAAGAGTCTGTAATACTCAGTGATCTGTCACAGAAACAAATATCTAAGTATTGCATGTACTTACTCGTAAGTGGACCCTGAACATTTATTATAATATTATAAGACAAGGATTGGTAGTACTGGGACACTGCTGAGGGGGCACATAACATCAATAAAGGTACTCAAACTTTACCTACACGATGACCACTTATGTACCTAACCCTGAATTATACCCCACATCTTTAAAATAAAAGTAATAAAAAATACATTTTCTTGGGTCCAGTCTTCTTAAAATAATTGCTAACTTTTTGAAATATATATAGATGCCTCTCCTGCAGAAGACTTGTATCTTCTGGTTTTTATGTGATGGTTCATAACACTGTGGTCCTAATGGGCTTTATGCCAGCATTTTTACATGTTTATTAACATTCTTGAAATACTAATTTGTGTATGACTTTGTAGTCAAATATTTATTTTAATGTTTTGAGCTAATCACCGCTGAAAGTGTTTATTAAAGTTTTTTGACAGCATTACCAAATAATGTTATCAATACCTATGTTTACATGATGTAAAAACTAGTAAAAGCATTTGGACCACTGCTACAGCCCCAATGGAAAGACTCAATATCTATTTTTTAATGTGTCTCCAATGCTCTCAACCACAGAGCTGGCTGACCAATCCATACACCTCCCATATGGCTGGACACAGTGCCCCAGCTAGTTGATGTGTCTGGGAGACCAGCTGTAAACACCAAAGAGACTGCAAGGTATTAATTGTCCGTGCACAAGTCACTTTTATCAGCACATGTTCTGCATGCTGTTGTCAAAAGGGAGATATTAGTCATGGCCTAGAAAGGGTGAGAACAGGGCAACCCCTTCGAGTCCCCTCCCACTGGGGGAAACTTTCTGTCCTCTCAATAAATCCTGCTTTCTCAAAAAAAAAAGAAGAAGAAAATCCAAGAACATAAGGGGCACAAGATGTTGCTGGTGGTTTCCATTTTAATCATGTTCTACGTGAGAAAGATCAGTTTAACGTACACACGTTTTATACATACAACTAGAGAAAACTATGGAAGAACAGGAATGACATGTTCGTGTCTACCAAATCCAATCTGCCTTATTTTAATGCAATTATCAGTAATAAAGATCATCAAAATATGAGATCTGTTAAAACATCCATTTTAACCAAATAGAATGCCAGGATGACAGTTGTCAAGATTTGTGGTCACCAAGGACTCCCAGAACAGGATCAATAAGATAGGAAAATTTCACGGAGAAAAGGTTGCAAGAACGAGTCCAGAGATCCCTCTCATACTGATCAGGTGATTGGGGATAACCTGAAGATACCGGGTGGCAGGAACATAAAGACTCCATGGATACCCACATCTTGCTAGCTACTGTGCTAGGAAGGCGCCTCGGTATCTCTGATACCTAGAAAGGTGAAAATTAGAAGAGGAGCACTGTCTGTGGAGTGTGACGATGTCAGGGTCTGTCGCGTTATTACACTAGCAAAGAGCTACTCTAACTGTGCGGTCACAGGTCAGAGTGTTCATTCCCGTAGGAACAGCAGGCCTGAATACACTGGGTAATGAGTTGTGAAGCTGGAAAGCTGGGCTGACACATGAAAAAAGTCCTCAGGTGGAAGGATCAGAATACATGCTTAGGCACTGGAAGCCACCGAAAGACTGTGAGCAGGAAGCGGGTCGTGAGGGTAAAATCAGAGGAAGGTTCATCTGGAAGAGAAATGGAGGTGCGGCAGAGGGAAGCCTGACGGCAGGGCCACACGTCGGAAGCCACAACAGCTGCCCAGGGTTGAGGCAACACGATGAAGAGATTGCCTTTGCTCCAGAAAATACTGGACTGACTTGGCATGTTTAAATTTTACCACTGCCTAGAAGTTTGGTGACAGAATAAAAACCTGCAGACTGGGTTTCACCTGGCAAAAACGGACAGGGCTTCAGAAGTTCTCTGTAAGGGTCTGAAACTCCCTTTCAGCGGCGAAAGCTTTTGGTCTGGTACCTTGTGGAGAGCGAGGGTTCCCTGTGGGGTTGAAACCCACAGTGAAACTATGGACAGCCCCTCCTCTACCTGGTAGACTTCTCCCTGGGGTCCTCACCCAGGTGAGTTCTTTAACGTAAGGAGTTTTCTTGGGAACGGCTCAGCCTAAAGCAGGGATCGAGGCTAAGGCCACAAACCCAGAAAAAAGAAGAAAGGAGGATTGTTTTTTAAACACAATTTTATGGGAGCTTGAACATCTCATGTAATTCCTCAGTGGTTAAGCCCAAGTATTATACTACCTACCATCTGATATAAAATTAACTTCCAGCACCATGATGCTCATCACTGGTGGGGTGAAGATTCCGTGCACGATGTGCTTCACAGGGGGATCACAGGCTTTCCCTCCCTGGAGCTCTCTGTGGCAAACGAAAACAGGAGAAAAGTGATCAGAGAGAATCATGAGGTCATGGGGATTATAACTCAGAAAATGTACCACAAGGATTTTCCTTTCATTTAGGTATGGCCTAGATTAACTAGCTAGGTAAATGTCACCTGAAAACATACAGCAGGCCAACCGAGAGCACGGCCAGATTAGAACGATGATGAAGAAATGCGACATCCAGGTGGAGAGCAGGACCAGCATCATTGTTCGTGTCAGCTACGACCCATCCCTGCTCATACTGTCCTGATGATGAGAGTTAACACGGTCATGGCTCGATTACTGGTTTTCCTCTTCCACAGGAAGTCACGAGACTCCGTGTCGGCTTCACCAAGCATCAGGGGGAACGTTAGAGACGCTCGTCTCACTGAGTGAAGCTGAGGTGCCGTGGGTGGGCCTTGTGAGTGGGAGCCACTGAGTGTCACTGAGGCAAGGCTCCCCTGAGAACAGCAGCACTACTATGGCCCTGCTCTCCTCAGCCTGCTCACACGCCACCCATGGCATCGCATGTTCTCTGGCTCCGTGTGTGCTCATAGCCCTGAAACGCCTGGCTTCAATACCCGTGATCTTTCTGTCTTTTGACACTGGAGTCGGTCACCCGGAGTTCTTCTGTTGACACTCGGTGCTCCCACAGAACCCAGGCTTGTGTAAGGTGACCCCACTGCTCTGTGCTCTGGCTGCCTCCCGTGGGATGTCCACTGCGGTGATGGTCCTTGGGACCCACATTTAAGTACTGCAAAGAGGGGAGAGGGTGCGTGTCACATCCTAGTTCATCATCAACTCGCCAAGTAGGTGTCTAAAAAGTGAGAGCTGAAGATGCACAATGTCTGAAGACGGCCTGGGACCTGGTGTCCTGGAGACACACCAGGGGGGAAGGATTGGGTATTAGGCCTCTAGGACTCTGGGGCTGTTGATGTTTTGCGTGGTGTATGATGAGTTTAGACAGAGCTGAGCCCTGTCAGCAACTCGCCTCCACGCCCACGAGAGCCCGGGTCTCAATGGTTAGAGTAGCTCTCCCGTCAGAGTACTGTGAGCACATAATGTCCCTGAAGCTGTGCCTTTTCTTACAGTTCATTCATTGTGTGCTCCAGCTGTTCACTCAATAAGTATTCTCTAAGCCCCTTCCCATATGCAGGGCAATTTTCCCACCTTTTGGCTAGAAGAAAGCTGTAACAAAATCACAATGAGCTATCACCGCACACCTGCCAGAATGACTGGAATTAAAATACCAAATGTTGGCATAGAGGCAGGGGAAATGGAGAATTCATTCACTGCTGGTTAGGATGCAAATTGGTGTCGTCGCTTTGGAAGAGTGTTTGGCAGTCTCCACTGGAGCTGAGCATATGCACACCATATGGCACAGAAATCTAGAAATCTACCCACCAGAAGTAGGCATTTATATGCCCCAAAAGACACGTGCAAACATTCTTGAAGCATCATTTGGAACGGCCCCCAAGGTAGAAGCAATCCTGATAGGGTGGATGAACAAATTCTGGTATTTGTATACAATAAAATACTATTCACCAATGAAAATGAACAAAATAAAACTCACTCTAAAGAGGGGTGAATTGCCCATAGTCTCTAAAAGCAGCCAGAGACAAAAAAGTAAATGCTGAATTACTCCATTTAAACAAAGTCTAAAATTAGGAAACCTTATATCCAGTGTTTGAAGTTGGGACAGTGTTTACTTCTGAAGGATGGAGGGCGTGTGGCAGGGAGCATGAAGGGGGATTCTGGGATGTGGTGATTTAATGCTTTCTGTGTTTGTTACATGAGTGGGTTCCCTTTGGGAAACTCATCAAACGCTTATAACTTGTGCAAATTGTAAACAATTTTAAAAAGTACTTCACTTCTGCCAGGCACAGGGACTCAGCCTGTAATTCCAGCACTTTGGGATGCCAAGGCAAGAGGACTACCTGAACCGGGGGTTCAAGATCAGCCTGGGCAATTTGGTAAGACCTCATCTCTACAATAAATCAAAAAGTAAGCCGGGCATGGTAGCATGCACTTGTAGTTCCAGCGACTCAGAAGGCTGAGGTGGAAGGATTGCCAGAGCCCAGCAGGTCGAGGCTGCGGTGCTGGGAGTGTGCATCTGCACTTCAGCCTGGGTGACAGAATGAGATCCAACTCAAAAAAAGGAATTTGCTTCAATTTTAAAAAGAAATAAATGAAAAATAGAAAATACAATGGATAAAAAGTTTTTTATTAATGTGAGATAGGCGGTGTTGGTTGTGTGGTCTTAGATGTCTCAGAAGGAAGGTCTCCCAGGATGGCCTCACAGGTCCTTCCCCCATAAACTCAAAGGCGCAGCTGCTCTCAGTGGGTTAAGGGTTGAGTGATTCTTTGGGACCTCTCTAGCAGTGTTTAAGTAGCCTTCATCTGGATCCCCCTGCCCCAAGATGTCTTCAGCGGGGTCACAGACTTTGAGAGCACAAAGGCCTGTGTGTGTTGTTATACGTGTTGGAATGTGGGAGGAGATTCAGGCAACATCTGCCTATTGAATCATTGGATGCCTTCAGGGTTTTCTTTTCATTTGTGTGTCACTAATTTTGGACATGTGAGGTGTTATTTCTTCCATTGTTTCTTCTGTTCCATTTGCATTCTTTTCCTTCTGGAATTCTGATGGCGCTAGAGCATTTGATGATGTCCCACAGCTCTTGAATTCGCTGCTCTATTTTTCCCACCATTTTACTCTTTGTCTTGCAGTTTGGGCGATTTCTGTGGACCTTAGTAGTCATACAGTTAGTTCAAGTTCCCTGATTGTTTCTTGAGTGGTGTCAGGTTTGCTGATGGGCTCGTAAGGCATTCTCCATAGACAGCATCTACGCTTATTTCTAGCACCTCATCATCTTTATCTTTTGCTGAAATTACCCATTGGATCTTGCAGGAGCTCTCTTTTCATCTCAGTCATAAATACCTTAAGTTACCAGTCTCATGGCTCTAGCTTCTGCATCACATCTGAGTCCGGTGTGGACCAT
This sequence comes from Cephalopachus bancanus, assembly GCA_027257055.1. Classification (NCBI taxonomy): domain Eukaryota; kingdom Metazoa; phylum Chordata; class Mammalia; order Primates; family Tarsiidae; genus Cephalopachus; species Cephalopachus bancanus. The sequence goes on along the minus strand of JAPVLO010000252.1, from coordinate 699,274 downwards.
TATTGTTTGTCCTGGCCTCTTGCTATGCCACATCATTTTTGTTGTTGCTGTTGTTGTTCAAATCTAGACCCATTCAATAGGATGGTAAGCAATGAGCTAAATGTTTTTCATGCTTAGAGATGAACGCATAGGCCTTCAGTGTGGCTGTATGTTAATTTAGCTTAACCCCAGCCGGGCTGTTTAAAGCTTGCTGTGGCTGAGGCTACTCTTGGTGGGCTAAAGGCTCAAGTCCCCTGATCGATTCTTTGACGCCCTTGACCTCCGGGCCACCTGCTCTGCTGCTCCCAGAGGTGGTCTGTGACTTCCAGTCCTCTTGGCTGATATTAAGGCTCGGTGCTTATGAGCCTGGGGGTGAGGTATGGACAAAGGTGAGCTTTTTTAAACGGTTGTACAGCTTTATTAATGTAGTAACACCAACTGAATTGAACACTTTGCAAAAGGGAATATTATGGCACATGAATTACATTTTTAAAAATGGTGTCAGACACAACATTTTGAAGACGTTGGAAGCTAAAAAATCTGGGTAAAAGAAAACAGAAAGTTGACCAAATGCTAAAAATTCTAAGTTTAATAAGAGCACGTATTCTAAAGTGAATTATGGGGTAACCCTGTTTTCTGTCGTTTTCCCAAAGCATCAGTCTTCGGTAGGCATGTGACCCTCTCTGCCTTCAGATGTAAAGCTGGGCCCAGCGGCCATCCCTGGCAAAATGGTACCCCCAACCCCATCATCTCTGCTCTCCCCTCTAAGCTGGGTTGTCGCAAGTATCCTCAGGCTACACTGTTCACTGCCTTTTCCCTAGGGTTAAAGTTCTTCACCTATAGGAGCGCTGGGTTTGGGGAGATGTCACTGTGGCTGCTGTTTCCTCCCTTAGCAAGACCACAGAGCCTTTTCTGGGGTCTCTTAGTCTTCCCTGTGGAAACCTGATAGAGTTCCTAGAGAAAAAGCCTGCAACTGGTGACCCACTAACTAACCTTTAGCAATTAGTTGAAAGTGACCGGTTTAATTTTCTTACTGGTATACATAGAATTCTATGGGTTTCTGTTCCAGATAAGCAAAAAATATCTGTCCTTGTCTCTTTGTAGAGTCTCTTGTTCTCTCTCTCTCTCTCTCTGTGTCTGTCTGTCTGTCTCTAGATTCCAGGTTAGTTGTTGACCCTGTGACCTCATGTCTCTGACCAGCTCAAGAAACCTTATCAATTTGCAGGTTTTCCAGCTTTTTTCTTGTGTACGTAGGCGCCACAGGCTTTAGCTCTCGCTATCTTAGAGTTGAAACCTATTGAGACCTCATGCATTTAACTTTTCCTCACTAACAGAGCTTTTGATTTTCCTGGGTCTTGGTATGACTACTAATTTTTGCTTGTATTCTGTATAATTTAGATGTTGGGTTATGAGACCCTTGACCCTGTTTGCATCTTTAATTTTTGCCATTACCCGTCGGAGTCGGGTGTGCCGGCTCTAAATGCCCTTCCCGCTCCTGAGCCTCTCAGGCCAGCTGCCACGGGAGGGAGTGCAGCGCGGCGGGGGTACTGCCAGGCCTGCAGGGAAGCCTGCTGTGGGGACAGAGTCTAATTACAAAGCTCCCTCGGGTGTTCCCTTTACTGGTCCCTTGGTCTGAGAGATGAAGTCTGCCTTGCCTTCTTTCCTATTGTTTTCATCTCTGTTGGGCAGTTCCTGGCTCTAAGACTCTCAGAAACCTCATCTAGCATTTATAGGAGGATAAAATTACAACTCAGCAGACCCATCGCAATGTCATTTTTCTAGTCCTCAGATTCTAACCAATCCACCTTCCTCTCTTCACCCCTGAGGTTCTTTTAAAAATTGCAAGTGGAATTAATCCTCGTGCATGTGTCTGTAGAGGGGGAAAACGGGGCCTATGCCACCTTGTCCTCTACCTGGAAGACTGACAGCCTTTCTTCCCAAATGAAGGTCTCGCTGATTTGAGTCCAACATCACATGCAGACATAGCAGCCTTGCAGAGGCTTTTCTGCCAATCCCCACAGTGGGGTAAAGCCTAGCCCCTAAGTGAAAACTGCATTCCTTATAACTCATGGTAGTTCTTCCTCTTTAATTTAAATCCTAACTCAAACAAAAATAGATTTTGAAGTGCAGTAAAAAAACTAAGAGCCTGATAAGCACAATCATGTACTAACTTTAAAACATCAAAGCAGCCAGGCTCAGTGGCTCAGCTTGTAATCCCGTGCTTTGGGAGGCTGAGGTGATTGGATTGCCTGAGCCCGCGGGTTCAAGACCCGCCTGGGCAACTTCGTGAGACCTCATCTCTACAATAAATCAAAAATTAGCTGGGCGTGGTAGCACGTGCCTGTAATTCCGGCTACTTGGAAGGCTGAGGCGGAAGGATCACCGGAGCCCAGTAGATCGAGGCTGCGGTGGCCGGGAGTAGCCAGTGTACTCCAGTCTGGGCAACAGAGTGAGACTCCAACTCAAAAATAAATAAATAAATAAAATAAAACAACAAAGTAGTGGTTTTTTTTTAAAGAAGAATATTGCATGTCCAAAATAATTAAGATATATATTGATTGTCCTAATATTCCGATATAAAACTATTGTCTCTTTAAAAAAACCTCAATAGCCAAATGTGCCTTCTATTCTGCCATTCAAAAGGAAAACGGACAAACGTCCCTCTCTCGGGGATGTGAGTCGTGGGGGAGGCTGCACAGGTGTAGGGCAGGAGGCATGTGGAAAGCCTCTGGGCCTGCTTCAGGCTGTGATCCGGAAACTTCCCTAAAAATAAACTGTTGAAAAAAAGGAAAAGAAAATGGATATAGCCCATGCTACGCACACCACTCCGTGGAGCACACGTGGTGGAAAATTATCACCATATTTTGACAACATAACATAACAATTCAGATATCAAAACTTGAAAAACCATATGTAAAAAATTCTGTAGGCCAATATATATTAATAGATAGAGGTGATGGTTGCAAACATTATGAATATACTAAATAACACTGAATTGTTCACTTTAAAATGGTAAATCGTATATTGCATGAATTTAACTTTAACAAAAATGAATATTTAAACAAATTAAAGGATAAATGGACGGTTAAAACTAATAAAGTTACTTAAAACTATTGTATTATCTAGAGCTCCCTACAGAAACACAGCAAATCTACAAAGAACTCAAACATGCCAAAAGGAAAAAAATAAACACCTCTGTTAAAAAGTGGGCAAAAGATATGCATAGACACTTCAAAAGAAGTCACACAAGCAGCCAACAGATACATTAAAAAAATGCTCAACCTCTCTAATTGTCAAAGAAATGCAAATCAAAACCACATTGAGATATCCCCTAACTCCAGTCAGGATGGCCATCATTAATAGCTCAAAAAACAACAGATGCTGGAGAGAATGTGGAGAAAAGGGAACACTTCTACACTGCAGGTGGGGGTGTAAATTAGTACAATCTCTGTGGAAAACAGTGTGGTGATTTCTAAAAGTTCTAAAAATCAACCTTCCATATGACCCAGCAATCCTTCTTCTGGGAATATACCCAGAGAATTCAAGTCATTCTACAAAAAGGATACCTGCACTCACATGTTTATTGCAACACTATTTACAATAGTAAAAACATGGAGCCAACATTGCTGCCCATCGAAAGTGGATTGGATAAAAAAATACATATACATACATGATGGAATATTATGCAGCCATAAAGGACAAAATGATGGACTTTGCAGTAACTTGGATGGGCTGAAAGTCTATCATACTCAGGGATCTATTATAGAAACAAAGAACTGAGTGCCACATGTTCTCACTCATAAGTGATCCTGAACATTTATCATAATGCTACAAGAAAGGGATTGGCATAGCAGGATACTGCTGGGGGTGGCGGGGGGGCACATACTATCAATAAGGGTCCCCGATCCCAAACCAGGTGAAGGGAGGATCAGTGGAGGCCCAAACTTCACCTATACGATGACCATATATTTACCTAATCCTGAATTTTAAAATAATAAAAAAAGAAACAAGAAAAAATAGGATGTGCATATGGTGTGTGTATATAGATCTATATAAATATACAGACTTTTGTTTCTTTCTTTCTATCTATCTATCTATCTATCTATCTATCTATCTATCTATCTATCTATCTATCTATGAGAGATAAAGAAACAGAGAATAAGGAATACTTGTGGATTTGATCTCCTTCTTCAATGCTTCCAGGAAAGCTGGCTTAGGCAAAGGTCCCTGGACCTCTCCCAAGAGAGGCCCATGTTGGCTGGTGGGCCAGAGAAAGGAGGGAGCATTGCCCTAAAGCCACCCCACCTGCTCATCCAGGGCACAGGGGGTCTCAGCTCTGCAGACGGTAAAGGTGGAATTCGGGCTACTTCTCAGGTGCTCACAGACTTCGTCCTCCCCAAGAGCTTGGAGCCCGTGTAGGTGTCCATGATCTTCTCTTGCAACATTTTGAAAAAATCCAGAACATCCACCAATGACTGAGTAGAGAGGGGGCCCAGGGTGAAATCCTTCAATGAGCTCAAAGTATAATTACTTTTAACTTCTTCAAGAACAGAGAGCTCAGGGAAGATGGCAAGGGGAGAACAGGAGTCACGTGTGCTCCCCCAGTGTGAGGCCTGCAAAGTGCATCCTCTTTCAGCAGAGAACTTTAGTTTCTTCATGGGGAATTAATAACCACGTGAATCTTGTGGCTCAGTCACGGTCAACAGACTCCCCTGTGTTCCTGCTGTCTGCCGGATGCAACACCAAGTCTGGAGGACTCGGGATGGATGCAGTTCCCCCGCATGCTCACTGTCAGCCCTCAAGCAAGGGAGACTCATTCACAAGCAAAGGAACTTTACAGTACAAGTGATAGTTCATGGGAAGACAACCTATGTTCTGCTGAATCAAGAAGTGATGCTTGGTGACTAGGGACAGATTCCCAATTCCTGTGGTTTTTATTAAACTGTGGCTGTCTTTCCTCACATAAACCAGTCCAACGTTGGTAGTGCAGGGCTTTGGGGCAGGCTCCAGGAAGCCACCAGAGACCCTTTTGTTCTGCTTTCCTGCCTTGATGCGTCTTCCTTCCTCAAGGTCACATGATGGCTATCGGAGCTCAGATTTTATGTGTGAGTTCCAGAGAGAAAGAAGAAGGCAAACAAGCAAAAGGAACATTCCTCTCCATTTCCCAGAGGCGCCACTCAAGGGTGGGCCAGACTTCCTCAGTGGCAAGTGGGAAATAGAGTCTTGTAGCCGAGCACGCCGTCAGTGAGCCAACCAGGGATTCGTTACTAAGTGTCTCAGCCAGTGTTCAGTGGCAGAAGCAGAACCACAGTGTGTTATGTAGAACACAGGATTCGTTCACGGGATCAGACCATCTGCCACCGTGGGAGAGAGTCAAGAAATCTGTGGAAAGCTTTACCTTCATGCCAGCCTGGCCATCAGTCAGGAAGGGAAGCTGGAGGTGACACGGGATTGCAAGGACAAACCAGAACTTACGAGTGCACTCCTGGAGCCTATGAAGACATTATGGAACCAATGAGGGTTAACTGGAGCCCACATCTGTCTCAAACTCTCTTCGGCCTTAATGGTGTGATGACCTGCAGGAAAAGCGGGTGCTGCTTGTCAAGGAGCAATGCGTGCACACTGCCCAGAGCTCGGAGCGGCCGACAGAGGCCATCTGTTCCAGCTGCCGGAGCCAGCAGGCCACAAGGTGGGCCAGCAAGACTTGAAAGACTCGAAAGGAGCCTGGCACCCTCTGTGGAGCGTCAGAGCACAAGAGATGCTCGGGGCTTCACCTCTGCCTTCCAGATCCTATAAGGTCATTTTCTTTTCAGGCTTACTCTCACCTACAACCCTATGGGAAGCAATCGTGGGAAAGGTAGCTCCAATTTAACTAAGTTGGTAGAGTTCAAAACCACAGTCTCAAGGGTGAGGGTCAGTGGGCATTGTGTGGCGGGGAGCCATGGCTCCACAGAGGGACAGCAGGGGACGGGATATCCAGGAAGGAGAGTCAGAGCCAGAACTGGTTTGGGAAGGAGGATGCGTTTTCCAGGCTCACAGGAACCATCTCAGGTCGAAATCACGTGTGTGCCCAAGAGGGGAAAACACAGTGCAGGCTCCCACAGGCACTTCCAATTTTGCTGGCATATCAGATGAGGGCAGAGCTGGAGGAGCAAAGGAGAAAAAGCTGAGGGCCACAGAACTGTCTCACCTGTGTGTTCACTCACGTAGCCTCACACTATAATGGAGAACATCGTAGCTCCGAACTCTCCCATGTTTGCCAGGACCCTGACCCCTTGCCAAGCATGCGGGTCTGCGTGCATCAGCCAGGATTGTGGCCCGTAGAGCAGGAATTCACACGACGGTAGCTTAAACAGAAAAGGTTTTATTGGTCACATCCTACAAAACATCTGGGAGGACAGGGCAGGTGCGGTCACTGAGCAGTGGCACTGGGCGTTTTCAACATGTGTGGTCTCATTTCTGAATGGAATTGGGAAGCAGACACAGACCCCAGGCATTGCCTTGAGAGGGCTCCCCGGGGAGTGCTTTCAGGAGACACAGCCGTTTGGGATGTGAGGTGGCAGGCTAGGGGTGGGGGAGACCCTTGAGAGCGAGTGGCCTTCAAGGCCGTCCCGGAGGTAAGCCCTGCCGTGGGGCCTCGTCCCATATGAGCCCACTGTGGCCTGGGCAGTGGTGGTGCCCTTGGGAGTTCCTGAGGGCAACTCCTAACAAACGATACAGTCGTGTCCTCCGCTGCTGTGCTCAATGAGTGGGGGGTGGGAATGCGGGCCTTCCAGAGTGGCCTTGGCAGGGCCCTCCAGACTCTATGACAACTGGCAGGTTTCATCTCCATCCAGGCCTCCTCATGCTGCAGGGACGCTGCCGTGCCCCACGGCCTTGCACACTCTCCCAGGCAGGCGTTAGACGGGCACATGGGCATGGGAATTCTTTCGCAACAAGACTGGGCCTTTTCATTCCTAGAGATGTGTCCTCCTGAGGGCTTTCAGCAACATTTTATTTACTTGAACTTCAACGCGCTATCAACTCCTACTCTAAGGGAAGCTGGGAATGGAATGCTAGGGGTATGACGAAGGGCTCTGCAACAACTGAGTTCCTGAGTAAAAGAAGGGAGAGAATGGGAATTTGGAAGGCAGGCAGCAGGTCTGACACCCTGCAGATGCTGGCACTAAAAGGAGTTAAGCCGACCTGGTCCTTGCCCACCTTCAGCTCAGATCTCAACTGGCTAAGGTTTGAGGAAAAAGAAACCACCCCCACACTATTAGCTTGGGACACTGGAACACACTTTGGAAAATATTTTGCCTGTATCCCAAACGTTACAAATGTGCACACTCTGAGGCCAGAATTACGCATGTAGAACTAGACCCTAGCGAAACTCTAGCACTAGTAGGTAAAAAGAAGACATTCATTTCAACATTGCTTGCAACAACAAAACATATCTAAACACCTAGATGTCACAGGTGGTGCCATAGATGGATAAAATGCAAGCTATGCCTCTCATGTATTCATGCATTCCACAGGAGTTTTTGAGATTCTATTAAATGTTGGCATTTGCGCCTCCTTTTCAGGGGCCTAAGATTGGCCGGGCAGACCTGGCTCGTCTGTGGTGTCCTGTGTCTGGTCCTGCCGCTTCTTTTGGAGGCTGCTTTTGCTCACCCAGACTCCTATTCGTTTATTTCTGAGAGCTGCAGCAAAACTTTGATTTGACTGACTGCACCATGTCCTCTTTAACTGGAAGCCACTGCCAGTGCCATGTTTCTCATGGTGTCACACAGAGAGCGAGCAGAGTCGGCATGGTCCCTGAAGTCATGGTTCCCCACTCCCGGCTGGCAGGACTCCAGAGCTCACGGCAACATCTGGGGCACATGCAGCCTCGACCAAGCGGGGCACATGTCCAACCCATTACCAATAACTATTATTAGGCGCTTTAACTGAAGCCAGGGACTGAATCCGTGAAAATGACTGAGGGGTTGTCTACCTCAGAACACAGAGTGGAACAGAACTGATGCCACAATTGTTTCAAGTTCCACCAGGATTATTAATTCAATGTGTCGTTTTTATTATTTATGTGTTTCTTAACTCAAAATCTTTTTTTAAATGACTATTCTTGTGGATTCAAAATAATATAATCAACCTAATTATGTTTGATTAGAAATGATATAGGGAGCCGGGCTCAGTGGCTCAGCCTGTGATCCCGCGCCTTGGGAGACTGAGGTGAGTGGATTGCCTGACCCCACCCCGCGGGTTCGAGACCCGGCTGGGCAACTTGGTGAGCCCTCATCTCTACAATAAAAAAAATAATTATCTGGGCGTGGTAGCAAGCGCCTGTAGTTCCAGCTACTTGGAAGGCTGAGGCGGAAGGATCGCTGGAACCCAGTAGGTCGAGGCTGCAGTGGCCGGGAGCGGCCACTGCACTCCAGTCTGGGTGACAGAGTGAGACTCCAACTCAAAAAAAAAAAAATGATATAGGGACATCTATCCCATTATTTGTTTATGAGTAAATGTTTCAACAATAAAGAACATACTCTGCATAAAATAGAAGTGCTCTCATTTACGATTTGTGGTACCTCTAAATTCAATGCTCCCATGCTGAGCCTTTTTCAAACGGGGGACACCACACATCAAATGTCACCTCACCTTGCAGCTGGAAGAAAGGGCAGAACCATGAGGTGACCTCCCACCGGAGACTGCAGGAAATGGGTGACAGTCACTCACACCCCAAAAAACAAACACACACACGCACACACAGAGCGCAGTAAGACTTCAGTTATTTCTCAGAAACAAGCTGAGAAAATGCAAGCGACCAGGCATCCAAGCCAAAGTCTGCGCCACCCACTAGCCTCGAAGAGAGAGCACCAGCCACGTTCAGATTCTCTTTACTCTTGTTTCAGAAACCTGGGGCTTTGGCCGCACCCTCACCTCTGCCTGCTGGCTCTCCTGACTCCCTCCTTCACCCTGGGAGACAGCTCCCCATGCCCTCAGGAGACGGCTTTCTCCTTAAGAAGTTAGGCCAGTGCCCAAGGTTCACCCTCGCACTTTGGGCCAGCTGGGTCCCTGAACACCCGCGGGTCAGGGAGGAGCCCTGGAGCAGGAAAGAACCCCCGGTCCCCACAAACATGGACGAGGTTTCCAGCCCCAGAGCCCAGGTCTCCACGTGCCACCCAAGTCCCGCCAGGGTGAATCCTGCCAGGGTTCGTGCGCCCTCACTCTCCGCTGCCGTCGCCTCTGGGTCGTCCCCACAGCAGAGCCCGCAAGCGGGGATGCGGGACGCGCCCTGGCCCAGGACGGGCAGCGGACCCGCGGCATCCGACGAAGACCAGACTCCAGGGCGCGTCCCGGGCCACCCTCACGGTCCCACCTACGGTGGCACGTCCCCTCCCCACACCTCTTCCAAGGGGCAGCCGTCGTCGGAGTCCCCCCAGCTCCGGACAGCCGCAGGGTGGGGGTGGAGCCTCCAGTGCTGCCCTCAGCCGGGGACGCCCGCCCGCGCCCCACGCCGGCAGCGTGGGTGTCCTTCCCGCGGGCCCCGCCCCCGGCGCGCGCTCCGTCCGCCTCCGGCCTGTGCCCGGGCTCGGGGGCCCCGCCCGCGCCGCGCCGCGCCGCGCCGCCGAGATCCTGCCTCGAAGGGGAGACTCTTCCCATCACCCACCGCAGGGACCCGGGGCTGCCGTGGGCTCCCGGGAAGCCGTCCTCGTGCTCCCTCCTCAGCGCTCGTGCCTGCAGCTCTCAGGCCTCGACCCCACCTCCTCGATCGGCCTCGACCCGACCTCCGCGACCCCACTGCGGCCTCGACCCCACTTCCGCCTCGACCCCACTTCCGCCGGCGCGGACCGGAAGGAACGCCGGGGGAGCCGCCACGGGCCTAGAACCCCCGCCCCCTCCGGAAGATCCCTGGCTGTCCGTGGCCCGGCGACCTGAGTCTCACAGCCCACGCTGCGATCGGAGCCCCCGGAAGCCGACTCCAGAGGGGTTGAGGAGCTGGCGGGGCACCCATGAGGCGTGTTCTCATCCGCTCTCAGGAAGAGAAGACACAGCACCAAGAAGCGGCTCCGCCAGCACCCGGGCAGGGAAAGCACAGTGCCGGGGCCTTCTGCCGAGGACGGCCCCTGACAGCCCCACTGTGTCCGCGGGTTCAAACGGCCTTCCAGGTTGTCCTGAGTTGGGCCCCCACGGCCAGGCCTCTGTGCCCCGCCAGATGAGATCTGGACGTGGCGTCCTGGGAGCCCGGTGAGGAGCTCTCTGCACGGAGGGCCCTGATGCGCAGACGGCGGGGGCCGAACTGCCCGTGGCTGCGGGGCCAGCGAGCCCGCCCTCGAAGGGTCTCCCTGCTCGCTCGCCCTTCAGAGTTCTGCTTGCTGTTGGCTTTCCATTCCAGCCCGGCACACACACCTCCTTGCAGTCTGGTCCAGCAAACCGTCTTCTCTTCCTGCGTGAGCCTCCGCACGCTGCCCGCCCTCCTTCCTGCTCTTCCAACTCACACCAGAGCTCTCCTCTGCAAGGACGGCTTATCCGAGGGGCCCAGCAGGCAGCACCGGCCGAGGGGCCAGAGACCACCACCGGCCGTCCTTTTCCCTCAGTGGCAAGAAAGACCGCCTTTGTGGATCTTCCCAAACAGAAAAGCCAGGGCCTGTGACTGGGATTTTGCCGCAGGAAAAATATCCACAAACACGGGGACCTTGGCCTTTCCATGTGGTCACGGAGGCAGGTTCCTGTGTGAGATCGCGGGAGGTACCAGCCTTCTTGGTCTTGCTAAGGAACACAGCAAGAGGTGGACTCCTCCATGGAGAAAGAAAGAGAACCAGAACAGGAGGCTTCGCGGGAGAACACTCACTCAGCTCACCGGAGGTGTGCTCAGAGTTCCAGCCTCTTGAAAAGGAAGTTTGGTTCGTGGGGCTACCACGGTGAGTTGGCACCACAGTGCTGCCCGCTTGTGGGATAGAAAATGCAGCCAGGGATGGACACAGTGCCCAGGTAGTGGCTAGCATTACAGCTTCAGGGTGAATGTGAGTGCCCCTGAGTGTGTGTGTAGAAACCTGTGCACACCCCCCAGAGAGTCTGAGAGCGGAGGTGTGACCTTGTCGGGCAAGCATGAAATTGCAAATTCGTGTTTCTGATACAATATTGCCTCATGAATAATCAGGACATTTTCCTAACCTCAGGGTGTGATTTGAAGCTGGGAGTGAGGCCATATGGTATTATTAAGCAGCAATACCTCCATCAACAGTGGCTCCAGGAACAGAATTATTTTTTTAAAGGAATCAGTCATTCTAAAATATTTGTTTGGTTTGGTTTGGTTGCCAAACGCTGCTAAGCAGAATAATGAGCTGTGACCATGAGATGAGTTTCTCAGCACAGTCAGCTTTGACTAGGAATTCCACGCAGGTAGGAATGGATTTTGGCAGCCTCCCACTGGAATGGACTTTCTCCACCATTTTGACTCTCTTTTCTTTTTCTTTTTCTTTCTTTCTTTCTTTTTTTTTTTTTTTTTTTTTTTGGTCCGGGCCTCACTCTGTTTCCCAGTCTGTACAGTGTGACAAGATCATGACTCACCCCAGCGTCGACCTCCGGGGCTGAACTGATCCTCCTGCCTCAGCCTCCTGAAGACTACAGATGTGTGCCACCATGCCCAGCTAATTTTTTAATTTTTTGTAGAAACGGGGTTTTACTATGTTGCCCAGACTGGTTTCAAGTGATCCTCCTGCTTCAAATCTCCCAAAGCTATGAGATTACAGGCATTTGACTCTATTTTTAAATGCTACTTGCTCTCCCACTTTTGCCTCAAGTTAGTGGAGAATCTCACTTGCATTAATGAACAGGGCAATTAATATCCAACTTTCCGATTTGAGGTTTGCAGTTCGTCCCATCTGTCCACGAGAGCAAGATGTCCCTACTCAGGCAGGTGCACACACTCACACCATGGTCCCGAGAGCCTTCCTGCAGCTGGATAAGCATCCTCAGTTTCATATTCTTTCCTGTGAATGTCACAGGCCTGGCACACTCGGTACCAACAGCCCTTCCTGAATTGCCCTCAGCAGGAGGGTCCAGGACTGCGCACCAAACATTTCTACGGAGAGCCTCCACTACCAAACAGTGCACAACCGGACAAGTGGAGTATTTGGAACTTGACTCGTGGTATCGTGTAAGCTTCCCTTCGCCACCATGAAGATGTAGGGACCTGTCTTTCCACACTGAGTCATTCGTGTCTGACTCATCTGTGTCCTGTGAAGCCACAAGCGGGAGGCAGACGTGATCCTGGCTATAAGGAGATGACGGGTAGGTCCTCTTCATCCTTCTTTTCTTCTTGGCACAGTTTATTCCAAACTTCGGAGGCCCTTAGGGAGAGGACAGTGCCCCAGTGCATGAGGGAGGTCCCCTACCACTACTCATACTCACTGAGCACTAAAGAGATGGATTGTGTGGCCGTTTGTAGACACTGAACTCCAGCACTATTGCTCACTGCAGCCTTAAACACCTGGGATTATGCCCCTCACGTAGCTGGGAGCTCAGGCATGCACCACCACCCTGGCTAGATTTTGGTTTTGATTTCTTTTGGGTTTGCTTGTTTTTTGCTTTTTTAGTAGAGACACTGTCTTGCTTTGTTAGTCAGGCTGGTCTTAAACTCCTGGTCTCGAGGCATCCTCCTGCCTCAGCCTCCCAAAGTGCTGGAACTACAGGCAGGTGTCTACATGGCTGTCCAGTTTTAGACTTTTCATTAAGCGTTAAAATCTACTTCTGTTCCCCCCATTCCTTCTACTCCACGACATTCCACACCATCCCATCCCATTCCATTTTATTCCACTCACTTCGATCTGTCATGTTATATTCAAGTACAGAAGCAAAATGTACAGTGTACCCGACATTTGTTTGAGATACAATTTGCATATAATAAGACTAGCAGGTTTTAAGTGTATAAATTGATAAGTTTGATTAATCCCTGGCCCTGTCTAATCCACATCCTGATTAAGATATATAATTTTCACCACCCCAGAAGATGCTCTCGTGCTCTTTTGCAGGCAATACCCCCTGCCCCAGTCAACCATGGATCAGACTTGTTTCATCTTAGCTTAGTTTTTCTAGTTCTATGGCATCATGTACATGGTGTCCTATATGATGTGCTCTTTCACTGAACATAATGTTTTGAGCTCTACCTATGCTCTCATAAGTGTGATATTGTGGTGTCCACGTTCACTGGCTAGTTGGCAAATAAATGAGGGGACTTTTTGGATATCCTTTTCTTTTTAATGTGGAACAATTAAATGCATGAAATGATTAGACAATGATGCAATGGCACATTTTAAATTAATAGCTATGCATAATTCAGAGCTCAGATTCAGAGTAACCATACTAGCATAGTGTGTTGGAAGAACATGAGATTTCAAGTGAAAAAACAATTCAACTTCATCTCTGCAATTACCCAGGGATCTTCCAAAACTGACAGCATTTGTAGTATTGGTCTTCTCCCATCTAAAAAGATTTCAGCTTCCCCAAAGATGGAGGCGACAAACTTTTTCTTATTCCTCCTTCTAAGAATAACGAAAATCCCTGGACATTCTGTATAAAACCAACAGAAGAAGATTTGGAAAAGTGAAGAAAGCAAAATACACCATCGAGGGACTTCAGGACCCAAGCAGCAGCACAGTCATAAGTTCCCTTGGCTTTTGCATTATACATCCCAGACTTGGAGCTGAAGGAAACAGCAGCCCAGAAAAGCAAACAGGTGCTGGTTTTAGAATCCATGCGCTACTGTGCCTCTTGTACCCAAAGTACCAGGAAAGAGAACAGCCTTGCAAGACAGAAACCATTTACACAATAACCACTGGACTCAAGTCGAACATGAAAAGTCCAGGCGGGAGGCTGAGGTGAGTGGGCTGCCTCAGCCCGCGGGTTCGAGACCCGCCCGGGCAACTAGGCGAGACTTCATCTCTACAATAAATCAAAAATTAGCCGGGCGTGGTAGTGTGCGCCTGTAGTTCCAGCTACTCCAAAGGCTGAGGCAGAAGGATCGCTGGAGCCCAGGAGGTCGAGGCTGCGGTGGCCGGGAGCGGCCGCTGCACTCCAGTCTGGGCAACGGAGTGAGACTCCAAGTCAAAAAAAAAAAAAGAAAAGCCCAGGCCAGCAAACATTGAGTGGGCAGCCTAGACATCCGCCTTGGGCAGTCTGTAGTCAGGCAGCCAGCACTTCTTCCTGATACCACCCATGTGTGCCAGACAAGGCCAGGTCGGGGCCAGGAATTCAGGCCCGGTGGACATTACTGCTCACGCCCCCTCCTGCCATGGTGTCCGAGGAAACCACAGGGAGATGCTGAGGCTGTGTTTTACCCCAAGGATCACTGCTTCTCTGTCCCACTGGAGTAGGGTCAGAGGAGGCCTAGTGGAGAGCCAGGCCTTCACAACAACACAGCAGGGATAAACCCAGCCACTTCCGTGGGGAACTGTCAAGGGCTGCCCCCACCTCTCCCAGGCACAGAAACACCAGTGGATGCCGAGAGGCAAGCCAGCGCCCATCCCCACTCAACAGCAGCAAGAGCCTCCTGACCTTGGCATCTGTGGAGACCCACGGAGAACACAGACTTCTACTCCCACCTGGTAAGTCCCCCTTTCCCCTTGAGAGGAGTGTCAGAGGAAGCCAGCTAAAATGAAAGCTTTCATACAATTCAGAGACTCACAAATTATGTCCACAATGTCCAGGTCACTTATTATGTCAAAAGCCAGGAAGAGCTCAAACGGATCAAAAAAAGACAGTCAACAAAAACCAAGAAAAGAGAGATGTTAGAAACACCTGGCACGATGTTAAAGAAAACAGGATAAAAGTGCTTGGCACAGAAATTACTAGCATTGGGGAAACAAATGAAAGAGTAAGTACATTTAAAGAGCGAAAAGCCTCAGCCAATAATTAGGATGTCTCAGCAGAGACCAAAGATTTAACAAACTAACAAACAAAAACAAGTGGATATCACAGAACTGAAAAGCACAGCAGCCAAGACAACAAAGAGTTCAGTGAATGGGATCAACAGCACACTGGAAGAACCAAGGGAAAGATCTGTAAAATAGAAGACAGAACAGCATAAATTATATCACCTGAACAATAGGGAGAGGGGGAAAAAATATAACAATTAAGAGGCTAAGGTATTTGTGGGACTATAATAAACACCTGACCATCTCAACAGAATTACAGAAGAGAAAGAAGCTGAGGCTGAACATATACTGGATGAAAACCTCCAAATATGAAGAAAGAGACATGAATACACAGATTCATGAGGCTAACTGACCTCAGATTCTGAAAAAAGAAATCTACACCAAGATAAAACATACTAAAAGTTCTAGCAACTAAAACAAATTAAACACACACACACACACAGACACACACACACACACACACACACACACACACTTTAAATTATCAAAAGAACAATGACAACTGGCCTATAGGGGTAAAACAATGCACTCATGAGTTAGGTGCAGAAATCCTTTACAAAATGTAGAATCCATCAATAACAAAAAGAATGACATGCTGTTACCAAATGTGGGATACAAGCCTGGTGCAATGTTTAAAAATCAATCAATTCAGCCCCCCATCTTAACATGCTAAACGAGAAAAACCAAACATCATATCAATTGATGCAGAAAAGCATCTGACAAAATTCAACAATAATTCATGGCAAAAACTCTCAGGAAACAGGAATCAGAAGCAACATCCTCAACATGAAAACAGCATGTACAAGTAACAGATAACTCACATTGTACCCAATGATGAAAGACTGCATGGGTCTAAGGCAAGGATGACGTCTATTCTTACTCAATGTGGTGCTGTGAATTCTAGTCAGAATAATAAATCAATAATGAAAATTAAAACCCTCCTAATTGCAAAGGAACAAATAAAATTATCTTCACTTTTGAGTCACTATGACTGTCTACATATTAATATCAAATCCCAAGGAATGTGCAAAAAATGCACAAAATTAATAAATGATTACAGCAAAGTTGCAGCTCAATAGATCAACATACAATTACACAGACATACATCTATATTAGCAATGAACACATAGAACTTGAAATTTAAAATAATATTAAAGTACAGAAAAATGTAAGAAATTTGATATAAATTCAACACAGCAGTACTGGGCTTGTATGTTGAAAACTAAAAAATATTGATGAAATAAACAAAAATCTAAATAAATGGACAGTCTGTCATAATCATGAATTGGAAGCCCTAAAATAGTGAAGGTGTCTCTTATCCCTAAATACATACTCAAGTTAAAGGCAGTTCCTGTCAAAGTCCTAGTAAGGTGTTTTTTTGTTTTTTTGTGTGTGTTTTTTTGGTAGATGTAGCCAATGTTATTCTAAGATTTATATTGAAAGATAAAATAATTGAAATAGCTGAAAGAATCTTGAAAAATAAGAATTAGGTGAAAGAAATCAATCTACCCGATGTCAAGACCCCTTCTACAGATACAGCACTAAGACTGTGTCATACTGACAGATGGATATAGGCTTATGGGTCATTATATCATCCATGTGTGACTTAGAGGTGTGTTGATAAATTTCCAAATATTTACAGAATTTGAACTGTCTTTCAGTTATTCGCTATCTAGTTCAATCCTATTGCTATCTGAGAAAGTTTATATGCTTTCACTTCTTTGGAATTTGTAAAGGTGTGGTATAGTGCCCAGAATAAAGTGCAGTTTGGTGAACACTTTATGTGAGCTTGAGAAGAATGTGTATTCTGCCGTTGCTGTGTGGAGTACTTTAAAATGTCAGTTATATAATATTGACTAAGTGCTGTTTGGTCTCCATTTTTTTTTTACACTGGTTCAAAAGGAATTCAAAGACGGAAAAATAGCCTTTTTGAAAGATATAGCTAAAGCAGCAGAACATCATAGACAAAGACAATGAATCTTGACCTATACCTTGTAAAAAAAAAAAATTAAAGTGACCATGAATTTAAATATAAAACTCTAAAGGATAGAAGCAATTTTGAAAAACAGTAGAAGAAAGTCTTGAGACTTATGACTAACCTTAGGGGTCTTTCAGTTTGGCACTGGAAGCACAGTCCTTAGGAGGAGAGAATGATCAATTAGACTGCATCAAAATTAAATATTTTGCTTTTTGCTGCAAAGTCCATAATTTTGTCCTTCTTTATGGCTGCATAATATTCCATTGTGTCTATGTACCACATTTTTTAAAATGTATTTTTATTTTTTTTAAGATGTGGTTTATCCAGTCCACTTTTGAAGGGCAGCACAGTTGGCTCCATGTTTTTGCTCTTGCGAATAGTGTTGCAATAAACATGCATGGGCAGGTATCTTTTTTGTAGAATGATCTGAGTCCCTCTGGGTATAGTCCCAGAAAGGGGATTGCTGGGTTGTATGGAAGGTCAATTTTTAGATCTTTTAGAAATTGCCACATGGTTTTCCACAGAGGTTGTACTAGTTTACACCCCCATCAACAGTGTAGAAGGTTCCTTTTCCCCACCTCCTCTTCAGTATCTGATGTCTTTTGAGTTATTAATAATGGCAATCCTATCTGGAGTCAGGTGGTATCTCAATGTGGTTTTGATTGGTGTTTCTTTGATTATTAGAGAGACTGAGCATTTTTTCAAGTATCTGTTAACTGTTAATATGTCTTCTTTTGAGAAGTGTCCGTTCATATATTTTGCCCACTTTTTAATGAGGCTTTTTTTTTCTTCCAGCATGTTTGAGTTCCTTGTAGATGCTGGATGTTAGGCTCTTGTCAGATGTACAGTTGGTAAATATTTTTTCCATTCTGTGGGCTGTCTGCCTACTCTCTTGATGCTTTCTTTTGCTTTATAGAAGCTTGTCAGTTTGATGAGGTCCCACTTGTCTATCTTATCTCTTATGGCATGGGCATTTGGGATTTTGATCAGGAATTGGTTGCCTATCCCAATTTCTATAAGGGTGTCTCCTGCGTTTTCTAAGAGTCTTATAGTTTGAAGCTTTACATGTAGGCTTTGACCCTTTTAGAGTTGATTTTTGTGTATGGTGATAGGTGGGGGTCCTGATTCAATCCTCTGCATGTGGTCAGCCAGTTTGCCCAGCACTATGTACTGAATAGGTTCTCCTCTCCCCAGTGGTTGTTGGTGGAGGCTTTGTTGAAGATGAGTTGGTTGAGAAATTAAGATTCTGCTTCCAGAATCTCCATCCTTTTCCATTCATCTATATGCCTGTTCTTGTATCAATACCAGGTTATTTTGATCATTGTAGCCTTATAGTAAAGTTTAAAGTCTAGAGGTATGATACTTCCTGCTTTGTTTTTTTTCCTGAGAATTGATTTGGCTATTCATGGTAGTTTATGTTTCCATATGAATTTCTGTATTGTCGTGTCCAGGTTTGAGAAGACTGATGTTGGTAATTTAACAGATACTGCATTGAATCTGTAGATTGCCTTGGGTAGGATGGACATCTGACAATATTGATTCTTTCAGTCCATGAGCATGGACTATTTTTCTATTTGTTTTGTGTCATCTTTAATTTCTTTGAGCAGTGTTTTGTAGTTTTTGTTGTAAAGGTCTTTCACTTCTATGGTTAGGAAGATGCTATGGGTGTGTGTGTGTGTGTGTGTGTGTGTGTGTGTGTGTGTGTGTGTGTGTGTGTGTCGTGAACAGGATTGTACTTTTCATTTGATTCTCTGCCTATTTATTGTTGGTGTATAAAAATGGGATTGTCTTTTGCACATTTATTTTGTACCCTGTGTCTTTGCCAAAGTCCTTAATCAGTGCAAGAAGGTTTTTAACAGATTATCTTAGGTTTTCAAGGTATAGGAGCCTATCATCAGCAAACAGGATAACTTAACTTTCTCTTTTTCCTATTTGGATACCCCTGATTTCCTTCTCTTGTCTGATTGCTCTAGTTAGGACTTCCAACACTATGTTGCAGGGGTGGTGAGAGTGGGTAGCCTTGTCTTGTTCTGGTTGGTAGGGGAAACGCTTCTAGTTTCTGTCCATTTAGCAACATGTTGGCTGTGGGTTTATCATAGATGGCTCTTACTATTTCAAGGTATGGTCCTGCTATGCCTAGGTGTTCAAAGGTTTTTTTCAAGAAGGGATCCTGGATTTTATCAAAAGCTTTTTCTGCATCTAATGATAAAATTATGTGGTTCTTGCTTTTACATCTGCTGATGTGCTCGCAGATGTTGAATCTGTCCTTCATCCCAGAGATGAAGCCTACATGGTCATGGTGGATGATTTTTGAGATGTGTTGTTGAATCTCATTTGCTAGAATCTTGTTGAGAATTTTTGCATCTATGTTTCTCAGGGATATTGGCCAGCAGTTCTCTTTCTTTGTTGTATCTTTACCTGGTTTGGGTATCAGTGTGATGTTATCTTCATAAAATGATTTGGGAAAGTTTTGTCTTTCTCAATTGCCTGGAGTACTTTCAATAGGATTGATATCAGCTCCTCCTTGTATGTTTTGTAGAATTCCAATGGAAAGTCATCTGGTCCAGGACTTTTTTGTTGTAGATAGTTTTCTTATAATGGAGTCAATTTCCTTGGTTGTTATTGGTCTGTTGAGGGTCTCAATTTCTTCTTGTTTCAACCTTGGGAGGTTGTGTGATGTCAGAAAGTCCTACATTTCATTTAAGGTTTCATGTTTGTATCCATACAGGTGTGCATAGTAATCTCTGATACTCTTTTGTATTTCTTTGGGGTCAGTTGTGACTTAATCTTTTGCATTTTTGATTGTGTTTATTTGGGCATTTTCTCTCTTTTGCTTGGTCAGTCTGGCTAGGAATTCGTCAATCTTGTTTATCCTTTCAAAAAGTAGCTTTTTGTTTCGTTGATTTTTTTTCTATGATATTTTTGTCTTCTATGGCCCATATTTGGACTTACTTTGGTGATCTGGATTCTTCTGCTGAAGTTAGGATTTTGGTGGTCTTGCCCTTCAGCTCCCTTTGGTGAAGGGTTTAGAGTCTATCATACTCAGTGACCTATCACAGAAACAAAAAATTGAGAGCTACGTGTTCTTGCTCCTAAGTAGACCCTGAACATTTACCATAATCCTACAAGAAAGGGATTGGCGGTAGCAGGACACTGCTGGGGCACAAAACCTCAATGCTAATCCCTAATTCCAAACCAGGCAAAGTGGGGACCAGGGAGGCCCAAACTTCACCCGAGCAATGACCACTTATGGAGCCAACCCTGAATTGTGCTCACCTTTGAACAATAAAATTTGAAAACACAATTTTGTCTGTTTTTCCAGCTACTGGGGAGGCTGAGCACAGGAGTTTGAGACTAGCCTGGGCAACAGAGTGAGACCTTGTCACTAAAGAAAAAAGACAATAAACTTTCCTGTCAAAACATTAAAAACTTTCTTACTGTCTGTTACAAATACATAGGACAATGAAGGAAAAAAAAGACATTTAGTACATTGTAATTTTAAACATAGAAACATTAAGAATTAAAATATTGTGTTTCTTTGTTTTAAAAGGATTATTAGCTGTGAATATATTGAAAACCATTGAACTGTACACTTTACAAAGTTGAATTGTATGATATGTGAATCTAATAAAGCTATGAAAAAAATATTTTGCTTTTTGGCAGACCTGTTAAGAAAACAAAAAGATAGCCTACAGACTTGGAAAAAATATTAGTAAAACACATATATGACAAAAAGACCAGTATCTCAAATATTTTTTTAAATACTTAACTATACTCAACATTAAATAAATAAGTGATCTAATTAGAAAACTGGGCAAAAGATTAAAAGAGATATTTTGCTGATGTAATATAGATGACAAACATCAAAAAGCTATTCAGCATCTTTAAGTTATCAGGAAAATACAAATTAAAGTTACATTGATATATTACTGCACATCTAGCAGAACTTCTAAAATACACAACGATGAAATGCCAAATATTGACAAAAATTAAGAGAAACTGGATTACATGTATGGTTTTGGTAGGACTATAAAATGGTACAGTCACTTGAAAAATGCTTGGCAGTTTCTTAAATGATGAAATGGTCATCTACCATGTGACCCATCAAATGGACTCATGAGCATTTGTCCCAGAGAAAGGAAGACTTACTCAAAATAACAACCTGCATAAAAGCTTACAGCCACTTTATTTGCTGTAAGTCCCAAATGGAAACCACCCAGATGTCAGTCATGAGGTGAATGACTAAACAGTGATATGTCCATACCATGATATACGACTTAATGACAGAAAGGGATAGATGATCTAAACACGTAACAACACGTGTGACTCTTTAAAGGATTGTGCCTAGTAAAAGAAGTCAAGCTCAAAAGACTATACACTGTATGACTTCATGTATCTCCTCATGTGCATATCTGGCTATAAGACGATATGCTATATAATTCCATTTACAGCCTTGAAACAGCAAAGTTACAGAAATGGAGAATAGATTAGGGATTAATTAGGGAGTGGGGGCAAGAAGAATGTGGGTGTGGCTCTTAAAAGACACCATGGAGGGTCTTTGTAGAGATGTAATGTTCTGTATCTTGACTGTAACAATGTCTCTGTTGTTGTATTTTACCATAGACTTGTGCAATGGTAGTACGAAACTGGTCAAAGAGAATACAAGAGTTCTGCATTATCACTTACAGCTGTTTGCAAACCCACAATTATCCTCAAATTAAAACGTTCAATAAAAAATAAAAAAGTTATTTATTTTTGCCCGCTCATCCACATAGTTTTATGGTCTAGACAAATTTACACAGATTAAAATATACTTTCCTCTTTATTTTCAATTAGTAAATAATTATTTTACATATTTATGGGGTAAAATGTAATATTTTGATATATGTGCCTCATACATTGTGTGTAATTATATCAATCTAACTAGAAAGATATACTTTCCTAATTTATATTATTTTCTTTGTGTTTAATGACAAATTCAGTTTATTATCATTTTGAATACTTGCTTTTGCATAGACAGAATCAAGTTTAGGGCCCATTCTTGTATCATATTCTTACATCAATAGAGATGATAAAATTGTTTTTTGTCTAAAATTAATTCCAAAACGTAACACATGTTCTAGTAAAACTATAGTTATTGGCTAAAACTAGCTCAAGAAGTTAAAATGCTTTATATAAACCATATATTCCTGTATAAATATTAATTGCATAAATATGATGCACTTTATCAAACATTTTTGATTACCTACTCTTTGCCAACAATTAATTATATAAAGGTAAATGACATGTCCTGTGTACTTGAGCTATTCACCATATTGTGAAAGAGTTGAGTAATTATCACAGATCCCTATATAAGACACGAAAAAGCAGAGAAAGGAAGTGGTCAGCACCCTGGGTGTGAGAGGGGAGATTTCAACAAAGCAGGCCTATCTGAGCTACATTTTTAAGAATGACTTAGAAATATTCTCTGTGACCATTGCCTTGCTAAGCTGTGGTTTGGCCATGTGCTCTTAAGCTTTGGCCCCCTCCCCTACCTTGGGGAGGTGAATCTCCTCTTTCTCTCTCTCTCCAATTTACTTTTTAAATAAATTACATTTTTTAGTAAGAAAAAAGACATGATCCCCGTGAACAAGGAGGGGAATTTAATTTCAGGAAGGATAAATGCATTTGGAAATGTGCAAAAACACAAGGCAACATATTGCTGGTGATGGTGGTGGTGACGGCGATGGTCGTAGCAGTGGTGGTGGGGATGATAGTGGGGTGACCGTGAAGCTCAACAGTGACAGCAGGAATGGCCCTGTGTGGGTGACCACCTTGGGGTTGTTGTTGGGTAGTGGTGGTGGTGGTGGTGGTGGTGGTGGTTGGCAAGACCACTGTTGTGGGTTGTGGCAGTACTGGTGGCATTGCGGTGGTGGAGATGATGTTGGTGTTTGTGGCAGTGACCAAGTAGTGGTTGGTGGTAAGAGGGTGGCAGCAATTGAGTTGGTGGTAGTGTCAGTGGTGGTGGCGGAGGCAATGTTGTTGGTGGCGGTAGTGGCAATGTTGGTGGCAGCAGTGGCAGTCGTGGTGATGATAGTGGCGACGTTGGGAGTGGGAGTGACGGTGGCAATGCTGCTGCTGATGACAGCAGCAAGGTTGTTGGCGATGGTCATCGTGGCAACGTTGTTGCTTGTGATGGTGGCAGTGTTGTTGGTGGCAGTGACAGTGTTGTTGGTGACGGTGGCGGTGGTGGTGATGGAGAATGTGGTGGTCGTGGTGATGACGGTGGTGATGGTGGTGGGAGTAACGGTGGCGATGCTGACGGTGGTGGTCATCGTGGCAGTGTTGTTGCTGGCGACAGTGGCAGTGTTGGTGTTGGTGGTAACAGCAATGATGGAGCAGGCATAGGAACGAAGGTGCAGAGGAACTAGGAAATAATTTAGGATTACATCACGATTCTTGAATGTAGTTGCACCATGGAGGCCGTGGACCACCAGGAGGCTGGCAGGCAGCTTCTCAGAAAATGTCTTTAAAAGGACACAAGTGAAAGTGTAGGGGGTTGAAATAGAACAGATCAACCATTTCTTACCATTTCAACAATGTTTTCCGTGAGAGACATTGTGTTCCAGAAGGCTGATCAAACTTTAAAGTTCTCCTTCTATCTGTCTCTATTTCTGCCCTTGAGTCAGGATATGACCTTCAGCAAAGGATTTAAACTCATTGCCTACATGTTCTTATTCCTCAATTAAAGCATCAGCCTCACTGATAATTCTCCTAGAAAGGGTGACTACTCTTGTGCTCAAAGGAGACAAAAAGGCGTATGCTCTCATTATCAAGACAAAATACAAAAGGCCTTCTCTTGTGGAAAATCAGGCTGACAGGAGCTGTGTGGGCTGATGGGCCCAAGGCTGCTGCAGAGGGGAGGTGCTGAGGGTCTGTGGGCTGAAGAAAGAGCATGGCAACGTCTGGAATTCTCTTACTGCTCACTGACTAAAGGTAGGAGAGGAGGAGTGCAAACAGACTGAAAGCGGTGCTATTATAGGGATCCTGGGAGAGAAGAGAAAGTGAAAGGTGCCTATTGTTTAAAAACAGAAAGAATAGAGGGAGAAATAATTTTAAAGAGTGATTATCTCATATATGTGCATTAAAACTTTGCTCTTTTCTTTTTTTCTTTTTGAGTTGGAGTCTCTGTCGCCCAGACTGGAGTGCAGTGGCCGCTCCCGGCCACCGCAGCCTCGGCCTGCTGGGCTCCGGCTATCCTTCCGCCTCAGCCTTCTGAGTAGCCGGAATTACAGGCACGTGCTACCATGCCTGGCTGATGTTTTGATTTATTGTAGAGATGAGGTCTCGCTGCCCAGGCGGGTCTCGAACCCGCGGGCTCAGGCAATCCACTCACCTCAGCCTCCCAAAGGCGTGGGATTACAGGCTGAGCCACCGAGCCCGGCAACTTTGCTCTTTGCAAATTGCTTTTGCAAGCACCGTTATTCCTAAAAGTGACTTGCAAGTGAGATATATACGTAGAGAATTTAGGTCCAGAAATCTGAAGGCACTTGACCAGGGATACAGAGCTAGTTGATAGAGGAGCTGGAGCGAAAATGAAGTCTTGACTTTTTGGAAAGAGCACCGAGATGGGTAGATAGTGTTAGAGGACACACTCTGGACTCTCGGCCTTCCCATTTCTTCGCCAGGGACGCTGACTTCTGAAGCGGGGACAGGGACCTGGCAGGTTTCTCCTCCTCGTGCACTCAGGTGGACAGCATGCAGGAGAAGCCTCTCCCAGAGGGAGGAGTCCCACCTCTCAGTCTTCTCCAGAAGATTGCTGTGGGAATAGAGGCCCCAGAAACTCCATTAGAGGAGACTGAGGGGGAAAGAAGGAAGTGGAGTGCGCTGGAATCTTCATCACTTCTTGTCTAACAACAAAATGCCTTTCAAATAAAAGAGTGGCAATAAATAACCATTTAACTTTTTGTCATTAGCTTTTCTTCTCCTTAATTTCAGAAGAATATTTTAGGCACTCATATCTTCTGTAGCGAAGAAACAATTAGCCGATTGTTAATTGTTCTTCACATCTAATTCTTGATTTAACACTGTATAAATTTAAAATGACATGTTCATATGAGTTCATTTCATTAAATGTTATTCATCTAATTTTCTCATTGAATGATATCTGGAGCAACGTTAAATAGACTTTAGCTAAAATTAATTCTGAGCTGGGGCACCTGGATTAATGTTTTTAGTTTTTCTTTTACTTTTTAGGTTACTGCAATTTTTACCTAAACGATAAAGTCGTTACTATTTTAAACAAGACAATAAGATAACCACTCATATAAAAAGGCAAGAAAGGAATGTATGAAATTATAGGAACGCAAGCACGAATTTTATTTAAAGGTCAATTTAACAAAAGTAAGTAAATGAAAAAGGTGGGGAAATTGCTGGAAAGAATTATAATTGGCAACTATGAAATAAAGTAGAAGGAATATATCTAATCATGCCAATTATAAAATAAAGTTGACTGATTGAATTGCCTCTATAAAGACATGGAACTAGGATTAGCTTGCAAAACAAGCAGTCAGAGCAAAAAAAAAAGCAAAAACCAAAAAAAGTGTGTAAGAATGAAGCAACAAGGATTTTTTAACAAATGGAAGCAAAGCAGCAGTGATCCAATATCAGTATCAGACAATGTGTTAAGGATTGTGTGCCAACAGGAAGATATAAGCCGCTTATTTTACTGCCTGATGATGAAATTCAAAGCATTTAAATAATAAACTATTAGAGAGCACAAATTCTGGATAAATGGAGTAGATGTGCTTATCCCTATTCTCTCAACTGAATCCAAGTAAAAATCTCAGAGTCTGCATGAAGTAAACACAAGGAAACTCTGAAAGGGTGTAGAGAGAGAGCTGGCTGGGGACCCCAGGACTCAGTGAACAATGGAGTGGTTCCAATGGCGATGAATAAAGTATCTTGACTCTCCCCCATCTGGCAGTAACAAGGACACACTCTTCTCCCCTCAAAGGAGTTGTGTCATAAGAGGCCTGCTAAAACACAATTTTTAAAAAAGTCTAAAATCTTATGACATAATACCAAAATACCCAGGTTATAATTGAAAATATCATACCGATAAAGTAGAAGCTCAAAAAAAGACAGTCAACAGACACCAACGTTGAAAAGACACGGATGTTAGAATTATCTGACAAAAAAATTTATTTTATTTTATTTTTTGAGTTGGAGTCTCACTCTGTCACCCAGGCTGGAGTGCAGTGGCACGCTCACAGCCACCCCAGCGTTGACCTGCTGGCCTCCGGCGATCCTTCCACCTCAGCCTTCCAAGGAGCTGGAACTACAGGCATACCCTACCATGCCCAGCTAATTTTTATTTTTATTTTTATTGTAGAGATGAGGTCTTGTCAAGTTGCCCAGGCTTGTCTCGAACCCACAGGCTCAAGCAATCCTCCCAAAGTGCTTGGATTACAGGTTGAGCCACCAAACCCAGCCTTTGACAAAAATTGTAAAGCAACCATCATAAAACAGACTTCAACAAGCAATTGACACCACACTTGAAACAAATTAAAAATTCTCAGAAAAAAATAGAAACTCAGCAAACAGATAATATAAAGAAGAACTAAATCAAATTTTAGAAATGAAGTATACAATAAATGAAATATAAGCTCAACGGAGAAAGGCATAGCAGCAGAATAGAAAAACACAGGGGAAACTTGGAGATAGAACAATAGAATTTATCCAATATTAACAAATATCAAAATAACCTAGACAAAATAGATAGAGTCACTGCAACCTCTGAAGCTATAACAAAAGTTCTAATATTTGTATAATTGGAGTTCCAGAAAGAAAAAAAGAAAGTGGAGCTAGAAAATTATTTGGATAAACAATGGATGAAAATTTTCTACATTTGACAAAAATATAAACTTTATAGATTTAAGATGCTGAGCACACTTTGAATAGTGTAAACTGGAAGATATCCATGCCAAAACACATTGTCAAAAAACATCTGGGACATGTAGAGAGAAGAACGTTGCCTCATGGTGAAGGTTGGATTACCAAGAAGACATAGTAATTCTAAAAGTGTATATGCACCAAACAACAAAGCTAAAAACATGCAAAGCCAAAACTGAGAAACAAAAGGAGAAATAGTCAAACCTACAACTAGCTGGAGATTTTAATGCTTCCCTCTCAACAACTGATAGACCAAACTGACAGAAAATCAGCAAGTGTATAAGAGAACTCAGTAACAACGTCAGACACAAGGAACTAATCAACATCTATAGAATACTTTGCCCTACAGAAGCAGAGTACACTTTCTTTTCAATAATCCACTGAACATAGAACAAATAAGTAGACTATCTCCTGGACCACATAACAACCCATGGCAAACTTTAAAATGACATTATGCAGAGTTTTCTGACCATTAACCTAGAAATAAGTACTAGAATTATAAGAGAATTTCCAAGTTATAGAAATTTAACAACCCGCTTCTAAATAAATGCATGTCTCAAAAAGGGAAATCAAAACACACGCACAAGATATAAGAATATGGAGATCACAACTGAAACAATGCTAAGGGGGACATTCCCAGCACTAAATGTTTATATGTGTTATACTCCAGTCCAAGGCTTGCCAGCGACCTGATCAAATGGCTGGGCCATTGGCTGTTGCTGACAGTCAGGTTCCCAGGTCTCCATATGCTGCACCAACAACCGTAACAGCAGCAAATTCCATGAGGGCTTGGGAGCAAAGGATAATAGTGGTGAAGCAGACAATAAGTCATTACCAGCGACCAAATCCATACTAATAAATCAATACCAATTCAGTGCTGGGGGGCTATGGCCACAGAGGTTTGTAGGAACCCAAAGGAATCTATCCATCATCTAGTTTGGGCAAGGGTCCTGGTGTTGGTGGCCTCAGATCGAAAATCAGCATGTGGTTTTTTCTTCATCTTGGTGCCAGGGTTGTGGGGACCACAGTCACGTGTGCACCAGCATCTAAAGGGCCCAAGAAGTCCAACTTTCTCATCTACCCACTGAATTCTAACCTTGGCATAGGATCTCTGCTCTCCCCTGGGGCTGGAAGAACGTTGGCCTAACCAGCACCTCATCTTGTTTATTTCTGGAAGCGAAGATGTTTGGGCAAAAGCCAGTGGGGCCTCCCATGGCAACCTTGGTGGGCTCACCCATCAGGACTTGGCCACAAATTTTCTGGGGTTGGGGAAGGGAGGGAGAAGCCCAACAGAGCAGATGGCCAGAGTGGTCAGGACTCCCAGAAGTGGCGGAGGGCCGCTCAGAAGGCTGTGCTGTGTCTGTAGCTCGTGCTGATTTCCTAGCTGAGATTCTGTCCGGCACTCTGAAGGATGGAGCGTTAGTGACACATCCCACACCGTGTCACTCTTCCTACTAATTTAGCAGGACTCCTCCGCAGGGAAACTAACTCTCTAGGGTCTCTTGGGGCAGCTAAACAAAGTTATCCCAAAGACTCTTTATGTTTTCCTCTAAGTGTCAATGACTTGCTGCATTGAAGGGTATTTGTAGGTGCCAGAGACCTGCTTGGATTTACTTAACTTACGGGAGCCCCTAACTGTCTCTGGTCCCAGAGAGCTGTAAGCAGTGGCCAGGGAGCTGCTTCCCTGGTCTTCTCTGAACACCACTGACCCCGTGGAGGTGCTAAAGGGCAGGACCAAAATTCCCCTCAGAACTGAAAAGCTTGTGTAAACAGTACGCCAGCCTCCTCCAAAAATGCCCTGAGGCTTCTCCTAGCACTGCCCGATACCCATTGGCGGGAGTGGCAAAGCGCCCCAGGGGATCCTCTGGCACCTTCCAAGAGCCACTGGCAAAGCTCCCTGGGGATTATCAGACTCTTGCAAGCAATTGGCTAACATTTTTCTAGAATGTCCCACATTTTTTGCTAGCACCTGCTAAAGGAAACCCAGGAGGTCTTTTCTTTTTCTTTCTCTGTCTTCCAAAACAGTATTGTGCTTAATTGACTCCTCTGCTTAATGTGCCAGTTTGTCAGGGGCTCATCTGGGCTGGAGAGAGCTGAGCTGCCAGGTGTCAGAGCAGCCAATTAGGACGACACGCTGAAGCAAAAATAACAGGTCTTTAAGCACAGACTGCGATAGAATAAGCAAAAGGCTAAACGAAAGAAAGCGCAGCTACCTGCTGTTCCATTGTCCCAGGGGAATGATGCCAGTCAAGGGTCAGACATATCAGACATGAGGGTCATCTCCCTGCCAAGGGAGTCCTGAACAAGACCTCCCGCATTCCGTAGACCTGGGACCTGGGAAGAGAGAGGAGGAAGACATAGGAGTGGAAGAGAACTGAATCCGAGTAGAGAACAAGTGTCTTCAAGGTGCTCCCTCTCTTTTCCCCATAAGGAAGTCTCCCCAGAAGCCCCTGACGATGGCTTTGGCTGAAAGCCCCAGAATAAGAGGCCTCAGGATGGAGACAGCTGGGCTAGGAACGCTGATCTGTGTAACAGCCCTGCAGGCCAGGTCCTTGAATCCTTGACTACCACTCCCCTTAGGGACTGCGATGCACCTGCGTACTCCAAATCTAGTGGGGGAGGGTGGGGAAAGCCTTCGTAAGTGCCTGTGGTCTGGCTGGCAAATCACACAGAGATTCTCCAGGAGTTGGACCCCTCAGGCACCAGAGAGAAGAGCAACCCAAACTGAAAACAAGGAGAAGGAAGGATATAATAAGGATAAGAGCAGATGGATAAAAGTTAAAGCAGGAAAAGCAATAGTGAAATCAATAAATTAAAGTGTTGGTTCTTTGAAAAGAGCACTCAAATGACAAACCTCTAGGAGTGTGACAATGATAAAAAGGGAGCAGGTATAAATTACCGATATCAGGAATGAAGCAAGTGACGTCTTTACAGACCCTATGGACTTCAAAATGATGATGATGGAATACTAAGAACCACTCTACATATGTAAATTTGACAATACAGATGAAACTGAAAGAGTCCCCCAGATCCACCTTCAACCACTACAATTCATGCAATGAAATGAATAATGTAAGAAACTCCACGACAGTTAAGACAATGAAATAGACAATCAAAATATTTTTCTGAAAAAATATCTCTATGCCCAGGTGGTTTTATACAGAAAACCGTACGAAACATTTAAGCAATTAACACCTATTCTTCATAAATCTCCTCCAGAAAATAAAAGAAGAGATATCACTTTTCAACTTACTACTCTACATAGCCTGTAGTACACTGGTAGCAGACCCAGACAAAGACTAGTACAAAAAAAAAAAAAAAAGAAAAAGGAACATGCTCACCAATATCTGTATTGAATATCCATTCAAAAGCCCTCAGGAATATTAGAAAGTCTAATACAACAATGTACACAAGGTGCCACACACCATGACCACATAGGCTTATTCCAGGGATGCAAGGCTGATTCAGCATTCAAAAATCAAACACTGTAATCCCTCGTATCAACAGGCAGCAGAAGAGAAATCATATGAGCACATCAATTGGTGCACAAGAGTATTTTGCAAGCTCTAACATCCAATTTTGGATGGTAACAACTCAGCAAACTGGATAGAGGAGGGAATTCTCTCAATTTAATGAAGACAAAACACAAGGGAACTGCAACTTGCATCATATTTAAAGGTGAAAGATTGAACGCACTGTCTCCCTTAAGTTGAGAACAAGGCCAGGCTCTTGACTGCACCACTGTCATTTAACATAACACTGGAAGTTTCTATCTATCTATCTATCTATCTATTTTAAAGATGTGGGGTACATTCAGGATTTGGTATACAAATTGTCATCGAACAGGTAAAGTTTGGGTCTCCCTTTGGTCCCCGGTTTGCCTGGTTTGAGTTCAGGTACCCTTATTGATAGGTTATGTGCCCTCTCTCCCGCCCCTGACCATGTCCTGTTACTGTCAATCCCTTATAGTGTTATGGTAAATGTTCATGGTCTGCTTATGAGTGAGAACATGTAGTACTCCGTTCTTGGTTTCCGTGATAGATCACTGAGTATAGTAGACTCTAAATCCATCCAAGTTGCTGTGAAGTTCATATGTTTGTCCTTTTTTGTGATTGTGTAGTATTTCATCTTGCATATGTACCAATGTTTTTAATCCAATCCACTTTTGATGGGCAAAATGATTAGTTCTTTGTTTTTGCTATTGTGAATAGTGCTGCAATAAACATGCATGTGCAGGTATCTTTTTGGTAGAATGATTTGAGTTCCTCTAGGTATATTCCCAGTAAAGGGATTGCTGGATCATATGGAAGGTCAATTTCTAGTTCTTTTAGAAATCACCACACGGTTTTTTGTAGAAGTTGAACTAGTTTGCATTCCCACCAGCAATGTAGAAGTGTTCCTTTTTCTCTGCATTCTTGCCAGCTTCTGTTGTTTTTTTGTTTTATTAATGATGGTCACTCTTCCTGGGGTTAAGTGACATCTCAATGGGTTTTGATTTGCATTTCTCTGATAATTAGTGAGGCTGGGCACTTTTTCATGTGTTTGTTGGCTTCCCTTATGTCTTCGTTTGAGAAGTGTCTATTCATGTCTTTTGCCCACTTTTTAGCTGCTTTTTTTTTCTTTCAACACGTTTGAATTCCTTATAGATCTGGATGTTAGACCTTTTTCAGATATGCAGTTGACAAATAATTTTTTCCATTCTCAGGGCTGCCTCCCTGCTCTCTTGATGGTTCCTTTTGCTTTGCAGAACTTTTTGGTTTGAAGAGACCCCACTCATCTGTCTTATTTCTTATGGCATAGACATCTAGGGTTTTGATCAGGAATTGGTTATCTACTCCGATTCGCATAACGGTTTCTCCTGTATTTTCTAAGATTCTTATATTTTGAGGTTTTACGTTTAGGTCTTTGATCCATTTAGAGTTGATTTTTGTGTATGGTGATAGGTAGGGATCTTGATTTAATCTTCTGCATGTGGTCAGCCAGTTTTCCCAGCACCATTTACTGATTAGGTTCTCTTCTCCCCAGTGGCTGTTGGTGGAGGCTTTGTCGAAGATGAGTTGGTTGATAAATTGAGGTTTTACTTCAAGAAGCTCTATCCCGTTCCATTGGTCAAAATGCCTATTCTTGTACCAATACCAGGCTTGGAATTTCTTGCCAGCTCAATATGTCAGAAAAAGGAAATAAAGCTATGCTGTTTAGAAAGAAAATAAATAAAACTTCCCTATTTCCAGATGAGATGTAGTCTACATAGACAATCCAACAATTCTACAAACTCTTGCAACTAATAAAGGAATCCAGAAAGTTCATAGAACACAAAAGCAATATATCAAAATCAAGCGTATTTTTATGTACTCGTGATGAACACGTTGAAAATTAAGAATGCAATACAATTCAAAGTTGCTCAAAAACAGAAATATTTAGGTGCAACTCTATCAGAAAATTTGCAGGGTTTATATCCTGAAAAGTATAAAATACTGACGAAAGACGAAATGAAGTGATGTCTGTGTTCATCTCAATTAATTAATTTTACTTTATTGAAATTAATTGAAATTTTGAAATTGAAATTTTTCCTCTGCCAACAAACCTGCTAGAAGGATGAAAAGACCAGTGAAGGACTAGGTGAGAAATATTTGCGAACCTCGTGTCTGGGAAAGGACTCAGTTCCAACATTAAAGTAGCAATCTAGTTGGGAAATGGGCAAACAATATCTAGAGACAGTTTAGCCAAGAGCATACTCAGATGGGCAGAGAAGCCCACGAAAGATGCCCAGCACCACTAGCTGTAACTGAAGAGCCGGTGCAATCTGGCTCAATTTTGGCAAGTTGTTCTTTTCAGTTTCATCAGCACCCCGAGTCGTCAGACATGAGCGTGAGTTTGTGGGATTAGCTACCCCAGAGTAGGCCGGAAGGAAAAAGTTAGCCACATCCAGAATCTAAGTACGGAAAAAAGGTGTGTGGCCCAACTTAAGCAAGGGGACCTCTGTGTTGGTCCAGGGGTAGCTTCAGAGGCAAGGGCCCCAAACACCTTTCTGCGTAGCCTGACTGAGTCATGCCTCACCATACTTCCTATCTTCCTCATAGTTGCTCTCTGCCCATAAAACCTGTCTCCAGACTCCAGCTCACAGAGATAGTTTTAAGCTTTTCCTCCTGTCTCTTTGCTTTTTTTTAACTCAAAAGTCAGTGCCATAGTACTAGCTTCTGTGCACCTTGGGGAGCGAGCTCACTGCTCAGTAACAGCCACTAAGGACACTCAGATTACCATCACGATGACATATCAGTATGAATCTATTTGAACAGCTGAAATTAAAAAAGTAGTGACAATGTCAAATGCTGGGAAGGCTGTGAAGAAGCTGCAATTCTCATATATGCCTGCTTGAGATGTGAATTGGTATGGTCACTACGGAAAAGAGTTTGTAGTGTGTAGCAATGTCTTTTGCGAAATGAAATCGTGTGCCCCTCAACCAACTGAACAGACCATCTCTTGGCCGTGGGAAGCCCAGCGTAACCTTGAAAACTGAGTTCCTGGCCAGGATAGGAGGGGAGGACAGACACATCTCACCACCTCCCCACCCCCACCCCCACCCTAACCACCACTAGTATTTCTTCACTAAGGGCTAAATAGAAACCAGCCCTTTTGGAAGACTCTGCCATTGATATCAACCAACCGCCTGATGCTGTCCCTCTGTTATTGCCTTATAAGAGACCACTGACCCCGGAGTGGTTCTGGTCAACCTAGGGAGGATGCCAATGAGGGTTTTCTTGTCCTCTGCTTCACCTTTTGACGTCAGAGGGTTGAAAACTCCACCCTAGAATCATGCTAACACCACCATTTTTTGAACATGGGTTCCCCGGAGAGCTCTGAAGCTCAATTACACAAGTGCACATTTCTCCTCATATATATTCATGACTCCTATGGCTTATTGAATATGTATATATGGTCACCTTGCTTAGCATAATCCCTGTCTTACTCTTTTCATCCTGGAGGTGTCTGTTACTGACTTCTGGCAAGAGGCTGAGCTTCCCACTTTGTTGGAGTGGCTGCCTGCAGGCTGTAACCATTTATGAGCAATAAAGTTCTCCTTTCTAAATTTATGAACCTCATCATTCTTTAGTTGACACTAAGAATTAAACATACTCACTGCTCAATAATAGAGGCTCAATCAAAATATTCAAAAACTAATAATGAACTTTCTTATGTAGCAGTAGGAAATGATCAAATTTTCTAGAAAAAAAATCACACAAGCAAAAAAGGAAATGCAAGTTTTGTGGAAAACAAACTTCACACTCAATGTATGAGACAGATTTTTAGTTCCAAATGATAAACTGAGACCTTGCATTTATATCTACTTCCTTTCAAAGCTTCACTTAGTTGATAGTAGAACAATAAGTAGAGAGGAGAAGAAGGCATTGGCAGAAGAAAGAGTTTAATTAAGGCCAAGAAGACAGAGAGGAGAAAGAAGAGGTCCATGGATATGTTACAAGCCAAGGCTCTGAAAACAGGGGTTAGTTATAAATTGTGTTTTAAAACCATTTAAAGCTTTTCCCATTAAATATTGCAACTTTCTCTTCCTTCCCAGTGGTGGAATTGTCTCCTTCTTCCTCTGGGGAACTGTGAAGAACATGTTATGCATTCCAGAATGTTATCTAAAAATGTCAGCATGACCAGTAGACCTTGAGTCACATCAGTGGTCGTGTACCAGAAAATATTAACATAGATCTTAAGTCATGCTGAAACTACATAGGCTTCTTAATCTTAACTCAGGGTGGGTGAAGGGCTATAAATTTGGGGTATAAATACTAAAGTAAGTTAGTGTTGCTTTGAGTAGGTTTGTGGTAATGATGCCAACCTGTCTCCCTGTAACCTGGTGGCAGAAATCAAACTTCCTTTTCTTCCAGTTTCTGCCTCTCATCTTTGGTTGACAGCAAGGGAAAGCAGCCAGAATAGTTTATCTGGGAACAAATTTGGTAACTCTGCCAGGACATGGCTGCTTGTAGCTGGCCAGTTTTGGCAGGGCTGCCCCACAGAAACTCCCAGCAGCTTCCGGAGCCCTTCTTGCTCTGAGAATTCTCCAAGGTATGTTCCCATCAACTACAGCCAACATCTCTCTACTATCAGCTGGCGCGGAAACAGAGGTTAGGAGCAGATATGCTCGTGGGGAAGTTAAAACAGGTCATAAACTGAAAGTTTACCCCTGCTTACTTGGGCTTTTAACAGGAATTTGCAGGTGTCAGAGGAGGTGGTTGTAATTCATTTGTACTTTTGAGATATCCTTTAGTTTTGTTGTTTATTTTGACTTTGTCTTTTGTTTCAATAGGGAAACAACAGTTTATCCCAATGATAGTCCTTTGTGACAAATACTGTCTGACTGAAAGCAATTTGGGCACCCCTACTGATTTTATATTTGAGAGAAGACATGCCAGGTTTCCTAAAAAAGAGAGCTTTAGTGTTCTTGGTGAAGTTTGAAATTATATTGCCTCTGCAAAACCCGGCTACTTAAAGAAAAAAGAATGGAGAAATGGAAACTACTTGAGGAATGGAGGAAGGAAACACTTAAATTTTTTTTTTTGAGTTGGAGTCTCACTCTGTCTCCCAGACTGGAGTGCAGTGGCTGCTCCCGGCCACCGCAGCCTCAACCTGCTGGGCTCCAGCAATCCTTCTGCCTCCGCCTTCCAAGTAGCTGGAATTACAGGCGCGCGCTACCACACCTGGCTGATTTTTTGATTTATTGTAGAAATGAGGTCTCGCCAAGTTGCCCAGGCGGGTCTCGAACCCGTGGGCTCAGATAATCCACTCACCTTGGCCTCCCAAAGCGCGGGATTACAGGCTGAGCCACCGAGCCCGGTTTAAAATTTTTTTTAAATGCAGTGCTTCAACCCCTCCCCCCACCCCCAGAAGAGTTGAAAGATAAAATGAAGGCGAGTAAGCAAAACGCTGAACAAATGACAAGGAGACCAAATACATAACAAAAAGTCAATTTTAAGAAAGCACAATGGGCACACAGTCCATATCTCCTGGAGAGTTCTGGAATTGTGGGGGAGTATGCCTAACAACGTGTCCCTATCCACATGCAACACACATGTACCACACACAGGTGCATGCACACAGTGCACACACATGTTCGCACACAATGCTCCCACTGGTCTCCACACACACGTGCAGCCGCACTGACAGCACCCCCATCTAGCGGCATTCTTCCACCCCCGCGGTGGAACACCAGATTTCCCACACTTCCATAATCTCAAGTTCAACCTGGCAAGGTCTCTTGCCCAAAGAAAGGATGAATGGGGCAGGATGGGTGTGCTGCCACAGCGTGTGCACCCTGGTGATGGGTGCGGAGGGACTACGAGTGGGCCAGAGGAGGGCATGCAGATGTGTCCCACACATGTCTGCTCCGGTTTCACATGGCTCCTGATGTGACGCAGATGCTATGTCACTGATTTAAGAAGAGGCTCAATTTCTGCAGCCACAATTTGACTAAATGTTAGTGGGTCTTCCTATTCAACCCAAACCCACCATTTCTAATGCACGTCCTCGTTCCTTGGAAGCATCTTTACATTTGTCTAAGCCCAGGACTACCCAAGGCAGTCAAGGGGCAGCTGCCTATGTCTCTAGATGTCCATGTAAAAAAAGTATATGTTTTGGCCCTTTGGCCATCCTTAGAAATCAATTTGAAGTGGATCATAAAGCCATAGCAGGAACTAAAGCTATAAAGTTCTGGAGGAAGAAACAAGAAAATGTCTTCATGGTCTTGGGGTAGGAAAAAGGATTTTTTTTTTAAGATGTAGGGAGTAAGAACAAAAAAATAAAAATAAATAAAATTGACTTGAGCAAAATTTAAAATTTTGCTCATCACTATTTACAATAACAAAAACATGGAACCACCCATGCTGCCCATCAAAACTGGACTGATTAAAAAAATGTGGTACATACACACAATGGAATATTATTGCAGCCATAAAGAAGAGCAAAATTATGGTCTTTGCAGCAACTTGGATAGATGTAGAGTGTATAATACCCAGTGATTTATTACAGAAAAAAAGAGCTGAATACCATATGTTCTCACTCATAAGTAGACCCTGAACATTTACCATAATACTATAAGAAGGAGATTGGTAGTAGCTGGAAATTTCCGGGGAAGGCGATACATAACATTAATAAAGGTACCTGATCTCAAACCAGGCAAAGTGGGGACTAAAGGTAGGCCCAAACTTTACTTTGTACAATGATGACCCGTATACCTAATCCTGAATTGCACCCACATCTTTAAAATATAATAAAATTTAAAAAGACATCATAATAATAACTATTATTATTCATCTAAAAGTAAAATTGTGCCTATCAAAAACATCATTAAGGAAGTAAGAAGACAGAGATCTAGATGAGGAAAATATTTGCAATAAATACAACTTATAAAACATTTAAATATAGCCAGTAAAACAGAATATATAAAATTGGTTAAATCAGTGAAAACATATGACTGAATTAAAAATCAGCAAAGGATTCAGACACTTCACAGAGGAAAATGTCCATATGGGCAATCAACATGTGACTAGGTGATTGCCTTAGTTAATTATCAGGAAAATGCAAATGGCCAAGCAAAAGGGACAATCGAATGTGATGGAGAATGGAGCAAATGTAGCTCTCACACACTGCTTTTGTGATTTAAAATGTATAATGACTTTGGGAAGCTTGTAGTTCCTAAACAAGATTAAGCAGTTCTTACCTAGTCCCAGTAATTGTGTGTCTGGGCTTTACCTGTGTCAGTCTCCTGGGACTGTCATGACAAAGGACCACAGATGGACGGAGCAGCTTAACGAGAAGGTATGGTCTTGTGGTCCTAGAGGCCACAAGTCTGAGATCAAGGTGTTGGCCAGGACATCTTCCTCCTGAAGGAACTAGGAGAGCATCTGCCCAGATCGCATCCCAGCTTCTGAGAGGTCCTTGGCTTGTGGTAGCACAACGACAGTCTTGGCGTGATGTTTTCACTTGTGTTGCCTGTGTCCAAACAACCCCTTTTAATGAAGATAACTAATCAATAGGATTAGGGACTACCCTACTCCAATATGACCTCATCTAAACTCATGAGCAATGGCCCTACATCTGTTACAACCCTAATTCCAAATAAGGTCATATTCTGAGATATTGGGGTTTAGTACCTCATCACAGGAATTTTTGTGGGGACACAGTTCAAGTGGTAATGGTACCCAACAGAAATGAATGTGTACTGTTCACCAAAAGTCATAAATGAGAATGTTAATGACTGTTTAATCCATAATAGTAAAAACTGAAAATAACCAATTGTGCCACAAGGAGAGAGTGGATCGACGACGTCATGTATCCACACGATGAAGTGACAAATGGCAATTAAAACAAAGCAAAATGATTGCCACACGCAACAATGTGCATGATTCTCAGGACATTATCTCAAGCAAATAAGCCCACACAACGGTGCATGCACACTGATTCCTTTTATACAGAGTCTAGATGGTCTATAAGCTTTCATGCCAGTGCATCCATGAGGACAGATGTTGGAAGAGAGATAAACTGTTACGGTGGAGGTGGGAGTGAGGGAGTCGGCTTTGGCCAGGGAGTAGCATGAGAGAAGCAGTGTTTCACATCTTTATTTGGGATCTGATCACTGAGAAGAACATGTAAAATTAATCAGGATGTGCACTTGAAAAGTGCGTATTTTACTATGTATATTATATCTAGGAAAGGCTATATGAAAAAAAATAAAAATTATACATAGGGACTGG
Source organism: Cephalopachus bancanus (assembly GCA_027257055.1). Lineage (NCBI taxonomy): Eukaryota > Metazoa > Chordata > Mammalia > Primates > Tarsiidae > Cephalopachus > Cephalopachus bancanus. The sequence continues at coordinate 660,716 of JAPVLO010000252.1, read as the reverse complement.
CATGCTGTAATATAGAACCTTTGCCTTTTCCATACAATTTTGTTAAAATGTTGACAAAAAACAGTTTATTTGAAGGATGCTTCATAAAATCTACCGAACAGGGGCTGGTTAATCCATAGCTTCCAGATCTAGCTGGCATAAGGCCAGGGACACAGTCTCTTATGTTCTAATGCTACAGCAACTTCTGAACAAATAAAACCTAGTGACTAGTCATCTGTATCGTCTCTCAAGGGGCCGTTTTATCTGAGACTTATGTATACTACATGAGTGTATTAATCAGGGGTCTCTAGAGAAACAGAATATATTATATATAAATTAAAAATATGTATATACATACACATACATATAGAGACACGTGTGTGTGTGTGTGTGTGTGTGTGTGTGAGTATACACATTTAACTTTATTGTAGGAATTTGCTTGTGTGGTTATGGAAGCTGAGAGATCACATGATCTGCAAGCTGGAGAAAGAGAAAAGCTGGTGGTATAAATTAGTCCAAGTCAGAAGGACTGACAATCAGGGGACCAAGTGTTGGTCTGAATCCAAAGACTGGAGAACCAGGAGTTTAGATGCCTTAGGGCAGGAGGGGACGAATGTCCCAGCTCAGGAAAAGACTTGAATTCACACTTCCTCCTCCATTTTGTTCTATTCTGGTCTTCAGTAGATTTAATGATGCCCACCACACTGGTGGGGGTGACCTTCTTCGCTCACTCTGCCAATCCCAGTGTTCACCTCTCCCAGAAATATCCCCACAAACACATCTGGAAATAATGTTATAACAGCTCTCTGGGCATCCCATGACCCAGGCAGGTTGGCATGCAAAATTAATCCATACGATGAGCAAAGACAGGAGAGAGAGAGAGAGAACAAGACAGAAAAAGAAATGTAAACACACAGACTCTTTTCTGCACACCCTAGCTGATGTGGACCCACAGGAGCTGGTCCCCTCCTGGAGCAAGAGGCAAGTCAGCAGAGAGCTAGCTGACATTCGTTAGCTTCTCAGGAACACACATCAAGCCAAGGCCATCTGCAGTATTCACAGAAGAATAAAATAAGCAACCTCAATATTGATGATGTTTGAGTTCCTCCTCTCAAATGTATTAAGCTTCTGTGTTTCCTGTTTGAGGAAATGAGAATATGGCTGTCTGGTTTTTTCTTTTAAAGACTCCCATGGCACACAGAGAGGTATTTTAAAGCAGAGATTAGTGAAAATAATGCCACGTACCCCCAAGATCTGATCGCTTGGGATGTGCACATGATTTTCTAAATGCATAAGGCACAATTGCACTCTGAAGACTGGACTTAGGCGGTCCCTTAGAGGAGCCAGTCATCAGGAGATGTGCCCTCAGATCCTTATTCTCCGGGAGACAAATGTGGTTCAGAAGCCATGTGGTCCACCTTGGACCTGAAACAGAGGTTCTTTCGGCACCAGCCTGGAGAGGTGCTGTGCAACAAGGCGGCTCCGAGGAGGAATCTGTGGCCTCCCTGACCGCTTGGGCCAGGTTCAGTTGTCGTGGTGTTGGAGGACTCTCTGGCCTCTGAGCCAAAACCACCACCCCCGTGGGTCCTCGTTAAGGCCCCTGGAGCCAGTGCCTCTTTGCTGTGCTTATGCTGGTTCTGCTCTTTGCCGCTTCTCACCCCTAGATGCACTTTCCACCCCTCTGCCTGATCGGGCTCTCCAGAGGCTGACACGCAGAGACTATGTTTTCTGGCATTCTTGCCAGCTGGCTCCAAGGAGATTCAGCCATGGACAGCACCAGCAGGAGAATAGAGGGCATGAGGCAGAGAATCCGCTCCAAGAATCCACCATACTTGCTCCTGACTGAGTGCTGCATCTTGGTCAGTCACTCTGTACTTCCTGACAGCAGCTCTAGGCAGCCCGTCCTCACTGAGTATTCAGTCCTCCTCGCTGGGTCTGAAAGCACCTTGTCTTCCTCTACTCTCTTCAGCCTGAAGGTGGTAATGGCTTCTCATTGTTGCACTGTTTGGTGGTATTAATATTACTTACTACTTCTTCAGCCATATACTCATTTCTGTGAACGGTCCCTCCTCCGAACGCCCATTACTCGGACTCTCTGGGTTAAATTATGTTTCCCGTGGATACAGTGAACGCTCTGTTCTGATTTAGTGCAAATATGCAACCGTATCCTAGTTAATGTAGCCCCTTCCCATTGTATGGCCACAGTCCCTGACTCCAGCAGAGTCTGTGTGAACACGCACTGGCCAGCCTGTGACAACCCCACGGTGACAACAGCTTGTGGCAGAGCTGACACTCACCCAGCGTCCTGGGTAGTCCCAGGCTCACAAACATTCCATTTAGCCATCCTCTCATGCCTCGGCGAAATCCTGCTACTATCAACCCAGTTCTCTTCCACCTTTCTAGCTACCGGATGCTACACTTCTTGATAATGTTTTCTCTCTTCCAGCTGAAAATAAGATAATCATCTTTAACTTAAACCAGACATAAAATCGGCGGTGAGTTGTTCAGATTGCACTTTTTCTTTGACTAACATTTTACCACCAGGCCCCATTATTTTTTTTCCCCGAACTCCTTTCTTGTTCCAAGGGAAGTGTCTGCAAGGCAAGGATTACGTTTACTTTATTCTTTATTGTATCTCCAGGGCCTCAAGGCAATGCACAGTGCATAGTAAACGTTTGACAAATATTTGCTGAATAAATAGATGAATGGATAAATGAACGACAGTACACATGAATATACAGGGTAAAATATTTTAGCCCAATTCTGCTAGTGACTCGGGAAAGAACTCCGCTTTTATATACTCAAATGATGGCTACATGAGAAACTAATTAAAATGCAAGGCAGAAATAATAAAAGTGGAAGCAATGAGGGAAACAGAAAAATCACTATCAGAACAGCACAGTAATAATTGCTCCAGGCAATTGGTGCGTGCTAAAATTAGTGGGTGGAACTTTTTGGAGAAACAGAAATTTGCATAGCCTCAAAGTATTTTCTGCAAAATATTTAATTACTGTGCTGGCTTTAACATATGTTCAGAAATCCTTTGATACTTCTCCTTCTAGAAGATGAAGCTCAATTCACTTCCTGTTAAGTGTAGGCTGACCGTAGGGTATTGCTGCCTAGAGCATATCTGCCCCGACCACCACTCTCTGTCTGGGGCTGACTACCCTGTGCAGTGTACGGTGTCAGCAGCATCACAGCCCCAACCTGCTAGAAGTCAAAAGCACCCCAATCCCATCTGGGACAACCAAGTGTGTCTCCACTGATAATGCTCTTGGGAACCAAGATCCCTGGTTGAGAGCCACGGAGACAGAGGGCTTTACGGTAGAAAATCCCGGCAAAAACCACCTTGACTAAGCAGAAATCATGTTGACCTCATGTACCCCGTGTGATAAGACGAGGAAAGTGCACAGTCTCATTCGAGAAAGCGTCAGACAAACCCACCTCGAGCCACATTCTACAGATGTATCTGACCACTTTTCTTTAAACGTAGCAAGGTGCTTAAAAAATAAAAAAGAAGAAAGAAACCAGAGAAACATTCACAGAGGAGACGAGGGAGACACTGCAAGGAAACACAACATGGTGTTCTTGATTGGATCATGTCACAGACCAGAGCAATAAATGTTAGTGCAAAAATCTGAATAATGTCTGGAGTTTACCTTATGGTATTATGTGGATGTCAACTTATTAGTGTTGATACATGTGCTGTGGCTATGTAAGATGATAATCGGAGGGATGGTGGGTGAAGGAAGACAGAAACTCTTGGTATGATCATTACAGCTCCTCTGTAAATCTGAAATTATTTCAAAATAAAGGTAAACGGTGAACAAAAGCGAGCTAAGCACTAAGCACAATGGCGTGGTGAACACCTTTCAACCTTTCTCTCCACGAATGTGCTCCTTGCCCCGTTATCCCTTCACCGACCCTTCCCTTTGTCCACATCCATCATCACCTTGCACTTAGAGCCCCTTCTGGTTATATATTGCACTCTGGTTCCATGACAGCCTCATTCACTAGGTAAACAAGATGATAAAATTTCTAAGCCTCGGGCTAAAAGAAATAGCTTGGGCAAAGTTTTCTCTAGCCCCACTATAATGGATTGGAATCCCTTGGAAGTAAATTACTTCCATTTATCCCAAATCTCATTGTCTTTCTGGATGTCTAGCTGATGCTTTAGGCCCTCTGAGAATGGAAGCTCATTTGGAGGAATGAGGTGTGTGTTGCCTCACCCCTTTTCTTCAGTGATTCATTTAGGACGGGCTGCACAATGGGGTCTCCCAAATTATGTAGGGCACTGAGCTCTTCTAAATGGAGCACTATCTGACCCCTGATTAGAAATGCAGAAAAGTCTCCGAAAGACCAGGAGGTGGAGAGGTGAACTATAATTGCAGTGGGGGCAAAGGGCAGCGCATAGTAAAAATGTGTTAGTTTTGAAAGGGAAAAATATTGACCCTAACTCCAAAGCCTCCACTCGGTTCGTGAGGAATTGAGCCCTGGAAGTACTTCACGGGTCTGCTTCTCCTGTGCTCTGAACTGGACCAAGCCTGGGGCCTGTGGAATTTACATCCAATGCCTTTGTCAAGGCCTAGCCTAGAGGAATGTTTGAATAACATGCTCACAGTCACTTCTGAAAGGGAGGAGAGTATGGGCCCGACTGTACCTTCCTAAAGAGAATAATCGGTGTCTACCTGAGGAGGGTAAGCCCCATCCTCTCTCCCAGCAGAAAAGGTAGATGTGTAGCCAAAAACACACTTAAGAGATTATTTCCTAATTTATGACACTGTGATGATGACATCAATCTCTCTGGGTATTCAGCAATGAATCCTAAGCGCTGAGGATGGATCCACGAAGCCAGCAGTCCAACAGATGGCAGACCGCCAGCTCTCACCAAGTAAGGGTGTGCCTGAGCTATAGGGAGACCAGCAATCTTAGTCTACCTAATCTGGGTATGCAAATGCTTAGAATGTGCATTTTTCCAGCTATATAATAATAGCGAGGCTTTTGTAGAGGGAAAAAATACATTTAAAATAAATAACCATTGACCACCATCTCAAAACTCAGTCTCAAAACATCTAAGAGACCCCAGATAGACACTATTAAAGAAAAAGTTTGCACTATTTGACTTCATAAATATTAAAGTTTTTAGTACTGAAAAAGGCATCATATAAATAGTTTCATGACAACCTGGGAGGAACTATTGACAATGCATGTGATTAACAAAGAATTAATATGCGTAGTGTAGCTGTATAGAGAGTGCCTATATATCAATGAAAAAATAGAAATATTGATGGTGGCCATGAACAGATAATTTACATATATAAAAACCACAAATGGCCTATAAGCATTTGAAAGGATACCATCATTTTATCAGTAATTAGAAAAATAAAATTTAAACCAGAATGAGATGTTTTTTTATCCCACCAGATGGACAAGCATTAAAAAGAATATTGATATTAATACAGTATTGGCAAGAAAAATGGAGCTATCATCTATTATTGACAGAAGTGCAAATCTTTATAAATGACATGACATGCTTTGTACAAAAGCAAATTACCATATATATTCTAAAGAAAATTTGTCAAACTTATCAAAATTTAAAATTTGCATAGCTTTTAACATTCAGAATTTTCACTTATAGCAGGATCTTTTCAGATATATTTGCACAAAAATGTACAAATGGCTTTAACATCAACCTTCATAAAGTTATGAAACTTAAATAAATAACTCAATTTTAAAAGGGGCAAAGGACCCGAACAGGTATGTCTCAGTAGACATACAAATGGCCAACAGGTTTATGAAAAAAGTTCAACATCACTAATCATCAGGAAAATGAAAATAAAAACCATATTGAGATACCACCTCGCACCTATCACGGTGGTTTTTATCAAAAAGATAAAAAATGACAGGCAAGCATGTAAACAAAAGAGCATATCTGAACACTGTTAGCAGGAATGCACATTAGTATAGCCATTATGAAAAACAGTATGGCAGTTCTTCAAAGAACTTAAAATAGAATTACCATATGATCCAATAATCAGCATCAAAGAGACATCTACACCCCCTGTTTACTTCAGCATTATTTAGACTAGTTAAAACATGGAGTCAACATAAGTGTTCATCAGTGAATGAATGGATAAAGAAAACGTGGAATATACGCACAGTGAAATAATATTCAGTCTTAAAAAGAAAATCCTGCCATTTGTAATGATATCTGATTTGCTTTCTATTTTTAGGAACTTAGAGGACATTACTAAGTGAAAAAAGACAGTCACAGAAAGACAAATACCATATGATCTCACTTAGAGTTGGAATCTAAACATGTCAAATTCATCAAAATAGTAGAATGGTGGTTACAAAGGGCTGGATACTCAGGAGATGTTGATCTAAGTATATAAAACTTCAGTTTCACAGAAGAGATCAATTCAGGAGCTCTACTGTACAACAGGGTGACTGTAGCTAACAATATATTGCATACTTGAAAACTGTTAAGAGAGTATATTTTAATGCTCTCGCCACAAAAGTGATAACTATGTGAAGTAATTAATATGCTGATTAATTATATCTAGCCACCTCTCGATGTATACATATATCGAAACATCGTGTTGTACACCATAAATATATGCTATTTGTATTTCTCAATTTATAAAAATAAATGCATTCATTTTTTAAAGTGTTTAAAATATTTGGAACATTGCCTGACATTTTGTAAATATATTTTAATGTCAGCTGTATTTATTTTAACAAAGAAGTTCATTGTAGCAAGGACTATGGTAATCAGTGAAATAAAAAACTACCTAAATGTTCATTATGGAGAGTGATTGCATAAATTATATGCTATGGAACTTGGCACATGACTGTTGATCAATAAGCTGTTGTTGAAAGAATGTTTAAATTCTGCCTGAGTTTGATGTTTCTGTTTTTTATGTGGTTCTCTGCAGATGCTGGCTGACGAGGCCCTCTGTCCGTGTTGGTATCGTAGCACTGTCTTCACCTGGCTGCTCCACCGCCTCGCCTTCCTGGCAGGTGGAGGACCCAAGCAGGCAGCACCAGGAGGACAGGGCTGAGGCTGTCCTCTGGGTGTGGGGACTCTCTGTCCTCAGGTGTTGCCAACCATCTGAGCCACAACCCTGACACTCCAAACCCACACGCACTATCCCATGTTCAGTGGGCAATTGCCACCCTCCTCTGATCCTCTAAAGGGGATCGTGGCTGCACGGTCAGACACTCTGAGGGCCTCTCTGCCTGCTGGTCACAGCCACTGACTTGGAGTCACGATGGCCACTTTTTCGGCAGTTGCTGTGTGTTCACATTTTGAAATGCAGATTCCTGTGTGTTTCACTGTGTATAGGCTCTGATACGCTCCCTATTTTCAGTATTTCTTGTTCACCTGGGGTTCATTCTAGGAAAAGAGGAGGGTAGAATTCCTTAAGGATGGTGGAACACACTCCAGGAAATAAAGACTGAGTCTTTGAGCAATCTCACTTAGCAATTTTTTGCCTCTGGAAATAACAATGGTTATCCAAACGTGTGATCCAGGAACCCTTAAGGGGAACCCAAAGTCCTTTTAATAAGTCCAAGAGTTCAAAATCATTTTCACAATAATACTAAAGAGCTGTGCTCTTTTAAAAAAAAAATTACTGTTAGTCTATCATAGCCATAGAGTAGGGTTTTCTAGAGATCCAAATAGGTCCATTTTTCTTTGTAAATGAATGGAAAATGAACATGTTAGTCATCTTAGCTTATATTTCTAATACAAATGGCCAAATTCTTAGACATGCTCAGTAATTTTAAGAGAATGAAGGAAATCTAAGAATAAAAAGCTTGAGAACCACTGCTCTGCAAAGTAACTTTTTGATGCTCCCTTGAGAGTAAACTGAAAAAATGTTCTCGAGAGCCTGGGGGTTCCTATCCGTCCTTCTCCAAGTCCAGCCTCTGGCCCATTGCCTGACGCTGCGTCTCCCATAATCTGCCTCCTGCTGGCTGCCCACCTTGACTGATGCAGGCCTCCTACTGCCTCACTGGCACACGAAGAGTGGGATGTTACTCTCCTCAGCGTTTCCCTGTCAGACATTTCCTCCACTCCTGTTTGTGAGCTTTTTCCCCAGTGAAGCAGCTGTAGAATTACTGCTTAACTACTTGTCTCTGCTTAGAGCCAGAAAGGTCAATAAAATGCATCCAACTATCTGATTGATTTTAGGAATATTGGAAAATCCCACATCTACTACCCCCCCCACACACAGTTACCTGTTCTTGATAATGCCTCTCGGTTCTTATTTTTTTAAAGTATTGAATTGTGCCTTTATATAAGTAATATGCATTTTAAATTAAAATTACATATGAAATAAGAAAATAATAACTTAAAAAAACGCATGTTTCTGTTACCGAAGATAATTTATGTTAAATCTTTGTTCACTCCTTTATAAATAACTTTAATGTTTTTAATTTTATAAAACAGGCAATTAATCTTCACATACTTCTTTAAGAAAACACTGTATGAGCCCGCAGGTTCGAGACCCGCCTGGGCAACTTGGCGAGACCTCATCTCTACAATACATCAAAAAATCAGCCGGGCATGGTAGCGCGCGCCTGTAGTTCCAGCTGCTTGGAAGGCTGAGGCGGAAGGATCGCCGGAGCCCAGCAGGTCGAGGCTGCGGTGGCCAGGAGTGACCGCTGCACTCCAGTCTGGGTGACAGTGAGACTTTAACTCAAAAAAATAAAAAAAACCCCACTGTAATTGTTTCATAATACATAATTTGACAAGACTCTAAGTAGCTATATAGTGGTTTCTTTTTTATAGCACTTTTGGGAGTCTTTTTTTTTCTACTGTGAATCATGCTGTACCCCAAATTCTAATAACCTTTTTTGAAGGTGAAGTTACTGTTTATTTCCTTAGTAAAAATTCCTAGAAATTGAAAATATTGATCCATAAAGTACCCAAAATGTTAAAGTTCTTTCATTTTTAGCCAAGTTGGTTTCCAGAAACATTATATTAACTCCTACTTCCCAGCTGCATATGAGAAAACTCATCTCACTAGACCAACCCAGAATTAAGTAGTAGTTTGATTTAAAAGTTCAATTTGTGGGTGTATTTCATTATTGTTTAAAGTTACATCATTTGATGACTAATGTGACTGAACATTTTCCCCAATGACTTTCTTATGCAGGTTTTTTGTTGTTGCTGTTGTTCTGGTTTATATATTTGTGCTCATTCTGCCTGTACATTTTAAGCTTGTTTTCACTTAAATCATTTTTTTCTGTTATTGATGCCTCATTGTAAACATACATGTTAATTGATGCACGAAACAGGATTAAATGGACATTCCATATTTGCTTAATCATTTCCCAGTCACTGACCGTGCAGGTCTAATCTCTCCCTGTTATAACCTCACTGCTTGTCTTTTGCAGTAGCAGTCTAGGTCTGCAGTAATTAAGGGCCACAGACTGAAGGGTTTAAACTATAGAACTGTATTGTCTCACAGTTCTGGAAGCAGGGAGTCCTAGGTCCAGAGGTTGAAGAACTGATTCTTTCAGAGGGCTGTCCCGAGCCTTTCTCCTGGTCTTGTACATGACTGTTTTCCCTTGAATTTTTTCATAACGCCTACTCTCTGTGGGTGTCTCTGTGTCCAATTTCCCCATTTCTATAAGGTCACCTAGATTAGGGCCCACTCTAATGACCTCATTTATCAGTCCAGTAAAGTTTCTGTCTCTAAATAAAGTCACATTCCGAGGTTCAGAACAAGAATTTTGGGGGAACACAATTCAATCCATGACACCATCTTTGAACTTGAGCTTTATCTGCATTTGCGATTAATTTCTTAGATTACATTCTCTGGAGTAGAGATAATGACTCGAAACTTTGGAGATCTTTGGTGCATCCTGGTAAAGGGATAGCTGGCATTTTTGTAAAAGAGAAACAACCTTTTATTTGCAATTAGTGATGAGACTTTACGAGAAACACCTGTCATCCTCTGGCAAGAATAGGATTTGTCATGCAAGCTGAAGGAAGGGGCCAAGAGCAGACCATCCTGGGAGGAGGGAGGAACACCAAGGGTCTTGGTTGCAGACGGACTGGGAAAGGAGCCACGGAGAAGACGACACTGGGCCAGGAGACAACGCTGCCACAGGCTCTGCCAACTCCACCCTCCCCGCTGCACCCCCAGGGAGGCACCTGGACTGGAAGTCTGCTGGGAACATCTGATGGTTGATGGCTTGTCCTCTCAGAGAGCTGAGAAGAGATGCCATTTTCCTCAGGAGCTGAAGCGGCCAGAGCATGTCTGGCAAGGAAAGAGAACTTCCCAATGAAGCATACTTGCCTGTGACAAAGACCATCTCCTAGGGGTCCTCTCCTCTTCACTTCCCCCCAGAGGTCTGTCCTACATCCCCCTGGGCTCAAGTCTATTTTCCACGGGGCAAAATCTGATCAGGAAACGCTTTGGAATCATCAGAAGCCAGTAATGAATAAAAGGTAATGAGGCATTCAATCTGCCAGTCATTGAACGAGAGCTGTGCCTTTGCTAATTGGGGAGCAGAGCACCCGTCTGACCTCGGAGCTGACCCGAGGTGCGCCAGTTTCTGTGGCACAGACTCAGGCAGGGCAGGGAGTGCAGCAGAGGGCATCGGCCTCAGGAGGGCAAGTGCCATCCCACTCCACGGGGGCGAGACACCAGGATGGTGAGACTGCGGGGGCCAAGGGAAGGCACAGATCGTGTTCGTGGCTTCAGGTCACTGAGCCCCTTCTGAGTCACTGAGCCAGTGGCTTTAAATAGGTGCTCTCATTTAACTCTCAAAATAGCTGTGAGGTACTGATTGTTAGCCTCTGTTTAAAAATAAAGAAACTAGCTTGCAGAGGAACCCGACTAGTGCAGGAAAGAACTATTATTAATAATTCAAGGCTGTCTGATTTCAGAACTTGGGACTTTCTGCTTTTCATTACTGCCTTAGTAATCATGAGACAATTAGTCAATTGCTGAAGGCAAATCCTGTCGGTTTTCAGTTTCCTTTCTAATGAATGCGGAAATAATGGAGATGTGTGGCTTTCTTGCTTCTAGTGTGATTGTTCTGTCAGGTCAGCTACGATGGTCCTGATGGGATTTTCCTCATTCTTGAGACGGGCAGAAACAAGACCACAGCCTCACTCCAGCTCTCTCCTCTGGGAGAAGTCTTCCTCAGCCCGTCACAATGAAATGCCTTTGGCAAAAATGATGGCCACTAAAATTCTCAGCACAGCTCCAAAAGTCGTTACTTTAGTCAGGAAAAACTGGACAAACTGAGAATCAACAACTCTCTTGGACCCGTCAGAGACCTCAGGTCTAGGGCAAGCCTCCACTCTGCAATCTGTAGGGACAGGTGCAGCTAGAGAAATAGAGCTCCTGAGATTGGCTCACCAGTCAATGGAGCTGTCAGCTGATAGAAACACTGACCTCACTAGTCAAGTGTGACAAATTGCTGGAGACCAAGTCCAGATCAGCATGATAATGAGACCATTCTGGGTCCCCACCGCACTGTCATTGCTTGAGAGGACATTTCCCGAGCTTGCTTTCTTCTGGAATCCCCACCAAGCTTCCCACGGCAAAGCTCTCCCAAATACCCCCGATGGCCGTGCCAGGGTCATGGTTTGATCCTCCCAAATTTTTCTCCCTCGCGGAAGTCCACTCTTCAGGGGCAGTGCATCCCCGAGGGCAACCCTGAAGCCTCACCCAACCCGAGGTGAGGAATGCCGCCCCACCCAGACCCCTCCAGCTTTTCTGTCTCATCTAAGAAAAAACAATGTAAAAATTCAATCAACAGGGGACAGGAATTCAAGAACACAGCTTAGAAAGGGAGGAGCAGAGATCCTTGTGAGGTCACACTGTGAGGAACAGGCCCACTCAAGAGAGAGGCTTCCTCTGAAGATGAGGCAGTGTTCCTTGTCCCACATGGTACCACCATAAAAAGCAAGTTTCCCTTGTAATGACAGGGCCTACGGCTGAAAAAAAATCATGCAGTACAAACTCTCTCTGAGGAGCAGCACACGCCCAAAAAATGAAACAATTTCATTTGCAGAACTGGAGACCATTATCCTAAGTAGAGTAACACAAGAACTGGAAATCACACACTGCGTGTTCTCACTTACACGTGGGAGCTAAGCTCAGGTCTGAGAGGGGATAACGAATGGGATAATGGATGTTGGAGACTCAGAAGGGGGAGGGCTTGAAGGTGGAGCGATGAAATCTCACCTATCGGGTGCAATGTGCACTAATGGGCGTGATGGGTATACTTAAAGTCCAGACTTCTTCGCCACCATACCATGTATCCATGTTACCAAAAGCAATTTGTACCCCTAAAGCTACTGAAATATAAAAAGAAAGCCCCTGAGCCGAGAAGAGGGATACAAAGACCAGAGGAATGTGAAGCCTTGGCACGTACAGACATCCAGCACGAGACAAGACCCAACTTCGGCCAGATTTACATAAATGATCACATCAAAGGCCTTTGACCTCAGTTTCTATAACCCAATACATTATGCCCAGCTTTCAACAACAACGGAAAAATCTCAAAGAGTGCTGAAAGGCGAGAAGAAACACAGTCTGAAGAGACAAAATTATCATTAGACCCGATTCCTGGAGGACACAGCTGCCGGAACTGTGAAACGAGGAGACTAAAATGACCATGACCACGATGCCTAGGATGCTCATGAGAAAAGTGCACCGCATGCAGGAATGATGGGTGATATTAACAGAGACGTGGAAATGGAAAAAAATAAAAATCACCTTGTAAAATGCTAGAAATCAAAACCACAGTAATGGAAAAAAATATCTTCGATAGTCTCATTCAGCAGATTTGACACAGCCAAGGAAGAATCAGTAAATTGAGGGTAGGTCTATGGAACCGAGACACCAGGGCAGAAAATGAAAAACATGGAAAAGAACACACCAAAACTGTGGGGACACTGCCAAAAGGTGCACCATATGCATGACAGGAATGGAAGGATGAGAAGGAAGAATAGAGCAGAGGAAATGTTTGCAGGACCCACAGCCAAGAGCTTTCAAAAATTACTGGCAAACATTTGAAGACTGAGACATACACAGACAATCTATAAACTCCGATAGTAGCCGTTGAACAAGAAGGAACAAGCCGTTGAACAAGAGGGACTGGACGGCTGTTTCTTGGAAGGCCAGCCATCAATCCCTTCAGGTTTGTTTGTGGCATGTCCACCTGCCAAGGCGCTGAATCGGTGAGGAAGATGAGCAAGGAGCTCGCCATCATGTCCTCCATCTGGCTGGCTTCCTCCAGGAGATCACAACAGTACCTTCCAGATGCCCATTCTACACAGCCCTTACCTGCCCAGTGTTTCTTGAGATTCCAAAGTCCTCTGGCCTGACAATTCTATCAGACCAGGGTGACAGCAGATGAACACTTCCTCTGCTGGCTGAAGTATAAGCCTCTACCTGCTGGTTAACATACATATATATATATATATATATATATATATGTGTGTGTGTGTGTGTGTGTGTGTGTGTGTGTGTGTGTGTGTGTCAAATAGTTGCTTCATCATTTAAAGTTGATGCAATATATTAATTTAAGCAGTCCCTTTGACTGTTTCAGTTTTTCTTCAAATGCAAATGTTGACTCTCCCTGGTTTCCTCTCCTTCTCCTGAATCTTTCCCTAAGAAGGTGTCCACATTTATGAGATGGGGAGCTCCTGCATCTTTATGACAATGTGGGGAAGGCAGAGAAGTCCCTGGTCCTTCTGGGCTTTAGTGGATGTCTGGTGGTCTCCAGGTGATGTGCCCTGTCTTCCTGTTTCCATTACGCCCTGATAAACTCTAATGATGCCAGCTTTTGACGGGTGGACTTGCGGGTCTTTCTTCTGTCAAGATGGTGATCTTGGAGGGTGACTTGGTTTCCCCTAGTAGCTCATCCTGTCGACCTCGTCTTCTCACCAACCTGCCGGTACGGCGAACCACCATCTGCTGTCTGCTGCACGCTCCATTTCCCAGCCTTGGAGAATCTCATGGCAGGCCATAGATTGTGTCTCAAAGAGAGGTCTACCCCGATCTAAGGAAGACTTGAAGAGATCACAGTGCAATTCTCTCTGGCAGTCGCCCAGCTTTGCAAAGGGTAACTTAAAGGGAGCTTTGCCCAGGGCATCAGAACTGGAGGATACAGTCGAGAAATTCCTCCCCCGCTCAGTGTTATGTTCATTTCTGTGCACCCCTCATTCTCTCTAGGCACGAGTTCGATCTGCAGGGATCAGGAGAGGAGGTAGGCTGCTGAGTGCAGCCCATGCCAATACTAGCCAAAGACTCCATTTCCAATTCTTGTGCTTTTATATTCAATAGCCTACATAGAGTCTTTGTAATTCACCAAGGGGATCTGAAGGATCACACCCCGAACCTGGCCGGGAGCTGACTCTCCGGAAGAGCTCCCGAAGGGCTTCAGAGTGAATGCGGGGGGGGGCAGGGAGCTCAGGCTCATCATCCCAGCACTGTGGGAGCCTGAAGCGGGAGGATCACTTGATCTCAGGCTCAGCCTGGGCCATCTCGCAAGACCTTCTCGCTACAAAGCAGTTTAGAAATTAGCCAGGTATGGTGCCGTGCACCTGTAGCCCCAGCTACTTGGGCTGACACGTGAGGATCACCTGGGCCCAAGACGTAAAGGCTGCAGGGAGCCATGGTCGTGCCATCACACTCCAACCTGGGTGACAGAATGCAATCCCAACTCAAAAAAAAAGGATAGATGGAGAGAGAGAGTTGGCATCTTTTGACTTCTGGCGCCTCCCAATCATATAAAATGTCATACTCAGAGACCACAAGGTTGGATCAGATCAGATTTTCGCACCGGCTTCTAAACAGCCCCCAGATGGGCAATGCTGTCTTGGGCACAGCTGGAGGAGTCAGAGTACAACAGTCAGAGTAGCAGGATTTTGCTCTGCCACCAAAGCATTTATGTTTACATATTGGGACTCCATCCACTTTTTTTTGTTTTAGAATGCCACTTCTGATTTTTAAAAAAGTTAGAAATCAAATGTGTTAGATGGCCATCATGTCGCCTTCTATTGTTCAGACCCCGTGATTCTGATAACTTATCCCCTCTGTCACTTTTATTCCTTCTTTCTGCCAGATTCCAACTTTCTTTAGCCAGAAGAAGATATCTAAACAAATACTTGGCGATCTTACTGAACCCGTCATCATACAAGATGTTGCTTGCATCCCTCCAGAATGTAGTGAGGCACACGACAGAAATGATTTTCCAGGTGCTGAAAAAGACGGATGAGGCCAAGAGAGAAGCAAGCGCTTACTTCCCAGCTGAGCTTTGTCTTCCCACCAAACTCACACTGACGCTGCCATGCTTTTGTTCCAGATTGCTTTTTTAACAGCTTCTCCAGTAACTAGGACATCTTCCCGTTATCATTCCCAGAATATTAATGCATTTTCTATCAAAAGCTTTACGGCAATTAAATTGAAGAGAGGGGAAAATGAATAAAGTTTGTCAAATAAAATAATGACTCAGTCTGTTGATTATATCATGCAGACCAATTATAGCATTGCCAAAGATCAAAGTCACCTGAAATTGCCATTTCTACTTATCAGCAATGGTTTCTGTTAAAGTAAATGTGATGCTAGAAAGCAGTGTATTGGCATAACAATTCAGAGAGGAGAAGGGGCGATTGTGAAGAATAATTTAATGGAACAGACACAATCAAAACACATGGTGGTAAAATATTATTTTGTCTAATTTCGAAGGATGGAGCAGTCAGCACCCAAAAACTAATAGCGTGGAGGCAGGACTTCCAGAATGGTAGCACAAAGAACTCTGGGAGCCCCTCCCCCACAGAGACATCTACTAAGCTTGCAAAAATTAGTGAGGCCAATCACTCAAATCTGTGGAGACTGATCAAAGGGCTTACAGCAAACTAAGAGACAAACAGTCAAAAAAATCCATGGAAAAGCAGAACAGTGGAAGGCTGGGCATTTGTTCTAGGGACTGCACCCACCTCCTTCCCCAGGCCCTGCCTTGTGGCTAGCTGTCACAGTGGGCTGGGCAGTCAAGTAGTAGTTCCCACTCCCCTCCCCACCCCCTGCCACTCATATTCTGGAAGCTAGCGAACATCAGCAAATCACGTTTTGCATCAGTCTGTGCTTCGAAAGGTTTGTATGGAGCGCATGGTCTCAAGCAGCAAGTAATGCCCACTTCCCCACCCCCAGCTCCCGCTAGTAAGGAGAATGGCGCAGAGCTGAGTGAAAAAGCCAGCATCCCTTTCCCGCATTACTGTTATGGGAGCACGTCTTCAGTGGCACTGGCAGAAAAATGGCAAATCTCTTCTCTCCCAGCTTCCCGAGATATAAAACCTATTCTAGATGAGTTGAAAGCTGGGAAACCCCTAGATCCTATTCGCCCTGAGTCTGAACTCCAGAAGATTCCCAATAGGCAGTGCTCCGTGGAGGCACCAGTTTCCACCGCCTTTCACCACACTCCGTAGCTCCTGATTCCCCAGGAGAAGACACGTGGGGTAGTCAGTGGAGAGTAAGAACCCCCCCACAGCCCCGTGCCACACAGCAGAAGCTTCACTCAGGAGGAGATCGGAACAAGCCTCACAACCTGTTAGTATCCTGCTTCCGTCATGGGCCCTGACTTCAACCAGATCAGACCGTGGAGCAAATTGTGTCCCCGAGGTATTGTTGAAGTCGGCTTGCCATTAGTAGAGCCTCACAGTTAGCGGCGCTACCTGTAGAAGACTAGCTAGAAGTTCGTCAGGGCTGTAAAGGAAAGAGAGACAAAGAGAGCTCAAAAGTCACATCCTTTCTGGGGGACAGGAAGTCTGTGCACAGCCAAGGATCTTCCCTCTGAAGCCTGGCCTGAGAGAAAAGTTTTGAGACAAAGGTCCCTGACTGAATGTGGAGAAAACTCATAACCTTTGACAATGAAAGAAGTCTCCAAGCCACGTAGCTATGTAACGACAAAATGGGGGATAAAAACCTTACTGGTCCAGAGGGCTTCAGAACAGCCCTGCAGGAATCAGTGGCTGGCAACTAAGCAGTGCTGACCGTGTAACGACCTTCAGAAGACAGGCTTGAGACAAAAACTAAGAGCGCAAATTTAAGCAGGACATCAAACACAGCATACCTGAAGGGAACTAGCCTTCGGAGGACTACCACGGCCAGATGAATAACATGCAAAGAAGCAAACAACAACAAACTTGGGAAAGGATGTCAATGCCTAAATTGCTACGATATATGTTTTTGGTAGGCCCATCTTTAAACAAAAACGTACAAGACATACAAACAGGAAAGTGTGGCTCAAACACAGGAACAAAATCTGTCAATAGGATCACCTCTGAGGGGACAAAGATGTTGGCTTATCAGATAAAGATTTTAAAATAGCTATCATACGTATGTTCAAATCATTGAATAAAATTATTATTAATTAAAGGAAGTTATAATATTTCTTATATAAAGAATATCGATAGATATAAATTATGCTGCACCAAAATGAAAATTCTGGAATTGAAAAATATGTAAACCAAATAAAAATTTTACCAGAGTGGCTCAACAATAGATTTGAGCTGGTAGAAGCAAAAAAGTTAAAAAAGTTACGTGAGTCTGCGAGTTCAAGACCCGCCTGGGCAACTTGGCAAGACCTCATCTCTAAAATAAAAAGTTCCAGCTACTTGGAGGCTGAGCGGACAGATCGCCAGAACCCAGCAGGTCGAGGCTGTGGTGGCCGGGAGCGGCCACTGCACTCCAGTCTGGGCGACAGAATGAGACTCCAACTTAAAAAAAAAAAAAGTTAAAAAATAGCTTGAGGGTCAAACGATAAAGATGATACAACATAGAGAAAAAAATGAAGAAAAAAGGACAGATAGAGAAATGTTGGACATTATTAAGCATGCCAAAACACTAATAATAAAATACCAGAAGAAAATGAGATAAAATAGAACTTAAGGTGTTCAAAGAAATAAGTGCTGCAAACATAACATTGTTCCCATAAAAAACAGTACTCAGCACATCCAAGAAGCTCTACACAGAGAAACCCACGCCTCAGCACCATAACCAAAGAGAAATCTTGAAAGCCACCACAGAAAAGGACTCATCACGGACAAGAGAACTCCAATAAGATTAACAGCCACCTGCAAATCAGACACAAAGGAGGAGGCCAAGAGTTAGTAGGGTGACATATTCAAAGTACTAAAAGAAAAAAAAGTCAAGGCTCTTATATCCATCAAAACTACACTTCGAAAGGAAGCTAAAAACAAAATCATAGGTTGAAGTCTCCACCCCCAATGTCACTGCATCTGGAGACGGGGCCTTTATGGAGGCAATTAAGCTTAAGAGAGGGCCCTGACCCGGTAGAATTCGTGTCCCCTCTCCCTCACCCTCTCTCTCTCATGGTCCGTGTGCTGTGTGACGACCTGACAAGAAGGCAGCCCCTGCAAGCAAGGAAGAGAGTCCTTGCCAGACACTGACCCTGCCAAACTTTGGTCTTGTACCTCCAGCCTTCAGAACTGTGAGAAAATTAACTTCTGTTTGAGTTGTCTCATCTAGGGTGTTTTGTTAGGATAGCCCAAGCCAACGAATACACAGATAAACACAATCTGAGAGAATCTGTGGCTAGAAGACTTACCTTACAAGAAATACAGAGGAAGTTCTTCAGGCTGAAAGTCAGCGACACAAGAAAGGAATGTGAACCTCCCCACACGCACACACACAAGAGTATTATGAAAGGTAATTAGGAAGAAAATTATAAAACATAGCATAATATCTTATGTATTATACTTTCTTTCTCCACAGATTAAAACCACTTTCATAAAGTCGTCTATGTAAAATTGGATTGTGTGTCTATATCATGTGGAAATGCAATATGTTACACAGTACAACACGAAAGGAGATGCATGAGGACAAAGCGTTACTGCAGTAAGGGAGTCACCAGACGCGAATACGGACCCAAGTGGGGAACCATCGGGCAGTAAACAACACTCTCTCTCTCTGATGTCCTGTGTGTCGGGGAGGAAGGGAGCGGGGGTGCGTTCTTTCTTTCCTCAGCTTCTTTTAAAACACACAAAATTGAATGCAACAATAATAAATGTAATTACTATTAAATAATTTGCAACACTGTAACATATATTAGACAAAGTAAACAGAGCAATAGGAACACCAAAAAGGAAGGGTTGATGAGAGCCACAGATAAGGGTTATTTTTTATATCGCTGAAATTAAACTAATGTAAATTGAAGGTAGATTTTGGTAAGGTAAGATGTATCTTGTAAACCTTAGTACAACCAATAAAAATTTACTATAAATAATAAAATTTTATTCAAAATGGTAAAGTTCCACAAAAATTCACTTCATGCAAAAGAAGGCAGTGAAACAGAGGAATGAAAGTAGACATGAGACACACAGAAAACCAAAGGCAAATGTAAATGCAATCATGCGGGTAATAACATGAAATATAAATGTATTTAATGATCTCATGAAAAGGCAGCATTTTTTTTTTTGAGTCCGAGTCTCCCTCTGTCACCCAGGCTGAAGTGCAATGGCACATTCACGGCCACCCCAGAGTTGACCCGCTGGCTCCAGCGATCCGTCCGCCCCAGCTTTCCAAGGAGCCAGAACTACAGGTGCATGTTGCCACACACAGCTATTTTTTTATTTATTGTAGAGACGAGGTCTCGCCAAGTTGCCCGGCTGGTCTGGACTCCACAGGTTCAGGCAATTCACTTGACTTGGCCTCTCCAAGTGCTGGGATGACAGGCCGAGCCACTGAGCCCGGCCAAAAGCAGCGCTTTTAAACTGAATAAAGACAACATCCAACCATATTCTCTCTTCAGGAGACAGGTATGAGGTTAAAAGGTATGAATGAATGACAGCAAAAAGGTGGAAAAACATGCCAGGCAAACAGCAATGGCAAGACTGCCGAAGCAGATGTAAACACATGGGGGAAGAGGAGACATTAAGGCAGCGGTCGTCCTGCAGCGAATCCTGACTTGTACCTCACAGAGCTGGACAAAGAGATGAGGAATGGCCTCCCACCGGCCACTTTGCCTTTCGCTCCCTCACCTCAAATCCGCCCTCCTCGCAAGTAATGACGCTTCTTCTCAAACACACGTTTTCCAGCTTCCGACCAAACACCACAGCATGGGGCAAAAGCTCAGTTTTTGCCTCCAGATCCATTCGCTAACACGTTCTGTGTTTCAAATGCTGATACTATGGGATCATATACAAATCAAAAGTCAGACTTCCCTTTCCTTGTTATCCCATATCATCTTGTTACGTAAATAGTTAAATGCCTTATACTTATCTTCTTAGGTAAACAGACAGACGAATAGACACACACACACACACACACACACACACACACACACACACACACACACACACACTATAAAACATGCATTTCTGCTCGAAAGTCCTTTTGATGCTCCCTGATTTTCTAGATGCAAAACCGTATGTTTGGTAAGAATTCCCGGGGGAAATGACTAGTATGTATCTATAGTTTTGTAAGAATTTTTTTTGTTTGTCTGTTTGGAGTTTCACTCTGTCACCCAGACTGGAGTGCAGTGGCTGCTCCCGGCCACCGCAGCCTCGACCTGCTGGGCTCCAGTGATCCTTCCGCCTCAGCCTTCCAAGTAGCCGGAATTACAGGCATGCACTACCATGCCCGGCTGATTTTTTGATTTATTGTAGAGATGAGGTCTCGCTGCCCAGGCGGGTCTCGAACCCGTGAGAACTTTTTAAATAAAGAATTTAATTAATAAAATAAAAAACAAAGCACAAATGTAGCTAGATCTAGAGAAGGTAAATTTGGAATGATAAATATAACAGAAAGATGTAAAATTTATAAATACATATGCATTCAACAACACATGAGCCCCCCAAACAGACAGAATTAAAGAGAAGAATAGGTAATTAACATAAATACCTGATGACGTCAGCATCACACCTTCATTAATAATTAGAACAACTAGGCAGAAGAGCAGCAAGGATGCAGAAGATGTGCAAAACCCTATAAACCAAGATCTAATAAGCATCTCCAGAACACTGCACCAACGGCAGCAGATACACATTCTTTGCAAGCACATATGGAACGTTGTCCAGGATAGACAACATGATGTACCATGAACCAGTTCTCAACAAGTACAAAATATGTTCCCTCACCATAATGGAAATAAATTAGCAGAAGGGAGTTTGAGAAATTCAGGAGTTAATGGAAATTAAATAACACATTTTTAAATAGTCAGTGGATTGGTTAAGAAATCATGGGGAAATTAGAAAACATTTTGAAATAAATAAAGGTAAACGTACAACTTACCAAACTTAAGAGATATAGCCAAAGCAGTTCTTTGAGGGAAAGTTATACCTATAAATGCACACATTAAAAAAGAAGAAATGCTTTAAATTATTTAGTTAACATTCGACCTTAAGAAACCAGAAAATAGAAGCAAACTAAACCGAAATACACCAGAAAAAGGAAGTAATAAAGTATAAAACAGAAATAGATGAAATAGAAAATTTGAAAAACAAAAGACAAAAATCAATAAAGTGAAAAGTTACTTCATTTGTCAACAGCATTGACAAATCTCCAGCTAGATTGACAAGTAAAAAAAGAGAACTCAAATTACTAAAATAAAGAGTAAAAGGAGGGACATTACAACTAACCTTGTAGCAGTAAAAAGGATAAGATCGCTCTATGACCAATTATATGCCAATAATTTAGATAATTTAGATAAAATGTTTTTTAAAAAATCCTAGAAATGCACAAACTCTAAGAAATGGAAAATGGTTTCATTAGAAATTGACATTGCTGTCAAAAGCCTCCTCACACTGATAAATGATTTGAGTAATATCATGGGTTCCAAAATCAACATGCAAAAGACAGTTGAATGTCTATACACCAGCAACAAGAAGTCAGAGAACCAAATAAAAGGCACAATCCCATTCACAAAAGGTACACACACACACACACACACAACACACACACACACACACACACAAATGAAATACCTTGTCAACCACCTATACAGAGAAGTGAAAGACTTTTACAACGAGAACTACAAAACACTGCTCAAAGAAATCAAGAATGACACAAAAAACAAATGAAAAAACATCACATGCTCATGGTTTGGAAGAATCAATATTGTCAAGATGTCCATCCTCCTCAGGACGAGCTACACATTCAGTGCAATACCCATCAAATTACCAAAATCATTTTTCTCAGACCTGGTGATAACAATACAGAAATTTATATGGAAACAAAAAGAGGACCAACAGCCAAACAATCCTCAGCTAAAGGAATAACGAGGGAAGTATCACACTTCCAGACTATAGACCAGTGGAACAGGACAGAGACTCCAGAAGCAAAAACAGCCTCTCAACCAACTCATCTTCAATGGAGTCACCAATAGCAGTCACTGGAAAAGGAGACCCTATTTAGCAAATGGTGCTGAGAAAACTGACTGACCACATGCAGAAGAGTAAAACTGGACCCCTATCTATCACCATGTACGAAAATCAATTCAAAATGGATCAAAGATCTAAACGTAAAACCACAAACTATAAGAATTCTAGAAGAAAATGTAGGAAGCACTCTATGCATTTCTGAGTAGACAACGAATTCTTGACCAAGTCCCCAAAAGCAAATGACATAAAAGCTAAGATAAACTGCGGGGGTCCAGCCCCACAAGGGTCGTGGGCTTTCCTGAAGGAGAGACGGATAGGTGAAAGACGAAAATATTATACCTGACACCTGCTTCCTGAACAGATGATGCTTAAGTTTTGCTAAGGGAAGGCTTTTATACCATTAGTAAAGGGGCAAGACAAAAAAAATTCCTTCATGTACATATCCTCTAAAAGTTACCACCATCTAGTGGTCTTAGCAACAAACAAGCCAAGAATCCTATAAACATTCAGACAATGAGTCTTATTCATAAAGCCAAAAATGATAGTTTTAGTCCAAAGTCCCGAATTACGGTCCTTGAACTGTCTCCAGAAAGTTTCCAAGTGCAAAGTTCTTCATGTAGCAGTAGTTTTCCCATCTGGGGTTTCTATGACCTTCAGAGCTTTGTAATCGCCTCTCTTGTCCAGGTGCCTTCGTTAATTTACTCTTATCCTCCAGTGTTTGTTTCTAAAGAGAACTCAAAAGAAGCTTTTAGTAATGTTTCCCAGGCCCCCAAGGTTGCTTTCTGTCTTTAGCTAATCTATCATAAAAGTGTCTG
Source organism: Cephalopachus bancanus (assembly GCA_027257055.1). NCBI lineage: Eukaryota > Metazoa > Chordata > Mammalia > Primates > Tarsiidae > Cephalopachus > Cephalopachus bancanus. The sequence goes on along the minus strand of JAPVLO010000252.1, from coordinate 637,547 downwards.
ATTAGTATATTATGAGTTCAGTGAAAACCCACTCTATAAACGTTAACTTAGAGTTTTAACTATTGAATTAAGTAAAAACCTTAACGATTAATCTTTATCCTAAGTCAGTGAAAACAGTGTTATAAATCACCTACATAACTCCTAGATAAGTGTTAGAACTTATAATGAATTCATAATGAACTTACTATAAACTTGTGCTTCTAAAAAACCTTATGTCTGAACACTAAACTACATAATTCTAAATCAAATAAGGAGTGAATATACTTATATCATTTTTTACTCAAGCAATATCTAGTAACTTCTAACCAAGTGAAAGAAAGCATTCTTGATGTGCTTCAGAGTTTAACCCTTGCATATGTTAGAAAAGGCCAAACGGCATAATGGGAAAATGGAAAAATGAACCATGACATTCTCAGGTTAGCTGTGAGGACTTCGCATAAACGTGCCATTTTCTTCTTCCACAACTGCACAGAATTCTTTGGCGGTACCAAACAGCAAAGGTGGAAGACAGAAGGGCCTCAGCTTCCCAGGCTCGCCCTGCGGCCCGGGGTCCTCAGCCCACCAGGACCCTGTCAATCAGGTGGGCCTCCAAGGCTGGCTCCCAACAATAAGCAAGTGGAACCTCATCAAACTGAAAAGCTTTTGCACAGCTAAAGAAGCCATCAAGGGAGTAGAGACAACCCATAGAATGGAAAAAAATATTTGCAAATCATGCATCGGATAAAGGCCTAACATCTAGAATCTAGAGGAAGCAAATGAAGTGAAAGGAAAAGCAAACAACCCCCATTACAAAGTGGACAAAGGACATGAACAGACATTTCTCAAAAGAAGACATATGGGCAGCCAACAGACACATGAAAAATTGTTCAACCTCACTAATCATCAGAGAAATGCAAATCAAAACTGCAATGAGACACCACTTAACTCCAGTAACGGTGGCTATCATTGATAAGTCAAAATGCAACAGACGCTGGCGAGGGTGAAGTGAACACTTCTACAGTGTTGGTGGGAGTGCAAGCTAGTTCAGCCTTTATGGAAAGCAACGTGGCGATTCCTAAAAAAAACTAAAAAAGTGACCTTCCATACGCTCCAGCAATCCCTCTCTGGGAGTACGCCTGGAGGAACATAAATCGTTCTACAAAAAAGACACCTGTACACACATGTTTATTGCCACACTATTGACAATAACAACAGCATAGAACCAACCCCACTACCCGTCAAAAGTGGACCAGGTAAAGAAATTGTGGAACATATACCCAATAGGGCATTACGCAGCCATGAAGAACAACAAAATCATGAACTTCACAGCAACTTGGATGGAAGTGGAAACTGTCAGACTAAGTGAACGATCACAGAAACAGAGAACTGAAGACCACACGTTGTCACTCATAAGTGGCCCCTGAACGTGAGTCCCGTCAGCACCAGGGAGAGATCGGCAGTCGCTGGGCACTGCTGGGGGAGGGAGGGAGGAAGGACGGCGGGGTCACGCGACAACACAAAAGGCACCAGGTCCGCTACCGGGCGCGTGAGAGCGGGCTAGAGGCCCAAGCGTCACCTGCACGCAGTTTTCTCAAGTAGTTAACCCTCAGTTGTATCCCACATTCTTATAATAAAATAAACAGACGTTAAGTCATGGAATGCCACCAAGTAAAGCTCAGACCCAGATGACTTCCCTTATAAAGTCTACCAAATATGCAAAGAATTACTACTAATCTTCACAAAGTTTTCCCAAAAAAGACTTTTTAACTCATCTTCTGAGTCCGGTATTATTCTGATACCAAAGTCATATATTTATTATATTTATTTACTTATAAATAGATACATGGAAGTTTTTATACATATTTTTATATATATACATACATGAAAAGAAACGTTACACTACCTGGGACAACATGACTCAGACTCCTCTTCTCCTTGTCTTTGCAGTAGGCCCAGCTACAAGCCCTGGGAATGGCACAAGAGACAACCAAAGGAACACTCTAAAAGGTGTTGAAAAGGAGGTGCACTAGTTTAGGACTCCAGGACAGGAGAAACTGCATAGCTGCGAGGTTTCTTGTGTCTGCCCACTGGGCAGAAGAAGGCCTCCCAGGTTCAGAGGTTTATGATGCCTAACGTAGCAATGAAGTAGGATAATTTCTCCTCCAAATGTAATAGTGTCCTTCTGACACAATTAGGCGGGATTCACCCTGGTAAAGAGATCGGTCACTAGCTCTGCAGAAAACAAGTAGTCGGGGACATTGCATCTTTCCCTGCTGGGCCCAAGACTATCCTCCTGCTCAGTCAGAGTCACCAGTGCCAAAGCCAAGCTGTCCAAGATGAAATGTAAAACTCAATATACGGAAGGCTGTGAGCTTCAGCTACGGCATGGCAACCAATGGCACTAGAAAAGAAGAAAGGATTTAAACCAATAACGTGAGTTCCAGCTTCAAGAAACCAGAAGAGGCCATTGCCTTGCTAAGCTATGGTGTGGGTCTGTGCTCCTTGAGCTGAGGCCAGGCCATGTTTTCTTAAGCCTTGGCCCCCTTCCCTACCTTGGGGAGGTGAATCTCCCCTTTCTCTCTCTCTAATTTACTTTCTAAATGAACTATATTTTCAAATCTAAAGAAAAAAAGAAACTAGAAGAGTGTGGGCAAACAAAACCCAAAACAATGAGAATGAAAGAATATTAAAGATAAGAGCAAAAATGAATAAAGTTCAAAAGAAAAAAACACAAGATGAAATCAAAAGCTGGTTCTTCAAAGAAAAAAAGCAATAAGTTGATAAACCTAAGGCAAGAGTGACAAAATGAAAAGAGAAGGGACACAAATCACCAGTATAAAAATTAATACAGAAAACATCACTTCAGATATTGCAGCCATTAAAAATAACACAAGGGCTAAAAGGCAACATAATGATACGGCTGAGAGAGATTTCTTGGCCTTCCCTGGACAATATGATTAGCAAATGTTTATGTATCACTAAAGATTTTCACTAAACATGGATCCCTTTTATTCTCCTTCTTGAGATCTTATTTCAAGCAGTTTAAATCACTCTTGTGGCCTTTCCTTTTTTAAAAAACAATAAATCTGGTGGGGTTTTTTTTGGGGGGGGAGGGGACCTTAGTAATTCTTTTATTTTACTTGCATGTTCTATTGTTAAGCCTTTACTTTTTTTATTTTTAGCTTATTTTAAAATTTTATTTTATTATAGGACTGTGGGGTACAAGTGAAGACTAACCACATAAGTAATAATTATAGGTACCTAGAAATAGTACAGCCCTGGCGGAGATCCCACACATACAATTTTTCTTTAAATGGAGATTCTCCTCACATTACTTAATTTTTAAAAAGGAACTGTTGAAGATAGATTATAATCATCTACTTTTTTCTGAGAAAGGGGAAGACAACGATTACCTCAATTTTATTTTGCTGTATTTAAAAATAGGCACATACATCGCATTATAGAATTAACACATTTAAACCAGAGAAGTTGTTTTAAAAATAAAGTTGTAAATAATTTTTTCTTGAATAAAATGGTAATATGTATGTAATTTGAAGTGTAACTTTCCTCTTAAGTACGTTTTCTACTGTTTCCAAAAAGTGACAAGGAAAAATATAAGTAATTTTATTTTCCTAAGTTCAGCGATTTAGAAAAAATAAATCAATCCCTCAGAAATCACAAACTACCAGAAATCAATAAACATAAAATGAATCATAAAATTTCAATCATCAAAGAAAAAATTTATAATTTTTAAATCATTGAAGAAATAACTTCCATACCTAGACAATTTAACAGAGAAATGTGCCAAACGTTAAAAAAGATGTATCTCCAGATTTACCCAATCTTGTCCAAAAAACAGACGAGAAAAGATTATGTCTTAATTTCATTTATGATTCCAGTATTACCCCAATCTCAAAAGCAGCCAAATATTATACAACAAGAAAATTATAGGTACCTATGTTTGTAAACACTGCTTCACATCATACACAAAAATTACCTCAAATTCATAGACCTAAAGGTTGGATCTAACACTGTAAAACTCTCAAAAGAAAGTACAGGAGTAAATTAATCTACCATGGGTTAGACAATACTTTCACAGCTACAACAACAAAAACAAGTTACAAAAGAAAAAATAGATGAATTTTTCTTAGTCAAAATTAAAATTGTGCACTTCAAAAGACAAGAAAATGAACCAACTACCAACTACCCAGAGAATAGAAGAAAATGCTTGCAAATAGCATTTTTTTATTTTAAAGATGTGGGGTACAGTTCAGGGTTAGGTATACAAATGTTCATTATGCAAGTACCCTTGGTGATGAGGTGTGCCCCTCCCCCCGGAAGTTTCCCACTACTGCCAATCCCTTCTGACAGTATTATGATAATTGTTCAAAGTCCGCTTATGAGTGAGAACATGTGATACTCAGTTCGTTTCTGTGATAGATCACTCAGTATTATAGACACTAACTGCGTCCAAGTTGCTGCAAAGTTCATAACTTTGTCCTTCTTTATGGTTGTGTAATATTTCATCATGTATATGTACCACATTTTTTTATTCAGTCCTCTTTCGATGGGCAGCTTGGTTGGTTCCATGTTTTTGCTATTGTGAAAAATACTGCAATAAACATGAGTGTACAGGTATCTTTTTTTGTGTTTTTTGCATCAGAAGCGAGACTTTAAGGGTGGTCTTGCAAGACCGGATGTCTGGTCTGGGCATCCTTTTCATCAAGTGATTTGAGTTCCTCCTGGTATATTCACAGTAGGGGGGTTGCAGGGTCAGATGGGAGGTCAATTTTTAGACCTTTTAGGGATCGCCACACTGTTTTCCATGGAGGCTGTACTAGGTTACACTCCCACCAACAGTGGAGCATCCTCTCCAGCAGCTGTTGTTTTTTGAGTTACTGATGATGCACATCCCGACTGGAGTTAGGTGATTTCCCCTGAAAACTGGAACAAGACACGGATGCCCACTCGCACACCTCCCGTTCAACATAATTTTGGAAGTCCTAGCTGGAGCAATCAGAGACAAGAGAAGGAGATCAGGGGTCTCCAAATAGGAAAAGAGGAAGTTAAGTGATTCCTCTTTACAGACGACATGCTCCTATACCTCGAAAACCCAAGATAATCTGTCAAAAACCTCCTTGCACTGATAAAGGACTTTGGCAAAGTCTCAGGGTATAAAATCAATGTGCAAAAGACAGTCGCACTCCTATACACCAACAATAAACAAAGAGAAACCCAAATAAAAAGCACAATCCCATTCACAATAGCCACAAAAAAAAAGAAAGAAAGAAATACCTTGGCATCTTCCTAACCAGAGACATGAAAGACCTTTACAGCAAAAACTGCAAACAGTATATTTAATAAGGACCTTACATCTAGAATGCATATATTTAAAGCAAAGTATATTTTACAACTCAATAACAAAAAGGCAAATAACTTAAGTAAAAATGAATCATCTGAATGGTGACTTATCTAAAGCATACATGCAAATGGCCAATAAACAAAAGAAAAGTTGCTCAACCAATGAGTCTTTAAGGAAATGCAAATCAAAATCACAATGAAATACCAGTTCATACCTACTTGGATGCCTTCGTGAAACAGAAGGTCAGTAACAGTTGTGGTCAAGGACGTGGAGAAGTTGGAACTTGTACCTTGCTGGTGGTAACATAAAATGGCATATCCTTCGGAAAACAGTTTGGCAGACATGCCAAAGCTATAGTTTAATCTTATTATCCAGCAAAGCCTTTCCTAGGTATGTAGCCACAAGTAACGAAGACCTATGATCACACAAAAACTTGTGCACCAATGTTCACAGAAGCACCATTCATCATAGATAAAATTGGAAACAATGCAAATGCCCATCGAATGAAGAAGGCATACACAAAAGGTGCCGTATCCACTCTGTTGAAAATATCTGCAATAAAAGAATGAAGTTCTGGAATATGCGACAGCGTGAATGGACCTTGAATGCATATGTGATAGAATCGAGACAAAAGACAACCTATTACAGGATTTCATCCATTTGATATGCCCAAAGCTGGCTAATAGCTAGAGATAGAAAGTAGAATCGAGATTGCCCCGATTGGGGTTGGAGTCAGTCGGGAGCAACTGCTCTTAGTACAGGGTTTCGTTTGGGGACGTTAAGTGTGTTCTAAAATTTCATCTTTATAATATTTGCAAAACTATGTGAGCGTAATTTTAAAATGCCATTGAATTGTACACTTTAAATGGGTAGATTTTATGGTATGTGAATTACATTTCAATAAAACTGTTTTTAAAAATGGCTAACACCGTTAGGTTCCGTGAAAGCAGCAGTGCCATTAAAGTCACTCCAAACTACTGAATAAAATAGACTGCAACAATATCCCCGCATTTATGTACCAGGGCTCACTTTGCTCTCGGCTTAGGAAACGTCCTTCAGGCCGCATCATAAAATCACCAAGAGGCACCCTCGGGCTGCTGCTCGTTCTGTGTTTGGAACTTCAAGGAATGGGTACTCTGAAGAGTTCTTTGCCTCTGCTGCGGTGCGGCTGCCTTCAGACTGCTGTGCCGGGATGCTGCCCCCCCGGCCTGCGACCGCCCCGTGTGAGCTGTGCAGCCCCTCCCCTTTGTGCTTTTGCAGTCCAGCTTGCGAGAAGCACCTGGCTGACTCGCCTCCACCTGCCTGACTCGCCTCATGACAGAGTTTTACGCTTGTGACTCCTTGGAGCTGCCGTCTTGCTTGGCCAGAACCATTCAGGCAATGAGTCCTTCTCATCGAGGACCGAGGGTGTCCTTCCACATTTCTGTTTGCATCAGGTTTCTTCCTACCTTTAGATAGCTCCTCCCTGGTTTCATCTGCAGTTCTGGTATTTACTTACCAGACTTTCTTCTTATTTGTGTTTGTTTCACGATGAGCTCAAGCCGCGTTCCCTCAGGAAGCTCTCCTTGGCTACCGCAGCCCACCACAGCCCTCAGTTCTCTGTTATTGCAGGCATTGTGCATTTCGCTGAGCCGCGACCATAGACTTCCTGGCATCGCGTCAGTCTGCCCGAGTATGCCATGCACCCCAATCAGAGCCTTCCCTTGGCCGGGATAATTAACCCTGTGGATTAATCTTGTTGTCTCTGTCACTAGGCAAGCAGGTCATTCTAAAAACCTCCATTCTTTTCCATGATTCTGTATGCACCCAAGCGCCCCCCAATTCAATTACACCAAAATTAGTCGTTAGTATGTTCTGGTGAGTTACTTAAGTTACTGACTTATTTTCCATTTCTCATTTTTTGGAGTCTTTGATTAAAGGGCTGAAGAAAACTGTCTTATGAAATACTCTAAAAAGGTTCTAGTCACTCGCTGCCACATCTCAGTGAATTTAGATACTTTTTTTCTTTGGGTTTTTTTTTTTGAATAGACTTTATTTTTAGAGCAGTTTTAGTTTTACAGGAAAACCTAAAAGTAGGGCATACAGAGAGCTCTCACGTCCCACAACCCTTCACCTCACAGGATCCCTTTTTATTAGCATATTGCATTGGTGTGATAGACTTGCCATCTTGTGATTACCCATAGTTTACATTAGAGTTCAGGTCTCTATGTTGCATATTCCACGGGTGTGGCCAAATGGGACATGAATCCATCATCACAGTATCAACAGATGCTATGCACTCAAAATTAGTTACCCTGCACTAAAAATCCTCAGTGTTCCACCTATTCCTCTCCCTCCCTCCCCTCAAATCCCAGTTTTTGCCTTTTCCGGGCTGTCGTGCATTTGAAATCATACAGTATATGGCCTTTTCAGGTTGGCTTCTTTCACCCCAGACACTCAGTAGCGCATTTCTTTTTATCACTAGATACCATTTCAGTATCTGATGTACCACAGTGTGTTTGTCCGTTCACCTTTTGAAGGACGTCTTGGTCACTTCGAAGTTTTGGCAGTTCTTCACAGAGCGTCTGTAAACATATGTGAAGAGCTTTCTGTAGACATAAGTTTCCAACTTGTGAGGTAAATACCAAAAAGAACAGTGGCTGGATTGTATGGTAAGAGGATGCTTTGTTTTGAGTGAGACTGAAAAATTCTTCCAAGGAGCTGCACCATTCGTGTCTCCATCATAATGAGTGAGATTCCTGCGGCCACCGCCCCTCCAGCATTTGGTGTGGTCAGCGCTCGGGGTTTTGGCCATTCTAACAGATGCTTGGGGCAATCTCGTTATCTGAATCTGCATCTCCCTGCTGACATATGACGCTGAGCATCTTTTGTATGTTTACTTGTCATCGGTATGTCTTCTTTGGTGAAGTGTCTTTTCAAGTCTTTCCCCACTTTTTTTTTTGAGTCAGAGTCTCACTCTGTCGCCCAGACTGGAGTGCAGGGGCGGCTCCCGGCCCCCTCAGCCTCGACCCGCTGGGCTCCGGCGATCCTTCCCCTTCAACCTTCTGAATAGCCAGAACTACAGGTGCGCGCTACCACGCCTGGCTAGTTTTTGATTTGTTGTAGAGATGAGGTCTCGCCAAGTTGCCCAGGCTGGTCTCGAACCCGCGGGCTCAGGCAATTCACTCACCTCAACCTCCCAAAGCTTGGGATTACAGGCTGAACCACCGAGCCGGCTGTTTCCTCACTTTTTAACAGGGGTTGTTTTCTCACTGAGTTTTAAGCATTCTTTGTATATTTGGATTCAGACATGAATGAGTTTTGCAAACATTTTTCTTTCCCAGCCAAAGGTTCATCTTTTCATTATCTTGACCAGGCCTTTCAGAGATCAGAAGCTTGGAATTTTAGCAAAGCCCAGCTTAACTTTTTCTCCCATGGAAAGTGCTTCTGGTGTTGTATCGAAAAAGTCATTACGAACCCAAGGTCACCTAGATTTTCTCCTGTGGCATTTTCCAGGAGTTTTATAGGTGTGTATTTTACACTATGTTCTGAGTTCATTTTTGTGAAGAGCAAAAAATCCGCATATAGGTTATTTTTGCTTGTTTGTTTGCATGTTGAAGTTGGTTTTTCAGCACCATTTGTTGAAAGCCTGTTTTCTTCATTGTATTTATTGCTTAGCTCTTTTGTCAAAAATCAGTTGACACTGTGTATCCATCCATTTCTAGGCTTTTGATTTTGTCCCATCGATGTTTTGTCTATTTTTTTATTTTGTGTCAATACCACATAATCTTGATTGTTGTTGGATAATGTCAGTCCTCTGACTTTGTCTTGTCTTTCAGTATTGCATTGGTCATTACGAGCCTCTCATATAAACTTTAGAATCAGTTTCTCAGTATCCACAAAATAGCTTGCTGAGATTTTGATTATGTATTGGATCCATAGATTAAGTTGGGAAAAATTGATATCTTGACAATGTCAAGTCTTCCTGTCTGTATACACGGAATATCTCTCCATATATATTGATCTTATTTGATTTTTTCATCAAGTCATAGTTTTCCTAATATGATATATATATATATATATAGTCGTATGATATATAGAGAGAGTTAGATTTATGCCTAATTAATTTACCTGTTGAATGTTCACATAAATGAATTTTTGTTTTCAGTAATTTTAATAATTTTGTTTTCAAATTTGAATTATTCATTGCTAGTGTATAAAAAAAGAAATTGTTTTTTATATTCAAACCTTGCATTCTGTAACCTTATTTTAATCATTTCTTAGTTCTAGGAGGGTTTTTTTGTTGTTGTTGATTCTTTGAATCTTTGGAATTGTCTACATAGATAATTGTATTATTTGAGAACAGGACAGTTTTATTCCTCTCTTCCCAATTTGCATAGCTTTTTTTTCCCCCTGTTTATTGCATTAGTAAGGCCTTCCAAGACAATGTTAAATGCAAGTGAGAAGGGACATTCTTGCATTGTTCTTGATTTCAGGTGAGAAGCATTTAATCTCTCATCATTAAGTATGATGCTTGCTGTAGGATATTGTAGAAGATGTTTTAAAACCAAGTCAAGAGCTGGGCTCGGTGGCTTAACCTATAATCCCAGTGTTTTAGGAGGCCGAGGTGAGTGGATTGCCTGAGCCCGCAGGTTCGAGACCCGCCCGGGCAACTTGGCGAGACCTCATCTCTACAATAAATCAAAAATTAGCTGGGCGTGGTAGTGCACGCCTGTAGTTCCAGCTACTTGGAAGACTGAGGCGGAAGGATCACTGGAGCCCAGCAAGTCGAGGCTCCGGTGGCCGGGAGTGGCCACTGCACACCAGTCTGGGTGACAGAGCGAGACTCCAACTCAAAAAATGAAATAAAATAAAGTCGAGGATGCTCTCTGCTATTCCTAGTTTCCAGTGTAAATTAATCTTGTTTTATTCTCCACAAGCAAGTTATTCTAAAAACTTTCATTCTTTCCTGAGGTTCCATATATATTAAAATGGCCACAAAATTCCATTATAACAAAACATTTAGACCTTAAAGAAGTCCAGTCCATTACTGAAATTACTGGCTTATGTTTTCTTTTTCTTTTTTTCACCTTTGATTAATGACTGAATTTATTAAATATGATAAGAGCTTTCTGTTTACTCACTGCTACAGCTCAGTGAATTTCAGTGATATTTTGCTTTGTATTTTTCTTTAACTGAAACCTCTAAGTTAGAATTTCCCAGTGTGTATTCTGAAGAACACTAGCTCTGTGAGATGTGCAATCAGAGAGTACTAGATAAGTGTTCCCATCCTTCTCGGAAAGACCTATCATATGTTAGCACACTAAAGGCTCCAAGAAACTCTGCAGCAAAGAATACTGAGAAATTCTGCCAAACATACTGGACTGTGAAGCTTGTATTTCACTTTTCAGCCACAGACATTCTACCGATTCAGTGAGCCATGAAAGACACTGTGAGCAACGCTTCTCCTAGAGGTTCTGACAAGGCCAGGAAATAAATAGGGCATGGTTATTTTTCTTTTTCTACTAAATATACCTCAGGTACATATGGGAGATCAATACATCCTATGCAGTCAATTTTCTTTCTGACTTATTGGTGGGTTTATTTCTAAGGCAAGAAGGGTTTTCCAGCTGTTAATGTGGATGAATAGTGAACACTGCATTTGACAGAATCACTCTGTGGCCAACGTTGAAAACCAGTAGATTCATTCTTTGCTTCTCACAAGCAGAGTCAGGCAGAGGGACTGGATGGCCAGCAGTGTCCCTGAGATGCAATCTCTGCTCATCTCTGAGCCTCAGTGGTTTTGTCTGCAAGAGGACCAGACAGTGTCCAACATCTTTCCAGCTCTAGAACTTGGCGAACCCCCCTGCCCCTCGTTCAGACTTGCTGAACCATTGGGTACCCCGCTGGCTTTAACTCAGTGACTGTGTGTGCCAGGCCCAGAGCTGTTCTTCTCATCACCAAGGCAGACTGGCAGAAACTGTCTCGAGTGAAACGAAAGGCTCTGACTTGAGTCGTGAAATGTCTTAAAAAATAAACTGTGCTGTCAGGGTGCCATCTGACATCTTTTTTCCCTTTTAACTCTATAAAAATACAAGATACCTTCTAACCTAGTGATTCCCAGCAGAAATGAGTATTTTTATTTTAAAAAGCTTTAAGAGTTCTTTAACACACTGGGGTTTATCATTGAAGTATTTATGGCAAATCATAATACAAAGTTACAGCCTCACTCTGTGGCTGGTTAGCTTATTATAGGGTCATAAAACAATAAAATACAAAATTAGAGGGAAACTTGGAGGTCATTGGCCTGACTTTCAGAGCAGAGCAGGGATCCTGCAAGCTTTCGTGAGAAGCAGACTCCACCTGCTGCCTCAACTGCTCCAGCAAGGGAGGGTCCTTTGCAGCCCGAGGAGATCCGCTCTGCCCTGGGCAGACCCTTCCGCTGTGAGGCACAGCAAAGCGACACCCCTCGTCCTGAGCAGCCGTTGCCTCTCCCAAAGCCTTAACTCCAACCTACAACCGTGGAGCTTATTTCAACCTTGTCTCATGGCTGGCTTTGTCTCTCCCAATGTTTGTTGACCACAGGATAACCCTGAGACCCGCAGATGATTCTCCTTGGATTCTGGACAGAGTCTTGCAGCAACCCCAGGCACAGGCTCCCTTCTAAGCTGAGGCTTGGCCTTTCGACAACACGCTCTCTGTCAACAGTTCTTCATGTCCTCCACTTCACTAAAACTTGCCAAGACTCCCGGGGAACACGTCATGGCAGTATCATTGGCGGTCCAGAGAGGAGATAACTCGGTGAAGTTAGACCAATCCCTAACCTCACACAGCCAGGAAGCGGCCAAGCTCACGTCCACTGTTGTCTCGCCGAAGGGTCTCAGGGGTGCTGCACCAACGATGCTCAGCCATTTGCACGCAGAGGGGTTATCTGGTGCTCACTGGATGCTTATAGACAGGAGACGCAGATTCCCAAAGGTGCTCACTTGGGAATCTGGAGCATGTGTGTCTACAGCCCCTGGGGCAGGTCTGTGTCAGGGAGCTCTCAGGGCACACTGTCTTGTGTTGAGTGGCCAGCTGGGAGACTAGACCCTTCCCACAGAGAGAGCCCGACTCCTCAACAACACAGCTGGCAGCAGTAGTGGTCAGTCTGGGTTTCTAGCCCGGCTCCAAGGAATATGCTCCATGGGACCTCAAATAGAGGAGCTTCCCGAGCAACCGATGCAAAATCCGTGTACCTCCCCCTCTGGTTCCTGGTGATCCTGCCACCATTTTCCTAGAATCACAAAACATCAGGATTGCAAGGGTTCTTAAGGCCCTCCTGATCCAAAAAAGCTTTCATCCACTAAGTTTTGCTTTATCACTCCAAAATTTGAACTTGCTCTTTTGCATTTCAGTACTTGTAGCATTCTTGGGCGCTGTTAATCTCTTTGATATACCATGGCTGTGGACCAAAGTGCTACTTATTTGATAAATGTTTACCGAATACCTGCCCTGCGCTCAACACGGTGCCAGTCCACAGCAGATGATGCAACAAACAGACCTGTCCCTGTACTCTTTCAGAAAATTCATTTTATGCTTCATTGTTTTAATTGAGATATTTTGACAGAGGAAAAAGAACGGATCCAAAAGCAGACAAAGGCAGTCATGCTTGGACATAAGAAGTCTGCGCATGGTCGTTCGGAGTCCCTTAGCGTTCCAAAGTCAGACTTCACAGGAAAGCGGCAGAAAGTATCACCCACGCTCACGCAGCCCTGCGGTTGGGGAGGGAGCTACGGCCGGAGCCGGTTCGGAGGTGAGTGGGACGCCCCCAACCCAGCCCAGAAGCGGAGGCCGCGAGTCTCCAGGGGCGCGGCGCCCGGGTCTCCGTTTCTAGCACCTTCCTGGCGCGGATGGAGCCCAGAGGGCCCTCTGCCAGGGCCGGGGTGGCCGAGGGACGGGGCGTGTCCGGCGGGCGGAGGGCCGAGCGGAGAGTCTCCGGAGTTCCTGCCTCCCCTCGCCGCCAGCGTCGCCTCGGAGGCAGAGAGAGAAAACACGACTGCCCCGGATTCTTATCGCGGTGGGCGTGGGGCCGAGAAGCAGTGACCGGCGTAAAGGTGAGATCCTGGGAGAAGGAGACGCTGGGTTCTGAGAACGGGAGCCCAGCCCTGCGGTGTCGCGGGCGGCCAGTCGCGTCGCGGGGGTCATGGCCTCCCGGGACGAAGGCTTCGTCTCCCTCGTCGCCTGCAGCCAGAGCACAGGACGACGCGGGAGGGAGCGAACGGCCGGCTCTCGCATGACGGCCACGCTCCGCCGCCTCTGTCGTGGGCCGGCTCGCGCTCACCTTGCAGGTGCCGCCCGGCCCAGCCCCTGGACGTCTCGCGTGCGCGGGCGGACCGAGCCCACCGGGATGCCCTCCGTGGGAGCGCGCGCCTCGCGGTGGGGGCAGGCCGACCGCCGACCTTGGAATCAAGTTCAGGGACGTCTCCCGCCTCTGATCGCCCCGTGGGGCCGGCCGCCGCGCACGGGACCCGCGCCAGCCGGCCCCAGGGAGGCCGGCACCGACCCCGCGCCGCGCCGGAGCGGCCGCCTGGCTGCAGCGCAGGCAGCCGCGGTGGAGGCGGCCTGCAGCCGCGGCGCGGGGGCCCGAGGGAAGGTCGCCCCGCGCCGCAGCCCGAGGGGCCAAGGCAGGGAGGTCCGCGGAGGGCGCCCCTGGCAGAGCGGGCCGTCCTCCGAGGCCTCAGGCCGCGGCCGAGGCCCGTGCTCACCTGCCCCTGCCCGGTGGAGGGCCCGTTCACGCGGGCGCTGCGACTCCACGGCCGGCACGCGGAGACCAAGGCCGGCCTGCGAGCCTTGTTTCAGGGAATGTCCGCTCGGCGTGAGCAAGGTGCATCCCGGCACAGCAAACAAGGCTCTCAGAGAATGCAGACGCTGCCGGGAGGGGGCTACAGGGCAATCATAGGCTTCCACAAACATTCGCTGGATGTTTGCCACCCTGACCTGGCACTTCCTGTGTTACCGGAGCGGCCTCGCCATGCTTCGGGCTTCCGTCCTCCTCCAGCAAGCTCTTCCGTCTCTGCACGAAGAGATTCCTCTCGTTTCATCCACGCAGTCCCTTTCAGGGTCCGGCCTGGACTTTTGCCACACAAACATTGTAACGTGGCAGCGGCTCCCCCCCAGGTTCTGTACCTGTTGGGAGCCAGCCTTGGAGGCCCACCTGATTGACAGGGTCCCGGTGGGCCGAAGACCCCGGCCGCAGGGCGAGCCCGGGAAGCTGAGGCCCTTCTGTCTTCCACCTTTGCTGTTTGATACAGCCGAAGAATTCTGTGCAGTCGTGGAAGAAGAAAATGGCATGTTTATGCGAAGCACTCACACCTAACCTGAGAATGTCATGGTTCATTTTCCCATTTTCCCACTCTGCCGCTTGGCCTTTTCTAACATATGCAAGGGTTCAACTCTGAAGCACATCAAGAATACTTTCTTTCACTTGGTTATAAGTTACTAGATATTTCTTGAATAAAAAATGATATTAGTATATTCACTCCTTATTTGATTTAGAATTATGCAGTTTAGTGTTTAGACATAAGGTTTTTTAGAAGCACAAGTTTATAGTAAGTTTATTATGAATTCATTATAAGTTCTAACACTTATCTTGGAATTATGTAGGTGACTTATAACACTGTTTTCACTGACTTAGGATAAAGATTAATGTTAAGGTTTTTACTTAATCTAAGAGTTAAAACTTTAAGTTTAACATTTATAGAGTGGGTTTTCACTGAACTCATAATATAATAATCAGACACTTTTATGACAGATCAGCTAAAACAGAAAGCAACCTTGAGGGGCCTGGGAAACATCACTAAAAGCTTCTTTCGAGTTCTCTTTACAAACAAGCACTGCAAGATAAGAGAAAAGTAACGAGCACATCTGGACAAGGGAGGTGATCACGGGACTCTGAAGAACACAAGAGCCTAAGATGGGAAAATTCCTGACACATGAAGAAATGAACGCTTAGAAACTTTCTTGAGACATTTCAAGGACTGTAATTCGGGACTTTGGACTGAAAGTATCATTGTTGGCTTTATGAATAAGACTTGTTGTCTAAATGTTTATGGGACTCTTGGTTTGTTTGCTACTAAGACCACTAGATGGTAACTTTTAGAAGATATGTACGTGAAGGAATTTTCTTTGTCTAGCCCCTTCACGAATGGTATAAAAGCTCTGTGTTGACTGACATTAAATTGTCATCTGTTCAGGAAGCAGGTGTCCGAGTCTATTATCTTTGTCCTTCGCCTATCCGTCTCTCCTTCAGGACATCTCACGACCCTTGCGGGGCAGGCCCCCGCATGTACCGACCTCCAAGAACAGACAGATGCAGAAAACTCTGAGACCCCCTTGCAGACCCTTCCTCCAGTCCCCCACTTGGGCCTATTTCTCCTGGTGCTCAAGGGTGTGCAGGGGTCATTCTGCACTTGTGCCTGGAGGGCGGGAGGTCCCTCGCGGAGCAGGGAGTGTGCTCGCCAGGAGGCCCCTCATCTGCGATGGAGCCCTGCAGAAGGCAGGCAACATGGAACAAGGCGTAGGGGGTGGGTCCGGAAAGGGAGAGCGTATCGTTCTTCTGTGACTTCACTTCTCTGTGACTCCACAACAGAAAAGATAAAACCCACGGAGCCAACAACACCGGGGCGGAGGTACAGAGAGAAAGATGGAGACAGGCTCCCGGGCCTCCGTTTCTGGGACAGGTGTTTCCAGGCTCATCTAAGTCAGGAGGCCTTCGGGATTTGGCACCAAGACCCGTGCCCAAAGACAAGCATGCCCTTGCTAAATGGTGCATGGGACACACCTGCCTTGATGTCTACACTCTTGGGCTGTGTGCCTGATCTCCACCACCATGCTCAGCAGGTGGCCGGGGCAACGGGAAGAGGGTGGGATCTGGAGAATGCTGCTGCTCCTGCTCATGAAGCCACGACCGACAGCAAGGGTTCTCAGGAAGCAGAAAGGCTCAGCACTGAGAAAGAGACACAGAACACAGGGTTTGTGGAAGATGGAACAAACCAGTTTTCTGATTGCATGAAGGTGACACTCACGCCTTGGCCTTTACAAATAAGGGCCCGAGAGCCACAGATGGAATAGAGCCATACTGCAGCCCCTGGAGGTTCACCGGGGATGGCGATGACACAACGTGGACTGACAGGGAGGGCGGCGAGGCAGGTCCGAGACGGCCCTGACGGGTGGAAAATGTGGGTGCCGGGAGAGTTCGAGAGAGACTCTGTGAGGACTGAGGCGCTCGTGCCCGTTGACCGTCTCCGCCGTCGCCAGAGCTGCTCGGGTCCACCTGACGGTCAGCTGTGGGGAAGGTGAACACAGGGCAGAGCACAGGACAGCCCTCAGCCTTGGCTTCCCCGGTCCAGGAGGAGCCAGTGTCTCCAGCCTCTTGCTCCGGGCTTTTGCTCTTTTCTTTCCTACGTCTTGCACACCCACACCAGCCTCGCGTGCTGCCCAGCTGGCTTCCACGCCCCACGCCTGTAGTCCTGGGCCCCTGCACCTGTCTCCTAGGGCACATCGAAGTGCCCTCAGACTGCAGAGCCCTGAGACCAGCAGCTCTTTCCCGTGCACATCTGGGAATCCACACTGAGCACCGGATCTTCTCACAGGTGAGGCCTGGAAGGGTTTCCAACTTAATCAGTTCTTGGGAGAAAGAGAAGGGGATGCGGTCTGGACTCCGCATGTTTATTCATTGCTTGACACGATGCACATTGAGCTTCTGAGCTCCATGGGCGTCCCATACAGTCTTTTGGTTTTTGTTTTTCGAAGTGGGGGTATTCTTTCTAGGCGACACGACCAGAAAAGCAATGACAGGAAATATTTGCAAATCACTTTGCAAATATAACATTAGGAGAATTGCTCGTGACAATATGAGGGGATATGTGAGTCTCGTTGCTACGGAAACGAAAGGAAATAAAAATTAATACTGACCAGTCATACAAAGTCAGAGTCTTCCAGTTAAAGGCTGCAACGCGTTCCATAGAGTTTCTCATTCTCAAGAAAAATTTGTCTTCCTTTTCCCCCATTGCTGTTGAGTCAGGCATTCCCACCTGTGAGAAAGCAGCTAATTGTACAAGCTTGGCTGAATTACCCTCATGAGACTAGTACCAAGCCAGGCTCTAGATACAAGAAGAGAGATAAGACAAGGTCATGGCCCCTGGTTCTGACAGACGCTCTCAGTTCCCTGCCGGTGCCTCTGCCCCGACGCTTTCTCCCGTCAGAACTCCAGGTGGGTCTAAGATGACCAGAGGCTTGGGAGAAGCAGGCGCCATTTCCCGTCCAGGGGAGGCACCTGGGGACGGTGGCCTCGTTGCTCAAGATGGAGTCGGGTCTAGGCTTCTGGTTCATGACTTAATCACGGCCAGTGTGCCCTGTTGAAAAGTTGACTAGGGGTCCGCGGGAGGTTTGTCTCACTCATAATACCAGAGGCACAAGAGAACACGTTTCTCTCTTTGGTGGTTTCTCCATGTCTGCAAGTGACCTTAGGGTTTGGCGACATTCACCCACCTCTTTGTAAGGCAGAGGAGAGAGACACATGATGCCCCTTGGAAAACCTTGGAGATATTGCTGTACCAACCCACACTGGAGTCAGCTCGCTGCTATTGGGGCTGGTGGGACTGTTTTTACCGCGCCGACAGCTTTAGTTGGGATTTCTAAGGTTGTGATTCAGGATATGACCTGAGACCACCTTTGAAGAAAAGCGCATGATCCTCTAAGGATCTTAACATGACGCTTAATGATTTAAAGTGAGAAGAATGCCATATTTCCACCCTAAAATCAAGTTCTGGCTTGGAAGTTTCCCTTGGTGGATAGTTTCTTTGCTACTCTCCTGCATCCCAAAGTTCCTGTGCATATATCTAACATAGCCCTTATCATACTGCCTTCTAGTGGGCTTTCATACCTATTTCTTCCTAGAGACCAGGCTATAAGCTTCTTATAATCATGGATTTTTTTTCACATTTGACTTTGAATTCCTAGGGTTGTTCTTGATGACATTATATATGCTTAAAATATTTGTTGATAAATTCTGATGTAAGTATAAAAAACATGCTTATTTATGGACAGACCTTATAAAATAATATCTATATTTTCTGATAAATGACTGCATTCAGACATTTATGCACATCTTTGTGGCTGATATACCCCTTTTATAATCCTTTGGCTAGAGAGAGCAGATTCTCTCTAGGTTTGATTTTTCATCTATACCTGCCGGCAATTCCAACTTGCAGGGCTTTCCAGAATATAGTCTGGAATGTACAGGACGTAAAAAGGAAAACCAAAGAATCCACCACAGTGTTTTTCCTCAGATCTTGAGGTCTGCACCCCCTGCCTTCGTCTTCCTATCTTTCAGAGTCATTTTACGATGGTCTGTTATTTTCAGGGGAAAGGGAATCTCCATTATCTTGTCCTAAAATGTTCAGCTGCTGATTTTTACACTTTTTTATTCTGTCGTCACTAATATTAGAAACTAGGTAACCAAAACATGAGTCATCTTGAGAAAATAAAAGGAAGCACTTTGTCTTCTTTGTCCCCTCCCCATGGGGAAGAGAAGTGGCTGCTTGATCCCTCCCCAGTAGAGGGGAGATCCGATAGGCAGCGCTTAGGAGAGGCCGGGAGGCCAAGAAATGGGCGTCCTCACTCCTTGGCTAGAGACATACCGAGATCCGGGGATCCGTTGTTTGCATGTGTCGCTGTGGTGGGGATGTTTTGTTCACATGGGAGGTCAGGAAGGAGGTCGTAGAGAAGGCTGGTCAACAGGAGCTAACCAATACCAAGAAAAAGCAGGCAAATGTCTTGAGGACTTGTGCTCTGATGGCGACCCCCTCGCTGTTTGGGCCGGTGCCCACTGCTCCCCATAGCACACCCATGCCGTGGGATGTCCGTCCCTCTTTAGACAGCGAGCTCCCTGAATGTGGGAGGAAGGCCTTGTTCAGGTGTGTGTCTCCAGACCCATGCACCCTGGCACACTACTGTGTGCCACTGCACATGTCACATCTTGCTAAAATGGACATTTTCCCTGAGACGCTGAGATGGAACAGATGGAGACCCACACGCAGGACTCATGAGGAGCTTGGTGACAGGCAAGTGAGGCCAGACAGGAGGGCATGCGAAGGAGCGTCGATAAAGGGTCTGTGTAGGGAGAGCTCCTGAAGCATGAGTCCCGTTCCTCACTCAAATGAAGAGACGGAAAAAGAAAGTCAGGTCTTTGGCTCTAACGGGGATGTTGGAGGTGAGAGTGGAGGCAGAGGGGTCACTTGGAGGGGTCGCAAGGAATCTCCGTGACAGAGTCGCAGGAAACCTCGGGCCTTCCCGGTGGCTCAGAGGTCGACTGCATGCAGATAGGGGAACAGAGGACACACAGACCACACCACCTCCTGACCACAACTGTTTGCATCTTGTGTCATTTCCTGAGGGCCTGCGGGGCACAAGGCACCACGCTGGGAGCTTTCAGCGGGCTGTGCCCCTTCCCCTCAGGAACCTTCGTTTCCCAGGACGACTGTCCCCATTCCACCGAGGAGCAACAGGCTCCAAGTCCTGACAAAACTTGCCTGAGACCTCACAGGTAGCTGTGACAAAGCAACACCCCGGACTCAGGTCGGCATCGCTCCGAAGTCTGCGCTCCCTCTGCCAGGGTGCCCGGGCAGCCCGGTATTCAACCAGCAACTCTTGATCAGCTTCTCTTTGCCATGGAAGGTGCTGGAGAAACCGTGGTAAGCAGAATCCCTGTGTCGTCAGCCTGCTTCTTATGACACGTGAAGACTAGTGGACGAGTAAGACATGAATAAGATATTTACACATACACTTGTCCGTATTTGATGCCTGATGGTCAAAGGAAATAAGTGCTTCGCAGGAAACAAAGGTGGTCCTAGGGCAGCGTGCAAAGAGGCCCAGTGTGAGTCAGGGAGGTCTCAGAGGCGGAAAAGGAGAGGACAATTATGTGCGTGGAGGAGGAGGGGCCTCCCAGGCAGTGGAACAGCACGCACGACACTCCTAGCACGGAGGGGCTCAGGTCTTGGAGATCAGGGACCGGAGAAGCCAGAAGGCACAGGAGGCCGAGGCACAGCTGGAGAGGAAAGCCACTTGAGGAGGGAAGCTGGGGTTCTGCAGAGACCACCGCCTGGGCCATCGTGGTCTATAGCAAGGAGTTTTGCCCTCTCTTTAATCCCCAGGTGCTTCCTTCTCGTCCTGTAATTGAGGCCTTGGATCCACTGGGTCATTGGATCCACAGATGCCTGTCGAGGTGGGTGTGAGGTCCATTCTGGGAGCTTGTGTAGACAGAAAGGAAGGACGCTCAGAGAAGCCAGGCAGACCTGGCTCTGCCCCTTGTCAATTGTACAACCTCCCAAACTTAAGTTCCATCGCTCTAACACGGAGCTTAAAAAGTATCTACCAGCCGGGCTCAGTGGCTCAGCCTGTAATCCCAGCACTTTGGGAGGCCGAGGTGAGTGGATTGCCTGAGCCCGCGGGTTCGAGATCCACCTGGGCAACTTGACGAGACCTCATCTCTACAATAAATAAAAAAAAAATTAGTCAGGTGTGGTAGCGCGTGCCTGTAGTTCTGGCTAGTTGGAAGGCTGAGGCGGAAGGATCACCAGAGCCCAGCAGGTCGAGGCTGCGGTGGCCCGGAGTGGCTACTGCACTCCAGACTGGGCAGCAAGAGTGAGACGCCAACTCAAAAAAAAAAAAAGAAAGTGCCCACCACACAGGGTCATGAGGAGGCACGAATAGGACCCTGCAAAGCAAGCACCTCCCGACCAACCCGGGCTGCAGCAAATGCCCAAGGGCTGTTAACTGTGCTTGTGACTTCGTGACACTCTCCTCCAACAGCCCACGGGGGACTGTGCTCACTGCTGGCTTCCAGGGAACCAGTGCAACACCCTTCTAAACTGTGTGGGCTGTAACGGCTACAGTTTGGGATGGGGGACATTCCATAATCAGAGAATGAATTTCTGAGCAGTTCCCTCTGCCTCTGTCCTCGTTAAGTGAAATCCAGCCTCACTTCAAGCCACTCTGCCTTGCCATGTAATGGACGCATTATGACAGTGGCTTAAAAACAAGAAAATAAAATCAAGTGTATTAGGTATACACAAGGCTGTCTAGTCAGAGGAAGAATGAGCTCACATGAAATGTGTTCTCATTCGGTATAAAAGCCCAGATGACATTTGTTTCAAAAAGTGGTTGGGAGTAACGTGCGGGCGGGAAGATGACATTTCATACTGAATGAAGGTGGAGAAAAGTAACGATTTGTCACTCTGATAGCAGGTAGACACACGGATGTGTGTGGGTCTCTTTCAAAAAATTTGATTTCTAAAATTAGGACCAAGATAGTAAAAGGAATTTGGGAGACTCAAGTTAGAAAGACCCTGGAGGGAAGAAAAACAGGTATAATTCTACTTTTTTCCCCCTCCAGTTGGATTCATTAATAATATGACTAAAACTTGCATTGATCAAGAGCACAGGCATTCTAGGACCTGTGTTTTGTACTTTGGAGTATGCAATGGAAAAACACAGATTTTGGTTGGACATGAAACTATCTCATGTTTCACCCTACTTAGAAGAGTAACACGGTGAGTTTTAAATTTTTCCGAGCACCAATTCTCCCTCTGTAAAATGTGAGTCATATTTCCTACTTACAGGACTGTTGGGAGAAATGATATGGGTGCCTGGTCTGCTTGCATTATTATAGCGTTGCAGCCAGTGGACGTGGCCTGGGTTGCCATACAGCCATCAGCATTGCTTAACATTGGGCCATGGTGAGACAGTGGGGTGGAGACCAGTCACAGCACAGCCTCTCCTTGACAGGCTGCTCCCTTAGTCCTTGGAGTCCCAGTCACATTTCCAACACTGTGTCCCCCAGATTGTCCCCGAATGTCTGCATGTCTGTTTCCCCAGATGAGGACTGTCGTCAATTCCTGTCTCTATTACAACGTCTATGGTATGGAGCGTGGCTCAGAACATCTGCCACGAACTGAAGTCCTCAGTGTGAAATGCCAAGGTGATGACTGGATCTTTTATAGGCAACTTGAGATGACCTTGGACTTGGACAGAAAAATACCTGCATTAGCTGGAAGGGCAAACCCAAGCGTGACTTTGGGAGCCTATGAGAAGCCACTGGGCCGCTTATTAGCAGACGTGTGCGTGACTTCAGACAATGCTCTGTCTCTTAAGACTCTTTATAAACTTACGCTTTCAAACAGAATGGAGTCACAGAAACTGGATTTCCCCTTCTGCGTGGAAACAAGCAAACAAACAAAACACCAAACAAAATATACTAAACAGTGGTCTTCAGTACACTGGACATCAGTCAATGAAGCCTGATTCATAAAGTAGGTGTCATAGGTACAAGTTTACCTTTTTAAGAAACTGCCAAACTCTTTTCAAAGCGGTTACATCATTTCCTTTCTTTTTTTCTTTTTCTCTTTTTTATATTTCCACCAGCAGTGTATTAGAATTCCAACTCTTCCACCTCCTCACCAGTACATTGTATGGTCAGACTTTTAAATTTAACCATACTGATGAGTCTGTATTATTGTTTTTTGGAGTTGGGAGTCTCACTCACCACAACCTCAACCTGCTGGGCTCAGGCAATCCTTCCACCTCAGCTGTCCAAGTAGCTGGAACTACAGGTAAGCACCACCATGCCCAGCTAATTACTTTATTTATTATTTATTTATGTATTGTAGAAACGAGGTCTTGCCAATTTGCCCAGGCTGGTCTCGAACCCCTGGGCTCAGGCAAACCTCTCGCCTCGACCTCCCAAAGTGCTGGAATTACAGGCGTGAGTCACTGCACCCGGCGATGGGTCTGTATTGACATCTGATGGTGGCTTTCGTTAGCACTTCCCTAACAGATTATGCTTTTGGTGTCCTTACTAAAAAAAATCTTTGCCTAACCCAAGATCACAATTTGTTTTTCTCTTCTGTTGTGTTTTTGGAGTTTTAGAATTTAGGTTTCATATTAGGTCTGTGATCTACTCTCAGCTAAATTTTGTATCTGGCATGAAGTATGGGGCCTTTTAACACATTGTTGAGGTTCACTTGATAAAATTTCGTTTGGAATTTTGAACTCTATGTTCATAAATAACATTTGTCTGTAGTTTTACTTTCAATACATTTTTTAAATAATAGAGAAGTGATCGCCCTAGTTTTGCATTCTACTTCTTGAGAATAATAATTTAACTTTTCATGAACCATTCATCAATCCAGGCAAAATGAAGTTTCTCATATTACTGTAATTTCAATTTTAATGTGCTTTTACTTTCTAGAGGGAGTTCTACCTGTGAAGAGAGGAAAGTCCACTATAGTTCTGCCATGGTTTGCTATACAGCAGTTTTAGTAAAACCACAAGCAGAGAGACAAAGGATAAAAAATTCAGAGCCCCACTTAGCCATCTTCTCTGGTCCTTCACTTCCCTTTGGGAAGAGACCAGAGTCATTTTCCCTGTGAATTCTTTCAGAGAATTTTTTTTGATTTCTTTTTAATAGAAAAAAGTAACATACCGCTTGTAAAATAAGTCAATGTACACGCATTTTTCATTTTTTTTTTTTTTTTGAGTTGGAGTCTCACTCTGTTGCCCAGACTGGAGTGCAGTGGCCGCTCCCGGCCACCGCAGCCTCGACCTGCTGGCCTCCGGCGATCCTTCCGCCTCCGCCTTCCAAGTAGCCGGAATTACAGGCACGCGCTACCACGCCCGCTAATTTTTGGTTTAGTGTAGAGATGAGGTCTCGCTGCCCAGGCGGGTCTCGAACCCGCGGGCTCAGGCAATCCACTCCCCTCAGCCTCCCAAAGGCGCGGGATTACAGGCTGAGCCACCGAGCCTGGCTGCATTTTTCATTTTTATCTCTATTAAAATAAATTTGGGGAAACATAAAAAAATTGCCCAATAGTCATCATACCAACACCCCCCAAATTTTCAGTTATATGTATTTCCCATGTTGGTTTTTATCCCACTTGTTTTTGCATTTGACTTGAAATCATAGCACAGATACATTTGGGAGAAGTAAAAGACAAACTTGTAAATGAAACGAAGGCAGGTGTGTGCTCTGGCATATGTTGGTGTCATTGAGCAAGGTGTGCCGGTGTAACTAGGTCGATCTTTCTGGTGAAAGACACGGTAGGAAATCTGGAAATCTGAAATCCCAGCACTCCCGCTTGCAACTAAAATGTCCACACTGAGTGGCTGGTGTCGGTGTCATGATGGTCTGACAGGGCAGCGCAGAAGTTCTAGCCAGAGCAACCGTGGGGACGGAAGACGGAGAGTAGAACAGCAGCATACCTAGAAGTCAGCTTCCATCTGAGTCATACAAAGAAGGGAGCCAAATGCTCTGAAGCCAATCTGAAATCACGACTCGAACCTCAAATTAGGCAGCAGTTGCCGCCTCTTGATGGCGACCGTAATGAAGAGAGGCGTCCGAGTGACATTCTTCTTGTTCTGGATGCTCTCGTGGGAGCTGGTGACGGTCTCTGTCCTGGGCAAGCGCCCAGGCGCAGGTCTCATCCAGAGGGCTCGGGATGCAGCCGCAGGAGGAGGGGCTGCAGAGTCACGCCCCGCTGGCCAGTGGCCTTGGACGCGCAGCCTCAGCACTCCAATGTGGCTCCCCTCGTCGAAAACTGGAGGCAATTCTGTCTCGCCGGATTGGGCCTGACATGCAGTGAGGTTTCAAAGCCAAGGTCATTGCCCTTGTCTACAGAGCAAAACGACCGCCCCCCATCGGTGCCCCCTCCCTGGGAGCCTGCATACAGCTTCCCTAGCACCCGCCTGCCCCTTTGTGATCCTGTCCAGAAGCAGCCAGCTCCAGGCGAGCCCGCCCACCTTGAGGGCCCCATCAAGGGTCAGGGCAGACTCCGGCCTGCTCTCCCTGCAGCCCCTGCTGGTCTGAGAGCCCAGACCTGTCTGAAGCAGACGCGGATGGGGATGCTGAGAGGGAAGCATCCTTGACTGAAGGCTGCCAGTTATTTTTATGAGCGCTTCGGAAACCAGATGCTGGCTGAAGGAGAAAAGCATATATTTTTATAGATCTTTACCCCAGAAACAAATAAATCAGCCTTCCCTCTCTCAGAATAGCATGAAAAATGTTTGCTTTCGTAGAATCCTTGTAAGAGCCCTCTTGGCTTTTTGCCATCAGCAAATGTTTATAAGCTGAGGTCACAGACAGAGTTGAATTGATTGTTTTTTTTTTCTTACTTCAAAGCCTCACAAAAGATAGTATGCCTGAGAGTTCACTGGGAAAGCAAGTTTTGTCACTATTTCCAAAGTTGTATTATTTAATGACTAACAGTTTAAAGCCACGAGTAATCGTTTTTTATGTTTCATTGACTGCCTTTGATTACCATGCTAATTATATTGTAAACAGACACCGAGATCCTCAGAAAGCAGCGACTTTATGTTATTTCAAGGTAAATGGCTTGTTCAGAGATCACTAGAGCAGGACTCCATTCTTCCGTGCAAAGAATAGCAAAAGAGCCTTTTGGGGAAGGCCTTGCACGTTCATTTTATTTTCACATATATGGGGGTTCATATGGCAACACTAGGCGTCAAAGGTCTCTATCTACGGATGGACAAAGCAGAGAGCAGCGTGTACGTGTGTGTGTGTGTGTGTGTGTGTGTGTGTGTGTGTGTGTGTGTGTGTGTACATACACAAATGCATGGAAGGAAGGCAGGTGCCAGGTCTCAGGGGCTTCTCTAAGGGCTGAGTGAGCCCGTTTCAGCCCAGCTTCTGGGAAGCATGTGCAGATCCCACACTGTGGCCACACCCACGAGGACTCCCCTGGCCCTCACAGCATTTCTAAGGTCCCCAACACGAGGCACAGCAGGTCTCTGACTACTTTACTGCAGAATCACCCATGGGGCCAACAAGACAAAATATAAAAGCACAGTCCCTGTGGTTCTCATGTCCAGATCTAGAAAGCAGGGTTTGTATTCCACTCCCAACTCCCTGGCCCGGGGTTCCATGGGTCTGGCTTCTTCTTACATTCACCTCTTTCTGCCCTGACTCTCAGCCCAGAAAGAGGCACGGACTCAGGCTGTGCTCCAAGATGGGCACTGAACCCCACATCCCCCCCGCCTGTCCCCTGGCCACCAAGGTCGTGTGCGTGGCAAAGGGTGTCCCCGGGGCTTAGCTCTCCTGTCTCCATGACAACCAGCTCTCATCAGATGTGAGCCTCGGGTCTGCCGTGAGGTGCTCTGTGGGCTCACCCCTCTGACTTGGTCGAGCGAAGAGGGCCCAGCCTTGGAGTCTGGATGGACGCACCCCTTCCACAGCGAGTCACTGTGGCTGGATGGGGCTGCCCGGCCAAGCACTGACCCTGGCTCTCTGTGCACTTAGGCACGATCACCTTCCAGGGTCTTGCTGATGGGACGCCAGTGGAAATGGCATGCCTCCCTCAAGGACTGAGGCTGTGCATATTGGGAGAGAGGGGTTCTCCACCCGGCCCTCTTCACCCATCCAGAGCCGGAGGATGCTGGGAAAACCTCAAACCTGCAAAATGGCAAAGACACAACAGGGGCCAGACTGAGGGAGACTGTCTTCCCATGAGCATCTACCCACCTTGGGCTTTGCACGAGTGGGGAAGACACTTTGTGCTGTCAAGTAGCTGTGATGTGCTGTCTGCTTGTTACAGCAGCTGGGGGAAACAGGCTGGTGAGCCCGGGGCCAGTTTACCTGTATTGGATCACAGACTGCCATGCTGGCTTTGCTCCTGGGCGATATTCAACACCCATGAGCCCAGACAACTGGGGTATGCTATGCCTCTGGGAAAATGATATATGAGTGGGCTTTTTTCTCTCACTGGACTGAGACGGGATAGGAGGTATTGCTCACAAAATCCAAGAAAGCATCAACAAGGAAACTGTGGACGGCACCAGAGTGCTCTCCCAGAACCGCAGGGCCCAGGTGGGGTGTCGGACTTAGGTCCTGGTGTAACAATCCAGCCGCGTGCATTTGCTGTCTCCAGCTGCATGCTGTTTTCATTCACTTGAGATCGCCTCCACTGACGCTCGCCGCTTATCCGGGATACCTCTCTGAGCTGCAGGACTCGATTTTAAAACATCCCGCCAGCCACGCTCAGTCATCATAAACCTGCTCACACAGATTCAGGGCAGTTCCATCATGCCCTGGCGTTTCACCAGCCGTGAGGGTCGGGCCAGCACGGTGGCCTAAACTGTCCACAGCCGCCAGAAATGGGCCTCAGTACAGACTGCCATGTCATCCTCTGGCTCTGCCCTGTGTTCTGATTTTTCAGTTCAGAAAATACGTGAGGAGGCAAAGCCTGCAGAAGGGACATTTGGTTCTCGGTGCTGTTCCCACCTCAGATAAATGAGCTGACACACAGATCTCTTACATCTCCCAGCACTGCACCTGTCCACACTGAGAGAAGAAACATGTTCATGGCTACACTCGGAGCCACCCCAGTGTCCGCAGGGCTGAGCCGGCCTCCATCTGCCCAGAACTCACTGCTCGACTGAGCCTCAGAGGGTGCCGGCCGCCCAGCCATGCTGGCGCTGCCTGTGCTGAGAGCTGACTGTGGGCAGAGTAGGCAGCCAGACCCAGAAGAGGACAACTCCGAGTGCCAAGTGCAAGACAAGTGACAGGGTGTGGAGCTGGAAGCTGACCCACCGCGGAGCTCAGCAAGTCTTCGTGGAAGCTGGAGACAGTCTCTCCTCCAGGACTTGGACAAGGATTCGGAAAGCATCCCATAAACTGCGATGCGTTCGGGAGAGGCCAGG
Organism: Cephalopachus bancanus; assembly: GCA_027257055.1. NCBI lineage: Eukaryota > Metazoa > Chordata > Mammalia > Primates > Tarsiidae > Cephalopachus > Cephalopachus bancanus. Next base: position 609,478 of record JAPVLO010000252.1, on the reverse strand, counting down.
GATATTTGCCTTGATCTAGAAGGGAATTATACTAAGGGTAGAACTGTGGGGGACGTATTCTCATAACTAATTCATTTATAGAAATGCAAAGGCCTGCCTTTATCAAGCCTCTGTTCTGGACCAGATCCTGCATCAGACACAGAGGATAAAAGGAGAGGCAGGAGTGGTCTTTTTTGGGAATCCAATGGGGAAGATGAAAGTGAATGCAAAGAATTGCCACAGGACTGGATTTTATAGCCCTTTTCAACACCGATGACACATTTTGTTACCAGGCCCTCGGCTCCAAACACAGAAAGGGCCTGGTGGCTGCTTTCTTGGCTCAGGCTGGCCACGTGCTAGAGACTACAATGAAAATGGGTCCTGGGTGCTCCAAGGACTTGAGAGTTAGCTGCCAACCCTGGGCACAGGACAATGGGCTCAGCCTATCGGAGGAGCCGACACCTGGCCCAGATCTTACCAGGGAAGTGGAAAGTTACAGTGGCCAGATGGCAGGGGAGGGTGCTTCAGACAGAGGGACAAACCGTCCAAAGGCACGGAAACACAAGTAGGGGGAGTTGAGAAGCTACCTGGCTCCCCAGAATTCTGCAGTGAGCTGTGTGTATTGACAATATCACATCCTGAGTCACTGGCTCGTGAACTCACCTGACCCTCCCCTGAGTGTGTGTCGGGGGGCTTCAGGTATGGTCGAGTCTCTCCTAAAGGAGGTGGCAGGTGAGGCATAGGAAGGGCAGAGCTGTCCCTCCCCATTGGCCTGTGGTGTCTCTGGCATTTTTCACAAATGCCAGTGCATGCACCTGCATGCTGCACTAGGCACCGAGCCAGGCAGGCATGTCCTGGGAATCTTCACACCCAGCTTTGCCACCACATCTGTCTCAGATTCTAAGATTTGTAAGTGCTTGCTGACCATGAATTGAAAACTAGACAACTCTCCACCCTCACTGAGACTAGACCTTGTGGCAAGTTAAAGGGAAGAAAATAAATTGTGGGGACAAAAGCCACCCCCACCCCCCCAAATCGATCTACCGTGGCAAAAAGGCTGCCTGAATTAGGCCCTGACGATTTGGAAGAGAATTGCTTCCCCATCAGACCCGGCTTGTGTTGTCAGAGGTGCTTGTTCTAGCAACACATATTCGTTGAAAAGTTCAACACTGGAGAAAATGAAGCAAGATCTTCCAACTTTTCAAAGTCACTTGGAGCCAATATTCAAAGGTATCAAGAGGCTGACATTTCACAGCTGTGGAATTAAACAAATGTAATTTGCAGATCCTCTACAAGGTTTAGTAATGAAATGTAACTTTAAATATTACAGTCCCCAGAAAGACCCCACCATTTCTACGTAGATTACATTAGATAATAGCATTCTGGATGTCTCATTAATTTTTATCTACCTGAGAGATGAGATTTCTTTTGACGTGTCTAAAGGAATTCAGTTAATACCATTTGCACCTCAGTTGCCTCTGGTGAATTTCAAGAGTGGGTTTCATTCTGACTTGTGTTTCAGATATCTCCGGTGGTCTCCAAACTGTGGATGTGTCTCCGGGAAGTAAGAAAAGAAAATTACAACCAAAATTCTGCAGTCATAGTGTGGCCTAAAGTATCAGGACTCAGGGGGTGGGCGGGTCATGTGGCCCCCTTGGCATCTCAGCCTGCTAGAGTCACTTTTCTAACCCTTCTGATAGGCAGAGTTGGGTTCAGTCCCAGGTAGACTGGGTTCTGATCGGCATTGCCGTGGCCATCAGCTGCCATGCTTCACAAGTGCATGGCTGATGATCCCAGGGTACATTTAAAGTATTATTTCCAGGGAAGCAGTGTAGTCTGGGGGGTTCCGTAGGTTTCAGTTTCTCTTCCTAATAATTGAGGCCGACCGATGACACTCCTGCCTCCTCATGTCTGCCCATGTGGCCACATTTTACTCCAGAAGTAAAGCCCCTCGCTCTCAGACAGTGGGCCTGGCCATGTGACACAAGGGACGGTGGCACGATCGACGTGAGAAAAACCTTGACAAAGCACTTATGTATTTCACTCCCTTTTGCTTCTCTGTCATTGCTATTAAAAACCAACACAAAACAACCACGACAAAAACCCACCAGGCTCCCCCGATAACGAGCCTGGGCTGGCCTGCTGCCCAACTGAGGTGGAGCCAGACCAGCCTGCAGTCAGCCGACCCACAGGCGTGTGAGCCAGCCCGGCCAAGAGCAGCAGGGGCATCTGAGTACAGACGCTCAGCCAGTGCGTGGACTGGTTAGTGCTTACTGTCGGTGCTTACTGTCATTTGGGGGTGGTTAACCCAGCAATTGTAGCCGATGAAAACTTACTTGGAGAATTTCAGCAAATCACACAACACCGGTGAGCACACACCCACACATACACACATGTGCAGAGGCCATCTCTTTGTGTGAGTCAAGATCATGTCGCTGACAACGAGTAGGTCTCTGTAAACTGGAGTCACCACACTTGTTGTCCTGCTTTTCTTCTCTTCAACATGCTTTTCACTTTGATATCTAATACAATGCAAATTCCCTAGTGTGCTGGTCGAAAGATTCTGCCCCATATCTTTTTCTCTATTGCCACAGATGAGAACTGTACTCAGAGAATGTTGATCATTGAAGGGCCCATGAAGAGACGATGTGTGCTGCGTCTGAGCGTACACGGTACTATTTTCCAAGCATGATATACTGGGTGTGTTACGCACGTGACCTCATTCCATCCTTTCTCCTGGGAGGGTATGATCACCTCTCTCTGCAGATGAGTATGCTATGGCTTGGGGAAATTGAGGAGCCCGTTACCAAAATTATTGCCAATGAGTGGCTGACCTGGAGTCTGAGCACACAACTGTCTGACTTGAAGCTGGGGCTTTTCCAGTTGGAATTATCTGTATCTTACTGCTGAGTTTTGAGAGTTTTGATACCATCTAGATATGAGTCCCTTGCTAGATATGCAACTGGAATATATTTTCTTCCAGTCTGTAATTTGTATTTTCATGCTCTTAACAGGATCTTTTGCAGAGTGAAAACTTTTAATTTTGGTGAGGTCCAACTTATTTTTTCTTTTATGCATTGTGCATTTGGTCTCAAGTTTAATATCTTCTATACTTTATTCGAAAAGTCTAGTCGTCTTATGTCTTATATTTAGGCATGATGGTACATTTTTACTGAATTTTCCTGTAAGGGATGGAGTTGAAGTCACAGCTCCCTTTTTTGCCTCTGGGTCTCCAATGGTTCCACATCACGTATTGAAAGGCTCCGCCTCCTCAGCTGCGTTGCTTTTGTTCCTTTGTCAAAAATTCACGGGGCATACGCGTGTGAATCTGTTTCCGGATTTTCTGTTCTGTCTCACTGATCTGTGTTTAGCCCTCTGCCAATATCACAATGTTATGATTCTTTTCGCTTCACAGCAAGTCTTGACACCGAGTGGAGTGATTTCTACCACTTTACACTTCCCAGCTGTGTAGACTGTCTTACTTTCCCTACACATTTTAGAATATGCTTGTTTATATCTGCAAAAAGTCGTGGTGGGATTCTGGTAGGAATTGTGTTAGACCTGCATTTCAATGTAGGGAGAATGACCTTCTGTCCTGTCTTACGTCTTCCAATCCTGGAACACTGTGTGTTTCATGAAGCATTTAGGTCTTTGATTTCTGTCATCAGCATTTTGTGATTTTCAGCATATAAATCCCTGTACATGTTTCATCCTCCTTATGCTTCACTATTTCATTGAGAAAGTACTGCATTTTATATGGAGTTTGCTTGTTTGTGGTCATTACACAAAAATGCGGTTGATTTTTGCGGGTGTATCTTGTATCTTGCCTAACTCACTAGTTCAAAGAGGTTTTTTTTGTTGTCATTACACATTTCTTAGTATCTCCTATGTAGACAAGCATGGTGTCTGCACATAGAGACAGTTTTATTTCTTCTTTTCCATTTTGTATGTTGTTTTTTTATGACTCATTTGGGAAGATTTTCCACAGCATTTTCAATCTGCATGGTGAGACAGGACATCCTTGCCTTCTTTCCGACACTGAAGAAAAAACATTCAGGATTTTATTATTAAGTGTTGTGTTCACTGTAGATTTTGTAAATGCTCTGAGTTTAAGGAAGCTTCCCTCTTTTCTTAGAGCAATTAGACTTTTCATCATGATTGGATTTGAATTTTGCCAAATGCTTTTTTCTGTATCAATTGACACAACCACTCTTTCTTTTTTACCCTGTTAATATGATGAATCACACTGATTTTTTTTTAATATTGAGCCATTCTTGTATATCTGGAATATATCCTGCTGGTAGAGGGTAGAGGACTATATACATGCTGATGGGTTGGGTTTGGTAAAAGTTTATGGATGATTTATGCATCTATATTCTAGAGTGATATTGTTTTCCAGGGTTGTCTATGTGTGGCCATTTGCACAAGTGTTTGCATGTATGTGTGTGTTCTGTTTTTCTTGGTAGCAGGGTAATTATGACCTCACACAATGAGGTGGTAAGGGCTCCCTTCTCTATTTTCTGGGATAGATTGTGCAACATAATCTTAATTCTTTTATTGAATGGTGGTAAAAATCTCATTAGATCTGAATGGAGATCTGAATTAACCCCTTGAAAGAAGGGGTTAATTATAAACTCCATTTATTAAATAGTTATAGGACTATTCAAATTCTCCCTTAACGTTGATTGAGTTTAGGTGATTTGTTGGTTTCTTGTAAATTGGTCCTTTTCTTCTAAGCCGTCAAGTATATGAGTTTGAATCTGTTTATGGTATCTCCTTATTGTCCCTTTAATAGCTACAGGATCTGTTGTGATATCTTCTATTTTACTTTAATATTGGTGTTTTGTGTTTTTTTTAACTTTATTCATTTTGCTAAAGTTATCAACTTTGTTGAAATTTAGAACAAACTTTGTCTTATTGATATTCTCTGTTGTTGAGAGAAGATAAAGTGAAATCATATCCACGTGGAATTAAAACAAGAGAAGGCAGAAAAAGAGGGGGAAAGTAAAGAGAAAATACAGCAAACAGGAAATAGTTATAAGACAAAAGATCTTAAACTAGCTATATCAATAATCACCTAAAATGTAAGTGATCTAAATAAACCAACTAAAACTCAGGAATTGTCAGAGTGGATAAAAAAAGCTAACTATATGTTGACTATGAGAATTCCATCTTTAATATGGCAATTCAGGTTAATAATAAACAGACAGAGTAACATATGCCCTGTTAACACTAATGAGAAGGGAGATGCAATAGCTACATTAATTTCAGAACAAGAAAGATTGTTGAGATTAAAGAGGGACATTACGTAATTGCAGAGAGGTCGATTTTCTAGGAAAACACAGCAATCCTAAGTGTGTATGATTTAACAAAAGAGCATCAAAGTATGGGAACAAACACTGATAGAAATGAAAGGCAAAACAGACAAATCCACTGTAATAGTTGGTGATTTGAACACCCCTCTATCAATAACTTACAGATAAATGAGCAGAAATAATAAGCATTTAACAATAAGAATGTAGATGAAAAACAGCATGAGTCAACTTCATCTACTTGACATTCATAGAATAGTTTATCCATCAACAACAAAATACACATTCTTGTCAAGCTGATATTGAAATTTCACCAAAACAGACCATATTCTGGGTCATAAAAACATCAAAGCAAACTGAAAATAACAGAAATCCTACAAATGATGTTCTCAGATGATATTGAAAATAAATTAGAAATTATCAGCAGACAGACAGCCTGAAAATTCCCAAATGCTTGGAAATTAAATAGCATACTGCCAAATCACACTAAATAGCAAATAAAAATTTAGAAAGTCAAGAGAAATGTTAAGTTTTTTTCAATAAAGTGAAATGAAAATGCAACTTATCAAAATGAGAGAGAGGTGAAGCATTATTTAGAGAAAAAGTATATACCATTGAATGCATATATTAGAAAGCCAGGTGTGGTGGCTTATGCCTATAATCCCAGCACTTTCGGAGGCTGAGAGCAGCTTGGGTAATAATGCAAGATCTCATCACTATTTAAAATAAGCAAACAAGCATATTTTAGAAAAGAAGAAAGTGCTGACATCAATTACCTAAGCTTCCACTTTAGAAACTAGAGCAAAATGAGCAAATTAAATTTAACAATTCAGAAGGAAGGAAATAATAAAAATTAGAGGAAAATCAATGAAATTGGAAATAAGAAAACAATAGAAAAACAAAAGAAGACATGCAAGAAGCCAACAGATACACAAAAAAATGCTCAGCCTCACTAATCATCAAAGAAATGCAAATTAAAACCACACTGAGATACCACCTAACTCTAGTCTGGATGGTCACCATCAATAACTCACAAACAACAGTTGCTGGAGAGGATGTGGGGGAAAGGGAACACTTCTACACTGTTGGTGGCAGTGTAAACTAGTACAGCCTCTGTGGAAAAGAGTTTGACGAAACCAAAAAGATCTAAAACGTGACCTTCCATACAACCCCGCAACCCCTCCACTGGGAGTATACCTGGAAGAACTCAAATCACTCTATGAAAATATACCTGCACACACGTTTGTTACAGAATCATTCACAACAGCAAAAACAGGAACCAACAGCGTTGCCTATTGAAAGAGGACTGGATTTTTAAAATGTGGTACATATACATGATGGAATAGTGCGATGAAATATTACACAGCCATAAAAAAGGACAAAATTAAGAACTCTGCAGCAACTTGGAATGACTTAGAGTCTGTAATACTGAGTGATCTACCACAGAAACAAAGAATTGAGCACCACATGTTCTCACTCATAAGTGGAGCTTGAACAAATTTCCTAATACTATAAAAGGGATGGGCAGTAATGGGAAACTGCCAGGCGAGAGAGGGAGGCACACCTCATTAACAAGGATGCTTGCATAATGATCACTTGTATACCGAACCCTGAATTGTGCCCCACATTTTAAAAGTAAAAAAGTAATAAGTACAACAACATATACTGATGATGGAGAACCTCCAATAACTTGAAAACTAAGAAAATCAACATAACCAAAAGCGAGGTCTTTTAAAACGTCAATGAAATTGAAAAACCTCTTGCCAAGCTAATCAAGAGAAAAAGGTATACGGCACAAGATACTAATATTAGGAATGAACGTGCTTCACCGTAGCAGATCCCACGGACACTAAAAGGACAGGGGAAACACTATGAACAACATTATACCTACAAATTGGTAAATAAAATGAACCAATTTCTAGGAAGAGCAATGCTACTGATACCTGCTCTTCTTTATTTTGGCGGGTTTTAGTAGTATTATGACTTGAACAACTCTGCATATCTTTAAAATATGGAATTAATCATTTAAAACTTTGAAAATACTTCAGACCCAGAAAATTTCATTGAAGAATTCTATCAAATATTAAAAGAAGAACTAATATCAATTCTCTACAATCTTCCTCAGATAATATGAGTAGGAACACTTTCCAACTCATTTTTGGCCCTGAATTACTCTAATAGCAAAACCATCTAAATACACTATTTTAAAAACCACAGCAGTTAATAAAATATTAACAAATAGCATCTAGCAATATATAAATTATGTGTGTGTGTGTGTGTGTGTGTGTGTGTGTGTGTGTGTGTGTGTATTAACATATCACAGTCAAATGTGGCTTATTTTCAGAATGCAAGTCTGGTTCAACATTCATAAATCAAGCAATGTAATACATTATATTAATAGACTCAATATTACAAACATATTGTCATATAATAGATGGATTAAAAACATTCAATATAATTTAATACACATTCATAATTTTAAAAAACCATTCAGAAAGCTAGGAATAGAAAGCATGTTCTTCAAAATAACAACAGAAATACATACAAACATAAAGCTAGCATTCTATTTAAAGATGAGAGACTGAAGACTTTTCTCTTGAGATAGAAAAAAAGGGCAAGAATATCCTTTGCCACCTCATTAATTCAACATTATCCTGGCAGTCCTATCTAGCGCAATAAGCCAAGAAAAAGAAAAAAAAAAGGTTGGAAAGAAACAAAACTGCATTGATTCTCTGATGCCATTGCTGTTCCTGTAGAAAACTGGGGGGAATCTATAAAACTTTCAGAAATAATAAGCAAGTTACACAAGATTGCAGAATACAAGGTCAATATGTAAACTGCAATTACTTTTTCATATACCAGTATTGAACAACTATAATTTGAAATTAAAGAAGCATTGTTTTTTACAATAGCAACAAAAATAGAGTACTCAAGTATATATCTAACAAAATAGGCATAGAATCTATACACAACAAGCTACATAATACTGATAAACTTAGGCACACACCTAAAACCTCATGCAAAACTGAACTAAAAATGAATTACAGATATGAAAGTAAAATGCAAAGGTGTAAAACTTTCTTACTAAAACATAGGAAAAACTCTATGTGGTCTTGGTAATGAGTTTTTAAATAAAACACCAAAAGCGTTATCCACAAAATAATAAATGTGCTATATTAGGTCAATAAACATGCCAAATTAAGTAAAATAAACCAGGTAGAGAAAGAAAAATATCTCATGAGCTCACTCTTAGGTGGAATTTAAAGAAGTCGATCCTTTAGAAGTAGAAAGTGGCCTACTGAAATGCAAACAAAGAGGGACAGATTTGTTTCTTTAATAAAAGCACTGTTTTGCAGCAGAAGACTGTGACTACTTGTTATATTAACGAAAATGCAAGAGGGGTGAACATGCAGTGCTGGCCCCAGATTGAAGGAAGACACAGCACAGCGAAGGGCCAAACGGGGCATCCTAGACCTGGAACGTGCAAATGTTTGAGAGGAGGAAGCATTCGCTCTCTGCTTTCTCTGAACTTCCAGTGTCCTCTGGGCCCACCAGGGGAGTGCTCACCTTGGGCGTGTCTGGTCGCCTAAAACAGCTGACACTCTGGCGGTGACACGTGGGGCCGACTTTCCTCCTTCCTCACCCTGTCCTGATTCAACCCCCATTTCCATGTCCCAGTTTTCTCAATGCATTCCTGAATGGGACACAGACAGTGATAGAATCTGACTGTGCTACGAATACATAATACATCTGTACTGAAGGGGGCATGGGAGGTGGTTCTGACCTAAGTAACCCTGGAGAAGAACAGAGGCCGTTGGACTAAAGAGAGAAGACACGGTGTGTAAGCACTCTAGTTGGTAAAGCGGATGCCCACGAGGTTCAGATGAGCAACTCTGAAACCACTGCCCCCTGCTCTGAATTGAAGGACAAGAGGAGCGGGTGGTGAGGGCCAGTTTTCTCGTGGCTGGCGTGGGAGAGTGGACAGTCAAGGAAGGCTAGAATGACCCATGTCACACTTGACTGATGCTGGGGACATCGGAGTGAACTAATGTTTGGCTTGATGGAAATGCCAGCCGGTGCGTATGGAAATACTTGTAGATGTTTGTAAATACATGGGATTCTGTACAAACACAAATTCCCTTGCTACATCAGCCGAGAGCGCCTGGAAGCAACCACACTTCATCAGTGATGAGCACAGCCAGTGCCCAGGTCTGGGTCTACATACTATTCTCCAGTCAAAGAAACTGGGGTCGGGCTCAGTGGCTCAGCCTGTCATCCTGCACCTTTGGGAGGCTGAGGTGAGTGGACTGCCTGAGCCCGCAGGTTCAAGACCCGCCTGGGCAACTTGGCAAGACCTCATCTCTACAATAAATCAAGAAATCAGCTGGGCATGGTAGCGCACGCCTGTAATTCCGGCTACTCGGAAGGCTGAGGCGGAAGGATCACTGGAGCCCAGCGGGTCGAGGCTGCGGTGGCCGGGAGCAGCCACGGCACTCCAGTCTGGGCGACAGAGTGAGACTCCAACTCAAAAAAAAGAAAAGAAAAGAAACGGGGGACCTTAGGGGATAGGGGTTATCCCAGGGCTAATGCCACATGGAAATACACAATATGGGTCTTGAGAATTCCGTATCCCCCAAAGTGCTCAAACCATGTAAACTTACCCTGACGGAGCAGAGCAAAGGAACACAGGAGCCAACTAAAAGAGCTCCCGATGGTCAAAACCGAAAAGAATTTGAGCAACACAGTAAGTGACATAGTATAAAATTATAGCTTAAAGTATAAAATAAACATCCACGAGTCCATACTCATATAAATAAACTGTCAAATAAATATGAGGAGAGTTCAGTCTGCTGTGCAGGGAAATTTTTAAGATGTGATTTGACGTCCTCAAGCACACCCAACCCCTGATGGTGGGCTGCACACAGCGACTTCCTGTCAAAAAAGTATGGACAGTGGAGAAACAAGAGTGAAAGGACCAAGATGGAGTTGGCGGCCCCAGCGAGCAGCCATTTTAACATTGCCTGGATTTCTCAGGTTTTCCAGCAGTTCGCTTTAACTTACCCTCTACTTACTAATCAAGGACAGAACCAGTTCCCAGAGGCAGCTATTGATAATTGTCTTACAACCCGCTCCCTAGCTTGTTTTGTCAACTAGTTAGCCTGATCAGCCCTTCGTGACCGTCGTGACGCAGACTCCACCAACATGGCGGCAGTCATGTGACTAACCCACCCACTTGTTTTCCGTCCATCGCCTGACGTCAGTACCTGTGCTCACCTGCCCTCCGTGATGACATGGAGAAGCCCACCACCCAATCACCTTCACAACCTGCCCCCATCCGAGGGAAGGTTTAAAAGGCATTCAACTTCAAGCAGCATTCACCATTGCTTTTTTGAACTCTAGTGTGTCCACGTGGCTCTTTGAGTTATGGTCACCATGTTTTCTAGCTTTGGCCCCCTCCCCTACCTTGGGGAGGTGAATCTCTCTCTCTCTCTCTCTCTCATTTGCTTTCTAAATAAACTATATTTTCCAGTCTAACTTCTGTGCAATTCTTTGCGTCTTTTGCATGACACCAGATTGCACACACCCCATCCCAGAGGGTCTGATCTAACATTCTGGAGGTTCTTCCAAGATTCTGGTACTTAACATGGAGTAACTTAATAGTGGATCAACACAACAAATACTCCCTCGGCCAGGTGCTCAGAGTCATCTTCAATAGTGACAGATTGTAAAGACAGCAAGACAGACCCTTGATGTGGTGTGCCCCTGGGGTCGTCTTCTCTCTAAAAAGTAGATCAATCAGTCAGTAAATCCATTCTAATTGTGAGAAAACAGCAGACAAACCCCACTAAAGGGCATTCTACAAACTACCTTATTAATACTCCTCATTAGTACGGTTACAGAACGTCTTAACAATTCAATTAATATGTCAGGCCGGGCTCAGTGGCTCAGCCTGTAATCCTGCATTTTGGGAGGCTGAGGTGAGTGGATTGCCTGAGCCCGCGGGTAATCTCTACCATAAATCAAAAAAACTAGCCGGGCGTGGTAGCGCGTGCCTGTCGTTCCGGCTACTGGGAAGGCCGAGGTGGAAGGATCGCCGGAGTCCGGCAGGTCGAGGCTGCGGTGACCGGGTGCGGCCACTGCACTCCAGTCTGGGCGACGGAGTGAGACTCCGACTCAAAAAAAAAAAAATACGTCAGATGCAGCAGATGTAGATAAAGCTCAAGAAGTCAGAAAAGCAAACGCAAATGAAACCCAAAGAAAGCAGCAGAAGGACAGCAACAATTCTAGCAAAAGCATAGCAAAATTGCAGCAAAAATTAAAGCAAAAATTTAAAAAGTAGAGACTCTATTTTTTAAAAAGCTAGTGTAATACAGTAGGTGCCCTACATGCAAACGAGTTCTGTTTGCAGTCCAGTTTGGTCCTAAGTCAAACAAAATCAGCCTAGGCAGCCCAGAAAAGGCAACGAATGGGGACGCAAGGAACATGGCCCATGGACAACAGAGCGGTGCCTGTGGGCGAGGGTCTTGGGTGTCGGGCACCAGCCAGACGCCCGGGGGCAGGGGTGGAAGGCAGACACCGAGAGCCGGGCCAGAAGCCCAGGCTGGCGCCCCCCCCCCTGACTCTTCCCTCACCTGGGGCTGCAAGTCAGGTGATTCCAGCACGTGACGGGGCTCCACCCACCCTGTTGCTCCTGAGAGGCGGCTCACGCGTCCAATGAGGCACCGTCCTTGGCTCGTGCCTAGGAGGGCCGGGCACTGGGGAGCTGGCCGCAGGATGGTGGCTGGCTGGCCTGGTCTTTCAGGCCGAAATGGCCCATGGCACCTCCCTGCCTGCCCCCTACCCCCATGCCAATAAGAGTTGAAAGGCAAACATCAAAACTGGACTGGATAAAAAAAAAATGTGGTACATATATACAATGGAGTATGACGCAGCCCTAAAGAAGGACAAACATATGGACTTCACAGCAACCTGGACGGATTTAGAGTGGATCATACTCGGTGATCTAGCACAGGAAAAAAGAGTAGACTACCATATGTTCTCACTCATAAGTGGACCTGGAACAGTTATCATAATACTGTGAGAAAGGAATTGGCAGTAGCAGGAAACTGCCAGGGGAGGTGGGGTGGGATTGGCAGTTGAGGGAAACTGCCAGGGGAGGGAGGGGCACACCGCATCAACAAGGGGACCTGCATAATCAACATTTGTATACTTAACCCTGAATTGTACCCCGCATCTTTAAAATAAAATAGAGAGTTGAGAGGCAGGGAACTGAGAGGAAGAAGTTTATTTCTGAATTCAGAATTCAGGGAGCCAAGCCAGCATAGATACCAAGGCCAGCTCAGTCCCTCAGATTACAGTCTGTATTTATAAGCACAAGCGTTGAGGTTTGCTATTGACTAACATCGCACTACGACATAACTTACAAAGCATTCTATAAGGTTCCAATTACAACTGCTTTCATCAGTAGCACTCGTTGCTTGCATACTCTCAGTACCCATTACCAGGAACCTGCAATTTTCATTTATCAGTGACTCTAAGCAAAAGGATTTGTGGCGCTCACTATAAAGCAGAACATTATTCACTGAGACACATCATTAGCCCATGGGTAGGTACAGCCAAAAAGCAAAAGATGTACCAGTCAGTGGTTACAAGATTAACATAATTATACTTCCAACTTTGCTGATTATAAAATGAATAGCAATCTATTTCTTAACTACACAAAACAATCATGGAGTCAGCAGCTCATTCTGTTCCCAGAAGGGTCAGCACGATCCTGTAATTCCAGGAATCCTGGTGTGTGCGGGGTAGTAATTCTAAGCAATTACAGTCACGGGGTCTCTTGGAGAGGGTCTCTTCATCAAGAGTAAGGGGGGCAGTCAGGCACCACTTCCCTGCAGTCCAGGGTGGAGGAGACGAGCCTTCTCAGCAGTCAGGGCATGGCAGTTGGTTTCCAAAGGACTCAGCTAAGATGAGGAGGGAGAGGAGGATGAGGAGGCAGCAGCCGCGGGCATAGGGCAGGCACCGCACTGACCCAGTGGACTCTACTGTCCCAGCGACATCACCCTTGCTTTTCTTTGTTTTGAGTTGGAGTCTCACTCCATCGCCCAGGCTGGAGTGCAGTAGCACACTGGCAGCCACCCCAGCGTCGACTTGCTGAGTTTGGGTGATCCTTCTGCCTCAACCTTCCAAGCAGTCAGAACTATTGGCACGCTCCACCAAATCTGGCGATTTTTTTACTTATTGTAGAGGCGAGGTCTTGCCCAGTTGCCTGGGCTGGTCTCAAGCCTACGGGCTCAGGCAATCCACTCACCTCAGCCTGGGATGACAGGCTGCGCCACTGAGCCTGACCACCACTGCTTTTACACTTGCTCCCAGACATCCTGGGCTTGAAATAAAGACACTGTGCCACTGTACTCTGTACAAGACTGAAGTCAACAAAAGCACAGTCACTTGTAGAGGAGGCACACACGTGGCAACATAAGCCAGACACGTGGAGTAACTTACACGAACACACATCTGCCTCTTTTATACTTCCCAGGTTGAAGGTTCATATGTTGAGGTCTTACTGTATTCTATTCATTCTTGTATTCAAGAGCTATTTAGTGGTGGGTGATTCTACGCCAATTTTCTAGCGCTGATGACACAGAAGAGAAGAAAGGAGACAGACGCTCCTGACCTCAAGAAGCTGGAGAACTGGGTAGGAAGAGAAGCCATCGCCGCCCCTAAGTCGATAGCCGCCGATGATCAGTATGACAGAGAAGATAATAAACAGGGGGAAACAGAGAGGCAAAGCCATTTTAAATCAAGTCTTCCTGCAAGTCCTTGCTAAAATCTCACACCCACATGCAAACGGGCAGGCAGCTCCAGGGGGCCAAAACCCGGGAGGGAGCGTGCTTGCAGTATTTAAGGAGCAGCACAGAAGCCCGAGAAGCAGACCGTCTGCAGACCCACGGGCACCAGCGTGACTGGCATGGAGTGGAGCACATCCGGCTTTCCTTGGGAGGGGCAGGCCGTGTCAGAGGCGACAGGTGTGCAGCATGCTCCCTGAAGCTCCCGTCCAGGAAGCACTAGAGATGGTGCTCACAAGTCACCCTCCCCTTTCCAGCCCCGCCCTCCGAGTCCCGTTGCCGTCGCCTGCTCAACCCGATGCCCTCTAGAGACCCAGGAGGACAGCGTTCTCGTCCACAATGCTGTGGCGTTCTCAGAGGGAGATGGAAGCACAGCGGCTCAGGAGCCACCCACCATCCATGACTGCCTTGAGAAAGCAGGGCGTGGAAATGGTGGCTGAATCAGAACAGGGTGAGGAAGGAGGAAAGTCGGCCCCACGTGTCACCACCAGAGCGTCAGCTGTTTTAGGCGACCAGACACGCCCAAGGTGAGCGCTCCCCTGGTGGGCCCAGAGGACCCTGGAAGTTCAGAGAAAGCAGAGAGCCAGTGCTTCCTCCTCCCAAACGTCTGCACGTTCCAGGCCTAGGATGCCCCGTTTGGCCCTCGCTGTGCCGTGTCTTCCTTCGATCTGGGGCCAGCACTGCATGTTCACCCCTCTTGCATTTTCGTTAATATAACAAGCAGCCACAGCCTTCTGCTGCAAAACACTGCTTTTATTAAAGAAACAAATCTGTCCCTCTTTGTTTGCATCTCAGACACTGATAAAATAGAATAATGATATCAATTAGTGTCTTAAGGGAGATGGCTTCATAATTTCTTTCGGTTTTATATGGTTCAAGAATAAAGGAGATTGAAAACATTGCAGGACAATATAAAATGACAACTTAATTGGTGGTAAAATAAAACCCAGTACTAGATATCAAAAGGCTTTCCTGTTGATGCTAAGTGGCCTTTTTTTCCCAGAGAGAATGGAGAGGTACAATTTGATGCCTAAGGGGGAAAAAAAGCATGCCCCTTCTTTGCACAGAGCAGAACAGCAGCCTTTGTATGTATGTGTGAAGCAAAATTCGGAAAGGAGTCCCATAGGTTGAAGTGAGGACATGTGGGAAGACCCTGATAAAGCTGGAGCTGTTGGGCCCCTAGATTCTGAGGAAGCTTCCTTGCCCTTGGACTACGCCTCCCCGCCCCGTGAAAGGGCCTCTCCACCCAGAGGAGTGGCCAAGTCTCCAGCCCAGTGTCCTCCCCTGAGGCAGTTGCCAAGCAAAACAACCTCTTCAGGACCAACCCCACACCACCCCTCTTTGTTTTGAGACCCACAACTAGACTAATGCCTAACAGGCCCCGAAAGGTGAGACAGGATGCGTGACCCATGAGGAGGTATACCACGCTTCAAAACAAAGAATTTATTTCTCTAATTATCTATCTAGGCAGAAATTCGGGAAGCTGTGTGGGAACGGGTATTGAGGAAGTGGGATAATGGTGGAAGGAATGCAAGGTCGGATCGAAACAAATGTATGGATGGGAGCTCCCTAAACACAGATTCTGCATTTAATTTTGCAACGCGGAGAGTCAGGAAGGATCCTAACAGCTTAGTGGACTGGCTGAAACATGGACCAGAAGGCAGAGCTCACAGTGAGCCAAATAGAAAGGCCAGACCTGCCTTGGTACTCTGTAGTGGAGGCAATTCAAAGGCTTAGGGAGACTGGTATTGGAGAGTGGATTTGTCACTCAAGAACCCCACACCCGCACTGGGGGGGTCTAAAAAGCACACTCTCACCACTACTATGAGAAATACATTTGTGAGGGGAGTCCTGGTATCCCTGAACAGCTGCGTAATCATTCTCTATAGGTTAGAACTTGCAGCAGAAACTGTAGTCACTCGATTGAAAAAATTAAATGCAAAGGGCACAATAGTGTAGTGGCCGAAAGTTCAACCGAGAGACCACCAAGAGCCAATTCCGATGAAAGTTCAAGAGGGTCTTTATTTACAAGCTCGAGCCTGGGCCTCTGTCGACAGCCGGCACAGCGGAGTACATTCAGAGGCCCTGATTTCCTTAAGCAGATGCCTTTTATGCTTTTACACAAAGGGAGGAGGAGTTTGGGGGGACTTTCCAGTTGTGTTACCATTTAATCGGGTAGTTCCTCTGGTGGTCAGCTTAATCATGGAGATTGGCTAGCCTGACTCGGGCTGACCTTGGGCCACTAGCTAGGGAAGTTGCAGAGACATCTGGAAACTTAGGTGATTACCCCCTGGCACCTGATTGGTTGTTGCTAAGGGGAAAGTGAGACAAGGGAAGAATAACTGGAGCTTTGCAGTTTTTCCATAACTGGAGCTTTAAACAGTTACAGGTTAGGTTTTAAGACAGAAAACTAAAAACCAAAAATGGCTGTGCTATTGTCCACAAGCCGATTACATATTTATTGGGTTATAGCATGCTCTTAACCTAAGTCTCTGGTGTACTCTATTACGGTCCTCTCAATAGAATCCCAGAGTAGGAGGGGCCAAGTGAGGAACCCATCTCCAAAAGGTGAGGTGAGTGTGGCTACCTTGGACAGCAGAATCAGTGCAGCAGTCAGAGTAGTCTGATTCACACAGACCTATGGTGTTGGCTAGTGGATCATGGTGTTCCTAGAAGAGAAACAGATAGGAAGCCTATTAAACCCTCACTTGATCTGTGTAAGCAGAAAAGTTCTAGATCAAGTGAACCAAAGTCTTACTCAAATCATAAAAGCAGAGAGTCTCAGCCCTTCAATGTCCAGAATTTAGCAAGTGTATAGGCCCAGAACCCTTTGAATGCAGGGAAGGCTCGGACCCCTCAAGGAAAGATCTGGAACACTTCCAAAAGGTAATACTCTGACTCCTCCCAGCTCTTCTCAAAGGGACCTAAAGCTTTTATCAGGAGAACTGCGCCTTGGGAAAAAGGAAGTCATCAGAACTTTCAGGGACTGCTGGGCACTGGGGCTGAACTGACATTGATTCCAGTAGACCCAAAACACCAATGTGGCCCCCCAGTCAGAGCAGAAGCATGTGGAAGTCAGGTGACCAATGGCACTTTAGCTCAGGTCCATTTCACAGTGGGTCCAGTGGGTCCTCAAACCCATCTTGTGGCTATTTCCCCAGTTCTGGAATGCATAATTGGAATAGACACACTCAGTAGATGGAAGAATCCCCACGTTGGTTCCCTGACCTGTTGAGTGAGGGATATTATGATGAGAAATTCCAAATGGAAGCCACTAGAACTGTCTCTATGTAGGAAAATAACCAACCTAAAGCAACACAACATTACTCTATAAGCTCAAAGAAATGAATGCCACCATCAGAACTTGAAAGATGCAGGATGGTGATTTCTATCACATCTCAATTCAGCTCATCCTTTTGGCCTGTGCAGAAGACAGATGGATCTTAAAAAATTCACAGCGGATTGTTGCAAGCTTAACCAAGTAGAGATTTCCATTGCAGTTTCTGTACCAGCTGTGGTTTCATTGCTTAAGAAAACGAACACGTCTCCTGGTACTTGGTATGCAGCTGTTGATCTGGTAAATACTTTCTTTTTCTTCCTATCTGATAATAAAGATCAGCAGAATCAGTTTGCTTTCAGCAGGTAAGACCAGCAGTACATCCTCACTGTCCTGCCTCAGGGATATATCAACTCTCCAGCCCTGCGTCATGATTTAGTTTGCAGGGATCTCAATTGCCTTTGCCTTCCAAAAGATACCACACTGGTCCATTTCACCGATTACATTAGACTGGAACTAATGAGCAAGAGGTAGCAACTACTCTATACTTGTTGGTAAGGCATTTGCATGTCAGAGATTTGATACACTCAACAAAAATTTCAGGACCTTCTACCTCAGTGAAATTTCTAGGGGTCCAGTGGTGTGATGCACATTGAGATATCACTTCTAATGTGATGGATAGGATGTTGCATCTGGCCCCTCCTACAACAAAAAAGAGGCACAATCACTAGTAGGCCTCTTTGGATTTGAGAGCTAACATTGTCCACATTTGAACTTCTAAAAAGTGGAAAAATATATTAAAAGCATGTTTTATATTTACCTTTGTTGTTATTTTTTCTGGTGCATTTAAATTCATCATGTAAATTCAAGTTATTGTCTGTGTTTCTTTACCAATTCTTATACAGTAGTTAAAAATTATCGGTTTTTCTTTATATGGAGTGACTTAATTTCTCCTTCTAATTTGAAGTGTAGTTTTGCGGGACATAGAGGGGTTTTTTGGACAATTTGTTTGTTTTCCTTTCAGTGCTTTGAAAATGTCCTCTCATTGTCACCTGGCTTCCCTGGTTTCTATTGAGAAATCAGCTGTTAATCTTTTGACTATTCCTTGTATATGACTAAATTGTTTCCCTTTTTCTGCTTTTAAGATTTTCACTTGGTACTTGACTTTTGACAATGCATTTGCTTGCTAGAGCTGTCATAACAAAATGCCACCAGGTGGCCTGAGGGATAGAAATTTTGTTTATCACAGTTCTGGTGGCTAGAAGCTCAAGATCAAGGTTTTGGAAAGTTTGGCTTCTTTTGAGGTCTCTGTCCTTGGCTTGTAGACAGCTGCCATTTTGCTGTGTTTTCACATGGCCTTCCTCTGAGTCTACATGGCCTTCTTGTTTCTCATGTGCTCTGTGCTTCTCTTCTTGTAAGGACACTATCCAAATGGACTTATTTTAACTAAATTACCCCTGTGGAACCCTATCTTTAAGTACAGTGACATTGCGAGGTCCTGAGAGTCAGAGACACAATTTAGTGCATAAGACAGTTTCACTATGACATTTTTTGTTGTGGGTCTTATTAAATTTATCCTACCTGGAGTCAATTTAGCTTCTTGGACGTGTAGATCAATGTTTCTCATGAAATTAGGGCATTTTTCACCCATCATTTTTTAAAAAAGATTTTTGCTACTACTACTTGATGTAATCTGTTGGGTTTTTTGCTTTAGTGACTCTGGTGTGTGTAAGATATTGAATCATTGTTTTAATTTGTAATTCTCTGAAGACTAGTAAAATTTTATTATCTTTCTATCTAGTTAGATGTCTTCTTTTATGATGGGCTTCCTAGAATTTTGACTTTTTATGGGTTTGTTTACCGTTCACTTACTGATTTGTAGAAATTCTTTGTATATCCTTGATATGTGCCATTTCTGAATACAAATGGACCTAAATGTGACTGCAAAGAGAAAATGTTTTAAATATATAATATCCTTCAGCTTTTTATATTTTTCTTCTTCATATTTTTTACTTTTTGATATTTTTAATGGATATTTATTGTATATAATTCTATCACTTTTATCACCATTATTTAAGCTTTAGTTTTAAAACTAAATATAGATTAAATATACCCAGTATTTAATGCCAGACTTCATGCCAAAGCTTCTCCTGATTCCTTGACTGTATTTCATTCTCTTGATGCTTTAGAAAGAGCTAGAAACCAGGCTCGGTGGCTCAGCCTGTAATCCCGCGCCTTTGGGAGGCTGAGGTGAGTGGATTGCCTGAGCCCGCGGGTTCAAGACCCGCCTGGGCAGCGAGACCTCATCTCTACAATAAATCAAAAAATCAGCCGGGCGTGGTAGCGCATGCCTGTAATTCCGGACACTTGGAAGGCTGAGGCGGAAGGATCGCCAGAACCCAGCAGGTTGAGACTGCGGTGGCCAGGAGTGGCCACTGCACTCCAGTCTGGGTGACAGAGTGAGACTCCAACTCAAAAAAAAAAAAAAAAAAAGAAAAAAAGAAAGAGCTAGAGAAAAGAAATTGCATGCAAATTTATATCTATGTCTATATACCTTTTTATAATTGTAGGTTAGCTTAGATAAATGTGCATTCTCAGGTCACGTTTGTATTTCTCGAGTATCTTTGATATGTTGCCCTATTGTCTTTTATATGACTTGATTTCAAGGAGTCTGAAACTTACTTTTTTTTTTTCCTAGTGAATTGAACTTTTTGTTTTGATGCAAAATATATTTTCTTTATATTTAAGACCTTTTAGTTTGCTGAAATATACTTTGGTGTTGTTTGTTCTGGCTTGATTTTCACTGCTGCATACCATAGCTTTTCAATATATACCTAAAATTTTATATAAGAAGTATTTCTTGAATTACAGTTTTTGGGTTTTGTTTTTTCCTTTGATTCTTTTATCCTTTTGTAATATAAGATTTTTTTACTTTCTTTGTCTTTTGCATCTGTTATTATCTCTTATTTTAACATTATTTTTATTTTCCATCTTTTATTTATTTTTTTCTTCACTGTACTTTCCCTTGTTATTTATCCATTTATTCCTTATAACTTACTCTTCATTTATGAAATGATTTTTAGAAACATTGTCCTTTTTTTAAAACCTTCACTTGTTTAGTAGTTTAACTTTTAAGCTCTTCTATTTTTTTACCTTTCTAGTAGACTATGGTTTATCTACTATTGGCCATCATTTTATTGTATGCCTTTATTATCTTTAACAATATAATTAAGTTAATTTGTATACTTTTCATCATTTATCTTCTAATATCAATGTATGCAGTTTATCCACCTAATGGTTATTGACATGCTTATTGAAAATGAAGCGGTTTCCTATATCTTCAGGTAGATATACATTCATAGATTGCAAGTGGTGAGGGTAGTTTTTCTTGCTTCACATTCAAGAGTTATCTCTGCTATTATTATCAAAGTTATCTTTCTGTGAGCCACCTTCACCTCCACAGCTGAGATCTTATCCCTATGAGCTTTATAACCATTTTTTAGAACTTTCTCTTTTATATACCCTATAATTCATATCTCACTAAATTTGGATTCTATTTCTATTTTTCCTCCCAGGGAGTTTTCACTTTTAAAAGGTATTTTTGAAAGGTTTCTGTGAGTTAGAATGACTTTTTTTTAATATTAGTATATTTTTTAACTCACTCAAATTAAACTCATGCTGGTTGTTCTAAGAACTGTAAGCAGTCAGAACAGACCTCTCTTCTTCCTATAGGGACAATTGATAGTGATTTCTGGGTCATTTTGTAGCATCATAAGACCCCATCCTATTATCTCTGCCATCTCTACATAGTTGCTTATTCTGCATGAAACTTGCATGAGTTCTGCTCTTGTAGATGGTTTGGCACTACTCATGCATATTCAGTCTCTGTAGGCTTGCTTATTATGAACTTTTTATGTAAATGCAAATTTACAGTATGTTGCCATTGTGTCTGGATCTTTGCAGTTAGCATAATGTTTTCAAAGTTAATCCATACCATAGAAAGTATCAGTACTTTATTTTTTGATCGTTGAAAAATATTTCACTGTATAGATATATCACACTTTTATATCATTTATCAGTTGATGGACATTTGGGCTATTTTGATTTTTGGTTATAATGAATAGTGACACCATGTATGAGTTTTTGTGTGAATATAATGGTTTTAGTGCTCTTGGGTATGTCTTCTTTAAAAAGTGCAATTGTTGGGTCATAAAGTATCTCTATGTTTAGTTTACCACTCTACATTCTCACAGACATTCTACAAGGGGGATCCAATTTTTTCACATTCTTGTCAACATTGGCCATTCTGTTTTGCTAAATATGGCTATCTTAGAGTAAAGTATAATCTCATTATGGTTTTTATTTGCATTTCCCTAGTGACTAACAATGTTGAGGATCTTTTCATATGTTCACTATCCATTTGTAGAATTCAGTACTAATCAATTTATAAAAATCTAATTCAGATTAACTTCATCCTAATTTTTTTTATTTTTTTTTTTTTGAGTTGGAGTCTCACTCCGTCACCCAGACTGGAGTGCAGTGGCTGCTCCTGGCCACCGCAGCCTCACCCTGCTGGGCTCCGGTGATCCTTCCACCTCAGCCTTCCAAGTAGCCAGAACTACAGCTGCACGCCACCATGCCCGGCTAATTTTGATTTATTGTAGAGATGAGGTCTCGCCAAGTTGCCCAGGCGGGTCTTGAACCTGCAGTCTCAGGCAAATTGTCTAGACGGGTGTCCCCTTCCTCCCTTACCACACCATGTGCGTCCCTCCCAAAGCTGTGCGCTCGGTTGAAGAGGACGGCCATCCCCGCTAGAGGAGGACCATTCTTCAGTCAAGGGTATACGAGTAGCTGCACTCCCCTGCTAGAACCTCCAAACAAGCTCTCAACATCCTAATTTCAATAGCACACAATACTTTGTAACCACATAGTTCCTTCCCATCTTTTTGCTGCTATTCATCAACATGGTTCAATAATTATTACTTTATGTAGATCCCTTTTAAGTCATGTGATTTAAAAATGTAAAAAGTGCTGTCTTTTTAAAGCTGCCTTTTATATTTATTCGTGTAACTACCTTTACTAGGGCTCTTTCCTTCTTAATGTGAATTTAAGGTGCTATCTCGTGTCCTTTCGTTTGAGCCTGAAAGTCTCCCTTTAGTATTTCTCATCAAGAAGGTCTGCAGTTGCACTTCCAATTCCAGAATTTCCGTTGCATAATGTCTGCCACTTTATTGATAGTCTCTATTTAGTAAGACACAATTCTCCTACTTCCCTTTAGTTATTTGGGCATGGATTCAGTTGGCTTTTTGAACATATTTGAAATAGCTGATTTATAGCCTTTGTCTCATAAGAACGATTCTGAGCTTCCACAGAGACCATTTCCATTTCTTGCTCTTTTTTCTTGGCTCTGGAACATATTTTTTGTTATGGTTGACTACTAGACATTTTGGGTTCACGATTCTTGAAATAGAATCCTCCCTTTCCAGAGTTCGCTGTTGTTGTCAGAGGTTGTGGTTTGCTTTCTAAACTAGTTCTGTAAAGTCTGTATATTTTTTTTCCAACTGGGGCCACAAAATCTTTGCCTGGTTAGCTTAGTGGTCAGCTAATGATTGACCAGAGAATGGAGTCAATAAATTTATGTGTGTGTGTGTGTGTGTGTGTGTGTGTGTGTGTGTGTGTGTGTGTGTGTGTTTATCTCTCAGCAGAGCAATTTACAACTCCACCTTAGCCTTCACTTTCTGCTTGTGTGGAGTCTCTGAGATGGGGCATTCTCAGGTCTTCCCTGAGCCTGAGCTTGAGCCCTTGCCTTGACTGCGATCTCACAGAGTCTCAGAAAGATGTCAGGGTTTTTAAAATCCCTTGTGTTTGGCCAATCCCTCAGCTTTTCCATTTTAAGATCTTTAACTAGTCTATCACTTTCCCCAACTTTTATTCCTCACCTTTAGCAGCCACCAAGTTACTTACTTGTAATTTTCTTTGCCAAAAGTGTCCCCCAGGGAGATGGCTGTTCACCCCAGGTGAGCTCTGAGTTGCCTTGGTAAGTCAGGTCCTTGTGGAAACCATCAAACAAGTCCCGCAATGAGAATGCCTGAGGAGAGAGGTTTTGAAACAACCACAACACCATCCTTCTCTTTCCAGTGTTTGTGAAACTTCCACAAGAATGTGGATGCAATTTTTAAGGCTGTCACTGAAATGGAGAGAAAGAAAGGCAACTAGGGCAAATCAAATGCCACAAAGTTTGCTTGCTGTTCTTAATGGGGTTCACCTGTTTTTCTTGATGTATAAACACTCCCCAAGAAGCTGCAGGTAAGTCTGTGGAGTTCTGGATAAGTTAATTTTGACAATTTTTGCCATTTTAGAACTTCATTTTATATAGTGTGAATTTCTGTAGGTCCTCAGTCCACTGTTTTTACTGACATCATTATGCTTGTCTGGAAAATAGATTTTGAAATATCTTTTAAAAACCTGCTGTTATCTTGCGTTTGTACCAACTGGAAGTTTACCCCTTTATTTTTGAAAATATTTTTCCTCAGTCTTCTAAAATAACTTTTATATTGGTTAAATACTTGTATTACATTATTTAAACACTTTGAAGATGTCATTCCACTGTCTTTTGGACTCTTTAATTTTTCTTGAAGAGTCAACGGATAACCTAATTGCTGCCTTTTTGAAAATAATATGCACTCCCCACACCTTTTAAGATTTTCCTTTTTGTCGTGATTTTTAGTAACTTAATGTTCCTTTTGGTGATTCTGCTAAGGCATATGGCAATTTGAATTCTGAGCTTGCTAACTTTTGTTTGTTTTGAAAATATTTTTATCACAGTCGTCACATTTTGTGCCTTCTCCCATTCTTATTTGTCCCTCTTAGTGGCCTGTAATACACTTACACTTCCACATTGCCTCTCCTAGGATTTCACCCTCTCTTTTGTATTTTCCATGCGTCTTTAATATTCTTTCTTTATTCTTGTTTTCAATCTTTAGATTCAAGGCTTACAAGTGCATGTTTGCTATGTGAGATTTTGCATCCTGGTGGGGATTGGGCTTCTGGTGCCCCCCTTGCCCAGGTCGTGAATTGCACCGGAGAGGTACTTTTCCAGCCTTCACCTCTTCCTGACCCCCTTTGGGGAAAATGTCTACTAGCCTACACACCCCAGTGTCTATTAGTTCTACCTTAAGGCCCACTTGGACCCATTGTTTAGCGCCCACTTATGAATGAGAGCATGTAGTATCTGGTTTTCTGCTTCTGGGTTGGTTCACTTAGGGTGATGTTCTCCAGCTAAATCCACATTGCTGCAAAGGACATCATTCCATTTTTATGGCTGCGTAGTATTCCACGGTGAGTGTGTGTGTGTATGTGTGTGTGTGTGTGTGTGTGTGCATGCGTGTGTGTGTCATATTTTCTTTATCCACAATAGGAACTTTTGTTGGTTTCATGACTTCACTGTTGTGTATAGAGCTGTGATGAGCATAAGATGAAGGTGTCTTTTAATACAATGATTTCTTTTCCTTTGGGTAGCTATCCAGTGGTGGGACTGCTGGGTCAAAAAACAGTTCTAATTTTAGTTCTTTCAGAAATATTCATATTGTTTTCTGTAGAAGTTGAAACATATACAGAAATTAACTCAAGATGATTAAATAGGGAAGGAGGGGGGACACATCTCATCAACAAGGGCACCTGATCTCAAACCAGGTGAAGTGAGGACCAGTGTGAGGCCCAAACTTCACCTACACAATGACCATTTGTATACCTAACCCTGAATTGTTCCCCACATCTTTAAAATGAAAATTTAAAAGTAAATTAATTACATAAAACCTAGGAGAAACTCTTCTAGGAATTGGCCTAGACAAAGGATGCAGTGAAAACAAACACAGATTGCACCACCAGGGCCTGAGGCGAGCCGCCACCGCTGCCTCCGAGGCAGCCATTCCACATCACTCCACCTGTGCCCGAGGCCAGCTGCCGCCACAGCTGCTGCGGCCACCACCGCCGAAACAGCCATTCCACATCGGACCGTCAGTGCCTGAGGTGAGCTGCAGCCGCCACCGCCAAGGCAGCCATTGCACATCACACGGCCCGTGCCTGAGGCGATCCACAACTTCAGACCGTGAAGCCCTTGCAGCAAGATCTGCTGAGGTCTACGACTGCTGGACGTCCTGCCAGGCGGTGGGTCTCCTGTGTGCCTCCAGGCAACATCTCCCTCCCCTTAGGGACGGGCGAGCAGCTGAGATAAAGACCATCTGGAGCGAGGGATAGCACCACCTGCTGGCGATTCAAGGTAACGACACCGAAAGGGGAAAAATGGAAGCCTGACAGACACAGGCCAGATCTGAGTAGTGAACCGGGCAGTGGTGAACTGAGAGATGATCTGAACTGCTCTTCACAGCAGGCCGGGGGCAACTGATCCTAACTGAACAAACTTACCAGCTTGAAAAGACAGCTAGGAATCAGCTGAAAGGACATTCGACTTAAACGAAAAGTCTCAGAGTGTGCTTGATTGGTTCTGTTAGTCTACTGACTTGATTCTATTCCCTCTGTCTTGTTCCCCCCCCCTTTTTCTCCTTCTTTTCCCTTCTTTTATTTTCTTCTCTCTGTAAACCATATCTTTGTATAGAGGAATAGCACACCAATAAGGAGGTTGGTAGCTTGTATGTTAGCAACATTGTATGTTTTAGATTTTTTTGTATGGGAGTTGGTTAGTTTGTAGCTGTGGTCTATTGTTTTTATATGTTTCAATTTTTGTTTCTCTCTCCATTTGTTGGTACACTTGTCTGTTTTCACCCTTACTCTTCTCTCTCTCCACCTCCCCTTCCCCCCCCCCCCACTGCCAGCTCCATTCTCTTCCCTCTGTTAACTGCATTTTATTTCAGGGAGTAAACCTACAACCCCACTGCAAGGACAGATTCCAAGGCAGTGGGAAGTGGGTTTCAGATTATTCATACAACTGTCGGTGGATACCAGCACCTGCAGATAGATTTTGAATCACAGCTCCCTGCTTAAGTAAATCTCAAAACTACAAAAAGGACCACCCACAACCCACATGCAACTCCAGAATTGAACAAAGTAAGAGGACATACATAAAGAAGAATAGGAGATTGAACAAACAGAAGTAAAAACAACCCCTCCACCCCTGAATAACAGAATTAAAGAAGATGGTGACATGGAGAGAAGGAAAAAGTAGTGAGGGGGAAAAAAACTGCACAAATGAAGAAAAATCAAAAGAAGAATATAGGTCTCACACAGACCCCTGGAAGATCAGACACTGGCAAAACAGATTCCGGAACACAAACAATGAAGAGCCCCCAGAATGACTGGTCACATGCAACAAACCCAGACTTCAAGACATTAATAGAGAGAATTAAAAAAATTGAGGAGAGACAATAGGAAAACAGGAAGCAGCTGATGTCAGAAAAACAGCAAAGAATACTGTGATGGAAATAAATAAACTAATAAGCATGGAAAGCAGAATTAGCCAAGCAGAAGAAAGAATCTCAGAGCTCGAGGACCAAAACACAGAACTAACCCAAACTGTCCAAAGCATAGAAAAGAAGCTCAAAAAGACAGAACAAAACCTGCAAGAGATGAATGACCACTTCAAGAGACCGAACCTAAGAGTAATTGGGCTTCCTGAGGCAGAGAGAGAAACAGAGGTCACACTGGAACAAACATTTCATGAAATCATTCAAGAAAACTTCCCTCATCTCATCAAGGATGCAAAAATTCAAACACAAGAGATTCAGAGAACCCCTGCAAGACAACAAATGAGAAGACCAACTCCCAGACACATAATAATTCTCCTAAACAAAGTAGGTATAAAAGAAAAAATCCCAAAGTCTGCAAGAGAAAAAGGTCAGACTACCTACCAGGGAAGACCAATTAGAATAGCAGCAGATTTATCTACAGAAACCCTCCAGTCTAGGAGAGCTTAGAGCCCTATCTTCAAAGTCCTAAAAGATAAACAATTTCAACCGAGAATAACCTACCCAGCCAAGCTAAGCTTCATCAATGAGGGAGAATTGAAATCTTTCCCAGCTATCCAGTCCCTAAGCCTACACTGCCACCAGACCACCGCTATAAGAAACACTTAAGAAAGTATTGAACACAGAAGAAAAGGAAAAAAGAACAACAACGTTATTCACAAGAGTACAGGCAAAAGATTAAAAACACACATGATCCAACTCTAAAATCAAAAGAAAGATAACACACAAACAGGAAGAACAACAACTCTGTAAGAACATTATGATAGGGATCAACTCTCACATATCAATAATTAGTTTGAATGTGAATGGACTAAATGCACCACTGAAAAGACATAGAATGGCAAAATGGATAAAGCACCACCAGGCAACAATATATTGACTTCAAGAGACTCACCTCACTAGAAAGGACACTCACAGACTCAAAGCAAGAGAATGGGAAACAAATTTTCAGGTGAATGGAACACAAAAGAAAGGAGGAGTTGTGATCTTAATCTCAGACAAAATACCCTTTAAGCTATCAAAAATTAAAAAAGATACAGAAGGCCACTACATAATGATAAAAGGTTCAATCCATCAACAAGAAATATCCATCCTAAATATATATGCACTGAACATAGGAGCACCAACTTTCATAAAGCAGCTCCTAGGTAAACTAAAAAAAGATATTGACTCCAATACCATCATAGCTGGGACTTTAATACCCCACTCACAACCCTAGACAGATCATCAGGACAAAAAAATCAACAATGAGATCCGAAAGCTCAATGTGACTCTTGATCAAATGGACTTAATTGATACCTACAGAACCCTCCATCCAAAGACCACATAATACACATTCTACTCATCACCGCATGGAACGTACTCTAAGATCGACCACATACTTGGCCATAAGTCAAGCATAAGCAAATTTAAAGGGACTAAAATTTTACCATGCACCTTCTCGGACCACAGTGGAATAAAAATAAGCATTAACACCAACAAGGTCCCCCAAAACCCACAAAGACATGGACACTAAACAGCATGATGCTAAACAACTCCTGGGTCAATGATGAAATCAAAACAGAGATTAAAAGATACCTGGAAACAAATGAAAATGAAGAAACATCTTACCAAAATCTCTGGGACACCATTAAAGCTGTAGCAAGAGGGAAATTTATATCCCTACAAACGCACATGAAGAAAATGGAAGGATCACAAATTAACAGCCTAAGAAGCCACCTAAGGAAGCTGGAAAAGCAAGATCACAAAAACCCTAATTTCAGCAGAAGAATCCAGATCACCAAAATAAAAGCCCAAATCCAGGACATAGAAGACAAAAAGATAATAAAAAAAAATCAATGAAACAAAAAGCTGGTTCTTCGAAAGGATAAACAAGATCAATGGTCCCCCAGCTAGACTCACCAAGAAAAAGAGAGAAAAAACCCAAATAAACACAATCAGAAACACAAAAGATGAAGTCACATCTGATCCTGAAGAAATACAAAAGATCATTAGAGACTACTATGTACACTTGTATGGAAACAAACTTGAAAATCTTTCAGAAATGGAGGACTTTCTGTCATCACACAACCTGCCTAGGTTGAAACAAGAAGAAATTGAGGCCCTAAATAGACCAATAACAATCAAGGAAATTGACCACGTAATAAGAAAACTACCTACAAAAAAAAGTCCTGAACAAGATGGCTTTCCAGCAGAATTCTACAAGACATTTAAGGAAGAGCTGATACCAATCCTACTGAAGGTATTCCAGGCAATTTAGAAAGATGGAACTCTCCCCAAATCATTTTACAATGCCAACATCCCATTGATACCCAAGCCAGGTAAAGACCCAACAAAGAAAGAGAACTACAGGTCAATATCTTTGATGAACATAGATGCTAAAATTCTCAACAAGATCCTAGCAAACCGGATTCAACAACACATCTCAAAAATCGTCCATCATGACCAAGTAGGCTTCATTCCTCAGATGCAAGGCTGGTTCAACATTTGTAAAACCATAAATGTAATTAAATACATCAACAGATGTCAAAACAAAAACCACATGATTATATCATTAGAGGCAGAAAAAGCTTTTGATAAAATCCAGCATCCCTTCTTGATAAAAACCCTCGAACATCTAGGCATACGGGGAACATACCTCAAAATAGTAAAAGTCATCTACGAGAAACCCACAGCCAGCATACTCCTAAATGGACAAAAACAGGAACCATTTCCCCTGAAAATGGGAATAAGACAAGGATGCCCACTCTCACCCCTCCTGTTCAATACAGTAATTGGAAGTCCTGGCTAGAGCAATCAGAGAAGAGAAGGCAATCAGGGGTATTCAAATAGGAAAAGAGAAAGTCAAGCTATCTCTCTTTGCAGATGACATGACCGTGTACCTTGAAAACCCAAGAGAATCTGTCAAAAACCTCCTTACACTGATAGAGGACTTTGGCAAAGTCTCAGGATATAAAATAAATGTGCAAAAGACAATCGCATTTCTTTACACCAATAATTAATAAACAAACAGAAACGCAAATAAAAACCACAATTCCATTCACAATAGCCACCAAAAAAAATGAAATACCTTGTCATCTTCCTAACCAGAAATGTGAGAGAACTTTACAATGAAAACTACAAAACACTGCTCAAAGAAATCAAAGATGACACAAACAAGTGGAAAAATATCCCATGCTCATGGATTGGAAGAATCAACGTTGTTTAGATGTCCATCTTACCTAAGGCAATCTACAGATTTAATGCAATACCCACAAATTACCAGCAACATTCTTCTCAGACCTAGAAAAAACAACACAGGAATTCATTTGGAAACAAAACTGACCAAGAATAGCCAGAACAATCCTCAGCAAAAAAAACCCAAAAAAAACAAAGCAGGTGGTATCACATTACCAGACTTCAAACTTTACTATAAAGCTACAATCATCAAAACAGCTTGGTATTGGTACAGGAACAGGCATATAGAACAATGGAATAGAATCAAGATTCCAGAAGCAAAACCTCAATTTCTCAACCAACTCATCTTTGACAAAGCCTCCACCACCTACCACTGGGGAGAGGAGAACCTATTCAGTAAATGGTGCTGGGAAAACTGGCTGACCACATGCAGAAGATTGAAACAGGACCCCTATCTATCCCCATACACAAAAATTAACTCTAAATGGATCAGAGACCTAAATGTAAAACCTCAAACCATAAGAACCTTAGAAAATGAAGGACATACCTCATAGAAATTGGAACTGGCATCCAATTCCTGTACAAAACCCGAAACCCACAGGCCATAAGAGATAAGATAGACAAGTGGGACCTCATTTAACTGACAAGCTTTTGCAAAGCCAAAGAAACCATCAAAAGTGCAGGGAGACAGCCTACAGACTGGGAAAAAGTATTTGCCAACTCCAGGTCTGACAAAGGCCTAACATCTTGGATCTACAAGGAACTAAAATGTGCTGAAAAGAAAAAAACAAACAACCCCATTACAAAATGGGCAAAAGATATGAACAGACAGTTCTCAAAGGAAGACATCCGAGCAGCCAACAGACACATGAAGAAATGTTCAACCTCACTAATCATCAGGGAGATGCAAATCAAAACCACACTGAGATACCACCTAACTCCAGTCAGAATGGCACTTATCAATAACAAAAAATAACAGTTGCTGGAGAGGGTGTGGCGAAAAGGGAACACTTCTACACTGTTGGTGGGAGTGCAAACTAGTGCAACCTCTGTGGAAAACAGTATGGCGATTCCTAAAAGCTCTAAATATTGACCTCCCATATGACCCTGCAATCCCTCTACTGGGAATATACCCTGAAGAATTCAAATCACTCTATAGAAAAGATACCTGCACACGTATGTTTATCGCAGCATTGTTCACAATAGCAAGAACCTGGAACCAACCATGCTGTCCATCAAAAGAGGACTAGCTTAAAAAAATGTGGTACATATGCATGATGGAATACTACACAGCCATAAAAAAGAACAAAATCATGAATTTCACAGCAACCTGGATGGAACTGAGTGATCTCTCACAGAAACAAGGATCTGAGTATCACATGTTCTCACTCATATAGTGGACCTTGAACATCCTACGTAATACTATAAGAAAATGACTGACAGTGGTGGGAAACTATGGGGGTGGGAGGGGAAGGGAGATGGGGATTAACGGTAGTCAATATCTGTCTGGGGACGGGGAGACACCTCTTATCAACAAGGGTGCCTGAACGGAGCGTATTTGTATACCTAACTCTTAACTGTACCCCACAATATCATTAAAAAAAATTGATTTAAAAAAAAAGAAAACAAACATCGACAGGTGGAACTTAATTAAACTAAAAAGCTTCGACTCAGCAAAATAAATAACCAACAGAGTGAAAGAAAGCCTACAGGATGAGAGAGAATATTTGCAAATTATACCTCCGACAAAAGATTACCCAGAATCTACAGGGAACTCATTCTTTATTGTTTATATTTTATTCAGGCCCAAATTTCAGTTAAGGAGGTTCTACTTCTGCTTAAAACGTAGAAAAATGGGAGATGATGCCACGCTACACCTGACAACACGATAGAACTGGATAACTTACACGATCATGACTTTTCTTAAACTGACTAGAGAACTGAAGACCTAAACAAGCTGAATTCCGAAGAGTGGAAAGCCCCTTCAAAGACAGACGGGACAGGTCTCCTCATTGTTGGGAAAGCAAAGCAGCAAAATGTCGCAACCACACAAAAATGAGTGCAGCAAAAAACGACTAAAAATCTGCACATATTTTTCAAAGATCAACTATGCATGAGCATATCAATTGAGGCAATTAGGATCTCAGACACAAAGCAATCTTTTTTTTTTTTTTTTTTTGAATTGGAGTCT
Source organism: Cephalopachus bancanus (assembly GCA_027257055.1). NCBI lineage: Eukaryota > Metazoa > Chordata > Mammalia > Primates > Tarsiidae > Cephalopachus > Cephalopachus bancanus. Next base: position 577,214 of record JAPVLO010000252.1, on the reverse strand, counting down.
CACTCTGTCGCCCAGACTGGAGTGCAGTGGCCGCTTCTGGCCACTGCAGCCTCGACTGCTGGGCTCCGGCGATCCTTCCACCTCAGCCTTCCAAGTAGCCGGAATTACAGGCATGCGCTACCACGCCCGGCTGATTTTTTGATTTATTGTAGAGATGAGGTCTCGCTGCCCAGGCGGGTCTCGAACCCTCAGGCTCAGGCAATCCACTCACCTCAGCCTCCCAAAGGCGCGGGATTACAGGCTGAGCCACCGAGCCCGGCTACAAAGCAATCTTTTAATCACTGGAAAGATTCCTTCACTGAGCCCGTACCAGGCTCACAGAAGAGACTGGGAACTGGGGAGCAGCCATAGTGGACTCTGCTTAGTGGACAGAGGTGAAGGCATGGGCTGCTGCTGGGAGAGGGGGCTTGGACGCTGACTGGCCTTTGTTCCTCCCGTGCAAAGGAAAAACCTTAAGCTGTTGGAGGAGGAGCAGAAAATTCCCCTGGGCTTGCACAAAGATCCATTCTTTCTGGTGTAAGAGAAGAAATGAAAGACATCTGTCCTCGGGGAAGGACACAGGAAAGTCAGGCAAACTGCTGCCAACCAAGGACATCTTAAAATCAAATCAAGGACGAGGAAGCATGTAGAAAGGACCAGCGATGAGAATTACACGATCTTTATAGTCAGAGGACACTGCCGGATCTCTTGGAAGAGGTGGCTGAAGTTTCACAGCTAGCAGAATGGTGTGACCGGTTTTCCTTTTATTGCAAACGATTGCCTGAGACTCAGGGAATGGACGTCCATCTGTCAAAAGCTTCCAGGTAGCTTACAAGGGGTGCTATTTAATTCTGAAGGACATACAATTCAATTATGCCTCACCACCATAAAGCGCCTAAGAGACCAGTCCCAGAAAAGAGAGATAATTGGAACTGATATTTCTCCTGCTCCTAACAGACCATTAGGAATAATTTCATCATGCATGCCTCTGCCTAGGTTGTCATAACAGGAAGCCCAAGGCGCTCTTCGCGCAGACTCTTGCTGAGTTCTCTCTCCCTGCATCCTGCCTGATCTCTCAACACGCCCTCTCCCCCAAGCCCTTCCACTCTGCCCTGTGGATTACGCACTCTCATTAGCCCTCTAGAGAGCAGACCTCTTCCAAAAGTCTCTCCACTCTCTCCTTCTAGACATATCTTAGCTCCCCAGAAGACACTGATTCCTCGATCGTCCTCTGAAGTGTTAAGGGTTTTCCCGTCCTCTGCCCCGGGTAAGGCCCACTCAGCGCCGAGGCACCGCCGATTGTCCTTGGCCCACGCTGCCGTTTCCTTCGGAGCCCCGTCTCTCCCTCCTCTCTGACACTTCCCAGGCTCAGAAGCAAACTCTGTTCATGCCGTCTCCGCTTCATTCCTTTGCTGGCTACCACACCCCCTTCACTGTTCCTCATGGAGGCCACTAAGGAACATTTTCACCGCCTGATTTTTGCTTTTCTCCAAAAGCCAATCCTTCTAAAACGCTGGCCTTCAAACACAACCCAAGTCGGACGGCTTCTCCGTGACCACCGGGTCTCAACGACCCTCGCCTTTCCCATCCTGACACATAAAAGAGCACCTCCCCTCGGGCCTGGGTATCTCTTCATGCCCTTGCACAGTCTGTTCGGTCAAAGAAGCCAGAACAAGCCTTTGGAAATGTAAGCATATCCCGCCGATGGCTCTCATCACCCTTGGGAGGAGGTGTCAAAGGCTTGTTACGGTCTTTAAGCCACAGTCACCCCACTTCCACTTTCACCTCAGCACGCATTAGCTACTAGCCTCGCTGGACTTGCTGCTCTCCAGACATGCCAAGCACGTGTCTGTCTCAGAGTCTCTGCTTTGCTGTCTCCCCTCTCTGAGCACTTTTCCTTCGGATCGACATATAGCTTGCTTCCGCCTCCATTCCCCTCTGCTCGGGTGTCACCTGGTCAGAGGCCTCTGCTGACCACACCGTCTGAAGTAGCATGCCTTCCCTCTCACATCCCACCCTTACCTTGCTTCTCAGAACCTGCAATTCATTGATTCTCTTCAATCATGTTTATATACTTCTAATAATTGTTGGTGAGTACTCGTTCCTAACAAAGCTTTTATTTTGGAAGAGTTTCAAGATTCCAGAAAAATTGTAAAGGCAGCACAGTTCTCATTTATATAACCCACACCCAGTGTGCCATTTCATTAACATCTTGCCTAGCGTGGGGCACTGGTTAAAATTAATGAACCAATACTGGTACATGATTATTAACTAAGGTCTGCACTTTACTCAGATCTCCTTGGTTTAACCTAATGTCCTTTCTCTGTACTAAGATCCCGTCGAGGGCACCTTACCTTTAGACATCATGTCTCCACAGGCACCTCTGGTGGGTGAGAGCCTCTGACTTTTTCTGATTTTTATGACCTTGACGGTTGGGGAGGGTTCTGGTCAAGTGTTTTGTAGATTGTTCCTAAATTTGATTTTGTCTGATGTGTTTGTCGTTATTATACTGAGGTTATGGGCTTGGGGGAGGAAGATCACAGAGGTAAAGGGACATTTTCATCACATCATACCAAGGGGACACACTATCGACATAATTTGTCTGCTGTGTTATAGTCTCCTTTGATTTCTGAGTTTGTTCATTGGCTGTTTTCTCCCTTCCATGTATCTTCTTCCTCCTCTCCCTAGAGCAGAGAGCAAGGTCTAAGAGAGAAGGCTCTTTATGTTAGTCATACTTACAGCCCCATCCCATAGAATAGTGCCCACTGCAGTAAACATTAGGTGCTCTTGATTGAATAAATAAGTGGGGCAAATAGAATTAGAATTGTGAGTTTCACAAAACAGAAGTTATAGATAAATGTTTAGAATTCCTCCCTATGCCTCCATACTATGTGAAAAGAACCAGAGGTGCTCAAGAGGTCCCGACCTTTCTCACAGATTGAGAGTCACCCTCACAGCATTGACTCGGAAAACCCTGAACCTCTGAGGGCAAAGAGCTTCGGCTGCAAACTCTGAGGTGAATACTGAGGCTGAAAGTGTTCCATAATTGCATGCCACAAAAAACAAGTTTGCACGTGAGATAATATTATGCCCTTTCTTCTTACATGACATGCATTTGTTATTCATGAAAGACTGTTTTAATTTTACCCGTGATGTCATAAACAATCAGTAGCATTTGAATTAAAGAAAATATTAATTAAAAAAATAGAAAAGAGAAAGAAAAAAAGAAAATGAGGAGTTTTTGCTTGCTTCGAAACGACCTTAAAGTTCTTAGCACATTTTATCCTAAATAAACTTCAGAAATGGCTATTCTACATGGACTCTTTGCTAACATAGGGACTTCTGATTTTGGTCCCGTAACTTCCAGGGCACAACATTACCTTTAGACATCATATCTCCATAGTACCTCTGGTAGGTGACAGTCTCTGACTTTTCCTGATTTTTATGACCTTGGCAGTTGGGAAGGGTTCTGGTCAAGTATTTTGTAGCTTGCTCCTCAATTAGATTTTGTCTGATGTGTTTCTCGTTATTATACTGGGATTATGTGTTAATACCAGATTCTGTGGTATTAATACAGAAATTTAGTTCTAAGTTATTGTTGATTTACTGATATGCACCATGTCTTCTTGTCAATCTGTTCTCTGCAACCATCTTGACTCTTAGAGACACCCTTGTGGACATCCCCATATGTCTCCTCAGGGCCAACTATACTTTTCCAATACTTTTCAGCCTCCCAGAAAGCAGATGTGCGATTTAGGGCCTGCCTATTGTCTGAACCCACAGAAGACACGACAGGAGTTTACCTGGGGACATTGGGAAGTACAGAGCATTTGCGGTTCTGAGGCCAGTGCCTACGAGGCGGTCCTTACACTGGACCAGAGTTTCCAATCGTGGCAGGGCAGCAGCTTCACTGTGTGGGGTAGGAAGTTTTTGCTCCTGGAGGCTCAGCCTACACTGTGTCTTCACCCTTCCCAAGAATTCTATGAGCTTATTCCTTAATAACTACCTGACGTTTTAATCTACTAACCTTATGTTTTCTGCAGCCAAGATTCAATCAACACTCAACTAAATAATTATTTCTGAACATTTGAATAGAGGCACACAAAAACATTAAAACCAGGCATCTGATACTACTCTAACTCATTCTGGTTTTTTTTTTATTTTTATTTTGGGAGGTCAGGGTCACTCTGTCACCCAGACTAGAGTGCAGTGGCACAATCATAGCTCACTACAACCTCAACCTACTGGGCTCAGACAATCCTTCCACCTCAGCCTTCTAAGTAGCTAGGACTGCAGGCATGTACCACCATGCCCAAATAATTTTTGTTGTTGTTGTTTATTTTAATTATTTGTGGAGATGAGGTCTTGCTATGTTGCCTAGGCTTGTCTTGAACTCTGGGTTCAAGCAATCCTCCCACCTTGGCCTCTCAAAGTGCTGGGATTGCAGGCGTGAGTCATCATGTCCTGCCTGTTTTTTAAAAAATTAATTTTAATACTGTCTATTTCATGCTACTGACTTTTTCACTCAATTTGCCACATGCACATGTCCTTGTGGAATACCGTTCCTTGCATTTGCTCCCAATTAACTTGCTCTTCTATTTCGACTAACCCTATAAAACAATGCTTTTGAAAGTTTTTGAAACTCATGGAAAACACATGGCGAGGAAAATAAAAATAACAATATTTGCCTCTACTTCCAGTAGTATGAGTGCCCCATTTTGGGAAACATTCATGTAACACCTTTTCCTGTCTTGAGCTATTCTATGTCAGTTTCCTTTTGGTGTCAGAGTTCCCTTGGGCATTTACTACCGCTACTCAGAGAGGGCAGACGAGTGTTAGGAAGCTTTTCTGAGACTTAGTGTCTCAGAAAATACCTTTTATTTCCTTTACAAAAAAAATAGTAAAGCATTCTAGAACCTTCATAACTTTCCTTTAGTACTCTGTCAATACTGCTGCATATTTTCTAACTTTCAATATTTTAGATGAGAACGTCGGTCTCTCCGTTTGGTTTTTTTAAAATGAATGTCCTCTCCCCTTTGGCTGGTTGAAGAACATTTTTCAGCAGAGGTGAGATTCAGCAACGTCACCAGATACTGCCCAATTTTCAGTAGTTTCTTCAATGACCTTGATCGACCTTGAGTAAGCCCATTCAATCAGAAAGCCCAGGCCTTTAGTTCAGAGAAACGATCATTTCCATCCTTTGCCATCTGTTCAGTTCTGTTCTTGTGGAATTTTTAATGCACGTAATCTCAGGACTCCTGGGAGTCTTCTTTCCCTCGTTCACGCTGTCCCTCTCTTTATCCCTTTTATCTGAGCTGCAGGAGGATCTCTTGGACCAGTGAATAATTTGATCTTCTTTAGCCTCCAGTGTGCCGTGTATCCCAGTCACCACGCCTTTCTGTATCCCCAGTCACCTTCCTGAGGCGCTCCTTCCTGCGTCCGTCTGTTGTGTCTCCCCGGGCCGCTGGCCCTTTCCTCTCTCCAAACACGGGAATTTGAGTTTGGGTTATTACCATTCGAGAAATCTGCTCTTTCCTCTCTCTCCTCTTTTCCTCTCCCCATGGCATCTTTATTTGACAGGAATCTGGTTGCTGTCAGCGTTCAGGCTGGAGCACTGTCGCTCGTGAGGGATGATGAGGTGTTTGTGCGAGAGGAGATGTGTCTCCTCGGACCCTCTTACAGTGTTGGCACATTTCCCGTCTGACGAGGAAAACACGTCCGTGCCGTTCTTTGGGAATTGGGCCGTCCTGGTTCTGTGACCTGCTCTGGGCACACATTCACTCAGAGCCATCCGGCTGGTTCACACGGAGAGTTGAGATGGACTCTGCCAGAGATTTTGTGGGTCCGGGCTCCATTTTTCATGGTTACTCGCTGTGAGATAAAATTTTGTCTTTTACCTTACTTGAGTTATGTCAGTGGGAAACCACTGGAGGACTTGGTAGAGGACAGTGCCCACACTTTCCCACTTAGTCTGCTGTCTTGATCCCAGAGGACCTTAAGTGTGTTTCTTTGAAGCATCACCACAGACATGACTGTGTGGCTCTACCTCTTACAGAGTGATAGTAGTAAAACAAAGCAGCAACAGCAACAACACTAAGTGTAGCTGTTTCCATGAGAAGAACGGAAACGCCAGACCCGGGCTGCCGGTCTTTTCACGTGAGCAGTTTCAGTGCAGAGGCTGCGTCCTCTGGGCGCCAGGCTCTGGGCGATGGGGCCTGCCAGGACCGCAGCACTGGGCTCCGAGACGCTCGTCTCCGGGCCTGGAGCCATCTCCCCTCACCTGTGCCTCTGGGGAGCTCGGGCAGGGCTTACTCCAAGGTGCTGAAGGCCCCCCTTTGTTCACAGGCTACAGCAGCTCAGGCCCGCCTTCTGCCGAATCCTGAGTGGTCGGGGCTTCCACACCTGTGGGATCCTCCCTCGCAAGCCTGCTCTCGGCTTCTGCAGCATCGCGAGTTTCCCCACATAATCTCCAGAATTTGTCCCGGCCTCCCTCTGCCTGCCTCTGCCTACTTCCTGTTCCTCTTCTCCACGGGCTCCTCGCCTGCCCTGGGCCCTATTCCTCGGCTCCACCTCTTCGCATGACCCCACAGGGGAAGACCTGCCACTGCGACTTGTCCTGGGAGCCTCCGGCTGCGTGGCTCCTGGTATCTACCTGCCATCTCACTCGTTACACGTTGGGTCCCAGAGGCCTGGCTCGGGGCTCCCCAGACTCCACTCACCTCCCAGACTGCCCTGTCCGGAGGCGGGAGTGGCCTTAGAGAGCTGCCTCGGGTTGGGCCCCGAGCAGTTTCTGCAGGTAGACAAGACGCCCCTCCGCCTGCCCTGGCTGCCATAACACCGAGCCACCGAGGGTCTCACCCTCTCACACTCACCACCAGTCAGCTCGGCGGCGCTCGGACCCTGTGCTGCTTTAACGGAGCCATCACGTCATAGGTTCTCATTTCAGCCCCTCAGCCAGAATGCAAACCCGTCCAAGTTTTTCTTTCCTTTTTCTTCTGTTTTTTTGTTTTGTGAGTTGCAGACAGACCTGAGCTTGAGTTTGAGGCATGAGTAAGCTTAGACCATCCTCACTGGCTTTCAGGGAAGCCATCCCTAGTGATTATAATGAACTGGCTACCTTTTATGGGATGATGCTTTGTGTCCAAGTCACGTGATACCTGAGCAGGTAATTCCACTACGGCCGGCCTGAGGATCCCTTGCTGTCACATGATGGCAATGCTGACCAGGACAGAGGGATCGCGGCAACAATGCTGTAGAACAGCTCAGACTCACAGAAGCAATTTTATCCATGACTTTTTTTTGGCATGGAACAGAACTACATGAATGGGAGATACACTCGGCACCTACGGTGAACAAGCAAACAATCACGTTGCAAGTAAGAGTAAAAGCCCAGTTTCTGCTTTTTCACCCAAACACTTCCCCACGTGGGCTGACGTCACCAGCCTTTTTTCAAGTTCCATGGTCGTCTTCACAACTGGTTTCAAAATCCCTCCTTCCCCACACGAAAAGCAAAAGCCTCCTCAGTTCAGTTCTGTCACCACATGCTGAGGGTGTGCAGAGCTCCCAGGGGAAGACGTGCGGGTGGATGCCGTGGCTTTTTTCCCCCACAGCTCCCGCGCGTGCCCCTGAGCGAAGCTTCCTGCCCAAGAGGCCCAGTCGCCTTCCTCTCCCTGTTGAAATCGCACTCTTGGGAACCAGACGGGGACATTCCTGGTGACCAACCTGGACACGGAGGTCCCACCCAGGCACACGCCCCCAGCAGGACCCCAAATGGCCACGCACTGTGGTTTTAAGAATGTGTGCCGTGCGCGTGTGCCCTCAAAGCAGGTTGACTTCTGGGGTGAGCGGACAGGCAAGGCCCTGGGGAAGACGAGGTCATAGGAAGACCTGGCGTGGACACAAAGCACCACCATGAAAGGCAGCCAGCTAATTCCAATCACGAGGGTTGGCTTCCCTGAAAACCAGTGAGGATGGTCGAAGTTCGTTCATTTGTAGAGTTATCCTTTCCACTTACCTAAGCTCCTGGAAGGGAATACAGTGTTGACCAAGACGCATCCCCTGTCTTTCGTCTCAGGGGGTTTGACAAGTGAGACAAAAACACGTGTCCACCAGAGGAAGGCAGTGGGTTCCATGACTAGGCAACCAGGCCCAACGACGAGGTGGCTGCCAGTCAAAATTCCCCCCACCCCCTTCCACATCACCACCACAGAGAGTTGGGGGCCACAGCCTTCCAGGTCACACCCAAGGGGAGGGGGGGCACCCCTGCCGCAGCCCTGTATTCTGCCCCGGCTGAGGGAGGGTTCTGCTTCTCAGGCCTGGTCTGGGACATGATGCCAGGGTTAGGAAAAGTGGCACTAAATTGCAGTGCGGGTCTCAGTCACCCTCTGGGCCCGGATCTGACTATGAACCAGGCTTAGGAACGTGGCTGATAAATGCAGAGCACCCCCATTTTTTGCTCAATCCCTCAGAAATGGAGATGCCGACAGCTGACCGATCGCTCCCGGAGAGTGCACTGGGTCCCTTGGCCAGCCCAGCAGCACACCGAGCACGGAAGAACAGAAGAGCTGTTTGCATCAACACACACTTCCTGATGTCTGCCAGGGTGTCCACCAAACTCAGCCCCAAGGGGACCTGGGGGCTGGTCAGCTCCAGGGAGGAAGCCCCGGCGTCCTGCTGGTATTGATAACTGGCCACGATGGGTATATTTCATCCTTTTCTGCTTTGTTTTTAGAGCTATGATCCATGACAGCTTTTGTGCTCCCTTAGTGACTTCACAAGCTGCAAAGGGAAACCAAACTGTCTAAATAAAAAACAGCTGAAACGCCATCACAAACATCAAGAAAACACTTCAACATCAATGAACATGCTAAGTGTTGGAGAAAATAAGACAAATCAGACCTGGTCTTCCTCTCAGGACTCTCATAGTCTGGGGGCAGTGGAGTGAGAAAAAACAAAACCAGTATTCTGGGGTAGAAGTTCAAATTCACACAAGGGACCTCGGTCAGTCAAGGGCAGGTTGCCAGGGGCCAAGGGCAAAGCCGGTTCAAAGGATAAATGGTCATTGGCTGGGCCGGGGAGACCCGGGTCAGGGAGGGCGGGAGGGCCTTCCATGTACTACAAAAGCAGAAAGGGGCTTAGCACATGTTAGGAACCACCAGTGTCCAGCGGGCCATGCAGGACCCGAGAGGTGAGTCAGTCAGTTGTGGCAACTCTGGTGCAAGGGAGGGTTGACCTGCTGTCACCCCGGGGGTGTCACGGGCTGGGAAACGGCACCAAACCTTTGACAGGCAGAGAACACGGCGCAGAGAGGGGAGGCCAGAGTCAGCTGGGGATGCTGTGGGGCCCAGACCCAAGACCCGGCTTCGTATGAGAATGCCCCGAGAGAGCGGGAGGGCAGGTGGGCAGGGGCCTGTTGTGCAGACCCTCCTCTCCACAGCGCAGCCCTGTGCACAGAGCTGCTGGGCCACCGGGCGAAGTCGCTCTGCGGCCACAGGCCCGACCACCCTGCTTCCCAGGACGCGGCTGGCCTGGTGAGCTTTCCTGCCCCCACGGCCCTCAGCCCGTGGCTTGTTTTTGCGGCTTGGAGGTTGAATCGGGCGGCCTTCCCACTGCCCACGGGCACACGGCATCCCGCCAGCCCTGGGGGAAAGCCGGTCTCCTTCGAGATCCGATTCCCTGGGACACAGGCACAGAGGAGGGGCTGCCCTGTCCATCAACGGCTCTGATAGAAAGAGACTGCTCTTGCCTGAGCCCGCGGGTTCGAGACCCGCCTGGGCAACTGGCGAGACCTCGTCTCTACAATAAATCAAAAAATTAGCTGGGCGTGGTAGCGCGTGCCTGTAATTCCGGCTACTTGGAAGGCTGAGGCGGAGGGATCACCAGAGCCCAGCAGGTCGAGGCTGCGGTGGCCGGGAGCGGCCACTGCCCTCCAGTCTGGGCGACAGAGTGAGACTCCGACTCAAAAAAAAGAAAGAAAGAGACTGCTCTCGCATCTGCCTCCGTTCTCCTGCTTCAAACCTCCAGACTCCTCAGGGGGATCCCTGCCTTTATTCCTCCCGACTCGTGTCCTCATCCTCACTCTTAGCTTCTGGGAACAGTTTGGGGAGTGGAAGCCTTTCTTTCTGGGGCCATGAGCGCGCCAGCATGGTTTAGAAGCTGAAGCAGGCACGCACACATGGACCTGGGGCAGCCCAGCTGAAGGCAGGCAGAGCACACTCTCGCCCGCATAGCCGACCGGGTGACATTTATCTATGCGCATGCCACCAGTGCATGCATGTCTCCCTCCTGGGACAGGCCACATGCCGTTTGTTGAGGCTTCTGATTTTAGAATAGAGTGACTGGCGCTGGAAATTGGGGTCTTCTGTGGGCTGCTCGTCTGTGGAGCCCAGCTGAGCAACGGTGAGCGGCCTCTGAGAGTCCTGTTTGGAACAAAATTAATGCCCCCGTGGAGAACGCTGCATCCTGACAACATGTCCACGGGGTAGTGGGTTAGAGTGGGGCCCTGTAACGTAGGGTGGGTGCTGTGACTGCAGTCTGCTCAGCTCTCCCGTCCCTTGTTGGAGAAATGAAGTCATCCATGCCTTGCTGGTTGTTGAAGCTCTCATAAGAGGAGAGTGGACAGAACTAATGAAGACATGCATGCCCTGGCCTGTCTATTATTTTTCAAGCCTCAGTATTAAACCATGGAAGCAGTTTGGCTGTTTCCACCAGGACAACACAACCGGCATGGCTGTTGACGCCATCAGCTGTCATAGTGTCGTTTGAGCAGAGCTTCAGGACACAAGAAGCTTGAGGACACGAGTGGCCTTTGGCGCAAATGTCCCGCTCAGTTGCTTATTTAGTTGCTTATTTAGTTGCTTATTTAGGGGAAAGAAGCCCCAAACACTAGTGAACTATGCATTGAACTCTGCGCCCTCAGAAATGGCAAAAATAACATGGGACAGAAGCACCCAAGAGCGGCGTCTGCAGTTTCCCTTGCTAGATTGCATCACCCCCGCTGAATTCCCCAGACAGTGGGGAGGTCTCGCAGCGATGCTTTGAGAAGGCACTGACTCAAGTCTTTTTAAAGTGGATACTCACATCACCTTGGCGACCAACAGCCCTCATAGATTTCAGGGAGATCATAAGAAAGAAAACGTGAACCTTTGCAATCAACGCAAGGAAGCCAAAAGAATCGCTATGCACAGCTTAACAGAGAGCTAAAGAATCAAAGCCAGTTCACTTAGAAGCAACAATATTCTACAGTGCGAGAAAAAGAATTCAAGCTGTGTTCCCTGTGCAGACAGAATCCCTTGTATTATGCTCTTGATTTCCTGCATTTGCCAAAACGAACCTGTCTCTGTAGTTGCAGGGTGCCTTCTCCCCCTGGCTGAGCACCCCCGATGCCACCCAAGGTCTTCTCCGAGCCTCACCCTCTGCAGGCTGGGAGGGCTCGCTCGGCACCAGGCACCCTCGTGCATCCTCGCAACCTAAGGCTTGTTTAAATTATCTCAAATTCCAAAGCTGGATTAACTTCCCTGCCCCCAATCAGTAATTAATGGCGTTGAAAGTGAAGAGTGTATTTGCCTAAATTTCCCAGCTCTACTTGAACCCCTTCTCCGGTGCCAGCTGTGGGGCCCCGCGGTCCGGGGCTGCCCCTCTGCCCTGGGGATCCTGGGAAGGGTGGGTTGGGGAACGGCATCTCCCTCTCTGCAGTTCTCACTCCCTCATCAGCTGACTGGCTCGCCAGCTGACTGGTTCCTTGCTAGCAGAGCTGAAAGTCACACATGTCCAGGTGGGCTGGCTGAAAGACTAGTTCGTAACCCTGCTGCCCATCGAGAGAGGACTGGATAAAAAAAATGTGGTACATATACATGATGGAATATTACACAGCCACAAAGAAGGACAAAATTATGAACTTTGCGGCAACTTGGATGCATTAGAGTCTCTAATACCAAGTGATCTATCACAGAAACAAAGTACTGAGTATCACATGTTCTCACTCATAAACAGACCTTGAACAGCTATCGTAATACCATAAGAAAGGGATTGGCAGGAGTGGAAAACTGCCAGGGGATGGGGGAAGGTGGGATTGGCAGCAGTGGGAAACTTTGGGGGGCACACCTCATCCACAAGGGTACCTCCATAATCACCATTTGTATACCTAACCCTGAATTGTACCCCACATCTTCAAAATTTTTTTAAAGAAAGCCAGACTGCTTCATTCCCCGGGCTTCCCCCTGGTCTAGACAGGAGCCCTCCAGGTGGACCAGCCACGCTCTCTGCCACTGCACTCAATACGTCAGGGCCAAACCCCAGCGGCAAGTGTTCTCCTCCCTCAGGGAAACTCATCTGTGGGTGACATAGCTCGACGGGAGAGAGGTAAGTTTTGGAGTCCACGTCCCTAGCAAACCATCTGCAGCAACGGGGCCACACAGAGGGCAGAGCGGCGGGAGCAGCCACGCAGGGGGAGGCAACAGGGAGTGTGTGGTCCATGGAGGACTTTCGAACCAAGTGGTGCTTACTAAAAGCCGATCTGCCTTTTATTACTGCTTTTCTGAAGAATGTTGGCAATAACATGCCTCTCTCCCAAAAATCTTGTGTGGGTCTGAGCTCTGAACAATTGCCATGGCTGCTCTTGAGTTTTAGTCAAGTGAATGTAAGCCTCAAATGGCCACGTTTTCACTACGTATTCTCTAATAACCACTGCGGCCTCCATGGAAGTGGATTCGAAGAGCTCCGTGCTATTAGAAAGTCCTGATTCACACCCACCCCAACTCATGCTCTGTGCACTTCCAGGATAAGACGGGGCCGTTCCAACATCCCCCACCGTGGTTGTGAGCCAGCCCTGCAGCACTCGATTCTGGAATTTGCACCGCACACTCCAGGAAAGCCACGGTATCACAGGGACTGCAAAGACAAACACATGTGTGGCTATGCATGACCATGTGGAACCCCCGCCCCGCCCCGTGTTGAAAATTCAACCCAGTGAAACAGTAGCGATCACCAGACATCTTTTGTTTCATGAGTACAAACTTTGTTTCCGTAATGAAGTAACTTATTGAATTTAATCCTATATTTAAAATGGAATGCTTTTCTTTCTAAATTGTGCATTGTCTTCAAACTAAAACAAAACAGCTCAGAAAACCAGTGCAGGCTATTGCATGATTATTCATGAGAATGATTTTGTGGACCAGAGGAGGGAGAGAAAGGGCCTGGGGCTTGGGTGCCTGTGCTGGGTGTGTCCTCACACCCCGGGTGTGGACGAGCAGCCGTCAGCGCCACCGTGATGAGCGCCGTGCCCCGCCCCACACGCCCACAGCAGCCCGGGAGCCCCAGGGCCAGCTTCCCTCGCCCTCGCACTGAGGCCCTGGGAGAGAAGACCTTTCAGAATTGAGATCAAATGTGGGTTCTGAAGCAGCTGGTGCAGTCACGACCCCAACACGCTCGCAACGCAGGCGGAAAGATGAGACACGCACGCTCATGAAAAGTTAAATAACTACACAAGACGCCGGCACGAATTGAATCTCAAAGCAGAAAAATGATAGACGCGGAGTCAATGGAAGCAGCCATCTGGGCCCAGCAGAGACTGACAAGGCCACGTGTTCCGGAGGAGCAGGCCTTTCTAGCAGCCGAACTCAGGCAGCTTCTGCAGGCACTTCATCTGGCTGTATTCCGTCTACAACCCCAGGTTGTTCGTTCTGTGTTAAAACTGGACTGACATGGTCTTCCTTCAGCGTGAGCCCTGGAATCCGAGGACGCCACCGATGAGAGGCAGCTAGGATGGGCCGGAGTCTCACGTGTGTCTCCTGCCTCTCTGTGACCAGACACCAGCACGTGAACCCCCTACCACCCAGAAACAGCGTGCGCACTTCCCATGAGCCGGGAAGTGCCCCCTCTTCAGCGTCTCCCACCTCTACCTCCCTCCGGACCCCTCCTGGCACCACCAAGCCCAGTTGCCCTGGAGACCCGGGAGCCTGCGCCCTCCGTTTGCTTTGTCTGAGCAATGGACTGGGGTCCCGAGCCCAGGCAGCACAGCGGAAAGCAGCTGGACAGCTCCAGGGGGCCCAGCGCCTGGGGACGGCGGAGAACAAGCATGTGTGCCTGCAGTTGCTGAGTTTCCACAGCAGAAAGCTGATTTCATGGGGGTTTTTTCCTGCATCCCATAGCCCAGCTTTCCCATAAGCGAGCTGGATAAGCAGGTTTGCGGCACGGCTGGCTGCCAGCCTGGCCGGGTGGAGCTGTCCTCGCTGCAGCTCCTCTGGTTTATTTATAAGGCTGCTTTCCGCGCTCCTGCTTCTCCCGATTCTGCTCCCCCGGGGACAAAGGGAAACCGGGCTGCCCCGCGCGGACTGCAGCTGAGTGTTCTCTGAAAGGCAATTACGACGTTACGGGGGAGGGACAATCAATATTTGATCATCTGCACGAAAACCCCCTTCCTAATGGACCGGTGTGGGACGCAGGGCTTGGAGGGAGCCCAGGGCTGGGCCTGTCAGACGCCCAGGCGGCCGGGGGCGACGTGAGCGGCTTCTGCCTCGTGGCCGAGTCCCCCTCCGCCGCCCCCCCCAGGACCCCTCCCACCACGCCTTCACTGCACAGTGTGTTCCGATGTGGAAGGCAGAGCCCAGCACGGGAGGGCCGGGGTGGGGCGGGGCGGTCCCGGCCTCCTGGGCCAGAGTGGGCGCCTCGCTGTCTCATGACAAGAACGACGAGGCGACGTTCCACACCCCGCAGGGTGTGCGCGTCACCCCCGCCCGCCCCCCTCCAGACCTGGCCGCGGCATCCCTCCCGGGCCGCCCGCCACGCCACCCAAGGCCGGGCCTGCAGGGTCTGCTGTCTGGGCCAGGCGACCCCCTCACATTGAGTCCCACGCCCACAGGGCAGTGCTGTGCCCTATTTTATAGCTGCAGCAAATGGACTCAGTGGCGGGTCGGGACCCCCAGCGCACCCAGTGCAGCGTAGGGCGCCACCTCCGGGCCCAGGAGCCCCCAGCCGCCAGCCCGAGAGGGGTGAGCACATTGCCCCTCGGAGCTCCCACCCTGAAGGAGGCCCCGCCTGCTCCGGTGGCCGAGACCCGGCTGGCTGACATGGGCCCTGCAGCCGGGCGAGGAGGCCCTGAGCAGAGCTTGCACGTCCACGCGCCTGGCCTCCCCCACCCCTGCCCTCCCTCCAGCTCGAGGCTCCCGTGGCTCAGAGGAACGCACAGCCCAAGCAGGAGGCCCAGGGTAAGCGCTGCTTCGCCGTGGCCACTCTCGTGGTCCACCCTGGCGGTCCATCTCCTCGCCTGCCAGATGAGGCTGTCTCTGAGTTCCTTCCCCTGAATCCCTGGGCATTTCGGGAGAACCCCTCAGAGACCAGCTCACAAACAGCAGAACAGCATCACGAGCACCGGAGACTTGGCGCGGACGTGGGGCGGGCAGGAAGGTCCGGCCAGGGCCTTTGTCTGCCGAGAAGCCGTGGGCTGCCAGCCAGGCTTGAATCTGGCCCTCCACCTGCTGCTTGTGAGCCACGGACAAGGTGGTGATCCCAGGGAGTACAGCATGTGAGGAGGGTACACAGCATTCCTCAGATACCCAGTCTCACAAAGTTCAGTGTGGGCCGAGGGAGCCCGGGAAGGCTTCTGGGAGGAGGCAGAGTTGGAAGTCCTTTCAGTGCACCGGTGAGAGGGAGCGGGGGTGTGGACTGGCAAGAGGGAAGACGTGGAGCATGAGAACAGGTGAGACTCGGTGCCGGACAGGACGGCCTGGGAGGGCTCCCTGTGAGCTGCGCCGTCTTTCGCCGGGAGTAGAAAGCCAAGCCTGTTCTGATCCTTCTGTCAGCAGCACGCTCCGTGTGTGTGCAGCATCGGTGAGGATGCGGCCACGCTTCCACAATGCCACACCCAGGAGTCACATGGGGGAAGGCCACAGTTCACCCAACACAGGCAATGCCTCTTTCTCCAAGTTTATGGTTATATTTCAATTAGAAATCTATCTTCTTGCCAGAGAGGCGGGCCAGGAGCATCACAATCCAAGCTGGCCAAGGTTCCTTGTCTGGGGAACCTTGCCTAAACACCAGGCCTCCGGGCGTGCCCTTCAGACGCTGAGGCGGAGACCCAGCTTGCGGGATCCCAGGGGGCGGAGTGCAAGCAGCAGGCAGGCTTTCTTCGAGGAAAGTCAGAAGCCGGTGTGTGAGTGCCGCCTCCCAGGCCTCCTGCTCCCAGACATGCCGGGGCCTGACTGCTGCCTCCAGCTATCTGGACAACCAGGTGACACTGCAGAGACAGGTGGTCCAGCTAAAGGACTCAGACCGGGTAGCTGGCTGTGGAGCGTGGTGTGCATACAGTCTCGGGAGCCCTGGCATCCCAGGGGCACTTCAGGGTGACCAGTTCCCCGGCACACACACCTGCCGCACGCTTCCCCAGCCCGAGAAGGGTCACTTTCTGTGGTGGTGGCTCTGCACACGCCTGTGTTTGGGCAAGGCTACTGCACCTACAAGCAGATGATTGCTATTAAAATGAAAACACTACCTTTGTACACAAACTTTGTTTGATCTCAACTCTCTCACCCGCGGTACCGTGACCTTGCATCTGTCACTCAGCCTCTTAGGACCTCGTTCCTCAGAAAATAAAGCAACTCGTGGCGATCTGGGCGATGTTTTGTGATGAAGGAGAGAAAGAGACGGTTATGTCCACAGTGCTTGGCACTGAGAGAATAAGTAAGCATTAGCCGCTGTTTTCATTGATCTCATCATCTAGGGCTCTCATTCACCGATCTGTGTGACAAGAACCGTTTTGCTGAGTGATGTCATACATTATAGCTCCACTGCAAGTGCTCGTAAGAAGTGGAGTGACCGCATCTGTGCCCTAAGAGAATCAACGCGAGGACACAGCGCAGGCACGCCTCCAGCACTTAGGCAGTCTGCATGTGTGCACCCCGTGTCTGTGTACTTATATCCGAGTTCACTCACCCTTGGATTGGGTGCCATGTGGCAGGAGGATGCGGACACTAGAGGAATGCATAGTTAGGGTGTGGAAACAGGATTGAGACAAATGAGGGAGGTAAACACAGCAGAGCAAGCAGACACTCAGAGATCAGAGAGGGCTTCTTGGAGGAGGTGAGATTAGAGTCAGGTCTTAAATTGTCACTTGGTAGGTATATATTGCGTGAGCAAGTCCGTGAATCACTCGGCACTCATGTCCCCTCCTAGCACCCTGATGTCTCTTGGGTAGCCCCCTTTCTCCCAGCAGTCCATGTGACTTACCCAGTGGCTGCTCCTGGGATGTGCACAAGTCCCAGACCGGGGCGATGAGAATGCCACGAGAACTGCATGCTGGTGCCATGAGCAGAGTCTCTTCTTCGGCCCAAGGGAGTAAGTCGGCCTGGAGCTCCGGAGGTGACTGCAAGAGGGTGAGGCTGGCAGGGAGGATGGTACAGACAAGACACAAGGGGCCACATGCTCAGGTCCACGCAGACGTGGCCGAGCCAGCTCTGGCCTGGGACCACCACCTTACTCCAGCAGACAGGGTCCGTCTGATCTATGTGGGGTTTTCCGAGGCGGGGAATTTAAAAGACAGAGACAGAAGGTGTGTCTGAACAAACGCTTCCTGCCACCCCCAGAAAGTCTGGCGCAGGCCCTGAGCCAGGAACCTCTGAGGGAAGAGTCCATCTGGGTTTGCTCTGGCTCTTTTCCCTTGGTTTCAGCTTCCACTGGACCCCACAGCCACGCACTGAATTTCCATTTCCCTTTTACACAGTTCTGGTAAGATCTCAGTGAAAATTATATTCTCCTGTCATGTATTTGATCAAAGTTTAGAGTGATTCTCGAGTGTATACCCTGCAGTGTCAAGGAGGTTTGCCTCTCACTGTCCACAGTAATCAGACAGACTGAGGGCCCCCCGCCCTGGGGAAGTTGAGCCCCCAACTAGATGTCCTGCAGTTTTCTGTCCTGAGATTTTCCACTTCTGCATGCAGCTTTCTCTCTCACAGTGGCAAGTAGGTATGTATCTGTTCAACTTTCAAAGTTAAAGTAGCTTCCAGTGTGGGTCAGAACAATTCAGCCCCGTATACTTTTAAAAAGATGGTACCAAGAACAAATCTTAAAATAGCAAGAACAATTAGACAATATGAGGAATAAAATAGAGATTACAGCTGTCCCTTGGTATCTATGGAGGAGAGTTTCCAGGATCCTCCTCAGATACTAAAATCATGTCCTCATAAAATATAAAATAGTCGATATAAAATAGTGTGGTATTTTCATATGAACTAAGCACATCCTCTTGTATTCTTGAACTCATCTCTAGATTACTTATCGTACCTGGTTCAATGTAAGTGCTGTGTAAATATTGTTGTGCTGCATTGTTTTTCATTTGTATTAGTTTGTATTTTTATTTTATTTCTTTGTATTATTTAAGGATTCGAAGGGTTGACTATAGATAAATATGTAGAGATTTTTTCAGTTGTAAAATGTATGTCTTAGTTAGGGATGCTATAACAAATGTCTTAAACTGGGTAATTCATAAACAACAGAAATGTATCACTCACAGTTCTGGAGGCTGGGAGGGTCCAGATCAAGGTGCTGGCAGATTTGATGTCTGGTAGGGGACTGCTCTTCACAGAAGGCATCCTCTGTGTGTCCTCACATGGCAGAAGGGATAGACAGGCTCCCTCGGGCCTCTTTTATAGGGGCATCAGTGCCATTCATGAAGGCTCCACCCTCATGACCTAATCACTCCCAGAGGCCCTACCTCTTAAAAATCATCACATCGGGGATAAGGTTTCAACATATGAGTTTTAGGGAGATACATACGCGCAGACCATGGCAAATATATAAAAGACAGCAATTTATTTTAAAACTGCAATAATGGGCAATTTATTAGACAAATGAACATTAAAAATAAAGGAAAACACCTGAATAGATCTCTAACCTTTAAATAAATTGCATTAATTTATAGTAGTCTCAAACCTACCCTTCAAAAATTTACAAGTCTCAGGTTCAGGATGTTTTGGAAGGAAAGTCTGCCAAACATTCAGGAAATCTTTATCGGTAAATACTATCCCAAGGTTTACATTCTCAACAAAGATTGTATAAAAGACACTGAATGTACTTATACAGCTGAAACTGCCACAAAAGTGGGCCAAATATATAAATACGTGGTTTTAAGGCACTTCAGCAAAGGACATAACTCCTCGAGAGACAAGAAATAAATGACGACACCTAGAGAGTTTCCAGGTCACGGCACGGGAGAAGAACCCTCGTGGAGCCCGTTAGATGCCCTGAGTTGAGAAGAGGAAGCTGAGACTATGGGAAAACCGAGGCCAATAGACTTTGAAAAACAGACTACGAAAGATAAGACAGCCACACCGAGAGAACCCAGAGGGTAGGGCCCCCAACAGGTCTTCAGCAGAGCTCTCATTACCACGTCAACATGAGGGATCTGAGGCTGGAGCAGGACCACTCCAAAAAAATCAGATGGAAGAATACCCACCACAAGCACAGATGTCAGAATAGAGCCTGTATCCAACAGCCAGGCTGGAGACAGGGTCCGTGGACCAGGGGGCAGAGGTTTAGAAGAGTCCTGTCTCAGCAGCGGGCAATGATCATCCCTAGACTGAGCACTGCTCTGTACCCATGTCATACATGGTAAAAGAAAAATGTGAAAGGAATCAACTGCTTCAAACTATGTAGCTGCACCCCTGAACAAAGCTTAAAGATGATCTTGATAAGCATATTTTGAAATACAAAAATGTCCAGGATCTAAGGACATACAGTTTTCAATGTTTGATGTTTAATCAAAATCTCCAAATCAATCAAGACAAAAATCAACCAAATGAAGCTAACCCAGAACTGACACAGATATTAGCTCTGACAATGATATACAATTATTATAACTGGTTTGCATATGTTCAAAAAGATGAGTTGAGACATAGAAGATATAATAAAGAACAAAACCAAACTTGCTGAGATTGAAATCTACCTCCTAGGAGATGTTATACATATATATATATATAATATATATATATATATATATACTGGTTATGTTCATTTTCAGATTCAGCATGACAAAATCTTGCAAATTATTACTCCAATTCTTGCAACAAGAAAACAGCAGAACAAACCGAATATCAATGACTTCTGGACCTATCGGAGAATTGGGATTGCAGATGAAACCGCCCCAAAATTTGGAGAGACAGGTGAATGCTTACATTCAGAGCCGAGATCAGCTCATCAGGAGCTGAAGCTGTTGAAGTCCTAAGCTAATAGAAATACTAAAAGGAAATCTTGACAAGTTGCTGGAGGCTGAGTGTGGACTAGGGAGGAGGCCATACTTTCATGGGTTTTACCTCCAGAAACGCCACTAGGTTCCCACTGTGAAGAGTCAAGAAAAACAACTTTATATCTCTGGCAAGGAGAAGGGGAAAGATATATGATTAGTACATTCTCTATTCCAAAGTTTTCCCCTTCATGAGAAAAACTTGAGCAGAGACTTATCCTACCTAGAGGAAAGGGTGTTTGCCTTGCTTGAGCCCACTTGAGCCTTTTTGTCTAGCCTAAAGCAGAAAGGAACAAAAAAGCGAGAAGCACTTATAAAGGTCTCAGCCCAAGGACGCAGGCCCGCTGAAAGACTGAAATTTAACCATAAGACTCTAAAACCACAGGATTCTAGAACACTTCTCCATTCCCACTTTTGACCACCATATCCACAGGGCTGCATTATAACAGTGGATTACAGCTGAGAGAATGGCACAGAGCCTAATTAAGAGAGTTCTTAAGGAAAACCAAAGTCAACAATAGAGACAAAACAAAGACAATCAAATAATTTAAAGATCTTCACACCTAGAACCATGGCAAATGTTAAGAAAAGCCCAACTCCTAGCCACATTTACATAAAATCTCTCACTAAAGATGCATTTACTAAGATCCTGTTACCATAGATATCATGTCTGGCTTGGAACAAAGAAAGACTAGGCCTGTTAAATTTTAGCCAATAAGAAAACAGCCTGATGAGACAATACAAACAAAAGACCTAGACTTAGATATGATACAGTTTGGAATTTGCAGACAAAACAAGTAAAATAATCATGATTAATATGTTAAGGATGCTAATGGAAAAAATAAACAACATGCAAATACAAGTGGGTTATGCAAGTAGAGAGATTAGAAGCCCTTAAAAAGAATCAAAAGTAAATACTAGAAATCAAAAACACTGTAACAGAAGAACGAATGCCTTTGATGTGCTTGTTAATCGACTGGACTAAGTGAAAAAAAGAATTTGTGAGTTTGGAGATATTTCAATAGAAATTTCTCAAACTAAAATACAATAAGGGAAAGAATAATACAGTATAGATAAATTAAACCAGAACTGAATAAACAAGAATTGTGGGACAATGTCAATAGGTATAAAATATGCACAATTTTGATATCAGAAAATTGAAAGAGAATGAAACAACAAACATTTGAAGTAATAATGGCCAAGAATGTTCCAAAAGAGAATTGGAGAGATATTTCATGTTTGTGGATTGGAAGGTCAAACATCATCAAGATGTCAGTTCTTCTCAACTTGATTTATAAAGTCAGTGCAAGGTCAATCAAAATTCCAGCAAGATATTTTATCGAGATTAACAAACTTTCTCTAAAGTTTATATGAAAAGGCAAAAACCTGACACTATCTGACTTCAAGACTAACTATAAAGCTATAATATTCTAGACAGTGTGATGTTGGCAAAATAATACATAAATAGATCACTAAAACAGAATTAAAAGCCCAAATAAAGACTCACCTAAGTATAGCCAGATGATCCTTGACAAAGGCAATTTAATGGAACAAAGACAGTCTTTTCAACAAATGGCACTGAAACAACTGAATATCTGCATGCAAAAAATGAATAAAATGAATCTACATCCAGACTTTATACCTTTCACAAAAATTAACTCCAAAGGAATCACAAACTTAAAGGTAAAATGCAAAACTATAAAACTCCCAGAAGGCAATATGAGAGAAAACCGATATGGCCTTGGGCTTGATGATGACTTTTTAAATACAACACCAAAGACATAATTCATTTAAAAATTAATAACAATTGATTATTTTGTTTAAATATTCAATAATTAATAATTGTGCTAAAATGTAAAGTTTCTGTTCTTCAAAAGACAATGTCAAGAGAATAAAAAGACAAGTCTATTTCCAAATAAGGTCACGATGTGAAGGACTGAGGGTTAGGACTTCAAAATATCCCTTTTGAGGGGACGCAATTCAACTGCATATGAACATATAAAATGAGTAACAGCAATGTAGGGACAGAAAGAGAAATAAAAAATACTCTGCATTAAGTTATCTGTGCGGTCCATGAAACAGCATAACTTTATAGAAAATGGACTGAAATTAGCTCTTAATGTATATCGCAAATTATAAGGCAACTACTAAGATAATTTGTGAAGGGTTATAACAAATAAGCTAAGAGACAAAATAGAATCATAAAACATTTAAAATCAAGGAAGTAAGAAAAAGAGGGAAAGAAAAGACAAACAAGTGTGATAAATAGAAAATAGTTATAAACATGGTAGATATTAATCCAACTACATCAATAACTACTTTAGATATGAAAGGTATGAAAACACATATTGAAAGGCAGATTGCCAAAGATTATTTTACCAACTATATGTTGTCTTAAAGAAGTCGACTTTAATGTAAAGACACACACACACACACACACACACACACACACACACACACACAAAAGTAAAAGACTCAAGAAAGATATACCATAGTGATAATAATTTTTAAAAAGTGAAAGTAGATATATTAACTGCAGATAAATCATCCTTCAGAACAGAAAAATTGTCAGTTGTAATTTGGCCATTTCATGATAAAGGAGTCAATTTTCCAAGAAGACTTGACAATTTTTGTCGTGTATACATCTAATAGAAAAGTGTCAAAGTACATGAAGTATACGCTGATAGAACTGCAAATAGAAACAGAAAAACTCATGCTATAGCTATAGATGCCAACATTCTTTCAATAACTTATAGAAAACCGGTGAAAATACACTTGACTTAGATAGCACTATTAATCAGATTAATCTAACTGATATTTATGGAATATCCTATGCATCGACAGAGGAATACATCCTCTTCTCAAGTTCACATGAAACATGTACCAAGGCAGACCATATTCAGAATTATAAAACACACCTTAGCTAAAATAGAGTCTGACTCAAATTGTTTGTTGTCTCACTACTAACATCTTTTTTTTTTTTGAGGAGGCAGGATTTATTGAGAGGACAGAAAATCTCCCGTAGTGGGAGAGGACCTGAGAAGGTTGCCCACGACTAATATCTTTTAAGTCTCACCCCTCTATACACCACATCTGAGCAAGCTGATGAGAATCCCAGGTGATCCCTCCTTTTGTGCCAGTGAGTTTCAAACCAAGAATGTTCCCCTCAAAATTAGAACTAACATGTTAATTCAACAAGGTTGCAGACATAAGATCAATAAACAAAATAATTTAAATTTATATATATGTATTAGCAATGAAAAAATCCAAAAATAAAATTAAGAAAACAATAACCATGCACAATAGCATAAAAATAATAAAATTTAACAGAATAAATTCAAGACTTTTACAAAGGAAACTATAAAACATTGCTGAAAAAAATTTAAATATCTTAAAAAACACAAAGATAGCTGGGCTCAGTGGCTCAGCCTGTAATCCCGTGCCTTTGGGAGGCTGAGGTGAGTGGATTGCCTGAGCCTGCGGGTTCGAGACCTGCCTGGGCAGTGAGACCTCATCTCTACAATAAATAAAAAAATCAGCCGGGCGTGGTAGCACATGCCTGTAATTCCAGCTACTCGAAAGGCTGAGGTGGAAGGATCACCAGAGCCCAGCAGGTGAGGCTGCGGTGGCTGGGAGCAGCCACTGCACTCCAGTCTGGGTGACTGAGTGAGACTCCAACTGAAAAAAAAAAAAAACCACAAAGATATCTTATGTAATGGATTGGAAGACTTAATATTGTTAAGATGACAACAGTCCTAATATTGACCTGCTGATTCAATACCATCCCTCTCAAAATTCCAAGTGCCTTTCTTATGGAAATGGGTAGGCTTACACTAAAATTCATTTGGAAATGCAGAGGAATCACCCAATAGACAGAGAATAATAAGAAAACAACCAGAATAGTCGAAACAACCTTGAAAAAAAAAGAAAAAGATTAAAAAACTCACATTTCCCAAATGAAAACCTACTACAAAGCTATAGTAATCAAGAAAGTGTGGACCTGGCATAAGGTTAGAAATACAGATTATAATATATAATGGAGTTGGGAAAGCAAAAATAAGCCAGTACACCTATGGTCAGTAATTATTAGCAGGTATGCTAAAACCATGCAGGGAGGGAAAATAGCCTTTATGTCAAAATAAACTGGCACAACTGAATATCTACATGCAAAAGAATGACTTTAGACCATTATCTCAAATATAAACCAAGGGAGCAGCATAGAGATTCTGGAAGCAAAGCCGCAATTTCTCAACCAACTCCTCTTCGACTAAGCCTCCAACGATAACCACTGGGGAGAGAAGAACCTATTCAGTAAACAGTGCTGGGAAAACTGCCTGCCCACATGTAGAAAACTGAAACAGGACCCCTACCTATCACCATGCACAAAAATCAACTCTAAATGGATCAAAGAAATAAATGTAAAACCTCAAACTGTAAGAATCCTAGAAGAAAATGTAGAAAAACACTCTTATGGAAATTGAAATAGGCAACCAATTCCTGATCAACTCTCTAAAAGCAAATGCCATAAGATAAGATATACAAATGGGACCTAATCAAACGGAAAAACTTCTACAAAGCAGAGAAACCATCAAGAGAGCAGAGAGGCAGAACACAGAATGGGAAAAAATATTCACCATCTGTAAATCTGACAAAGGCCTAACATCCAGGATCTACAAGGAACTCAAATGTGCTGAAAGGAAAAAAAAAACTATCTTACTAAAAATAGGCAACAGATATTGGTAGACACTTCTCAGAAGAAGACATATGAGCAACTAATAGATACATGGAAAAAGTGCTCAGCCTCTCTAATCATCAAAGAAATGCAAATTAAAACCACACTGAGATACCACCTAACTCCAGGCAGGATGGCCATCATGAATATTCAAACAACAACAGTTGCTAGAGAGAATGGGGGGTGGGGCGGACTGGAACACTTCTACACTGTTGGTGGGAGTGTAAACTAGTACAACCTCTGTGGACAACCGTGTGGTAATTTCTAAAAGATCTAAAAATCGACCTTCCATATGATCCAGCAATCCCCCTTCTGGGAATATACCCGGAGGAACTCAAATCACTCTATAAAAAAGATACCTGCGCACGCATGTTTGTTGCAGCATTATTCACAACAGCAAAAACATGGAACCAACCTTGCTGCCCTTCAAAATGAACTAAAGAAAGTATGGTACATGTACATGATTATGAATATTATGCAGCCATAAAGAAAAACAAAATTATGAACTTTACAGCAACTTAGATGGAATTAGATCCAATCTATAATGCTCAGTGATCTATCACAGAAACCACAATCGGAGTCCAACATGTACTCACTCATAAGCAGACCCAGAACATTTATCATAATGCTATAAGAAAGGCATTGTCAGCAGTGGGACACGGCCAGGGGAGGGGGGCACATAACATCAACAAGAGTACCAAACTTTCCCTGTATGATGACCACTTACGTACCTAACCCTGAACTGTAGCCCACATCTTTCAAATATTTTTAAAAAGAAGAAAAAAGGAAATCAAATAAGACCCAAATAAGTAGAGAGGCATACCATGTTCATGGATTGGAAGATTTGATATAGTATAGAAGTCAATTCTTCTTAAGTAGATCGATACATCTAACAGAATTTCTATGCAATTTTCAGAAAAGCTTTCTGTAGATATAGACAAGTTTTTTCATAAATGTATATATGAAAAAGCAAAACACTTATGATAGCTAAACATTTTTATTTTATTTATTTATTTATTTATTTTTATTTTTTGAGTTGGAATCTCACTCTGTCACCCAGACTGGAGTGCAGTGGCTGCTCCCGGCCACCGCAGCCTCGACCTGCTGGGCTCCGGCGATATTTCCGCCTCAACCTTCCATGTAGCCGGAATTACAGGTGCACACTACCACGCGCAGCTAATTTTTGATTTTATTGTAGAGATGAGATCTCGCCTGCCCAAGCGGGTCTTGAACCCACAGGCTCAGGCAATCCACTCACCTCAGCCTCCCCAAAGGCGTGGGATTACAGGCTGAGCCACCGAGCCCGGCTAGCTAAACATTTTTAGAAGAAAGAAAAATGTTGGAGAAATTACTCCAATCAGTGTTAAGGCTTACTATACAGCTATAGTAATCAACACAGTGTAGCATTGGCAGAGGTTAGTGGGACAAAATAGAGAACCCAGAAAGAGAATGTTACGAATAGACTCAACTGATTCTTGACAAAGGTACAAAAGTAATTCAATCGAGAAAGAATAGCTCTTCAATAAAAGGTACCAGAGCAACTGAACTACAGGGAGAAAAAAAGAAAGGCGTGCGTAAATGTAACACACAAAGTCGCAAATATTTTAGAAAAGCAGGAAATCTTTGGGGCTTAGAGCTAGGTGAAGAGTTATCATACGTAACGTCTAAAATTTGGTCTGTAGAAGACCCTGTGCCCGCAATGAAAAGACAAGCTGCAGACTGGGAGAAAATATTTTCGAATAGCATGTTCTAGAAAGGACTCGTATCTAGAAGACAAACTCTCAAAACTTATAAAACCAAATAATTTAATTTTAAAACCAACAAAAGACATGTTGAAACATTTCACCACAAAGGACATACAGATTGCAAATAAGCACATGAAAAAATGTCCAACATCGTAATCCATTAGAGACATGAAAATCGATACCACAATGAAATATATCTTCACTAAGAGTAATGGTTTGGAAAAAAACAAACAAGCAAGCAACAACAACAAGAAAACATAGCACCAAATGCTGGTGAAGATGCAGAGAAAGTAGAAATGCATAGCAACCCTGACAAATGGTCAGTTTCTTAAAAGCTAAACACGTACTCGAGTACTTGCAATATAAATGCACTCCTTGGCAGTTATTCCAGAGAGATAAAAACTTATGCCTGTGCATAAACCTGTACCAGAATATCCATAGTAGCTTAATTCTTAATAGCTAGGAACTATAAACAACCCAAATGTTCTCCAAGGGGTGAATGGTTAAGCAAAATGAGGTGTATCGACACCACTGGATACTACTTAGTAATAGCGAAAGAAATGAATTCTTTGTACACACAGCTGCTTGGAGGAACCTCAAGGAAATCAGGCTGCCAGAGAGCGCCAATCCCAAAAGGTCCCATACCGCCGTATGACTGAATTTGCATAACGTGCTTGAAACAATGAGAGTATAGAGATGCAAGCAAAGTAGTGGTGGTCATGTGTGAGGGGTGGGGGCTGTTGGGGGGGTGGCCTAAAGGGGTAGCAGGAGCCAGCTGCTCCGTGACGTAACTACTGCACTGACTGAATACTGTGGGAGGTATGCAAATCTCCACACGCACGCAGGGAGAAAAACCTGGAGAACCTGCGTAAGCTCTGTGTTATTTACCAACGTTAGTTTCCTGGGTTTTGCATTGTAATTAATTTCCTATGCTCATACGAGATGTTTCCATTGAGAGAGACCGGTGAAAGATAAATGAGACTTCCCAAAATACATCTTGCAGCTTTTTGTAAACCTGTATTTCAAATTACAGTTAGAAGAAGTTTTTTTAAAAGGATGAACTACTGATACACTTTGAAATAGAGATGAATTTCAAAATAATTACACTGAGTAAGAAGCCAGACAAAACTATGTGCATGGTCTATGATTCATTCGAATACAACTATGGAAATGAAAATCAATCTTTGGTCATAGAAAGCAGAGCGGTGGTTTCCTGGGACTATTGGAGAGGAAGGATGCAGAGGGGAGAAGTGATTCGAGAACCCAGGGGAATTTGCATGCGATGACCCACATGTGCAAACACGTGTCAAGACTCATCAGATTGCAAGCATTCAATGCAGTTTGTTGGATGAAAACTATACTTCAATAAAATTACTTTAAAAAAAAAACTCTCCCAGAGAAGAAATTTTTCAAAATGTTCCACAGCTACTTTATGAGGTTGGTGTAATTTTGAAATCAAATCAAAGACAGTAGAAGAAAGCAAAAATGATGGCCCATTCTTAGGAAATAAATACAGAGATCCTAAATAAAATACCTTAAGTCAAGGTCATACTAAAACTGCTAAATATTTGAACATTGGAAAACCTGGGAATAGATTTTGTTTCATGTGAAATACTGTTTATTATAACACACTGGTATTTAATGTGCCACTAAAAAGGAAAAACTTTTCTGTTTAAAAAAAGAACAAAAAAACACAACTCTTCTGAACTTATAACAGGCTATTGACTGTAAGATACATCTCCATTTTGGCAATATGAAAATGTGTGTCTTAGATAGATGATAATTAGCAATTAAAATTAATCAAAGAAAAATCTAATGTATGACTCATGCTTTAACAAAGGAATATATATGGACTGTACCAATAGATACTAAAAAAAGCCTAAATCAAGCTTACCATTTATTCATGGCTTAAAAATAGGCTATTCTAATAAGAAATAGAAGTTTTCTAAATTGATACAGAACATCTACCAAGAACACTGAATGGTGAAACATTAAAAGTGTTTTCTTTAACACAGAAATCATGATAAGCACAATAAGTCAGCTAAAATGAGACAAAACAAAAAAGAGACATTAAGATTTCTTACTTAAAAATTCGAGAAATTTATATACACCATTATAACTAACTGGAGTAAATGATTGAATATCAGATAGATTTGCAAAAATTAAAAACATTTCTATTGGTTGGCAATAACCAGGTAAAATAGGTAATAAAATAGAAGCTCCTAGCAATGGTAACAAAGAAAACAAATTATATAAGAATAATTTTAAATAAACAGACAAGCCTTCTGTGTATAAAAATGATAACTTAATTGAAAGGCATAACAAAGAGCTGAACAAATGAAGAGCTCTATCATCATAATGTCTGCCAGCACTCAATAGGTTTTAAATGTCAGTGCTCCCAAAACGAATCCAAAAACTCAATGTCAATCTAATCCAAATCCCAATCGTTTTTTCTGAAATTTGCCAGCTGATTCTAATATTTATATAGAAAGTTAAAAGCCCAAGAGTAACAAGCATGATTTTCACAAAAGAGTAAGAGGGGAAACACAATATCAGATTTGAGGTTTATTATTAAGCCATAGTCATTAAAACAACCTATTGCAGGAGCAGGAAAAATTGGAACAAAATCTTGAGAGGGCAAAAAGGTATCTGCTCATATATGAAAACCTGATACATGACCATGATGTTGTTACACACAATTCGTGGAGAATGTGTGGATTCCACTAGATAGTACTACTGACAATTGTCCAACTCACATGGGGACAGAAAACTTTAAACTTTTGAAGAAAAAGATAAAAGAACATTTTTAAGATAAGCATGTCACCAAAAAGCAAAATACATAAAGGAAGAAGCCACACTACCATGAAGCTTGGACCATTTGCCCCATTTATGTAAACTGAGGCAGGGCAAGGCTTGCACAGATAGATGCCCACTTAGGGAACAGGGTCACAGCCTCACCTCCCAGGGGGAAGTTGACGGCGGGTGGGTGCTGCACAGCCGGTCATCATGGGAAAGGGAGGTGCTGATGTCCTGAGAACCCGGGCTCCTTGCCGACAATCCACTGGTTTATCTGAAAGGTCGACTACCAAAAAAGTCACCCATGTTGGTCCTACATCAAAGAATGAATAAATAAGCACCCCTCAGGTGGGGGGTGGCTTTCACTTCCATCCCATTCACCAAAATCTCCATCGGGCCCACCCTGGGAATAGCTGGGCTGTGACTCCCACAGGGTCAGAGACTTGCAATGACCCTGGTGGAAGAAGAGCTGCCTCTGGGACCAGCCACATAAACCCAGCAGAGTGAGGTCAGTATTTGAGCAGAACGGAGGCTTGCACAAGCTAGGTGATTGGTAAGGCTGTGTCTAAGGGGCAGAGACAGGGAAGTGTTGGAGCAATTCTGGGGATGGCTTCGCCCAGGTGGGCTGAAGTCAACTGGCATTGCGAGGGCACACAAGGAGAAGAAGTCATGGTCCCAGTCCAAAGGGAACGCATCATCTAATTGTCCATTCAGCCCCAGCACCATGCCTTTCAAAGAGTGGACGTGAAATGCACACGTTGACTTAACCCATGAAGGGGCGACATGCTATGCTACACAAAAGGAAGGGACGGGCGTCTACAGGCCAGGGATTTCGCTCTAACTTGTTTAGTCCTAAAAACACATCTTAGAGTGAGTATTGCTCTCCCCTCTTAGAATGGACAAGTGCGATTAGGCGATGCTGCCCAGGTGGCGAATTAAGGACTCAAAGTCCTGCACTCCTCCCTCCTTCCTCCCAGCCAGCCTTCCCCAGGAGGGAGGTGGAGCTGGGGAAAATTCAGAAAAGTCTAGAAAAGCATCAGATGCCTCAAGGAGTTTCCAGGAGCCCTTCAGATGGGAGTGGGAGCCGGGCCTGAGCAGAGGTCTGCTACGCATCCCGTGGGTGCATGGTGTGGGGGGATGGGGGCGGAGCTGGGAAGCCTGGCCCACTACGGATGGGGAGGAGTCTCTCAGGACACGGCCTGCACAGCTGCTCCCAGACGTGAGTGAACATGTCCAGCTGATGCGCTTCCAGCTTGACACGGGTGCTACTTGATTCTCCCTCCCCAGTTAAACGCTGCAATTCTACCAGTCATGGTCATTGCTCCGCAATAACAAACATGCAATTAAGTTGCTGTGTGTGGACGCTGGTTTGTGATGTAAAACAGCTTCGGATTGCTTATATTGGTGATTCTGGAAGGAAAAAAGAGAGAATTCTCCCTGCTTCGAGTGCAGGCCCTTATCTTATTTTCACACATTTTCTCTTCTCAAATGTCATGTGTTCATATTTGTTCGTTTCTCACAGGAAATGAGCTCGTGTTGTTAAAAAGTCGTTCGCAAGCAGTGCGCATCCTGCTGGAGCTAGGAGGCAGGTGCCCTGCCCTCACCACTAACGGGCTCCTCAGCCATTCACTTCCCTGGAAACCTGGCATAGCACTCGCCCATGATTCAAGGGACTCCTCAAGATTCTGCTCTCACCTAGAAAGAGCCCTGGCAGAGAACTATGGAAACCCGGGCCTTTGCTCAGGGTCCCGTGGATCAGAAACAGTGTCCTGGCCATGACTCAGTCGGGGTCGGGGAGGTTACCCAGCTTAGAGAGGACAGGCTGCAGAGGTGACGGAAAGGCTCTTGAACCAAGACAGCACTCGGCCCAGCGGCGGCGAGGAAATGTTCTGAAGAAAGTTCTGGCCCAGGGAAGGAAGTCATGGAAGACCCAGGGAAGCTGGCACAGAAGACATGGCCAAGCCTGGGCCAAGGACTGGGGCAGGTTGGCTGGGTGACCACACGTCCCTGTGTTGGGGATGTGGGAAGGGGATATTCAAGAAGGCCTCCCTGGAGAGGCCGGGGGCGAGTAGATTCGTGTGGCTGCTTCTGTGAGGCTCGTTTACCTCGAGAGGTAAAGACACAGCACATACATGTGTGCACACAGACACACATGAACTCACACGCGTGAAGAAACCATTTCTCCAGGCAGTGGTGAGCCACACACCGGCTGCTAAGAATCCCAAGGAGGAGGAAGGTGAGAGGCTTGCACACCAGCCACGGGTCAACGCCGCCCGGGGGATCAGCTCCCTTCAGCTACGTCTGCTGTCCTGGAGTCCCATTTTCCCCCACCCCTGGTTGGCAGGGAATCCAGATTCCGCTCCGAAGACCCCAAGGCCAGCCTGAGGCCTGCAGCCACCCTCATTGGACTGACCACCGCCTCTTGCCAGCCAGCGCTACCACGCCAGTGACCAGGACGAGATCATATGTCTGTCCACCAGGGCCAGGCACTTGGACTTGGCTCTGCCTCCACCAGGCCAGAACTGAGGTGTCAAGGTTCGTAATCAATGCAACCGCTGCCAGCAGGCTCTGATCTGGAGTTTCAGAACCACCCTGCTCAGCAGAGCACCTGGGGAAACTGGTGTGGGGGAATCGAGATTGTCAGGGGGACAGCCCCGAAACTGATAAAATCACCCCACCTCTGAGCCTCCGTGTCTTGGCTGCTGATTGGGGTTCATGAGTGGTTTCCCACCATGCCACCAAGGGTGAGTGGGAGGCCCAGGTCTGCAATATAGGCCACTCAGTGGCATGGGTTGGGGGTGGCCAGTACCAGGAGGCCAAGCCCACGTGGATCTGTGACAGTCGCCGCCTTCTCCGAGAAAGGCATCCCCCTTTGACGTCCCTGGCGGCCCCGCTTTCTCGCATGCTCCTTCGCCCCCCACCACTGAGTCTGCTGAGGCTGCCATAACAACACACCGCAGGCCGGGCTCGGTGGCTCAGCCTGTCATCCCGCGCTTTGGGAGGCTGAGGTGAGCGGATTGCCTGAGCCCGCGGGTTCGAGACCCGCCTGGGCAACTCGGCGAGACCTCATCTCTACAATAAATCAAAAAATTAGCCGGGCGTGGTAGCGCGCGCCTGTAGTTCCAGCTACTCGGAAGGCTGAGGTGGAAGGATCGCCGGAGCCCAGCGGGTCGAGGCTGCGGGGGCCGGGAGCGGCCGCTGCCCTCCAGTCTGGGAGACAGAGTGAGACTCCGACTCAAAACAAACAAACAAACACGCAAAGCAAAACAAAAACAACACACCGCAGATGGGGAAGCTTCAGCAACAGGCATATATTCTCTCAGCGTTCGGGAGGCGGGACACGCAAGAACAAGGCGAGGGCGGGTCTGGTTTCCCTTGAGGCCTCCCTCATTCTTTCTGAGTCCTCACATGGCCTCTTCTCTGTGCCTGTGCAGCCCGGCTGTCTCTTCCTCTTCTGATCAGAACGCCCGTCCGATTGGATCAGGACTTGCCCTGAAGACCTCGCTTTAACTTAATCACCACTTGCACGGCCCTGTCTCCAAATACAGTCACATTCAGAGGCGCTGGGAGTTAGAACTTCAACACAGAGATTTGGGGGATGCAATTTGGCTCGTAATGCCTCCCACGGGCCTCTCCCCCATCTCTGCTCCGTGCTGCATGGAGGGTGGCATGGGGGAGTTCTCTCTGCATTTACTCTGTCAGTGATTTAACCAATCCGTGGCCTCAAATCCCATCTTTAGCCCACACATTGGGTGTAGGGGGTGGGGAAATGTGGAGGGAAGGATGGTGGCCCTGCCCTGGGGGCAGGGTCAGAGAGGGAAGGAGGGGATAGCAGTGGCTGCATGGCGTGGCCTGGGTGCAGGCCCTGGAGGGGGACACCTCACTGAAGTCACTCCTCCTTGGAGCTGTTCTGGAGCCTCCTTTGAGGGGCTCAGAACCACAGGCTGAGCCATTGTGATCAGAGAGAAGCCTAAGCAGGACTCTTGCAGCATCGCTCAGCTCCCAGCAGCCTTGCTGGGGCATGGGCAGGTCCTTTGCCTCCCCTGGAAAGATGAAGGGACAACCGTGGATGAGAGGACAGAGTGGGACATCCTCGTGCACTAAGGCATGTTCACAACTCTGCCCAGATCCTCCCAAAATAAGAGGGGACGGCCATGCCCAGCCGTTTCCATAGTGGAAATCCCCACCCTCTGCGACTCATGCCCACAATCCCCCTCCTGCACGAATGCCTCCAGCCGGCCTGGACACAAGGAGCATGACAGACAGACGGGCCAGGCCGGCCACCAGAGGGAGCGGCTGCAAGCCTCAAGGACCTCAGAGCCAGCAGATACCTTCCCTCAGGGCCAGTGCAAGGCCCTCTCTAAGACCCACGCTTGCGGCAAGCTGCTCTTATACATTCAAGTGTGTCCCCTTTAGAAGCTGAAAAAGACCTCTTTGCCTAGTGAGAAAAGGGCTCATTCCTTCCTGAGACATCCAGGGAAGGACACAGCAGAGCCCGGGGCCTCTGACCAAGACTGCAGGGAACAAGCCTGAGTCTGGAGGGAGGGTGAACGGAACCCGGGGAAAGCCTCTGCAGGGCCTAACTGTTCCCAGTCTCTAGGCCCCCAGGAGGCAGCGTGACTGGGATGGGGGAGGAACCGGGACCACAGCAAGGCCCTCGTGGAAACAGTGACGGTCAGCCGGGCCCTGGGGGCCTCGCAGAGTGCAGTCTGAAGCATGGATGGGAGCACAGCCACAGAGCGCCCGGCCAGCGTAGAAGCCCAGCACGAAGAGCATGGGGCCGGCAGGCCCAGAGGAGAGGCGCCTGCTGCGTGTCTGAGTTAAGAAGAGTTCCCGAGGAATCTCTAAGGCCCCGAGAACCCCTTCCCGTCCTGTCCTTCACGCGCCTCCCGCCTCCACGGTTGCACGTTTCGCGTGCACGCATGTTTCTGTGTCAAGGTGCATCCCCGGGCAGTCTACTGAATTCTGCCTTCATTCGGATAAGAGGCTCTCAGAAGAAGACTTACTTGTCCAGTAACGCCGCCCCCCCCCAGTGACTGATGCCAACGGCTGGCTCTGAGCCACCAGAACCGACGGACTCTGCCTTCCAAACAGCTTACATGAGCTTCTCCCTCTTGGCCACTAAACGCTTCCTATTCGCCTGCCCTCGCCAGCTACACCTGTGACTTGCCATGGTGCCTTCCAGATTATAGTGCTCTATTCTAGCCCTGAATACATCTAACATGTTTGGAGATACTTTTCTCTGATGTCCTTTCTTCAGGTTGGCACATTCAACTGATGGTTGCTGGGTTCTTGATCATGCTAGAAACGTAGCAGGGAATGCCCCTTCTCTCAGAACATACATTGTCAGGGTGGGTGAGGGCGAGCAAAGAGGAAATACGGTGCCGCAGAGATGGGTCGGGTGCTTTGGAAGGACCAGGAAGGGCACCTTTCCAGCCAGAGGAGTAGGTGACCAGACTTAAGGGTAATGGCAGGCGAGTCAGGACACAGCAGATGAGCAGGAGTGACCTCTCTCGGCTGGAAACCAGGTCTGGCCCAGGAAGAGGCGGTGTGTCGCCAAGCTGCTTGCCTGTTTATTTTGTCCTGAGGAGCTCTGGGTACCTGGTGATAGCTGGGGACTCAAGGCTTGCAGAAGGATATGCTTCTAAGGGTTTCCTAAGCAAGCGTGAGGACATTTCCTAGGGCTCTGATTAGGACTGCCAGATAAAATACAGGTAGTTCAATTAAGTAAACAACATTTTTAGGGGGTATATGCTTGTTTCCTATTGATGCTGTCAATGTGGTGGCTGAAAGTAGCATGCATGTCTTTATTATTTCACGGTTCTGGAAGTCCGAAGTCTGAGATGGTCCCATGGGCTAAAAGCAAGGTGTCCGCAGGACTGCATGCTTTTCTGGAGGCTCTAGGGGAGAATCCCCTCCCTCGCACTCTCATGACACCTGAGTCCTTGGTTCATGGTCCACTCTCCATCTTCAAAACCAGCCATGTCCAGTCCAGCCTGTGTGGCTCTGGCACTGGCTACTCTGTCTCCTACCTTGACATCGGAGGCTCCTGGTGACTCCACTGGGCCCACCTACATAATCCAGGGTGACTTTCTTGTTTCCAGTGGAAGAGAATGCCCGATTCCCCTTCGCCGTGTGAGCGAACATTTTCACAGTAGATTCTAGGGATTATGACATGGACGTCTCTGGGGGGCTTATTCGGCCTGCCACAGTAATGAAGACCCAAACGCTGCAAGGCACATATCGATGATACCAGAATGTATCCCTCGCTGACCTGAAATCCAAGTTGAACGAGGCCTGCTGCATCAGCAGCCCTCACTCGGAACCCGCCCACCTGCCTCGTGCCGTGGGCCAGGCTTCCTTCCACGTCAGGCCTCCCAGGGACCTTCATGTGTTCTGGGTCCTACAACCTATAGCGAGTTGGCCTGTCAGAGCCTCCTCCAAGGAGTGCACAGGCTGAGCACAAGCTGGGCACGGATCCCATCAACCTCACGGGGAGGCCAGGAAGCAGGAGAGGCCACCACCCCCTTTGCCCGGGAGAGATGTGCTCAACCTGGACAGGGACCTCTAAAGGGAGCCGTGCTGGGAGCATGGGTGGCCAGAGACGGGGGCCTAAGCCAGGCCCAGAGCTGGCAACCCTAGCAGGGCTGGGAGGGCCACGAGGGTCTGCGTGGAGGAAGACTTGAGGCAAGGCATGCAGCAGAGGGGATGAGAAAGACACGGGGGGAGGGGAGGAAGACAGGTGGGTGAAGGAGAGGGGATGGAGGCGGCCAGCTGGTCGAGCTAGGGAAGACGCAAGCAGGAGTGGAAGCCGGAGACACAGAAGGAGCCGCCCGCTGCCCGGCCAGTCCCTCCCACCAGCCCTGGAAGCCACTCTGAGGGCCCTCAGGAGAGCAAAGCCTGTGCCACTGGATCTCCCTCGGCAGGTGGACTGCCCTCTTCCTCTTCCACCTGGCCGCCTCCAGGGCCCCGAGCAGCCAGAGGGAGGCTGGCCAGCCGTTTCGGCTGGAATTCGCTTCTCGTTACCTGGCTCACTTTTCCTGAAGGAAAGTGCTGGCGCCGTGAAGAGAGGTCAAGAAACACACCCAGGACCTCTTCAGAAACAGGTCTCGGATGGGAAAGGCGGGCCAGGAAGAGCTGACTGCAGAGAGGAGGGCCGAAGAGATGCCTCTCTGGGCCCCTTGGTGCTGCCCTCCGTGAGGAGAAAGGCAGACAGCAGGACAGTTTTTCCGTCCTACTCAGACACGCCTGACCCTCAGGGAAGATTGTTCGTGTCTTTTTCTTTTGTTCTAGATGGCTCTCCCCTTGCCCAACCGCCTCACTCGGGAAGAGACATCCATTTACTGCCTTTAGCTGCCCTTTTTGCTTCGGGCCTCAGCGGAACCTCCCCCGTCTTCAACCAGCCGCAACTTCCTGCCCTCCCTTGGCTTTGGAAACCAGAGTCCTGGGCATTCCACAGCTTAGGAGCCCTCCTGAAGGTGTGGCTTTGAGAACAAATTCTAGATCAACTCCGACAAACCAGAATGAATACATCCTGGAAATCTCAACCACCTGGCAGATCTTGCTGTCCTCTGCCTTCAAGATAAAGAAGCAAGTCACATACACTCACGCATGTCACACGCTGCAGGATGTTCTTGTCACATCGGATCTCAGAAACCTCTCCAAGGAATCCTTGGTTTTTCTGGTTTTGTTTTCGCTTTTTTTTTGAGTTGGAGTCTCACTCTGTCACCCAGGCTGGAGTCCAGTGGCACGCTCACGGCCACCCCAGCATCGACCTTCTGGGCTCTGGCTATCCTTCCACCTCAGTCTTCCAAGTAGCCGGAAGTACAGGCACGTGCTACCACGCCTGGCTAATTTTTTTGATTTATTGTAGAGACAATTTGCCCAGGCTGATCTCAAACCCCTGGGCTCAGGCAATGTTCTTGCCTCGGCCTCCCAAATTGCTGGGATGACAGGCTGAGCCACCGAGCCCAGCCAGGAATACTTTGAACTCAAGGTGGAGGCCTGGGGAATCTGAATTTTTAAGAGATGCCCAAGAAAGTCTTCAGAAAAATTTAAGAAACACCAAGCAGACAACTGCAGGAGGGGAAAAGCCTGCTGACACCTCCTGGGCAGCATTCCAGGTACTTTGGACCATTGCTGTTTCATGCCCACAGTGAATCAGTGAAGGTATTTTTTTTTTTTTTTTTGAGTTGGTCGCCCAGACTGGAGTGCAGTGGCTGCTCCCGGCCACCGCAGCCTCGACCTGCTAGGCTCCGGCGATCCTTCTGCCTCAGCCTTCCAAGTAGCCGGAATTACAGGCAGGCGCTACCATAGCCCAGCTGATTTTTTGATTTATTGTAGAGATGAGGTCTCGCTGCCCAGGCGGGTCTCGAACCTGCGGGCTCAGGCAATCCACTCACCTCAGCCTCCCAAAGGCCCGGGATTACAGGATGAGCCACCGAGCCCGGCAGTGAAGGTATTCTTATCCTGCCTATTCAGGTACGGCAAATGGACCCACAGAGGTTTCAAATAACTTGTCTAAAGTTGACACTGACACTAAGAAGTAGGGCGCAGAATTTGAATTCTGTTCCCACTATCCATCCTCCCAACTCATTTCTTCCACCTCTGACCTTTTCCATTTAATTTCAGATCCACACCTCCCTAGTCCACGCACGATGACCAGCTGAGCATCCAGCACTCCTGCCCTTCCTAGCCAGGACTCTGCCCTTTCCGCCAAGCCCTTGCCACCCCCTGTGACACTGTGGGGCAGGCCTCCCCCAGTCTGGCTCAGCTGTGCCGGCTCGCCCTGAGGCCAGGATGGAGGTTTCCATTGATGTGATCACGTGGTCCCAAGCGGCCAGCCCTCTGGCGCTCCCCGCTCTGCTTTCGCCCATGCTCCCTATCTCTTCTCAAGAGCGAAAACCGAGGCGCCATCACAGAAAGTGCACCCTGTCATCACGTCTCGTCAGGGTGTGCAGAGTTCTCCAGAAGTGTCCTGTGGCTTCTTTCGTTTCTCAGGAAATTACACAAATCACCGAATTTCTGACGTCATCCTCATGACCACTTGCCTTCAAGATGCCCACGCTCACCGGACAAAGGCCTTTTTGCTCGCTAGAAACTTTTATGAGTTCACTAAGCGGGCAATCTCGCCTCTGACAAGCTCCTTGGAGGAGTGTTGTGATCAGTGCGACCTTTCAGTAGCGCCTGTCCGGCCGTTTTGCGGACGCAGACGGTGGCTGAGCTGCTGACAGGCTGACACCGAAGGCTGCTCACCACTCACCTCTGCTGTGAGATGGCTCGATGCAGCGTGCTCAGAACCCGGCTTCATGGGGCAGACACCGGGCCCGACTGTGAGGGTGTCTGTGAGGTGGTTCCTGCGGGGATGCTCCTTGGCAGAGGCGGACAAGAAGGGCGGCACTGGTCCCAACTAGACACAAGACAGAGCATGTGCAAAAAATGTAAAATAGAAGCCTCGATGACCTCACTCCAGCCAGTTCCACATACCCCACTGTCTGGGCAGAGCCTGAGGGGTGGAGGGAAACAGGATGTCCTCAGGGCACCAGAGACACTGACCTGCCTTCTGCTCCGCTTGGAGCTCTGGGGGGTTGGAGCCTTCCTCGGGGCTGCCGGGCATGGGTGCTGCTCGTGGGTGCCTGCTGTGCTTGGAATGCTTGTGTCCCTCCTCGAAGTCATGTTGAAGCCATCTCCGATGCAGGAGTGTTGAGAGGTGGGGCCGTTCGGAGGTGCTTAGGTCACAGGGCTTCTTCCTCCGAATGGGATATGGGACCTTGTAAGGGAGTGTCCTCACAGTCCTTCCACCTCCACAGGTGGGGATGTGGCGCTCAAGGCCTCATCTTGGAAACGGAGAGCAGCCCCCACCACGCCCCGAACCTGCTGTTGCCTTGACCTTGGACTTCCCAGCCTGCAGGACTGTGAGAAGTATCTGCTTTGCACGATTTACTCAGCCTTGGGCATTTTGTTCTAGCAGCACAAACAGACGAAGACAGTGCCCCTAGGCGTGTGCAGCTGTTTCCATCACCGCAGCGTCCACGCGGAACCCAGCAGTCCTTCCCTCCCTTTCCCTCAAACAGAGCGACTTCGGCAGGCAAAAGCCATAAAACTGAAAACCCAACTAGCTGCGTGTCGGGGGGAGTTCAGGCTGTGCACATAATTTTAAAACCTGTCCTGAGGCCCTACCTTCACCAGGGATTTTGTCCCGCTGAGGCTGAGAGCAGCTCTCCTTCCTGGTGTCCCCTCAGCCTCCCAAGTAACCGGGCACCAGTGCAGCAAGACGGCATGGCAGGCTAATCAGGACCCTCCCTGGGCACTCAGTGGACCAGGCTAGACCCCCTTCAGTGCCCTCATTCTCAGTGTTCACTGGTTTTCCTCCCTCATGTGTCACACTGTGTGTCTTACTGTCTTTTCACCTGGTCTCTACCCCCTTCACTGGCGGGTCATTTCTACGACGGGCAGCTGTCATGAATGCTGGCTCCCAGTTACTGTGTGCCAGGTACACACAGCAGTGAGCACCCTCAGCGTTCCAGGGCAGCCAGTGAAGAAATCTCACCAGCAAGGTCAGTATACTATGGAGAAAACAGCCATTCTACCAAGAAAGGACCACAAAACCTCCCTGGGAAAGCGCCTCCCCTTGAAGCTTCCCAAAGACAGCTGGCCATCCGCCCCCCAGCGAGGCTGGCAAAGGGAAGGAAGGAGGCCAAAAGGGGGTTGCTCTGAGGGCGAAGGTGTGCGTGCAGGCTGGCCCGGCAGGGTGTGGATGCCTGGGGCGGTTGCGACTGAACACAGGGTACGAGAGACCATTTCCTGCCTGGAGTGTGCCCTCCTAGCAGCACACTGGGATCGTCTGGGGAACTTGGAAAACTCGGACGCCCTGGTCTTCATCTTCCATGGCAGAATTGCCGGGCGTGGGGTTGCCGGGAGTGGGGTAAGTCACTCCAAAGAGCAGCCAGGCTGGCTCAACTCCACAACCCGATTGGCAGAGAGGCAGGGGCGTTTTGACTGGGACACAGGGGCATGGGAGGTAGCAGAGACTCGCGGTGGATACCGTTAGGAAACTACAGAGACCCCCTAGGGGCGAGGGAGCGAGCGGTTAGAGTGAGCGTGGGCTTGGGAAAGTGGAGTCTCCTGACTTGAGGACAGACCGTGAGACGCAGTGGGCGAGGGAGAGAGACGGGAGGCGACAGCCGCGTCCAGGCTTTTCCCTCAAGTGACCAGGACAGTCGCGTCATTCATGGGAACAGCACAGGACAAGAAAAGGTCCGGGAGAAGCGTGGAAGGTTCCACCCGCACAGGCTGACCAGAGGAGTCCTGGGCTGCCTCTGGGGGGTGCAGAAGGCAGTGGGACACGTAAGAAAGTAGATTCAACACATGACTTTGGTTAGGTTGACATGGAATGGAACAAGTTCAGGAAGTAAAAGAAAAGCTCCCTTCGTGCAAAAAACTCCATCTTGGACCTGGACCTGGATGAGGTGGGCAGTTTCTGAAGAGGAACCAGGGTCCGATTCACTTCTGAGGAACCTGGCCTGGTAAGTCACCCCAGCATCGCACCATAGGGACAAGGAAGACACAGCAGGGGCAGCAGGGCGGGGCGAAGGATCGGAGTTGGAGCGAAGACAGGGGCCGGGCCGTCCCTGAGAGTGGGGGAGACCTTGGGTCTGAGGCGTGCTGTCACGTCCTGCTGCCAACACAACTCAGAGTGTACCGTACTCTTCGGCCCTGAGCAGAGAGATTCCGTTTCCACACATCCTTAAAGGCTGGGGAGTTTTTCTTCTGATGTAGGCTGGGAAATCAGGGAACCAAGGTTGTTAGAATTATATTGAAAATAGCAACAAACAGGGTGGGGGGAGACAATAGCAACGAACAGACTGGAGGGGGAATGAAATATTCAATTCTCTGACTGGTAAGTAAAACACAAGAAGCAGAGTGAGTGGATATCATCATGGTTTTTCTACCTCGAGGTTTTTCTGCTACAGTCCTGGTTTCCAATGCGTTCTAACAAGCTGAGAAGATCATGTAACATCTGAAGAAGTATGACGTTTTTAGCCATTTGGACCATAGGCTGACAGTTGCCTAGAAGACAAAAAAATGCCATGGAGTATAGCCGAGTTTACTAAGTAACCGTTGTACAGGAGAATATCACCTTGACAGAATTTTAGAAGCATTCAGAGAGGAGACCCCTAGCATGATATTAATAGGGTTTTAGAGTATGAGCCAGATTACTTTAAGGCTGGTCTTGCGAGGAAAGCAACTGATTGGAATTGGAACAGGTTTTTGTAGAAGAGAATTGGATCCGTCGGCACAGACAGGCAAAGGTCCTGAAGTGAGTATTGGTGTACTGAGCTTTGATAAACAAGTGGTTTTGCATACCTCCCTGTCTTATCTTCTAGGAACAAGTGCTTTCCAAAGAGAGAAGCTAAATTAGTTTTGCTTGGTCCAATATTGTTTTGTACAGACAACAGGAATGACGTACATTACAGTCCTCAGATACCATATCTAACTTTTTTGAGAATGGTTTTTGAAACAATTAAGATGAAAAAATAAGTAAGAGTGTTTTGAAGTGAAATGTATTCTTCCAAGTAATTCATCTGTGCTGTTGAAAGCCCTTCACATCTGCCCTGTGGTTAGACAAGGTTGATGTCTGAAGCTGTGTTGATTTGATCCTTTCAGTGGCCAAAGAAACCAGGTTGTCTTGGCTTCAGCCGTCATAGGCCTTGAAGCTGGTAAATAACACAGCCAGCACTGAAGTCAAGGCATGCTAATTTTAAAGCCCGGGTGCCACCAGCTATGTGCCATTTTGTGCAGGCACTATATCTTGATTAAATCACTTTTTTTTGGTGGGGGGGATCGAGAAAGTAGGAGTTTTATTAAGAAGACAGGAAAGCTTCTGGCTGAGTAAATCACATTTTCACACAATCAACATGATAGCTTGCCGGGCTCGGTGGCTCAGCCTATAATCCCGCGCCTTTGGGAGGCTGAGGTGAGTGGATTGCCTGAGCCCGCGGATTCGAGACCCACCTGGGCAGCGAGACCTCAGCTCTACAATACATAAAAAAAATCAGCCGGGCATGGTAGCGCATGCCTGTAATTCTGGCTACTTGGAAGGCTGAGGCGGAAGGATCGCCGGAGCCCAGCAGGTTGAGGCTGCGGGGGCCAGGAGCGGCCACTGCCCTCCAGTCTGGGTGACAGAGTGAGACTCCGACTCAAAATTAAAAAAAAAAAAGATGATAGCTTACTGTGTAACTTTTCAGCACCAGACACGATGCAAGAGGCTAATGACACAAGACAAAAGAGCATAATTCTCTGTCTGAAGAAGCCAGGACTCTTGTGAGGACAAAACAATTAGAGTAAAATATGATATGTTCAACAATGGGCTTTTACCAGACAGGATGGATGTCTGCTTGAGACATCGTTTTGTTTTGTGTGTTTCTTTTATTATAAGGGAACAGCATGGTGTGGGAGCCATCAGAATGCAGGAGTAGGGAACGCTTAATGGCGATTTCAGTTGGAGTGGACTCTGAAAGGACGTGTGGAGTTTTCCAGATAAAGACAGGTGGAGGCAGAGTGTACTGGCAGGTTCACAGGTATTTCCGGAGGCATCTGCTCCACCAGGAAAAGCAGGTGAGTCCCCCACCGTGCAAAACAGCAAACACCAGCCCTTTTGCCAGGAACGGCACCTCTTCCCCTGTGGCCCGGTGAGCAGAAGACGACCCCATTCGGGTGAGTCCTGTTGTCACCGTTAAAGGACTGCAGAGCCCAGCCCTGTGGCGCCCCGAGCAAAGTGGTGTCTGGGTTTCGTATTTTCCATGAGGTCCAGAGGAGAGGCTGGGTGTAACAGAGGTGCAACTTAACGCTTGAGACGTCAGCACACTGCAGGGGAAAAAAAGCCTAAAACCTAACAAGGTAGCAGAGAAGGAGGTAGAATGAGAAGGTGGCCTCCCACTTTTGGCAGAGGATTGAGCACAGTGGCCGGGGAGTGAGTGGGGGTGGCTGCTCCTGGCTCCCACTAAGAGTTGGCGT
Source organism: Cephalopachus bancanus (assembly GCA_027257055.1). Taxonomy (NCBI): domain Eukaryota; kingdom Metazoa; phylum Chordata; class Mammalia; order Primates; family Tarsiidae; genus Cephalopachus; species Cephalopachus bancanus. The sequence goes on along the minus strand of JAPVLO010000252.1, from coordinate 533,716 downwards.
GTGAGATACATCACAGACGCAAAATGACTTTCCCTCGGAACGCATGCTGCTTCAGGCATGCTAAACATTGCACAGAGCTCAGCATGCATAATTCATGCATCATTTCTCGTGCCCAGCGCTCTTGAGTGGAATGGCATACCAATGAGGTTGCATGGGAGGCTGCTTGCCTTGGCTTAGCGGATTTTGGAGATGCTCAGGTGGAATTGGTGCAGCTCCTTAAAATCCTCCCTCTCCTTGTGGGGTCCAAGGAGGGGAAATGCAGGAGAAGGCAAGACACAAGCGCCTTCTAGAAAGCCCTGCTGAGGAATGCGCCTGTACAGAGCTTGCCAACAGGAAATATGCTTACGTGGGAGAGGAGGCAGGAAGGGGAGGACAAAGAGGAGGAGGAGAAAACCAAATCAATGTGACCTTTTGTTTTGTGACCTGCAAAGACTAAAGCTGCACTCCTGGGGTCATCAAATAACAACTAAAAATATGAACCATCATTTACTGGGCTTCTACCATGTGCCAAATATAATATCAATCCTTCAAATAAAGATTGTTCTCCCCATTTTATAAATGAGATTATCAACGCTGAGGAAAACCAAATAACATGTGAACATACCTATGGCCCACAGCAGGAATCCCAGGCCTCACGCTCAGTGCATCGGGATTCCAGGAAAGGGGCTGAGTCTCCCTTCCACTGGTTTCTGACCTAATGCGTCTGCATATGCTTATTCCAGTGCACCTCTCCAAGTCCAAGGCGGTGTGACAGAAAGCAGTATAAGGGCATCAGGCAGAAACTCTGGCCGAGATGCCCATTCTCCACTGACATCAGCAGAGGTTCCAGCTGATGGACTTGCTACAGCAAGACCCAGAGATTTGGGGAGTGATTTTTCCCTGGCTTTTCTCCCTGATGCATGTCTAAATAATTCTCCAAGTTTTCAGGCACTCCATGACTAAATTTACAGAGCTGTAAAATCCATGCTTTGTAACTCAGTTTGAAACTTAGTTCAAACTCTGCCTTTGTTTAAAACACATAGGTGTTTTTGAGATGCTTGGTGAATTCCAGAGGTTAAGACTCTATGTCTGACAGGCTAGGTAATGTGGCCTCTAATAAGATAGCAAACCTCTTCAAAAACTGCATTCTGGGAGCAGTCTCTTGGTCAGTACTGGATCATCCAGCCAGTGAGGATCTGGGTGATAGCTGAGTCATTGTTCTCAAAGCGTGGTCCCTGGACCCGAAATATTAGCATCATCTGGGATGACTACCTGCCAGAAATGCAAATTCCCCGGCCCCACCCCAGACATGAAAATAGATTTTAACCAGCTCCCCAGCTAATTCTGACCGTGTTCAAGCATGAGAGCCACTGCTTTTGGCCAACCACAGCCAGCCTAGTTTTAACCACACGCCCCAACCTTTGATTCAGGAATCAAAGGTTCTTACCATCATGTGAACCAGGCGCCACACACTGTTCTAAGCCCTTTATATGCGGTATCTTGTTTAACTTTCAAAAAGCCTTGTGAAATATTTCGGTGTCACAGATAAGAGAATGGACAGTTGGAGATGTTTAACAGTGGGTGCCGGGTACACAGGAAGTGGTGGGAGCTAGTTTTCCATGCTGCATTCCCTAATTTGAAGCTTATGTCGATACTGACACACTGAGGGTGACAGACGAAGAAGGGGCCCGCTCAAAGGAGGGTACAGACATAGAGACCAACGTAGTGGCAGAGAGAGCCAAGAATAAACCCTTGTGTGTGGTCAACTGGTGTTTGACGAGGGCACCAAAAATGTACTCCAAATGGATTAAAGACCTAAAACGTCCAACCCTGCTGCTCAGGAACGTGACCCTAAAAGTTGTGGGGGGTTCTGTCGATATTTTATTGTTTTAAAGACACATAGCAAAATTGACCACTTGACCCATTTTAAGTGTAAAATTCAGTGGTATTCGGCAGAGTCACAGCTGTGCAACCATCGTCACCACCCATTTGCAAAACGTTCATCATGCTAAACAGAAACTGTCTCCACTGAACAACTCCCCATCCTCCACTTCTCCCAGCCTCTGGTAGCCTCCATGCTACTTTGTCTCCGGGAACTTGCCTATTCCACATACGTCCTTTCGATGGACGGATACGGTATTTGCCACCCTTCTGTATCTTCCTTATTTTACTCAGCATAATGTTTCCAGTGCTCACCTATGTTATAGCGTGTATCAACATTTCATTTCTTTGTAAGGGCGAATACCGTCTCATTGTATGTATATGGCACATTTTATTTATGCAAGTTGATGGTCATTGAATTCGTTTTGCCTTTTGGCTACTGCGAGTAATGCTACTGTGAACATGAGCATTTAAGTATTTAGTTGAGACCCTACTTTCCCGTTTGCGGCTATACACATAGCAGTGGAAGTGCTAGATCGTACAGTAAGGTGATTCCACATTGACTGTTTTAAGAAACAATCAAACTTTTTAATAGCAGCCATTGGTACGGCTTAATCCTCCTCAGAAATCCACCAGGGCTCAATTTTTTCTGTTTGTTACTTCTTTTTGTTAATTTTAAAGTCATCCTGATGGGTATGAAGTAGTATCTCGTTGCAGTTTTGTTTTTTGTGTTTTTTTGTTTCCTTTTCTGTTTTTGTTTTTTTGGGGTTTTTTTGTTTTTTGTTTTGAATTGGAGTCTCACTCCGTTGTCCAGGCTGGAGTGCAGTGGCATACTCACAGCCACCCCAGCATCAACCTGCTGGGCTCCAGCGATCATTCCACCTCAGCCTTCCAAGTAGCTGGAACTATAGGCGCGCGCTACCACACCCAGCTAATTTTTTACTTATTGTAGAGACAAGATCTTGCAAGTTGTCCGGACTGGTCTTGAACCCACGGGCTCAGGCAATTCACTCGCCTCGGTCTCCCAAAGTGCTGGGATGACAGATTGAGCCACCGAGCACGGCCTCATTGCGGTTTTGATTTGCATTTATCTAATGGCTGAGCATCTTTTCATGTACTTATTGGCCATTCGTATATTATAGCTATTAATCCCTGATTCGATATACAGTCTGCATCCACTTTCCCATTCTGTAGACTGCCTTTTCACCCCCTTGATAGTGTTCTGTGATGTACAACAACTTTTAGTTTTGATAAACTTAACAATTGTTTTCATCTGTTGACTGAACTTTTGGTGTCATATTCAATCAATCATTGCCAAATCTAATATTATAAAATTTCCCCCTATATTTTCCTCTAAGAGTTTTATAGTTTTAGCTCTTATGTTTAAGCCTTCAATCCATTTTGAATTAATTTTTGGATATAGTGTAAGGTAAGAGTCCAATATCTACATTGTGCATGAGGATATCAGTTTTCCCAACACCATTTGTTATTAAGACTATTCTTTCCCCCGTGAAAGATTTGGGTGCACTGGTCGAAATCTATTGACCAGATACAAGGGTTTATTCCTGAGTCCTCTATTCTATCACACTAATCTAAATGCCTATAATCATATCAGTCACACACTATTTTGATTACGGTAGCTTTGTAACAGGCTTTGCAATGGGGACGTGTGAGTCCTTCAACTTAGTTCTTTTCTTCCAACATTGCTTGGCTGTTTGAGTTCCCTGGAGATTTCATATGCATTTTAAGATGAGTTTTTCCATTTCTGTGAAAAAATTACTGTTTGGATTTTGTTAGAAATTGCAGTGAATCTGTATTTTGCTTTGAGTAGTATCATCATCTTAACGCTAAGTCTCTCAATGCATGAGCATAATCTGTCTTTCCATTTATGTATGCCTTCCTTAATTTCAACAATGTTTTATACTTTTCTGTGTGCAGGCCTTTCATGTTTTTGCTTACATGTATTCCCATATATTTTATTATTTTTGATAATAGTGTGAATTGGGTAGTTTTTTCAGCTTCCTTTACAGAATTTTTATTGCTAATATGCAGAAAGCAATTGATTTTTGCCTGTTGATTTTGTATCCTACAACTTTGCTTAAAATGTATATTAGCTCTAATAGTTATTTTGTGAAATCTTTGACGCCTATCTGTAAAGGATCACGTCATCTTCAAACAAAAATACTTTTACCTGTTTCTTGGTGTCCCTTTTGTTTCTTTTTCTTCTCCAATTGTTCAGGCTATGAATCCCAATCCCAGAGAAATGACAAAATTGAGCTTTCTTGTCATGTTATCGATTTTAAAGGAAAGCTTTCAGTCTTTCACCACGGAGTTTGGTGTTCGCTGTGGGCTTCTTAAAGAAGGTCTTTAGCATACGAAGGAAGTTGCTTTCTCTTCTCAGCTTATTAAGTGTTTCTTCATCAGGAAAGGGAGTTGAATTTAACCAAGTATTTTTTTTTCAGCATCTATTGAGATAACCCTGCTGGGTTTTTTTGCCCTTAATTCTACGATGTGTAGTTCAGTCCCAGTACACAGGTATGGACATTTCATCAGTGTCAACCTACGACCCTGGCAGCCTAAACTGCTGTGGGGAAGGCATGATCCACCAGAGTACAGCTCTTGGGTACAGTGTTTTTGGCATTCAGCTTCACAGTCCCCACTCATTTCCAAATCTCCTTAGGTCAGCACCTTTTCCTCTTCTCTCCTCTTGTGAGGTTATTTCATATACTTAAAAATAGGGCGTTTCTTGATCATGGTCTACTCTCCATCCTGGGGCTGCTGACCTCCTCAAAGTTCTTTTCAAGAATGTATATACATTGAGTTTCGCTTTTCATGCTACTAAGTTCCAAAATTTTTGAAAAAGGCATAATGCCATGTTTTCAATAATATGGTATCATACAGAATAGTTTTCTTCTCAATAATCAGTAACCCAGTCTAATCATGAAAAAAAAAATGGACAAATTCCATGTAGGAAAACAGCTTGCCTCATGGCAAGACTAATGCCATCTTGAAGTAAAACCACCATAATGATCAGTGTTTGACCCCGCATACCAGGATGTTCTGCAGTAAGGTTTTGTAAACAAGGCCTGTAGCATAAATAACCTTTCAGAAAGATGCTCTTCTAACCTCCCCACTGGTCACGAGTTTCAGCACGAAATTCTGAGGTGTAACTAGCTGCACACATCTTACTTTCAAAGTTTGCTATGTAAAGAATACTTTCTGGAGGACGGATGCAGAAATCCACCATCTCACGGCCACCTGAGACACGGCTTCTGTTTGTAAGTCCCTACTAAATGTTTCCTTCTAGGAAGCTGGATTTGTGGGCTTTTTTCTTTGGCCTCTCTGCTCCCTCGACCATTTGAGGGTAGGTCCGTGTATACCTGCTTACAATGGAACATCCCAATTGAAGGACATTCTTCAAAATACCTGATCAGCATTCACAGAACTGTCAAGGTCATCAGAAACAAGAAAAGGATGAGAGCTATTATCACAGCCAAAAGAAGCCTGGGGAGACATGACAACTAAGTGCTATTTCCGAATGAGGTTCTAGAACAGAAGAAGGACATTGGGTGAATAAATAAAGTATGGACTTCAGTTAAAAATAATATACCAATATTGGTTCATTAATCATGAAAATGTACCATCTTCATGGGAGATGTTAATAATAAGGGAAGCTGCCTATGGAATCAGTGGAAAGTCTGCAACTTTTCTGTAAATCTGAAACTGTTATGATGCAAAAAATTCACTTAGATACATCGGTATGCATTTTACAGCCACAAAAAAAAATCCCAGATTTAAAGGTGGAGGTGGGTAAAAACTGGCAGCAAACCTAAGAATCCAGAAATAAATCGAGTTTTGCAATATTCGGGCCCCTCCCCTTCCCCTCTGCAGCAGCTTGGCGGTCCTCACTGTCCGCTCACGCTATCTGTTGCGTGCCGTAAAACAGACAGGTGGTATGGTGGCGGCGCCTTCATCCTGTCTGGTGCCTCTGAATTACCCGACTTTCATTTCTAATCCATCATTCTAGAGGATCTCAAATGATTTTGATGGGAGGTAAGGCGGGACACACTAATGCCAGAAGTGAGTGCGAACTAGATGTCCTTGTGGGGTGCTGGGGACAAGACCCGATCCCACAGCGTTCGAGGGTGCCGTGGCCAAATCGGTTCCAGAGGGCTTCAGAGGAACTTTCTTCTCCTTACGGAGAGTGAAAGGTGGACGTGACTCTGCTCTCACTGCTTAATCCTGCCCTCTCCCTCCAAAGTGGAAGGGCAGATGTGGATCACAGGAAAGAAGCGAGGCACAGAACGCTCAGTGTTTCCCCCTAAATTCCAACAAGCTTCTTCCAAATGTAGTAAATCTGAGTCCCACGAGTGAGACTCCCAGGATAGACATAAGATGCCATCATTTTGTCTGGTCTAAAGTCCATTTTCCTTTCCATCTTCCCTTGAACCTTAATAATATAAAGGTGCCTGAAGGGGATTTCTAGACATAAATGTTTCATCTTCACAATCTTAGGAGAAATACAACAGGTTCCAATTCCTCTGGCACGAGCTGTTAACCTTGAGAAATAGTTTCAACTCTGCCTCGGCCGCTCCCTGCCTTCCTTTTTCCTACCTTTTTCCTGCCTTCCTTTGTGTGTATCTCTGTTGTATACCCTGGTCTTAGTGTTCAGGGTCTTGTGGACTCTGATTTGTTCACTCTGGACTTCCACACCAGCCCTGAGACCACGAAGACAAAGTGAGTTAAGTTCTCTTGCCTCTCAGGAGCTCGAGCCTGACGCTAAGGGACGAGCGCTCGTTGATTATAACCTATGGGTTGTCAGACGGCACTCCAAGAGCAGATAGCTTTGCACCAGATTGACTTCCGTGGTGCATATGCTGTTTTTGGCATCCCTGATCCCGCAGCAAAGAAGTCAGCAGAGGATCTCATCTCAAGAGATGCTGCTGCAGGTCGAGGCCATCTGATGTGCCCTGGGAGAGGGGACCCCATCGAGCTACCGTCTGGGCTGAGGAAAAGCCCCTTTTCTCCTCGAATTTGACAGGAAAGCAGAACCGTTGCTAAATCACACCACGCATCAGAAGGCTGACATTCCCAGTGTCCGCCTCCTGAGAAATAATTCCTATTCCGCGGCCAAAGCAACGATGCTATTAGCCTTTGCTTGGAGAGAAGACATTTTTAAGGATTTGCCCAAACGCCTGGCAGAGCCTTTCTTGCTGCTGTGCCCTTTGATGAGTTGATACTTCTCCACCCCAGGTGGAACACTCTTCTTCCATGAGTTATTAGGAAGGATGAAGCCCGCAGGTGTTTTTGGGGCCGAATTCTCCGTGTCATGTCTGTCCCCGAGGAGCAGAGCAGCAGGGACACAGAAAGCCGCCTGCCCGAGCAGAGACTCCACCCTCCTCTCTGAAAGAAAAGGCAGGGTTGCGGAGGGAGGACTCGCCATCCCAAGCGGTGTTCTCTAACCCAATGGCGTCTCTCTTTGTAGCCCCTGTGTGCCTGCAAATAATCTATTTTGATTGGTTAAATCAGACACGACAGTTTATGTCGAGGCAAGAGAGCACGCTATTTGGTTTTGAAGAGGCAGAGACCTTCCCTCCTGGAGTTTCATCTGTCCTTTGACGTTCCTTCATGCTCTGAAGAAGTAATGGGGAGGAATGTTAACACCGGGAGGGCTGGTTTCAAAGTTGTGCCTGAAGATTCCGCTGTGCCATTTCCATTAACCGTGATGACAGGCATGTAACGAAGTCCCCACTCCCTGTGCCACAAATTTCCTGCGGAGCCAGTGATGGGGATGGGAATTGCAGAGTGAGTCTGACATTGATCGCGTCCGCAGGCCAGTGTCTCAGGAGCGGATCCCCGTCCCTTAAAAGAATTGCTGACGGTGGCAGGAAGAGCTGATAGTCATGGGCTGGAGACTCCTGCTCTGACCCTCAGGGCTCTTCAATCCAAGACCAATTTCTGTCTCCTAAGGAAAATGTTCTTAAAAAGGTCAATGCCTGGGGGGCTCTCTGCCTGGGCTTCTTGATGTCTCAGTTGAAGGAAACCTCGGGAAACAACAGCAAGGATGAGTGTTCCCAGGGCCTTGCCCATCGTGGCTGCTGCTTCTGGAGACAGAGAAGCCTGTCTGACCAGACCAGTAGGTGACAACCCACCGCAGTCCAGAGCAACCCTCTCAAGGGCATTGCTGGCCTCTGAGACAGGCAGTTTCATGACAGGTGTTTCCTGTGTTCCCTCAAATGGTCTCCATTCTATAACTGACTTTTACTTTCTTGAGGCTCGTCAAGTAAAGAGGTCTCTGCTTCTACAATCTTTTTCTTTCTCACTAGAGCTGACTGAAAATGCTCGTACCCCCTACCATTTTTAGAGGCAGGATCTCACTCTGTCAGCCAGATTGTAGTGCAGTGGTATGATCACAGCTCACTGCAGCCTCGAACGCCTGGGCTCAAGTGATCCTCCTGCCTCAGCCTTCCAAGTAGCTGAGACTGCAGGTACATGCCACCAAGCTGGGCCAATTTTTCTTCTTTTAGAGATGGGGCCTCCCTCTGTGATGCAGGTTGCTTTCTTTGGGTTTGAACAAAAGCAATGAAAATAATCTCAAATAGCCATCACTTTTACAGGAAAGGAATTATCAGTTTCGTGGAAAGGGTACATGTCACTGCCAACGTGTGCCAAGGCCCAGGCTCAGGACAAGGGAGATGGTGCCTGGGCCTGTGGACTATCCTGTCTAACACCCAGGAGCATGTGTCCCTGGTTGGAGTCTTCTCAGTAAGACCTCCCCAGACTCCCCTGCACCATCTCCAAGGTTGACCAGATGTCCTTGTTTTCCATTACACCTGTGTGTTTGTTTGTTTTTATACAGGAGACTTCACATCATAATATCATTAATGTGATGATGGTTTCCAACATGGCTCCAAAATGCTTCCACATTCTCTTCCCCTTGAATCTGTGCTTGGTGACTGGATGACTAACAATGCAGGAGATGTCACGTTGCACCAAGATCCAAGCCAGGACTTAAGATGCTAGTGGCCTCCACTTTTCCTGCCTCTTGGGATGCTCACTCTTAGAACCCAGCACCACGTCTTGAGGATGCTCAGGCCAACCACGGTGACCCCAGGCGGACGGGAGCCGACAGTCAGCACCCACCTTCCAGCCGTGTGAACGAGGATACGTCCATCCCAGTTGATCCGCCCCAGGTAACACACATGGAGCACAGACGAGCCGTCCCCAGAAAGCTTTCTCCAATTACGGATTTATCATCACAATAAATAACTGCCTTTTAAGACTCTGGGTTTTGGAGTGGTTTGTCACAAAGCATCAAACTGATACGTATGTTGCTGCCCAAAAGTGAGATGCTCAAGTTTAAAAAAAAATCTGAGCCATGTAGTGTTGATTTTGTTGACAGAGGCTAGACGGACACTGGGAAGACTGCTAATGTAAGTCTAAGAAGCTTCAGAGAGGTTGTCCATGAGGGCTTAAAGCAATGTAAGGCAAGAATAGTTGGAAGCTGGAAGAAATATAATTCTTGTTAAATGGTTACAAAAATTTGGAAAACATAGTTGATTGTGAAAATGGAAAAAACAGAATGTGACTTAATAAACTCAATGTTTTAGCTATGGAAAGATCTACACAAGAAATTGAAAGTTCTACCCACTTTCTTTTCAATCCCTAGGATAAAATCCCTGAGGAAGAAATGAGATAAAAGTTAAACTGTTAAATTCAAATGAGCTAGGACTTGCTAGGTTTGAAGAGAGTTTCTTATTCTCACCCTCACCAGAAGGAAAACAATTTCTAAATTATAAAGGACCTTAGAAAAAATATTAATTCCAGGCTGGGACTTAAGCAATCCTTTTTAGACCTCAGAGATAGCTACAGAGGTGTTTCATAAAACATTTCAGACAAACAAAAGGCCATCGAAGGATCGTATGGGTATTCCTCACAGATGCTTTCCACTACAAAACAGGGCTTCTAATAATCTGGTGGGCATTATCCCACAAGAACATTACGGGAAGCTCAAGGTAGAGACAGATTTACCCTCAAGAGATTTACGGTGGTGTTTTTTGTCTCACAGAGTAAACCCCAGTAAAGTTCCTTCCACTCGTGCTTCTTGGGCATGTGGGAAGCAGATGAGCTCTCTCCTGAGCTCTTTAACTCTCTCTTTAGTCTTCTGATGGAGAAAACAGCACTGAAGGAGCCGTATCAGAGGAGCCATGCCAAGGGACCTGACTCAGAAAAGAAGGTGATACACCCTGAGTCTGAGCTCATGCTGCAACGAGATAAAACTCTGGGGGGGGTATTCTGTATATAGAATGAATAGACATAATTTGAGTCCAGAGGGTGAATTGCGAAGGTTTAATTTAAAAACATGGCTCTGGGAAGAGGTTTCAGAATGGCAGAGTAAGAACCTCTGAAAGTTTTCCCTCTCATTAAAAGCAGTGAGAGTCTGGCAAAAATTGCTTAAATAAACATTTTCAAAACTCTGGGTATTAACCGAAGCCCTGAGATGCTCTGAAGAGTGTTAATTCAAGAAAAATAGCATAATCTTGGTTTTAAAAAAAGGACCCTTTGTGGAATGTTTCCTTGTTGCATTTTCGTATTTATCTCCCCAGCTCTACAGTGGTCTTGAAAACTAGCAATCTCATCACTGCAGTAGCTGTAAACAACAGAAGCCTAGAAATCAATAAAGAGGGCAGAACATGTTTGGAGCTCCCCCAAAAGTCCTATTCCAGAGAAATGACACTCTTTGGTCGAGCTGAATGCTTTCTGAAGGCTCCAGTCTCAGAGTTTGTCTTGGACTATACTTGTCTTTATTTTACTCAGCGCTCACTCTGCGAAAGCAACCTATTTCCTGGATGTTTGTTAAAATAATCAGTGGGAATTATTCAATGTCTCAGCTGCCTGAAACAATAATACTAGTTGGGGTTAACAAGGGGCTGAACAAAAAAAAAAAAAGGAAAAAAAGACCTAAAAGGAAAACGGCCAATGAGATTTGTCCAGGAAAGATTTTTTAAAACTCTGACATATTCCTGGAATTTAAAATCCGCATACATGTTTAGGACTGTGAACATGCTCAAAAAAATCTGAGAAGGCCCCAGTTTCACACCTATGGCCAACACTGAGGCTCTGCATGATTGTAGCAAACTTTCTGCCAAAAGATAGAAATTATGCCTCAGGACAGATAGAGTCCCACAGCGGAAGTGGAAAATTAGTGGTTCAAATCAGTAAAGGAAATCTCTGCCCAACTATTAGTTGACCACTAAACTAACCAAGCAGAGTCTTCAATAACTACACATTGCAAAGAACATGGGCTACACAGTTAGATTAGGGAAAAAACTGAACAAGCAGCAACAACAAACAATAGCAAAAATACACCCTCGGTGTAAGGAGAGCTTATTTTTTGAGTTGCCCCACTATATTGTTTTAAATGTCTAGTTCTTAATGTATATATGCACGTGTGTGTGTGTGTGTGTGTGTGTGTGTGTGTGTGTGTGTGTGTGTGTGAAGAAATAGGAAAGCATGGTCTATATACATTTTAAAAGGCAGTGAAGAGAAACCACCCTGAAGAAGCCCAGACATTAGACTACTTTAACTAAGACTTTAAAATAACTATTATTTAGATACATACACAAACAAATACTTATTATAAATATATTCAAAGAACTAAAGGAAACCATGTCCAGAGAATTTTTAAAAAGTATGAGAATGACAGTTTACCAAGTAGAAAATATCAATCAATAAATAAAAGGTTTTTTTAGAGGAATCAAGTGAAAATAATCAAAATATAAAACTTGCTAGAGGCGATTACAGCAAATTAAACTGAAGGAAAAAATAGCAGACTCGAAATTATACAAATTGTGAAACACACACAAAAATGAGTAAAGAGGAATGGACCGATTCTCACAAGGCAAGGAGAAGGGAGAGGAGCAAAACCCTATTTGAAGAAATGAGTGAAAGCCGCCCACATCCGATGGACCACATGACTCTGCACGCCCAAAACGCCTCGTGCATTCCAGGTAGAGCAAGCTCCGAGACCGGCACCTACTTGCGTTGTAGTCCAACTATCAAATGCCAAAGATGAAAAGAAGAAATCTTGAAAGCATCAAGAAGAAAACAATTCACAGCAAATAATTCTCAGCAAGACGAAACCTTTCTTTTTATCAGAAATCAAGGAGATTAGAAGGAAGTTGGATGACATATTTAAAGTGCTCAAGGGAAAAAATCTATCACCCAGGAATCCTATGTCTAACAATATTATCCTTCAAAAACAAAGGGAAAAAAATGAGATAGCTCTAGAGGGACAAACACTGAATTTGTTGTCAGCTAACTTGTCCTAAAAGAAGTTCTAAAAAGAAAGATTTAGGCTGAAATAGAAGGGCATCATTACACAGTAACCTCAATTCCTATTAAGAAGAAAGAGCACCAGCAAAAGTCACTCCACAAACAAATATCAAAGACACTATAAAAATGTTTTTGTTTATAATTCTTTCCCGTTCTTGTTGAATTTAAAAGATAACTGCATAGAATAACAGTTATAAGACTGTGATGATAGAATTATAAAGCATGTATATGTGACTTGAATAACAATAATAGCATAGAGGAGGAGGAGAAGATAAAACTTTATCAGATAAAACTTTGTGAATAATTGAAATTAAGTTGGTATTAACCCAACTAGATTGTTTTAAGATAAGATGTTAATTGCAGTCCCCAGGGCATCCAAAAAAAAAAAATCCAAAAATATAGTGAAAGAAATAGAAAGGAACTAAATGGTATGCTAGAAAATATTAATGAATCACAAAACTTAACTGAATAGATGCATAGGGGAACAAAAAACATATAAGACAAACACAAAATAAATAGCATGATGGAGAATGTGGATTTTATATTTCAGACAATTACAACAAATTTAGATGGATCAAACTTTGTGATCAAAGAACAGAGATTGGAAGAATGTTTTTTTGAAAAAGAAACACATGATCCAGCAATATGATGTTTATAAGAGACACACTTGAGATTCAAGGACACAAATAGAAGTAAACAGATGAAAAAGAGGTATGCCTTGGAAATATTAATCAAAGAAAACCTAATTCAAAGCCAAATTCTTACATTTATAATGAGAAATTCTTCTTCCAAAGAAAATCAATTTTTACAGCACTTAAAAACCTTAATACATTTTAAAGTAATTTATATGGGAAACTATATCTAAGCCTGCATGTTTAAAGGCATTAAATATGCACATTTATGAAATCTTATTTTTAATCAAAGCAGGAGCCACTCCAGGATACTCTTTAAAAGCAAACAATGAAAAAGTTGCACACCCCTGTGCCAAGTGCACACACCCCTAGGAAAGTCGCTGCCTGCCTTTACTAAGTCCCTGGTGCTGTAAGAGGATGCCTATCCTTTCAGGAACCCCTGAGAGCACATGGCTCACCTCTCTTCTCCATTGCCCCGAAATCCATTTCTTATCATAACAACCTTGATGGAGAAAGCCAATGTTCCCAGGCTCGGGCCAATCCCCTTCCTAACTTGGTGCCAGCACAAGTCTGGGGGAAAAACTGACCCAGGACAGGATCTGCTCATGAGACGGGCAATGCCCGACCCCCACAGAATCAGAATGTCCCGGGGAATGCCTCTGCCTGAAAGGCTTGCTGTTTCTGCTTCCCTACCTCCTCCCCCAAGACCCAGGCCGTCACGTTGGGCCTCTCTGTCTTCAAACCCAGCCCAGCCCTTCCTGTTCTCTAAAGAAGGGTGTTCGCAGGGCCAGCACCCTCAAGGACAGACTCACCCAGGCTGTTGTCCCGGGTGAGAAAGGAGAAACATGCTTCCCCCTCCTCATTTGCACCTCTGCCCATCCACAAGAGCCTTCGGGGCCCAGCACTCTAGGCCACAGCCTGGCCTCCAGGGAGAAACTGATACCAGTGCCGAGGAACCTGACGTTACCACCTCTTCCCCATCCTTCAGCCAAAACACCCGGGCCCATTCCAGTACATGCTGTCTAGCTCCCATCACCTGATTCTGAGCGAACCACCACTTGCCTTAAATAACGTTCCTCCTCTTCTTGGCCTGGCAAGTTCTTCCTTCAAAAGCTTGCATGGTCAGTCACCTTTCTGTGACGACGCTTGGCGTTTCTTTCTCCAGATCACATCTCCCAAACTAGGGGGTCACCCCTCACAGCATCCCCCAAGCTAGATGTGCTCAAGCCACATCCCTCAACTCTCACACCTGCCCCAACAGCAAAGTGCACCACTTCTTGCTTTGGTTACCTTGGCACACAGTGCAGGCATGACAGTGACCTGTGACAGGCACCCAGCCACGGGCTCACCAAGGGAAGAGATCCCTGCCGGGGGCCTCATTCTAGAGAGTGGGAACTGAAAACAGACCCATGGAGCATCATTCCTTGTTCCTCTGTGAAACCATGCAAAAGCAAGTAGAAGTCACTCGAGTTCCTTGTGCTGGGAAATACCAACTCCTAGGAGACAGGACGGCCCGCGGCTGAAATGGCTTTCTCCCCAGCTCCGCCATCCAGACCCAGCGCAGGCCCCTCGTCTCACCCCAGTTCAGAGCCACTGTGTCAGCCACTCTGCCTGACTGCAATTCACCCACTGCCCTGTTCGGTCCCTATCTGGGGCCTTCCCTGTGTTCCTCTGTCTGAGACACTGCTAAGACTCACCAAGGGGATGTGCTCTCTTATTGCCGTGGGCTTAATGGACTTTGCTTCGCCTGACCAATAGACTTTCCTGGAGAGCTTTTAAGCGTTTAAGACTTGGAAAGGCGGTAAAGAATCCTGTCCACTGTCAAATAGCCGTGAAGCAGCAGCCGTGTCCTGTGGACCCTGGGTCTGTCTCATGCGCAGCAATGACCTCTCTTTCAAAAGGACATGAATGTGTCTCATGTGTCTAACTGCGTGTGTGCATCCTCCACCAACCTGTGAGGCCCCAGAAGACCCCAGCCGCATGCCCTGAACAAAGCACGCCAGCACGTGCTTCCTCAGTGTGCTCAGGAGGCGGGCAGACGCCTCTGCACCCCAAAAAGCCAGTCTAGCATCCTGGGAGTTCTGCCCTTGTCCCACGGACATAAAACACCTCTCACCTGTTAGTTGTTAGCACGATAATTCCGCCAGCATCTGGCCTTCTTGTGATATAAGGGAAGGGGCTGAACAGGAGGGTCCAAGAAGTATAGGGAGGGTAGAAAGAAGAAAACAGATCAAAGGGAGGTTCCGTGACAGCCTGAGGCAAGGCCTGGTGGTAGTCACAAACGTGGGTTCAGCGGAATCCCGGCCCAGACATTGTTAATCATGTGACCTTAAGGACGCCTTTTCCCCTTCCCGAGACTACCTCTTCACCTGTGGGACCGGAGTAATAATAATGTCTGTCTCACCGAGCTGCTGTGAAAATAAGATTCAGAAATTGATATAAAGTTCTCAGCACCACACACGACCCAGGGTAAAGGCGTGTGGCCACATATAACATGCGTGGAAGGTTTACGTGACGGCCATCGGGTAGGAAACACTGCCAAGAGGTGCCAGGCAAGCGAGCCCTCACGTGCTTGCTGCTCCGTGAGCAAGCATGGCAGACAAAGAACACGGGGGACGACAGCCAGAGCTGCCTTTGCAGAGGGTGGAGCTGGTCACAGGGAAAGCCCTGATGGCTGGGCTGGGTGTGGAGAGAGCAGGCAGGAGACAGGGGGGCAGAGTGACCTGACCTGAGATCTTCTGGGCAGCGGAGAGGGCGTGGGTGAGGAGCGCCAGGAGGATGGAACGGAGGACCTGCTGGGCAGCAGTCTTCCCGACACCACATCCTGCGGTAAGGTCCACCAGACTCAGGCATGCTCAGGGACAGCTGTCCCTCAGAGGGACTTCCGTTCTACCGTTCTTCCTTGAGAAGCATGCCTACATAGCAACCCGTAAGGTGAGATTCAAATCTCGAATCCTGGGACTCCTCGCAATTCTGAGCCAGCCCATAACCACAGCAGGGGCACCTGCCTCGGGCCTCGGGTCTGTCTGGTGGCTCCTCCCCCCACACCTGTGCCACCCTGCACGGTGGGACCGGGCTCCTGCAGTGGCAGGCACTACAGTCCACCTGTCCACGCTCCATCCACCCCCTGCATCATCCACTCAAGCCCTCTTCAGGCATCAGATGCACACCCGGCTATCACAGGCCACCCTCAGAAGCACAGGCCCGAGCAAGAGGCCCACTCCGGCCAGGAACAGGGTCTCTGGGTAGAAGGAAGGGGTGCGGGCTCCAAGCAGTCAGCCTTCCTTGGCCCCCATGCTGCTGGTGCCATGGGGAGGGCACAGCTGGAACGAAGCCAGAGTGGGCCCCCCCAAGAATGCAAGCGCCTCCCTGGTTAAGTTCTACGGGCAAGATTCATAGAAAGGTGGCAGATCTTAAAGTCCACTGGAGACTGTGTCGTTTGGATGCCTGCTCAGTGCAACAAGCTTCAAGAAATGGAGAAGTGACCTGTTATTTCTGAGACTCGCTCTCCTCCCCGTGAGATGACAACGGTGACATGGTGGCCTCTGCCTCGTGGATTCTAGGGAGTATTTCCAGGAACAGGATGACTGAGCAGGGCTTTAAGGAAGAAGAGAAGGTGCTCACGGAGCCACGCAGGAAGGTGCAGGTGGTGAAACAGCAGGGGTGGCGGGAGCCCAGCGGGTTGGCAGCAGGGCCCGCAGGAGAAGAGGAGAGCTGCACAGTGAGGAGGGTCAGGGGTCATGACCACCACTTTTGCAGGCGCCTCCCCCCGTCGCATTCATCACCCGTGGCCACCCCAGCACACTCCTCTCTGTGATCCCTGCGCAGGCCCGAGCTGATCGAGAGGCACCGTCAGACCTGCAGACCCGCTGGAGGACGACCCCCTGGAATCCAGCTTGCCAGTAAGACAGGGGAGGGCCGGGCTCGGAGGCTCAGCCTGTCATCCCAGCAGTGTAGGAGGCCGAGGCAAGTGAATGGCCTGAGCCCGCGGGCTCGAGATCCACCTGGGCAAGTTGGCGAGACCTCATCTCTACAATAAATCAAAAATTTATTGTAGCAAGCACCCATAGTAATGGCTACTTGGAAGGCTGAGGCGGGAGGATCGCCGGAGCCCGGCAGGTCGAGGCTGCGGTGACCGGGAGTGTGCCGCTGCACTCCAGTCTGGGCGACAGAGTGGAGTGCAGTGGCACACTCAAAAAAAAAAAGGACAGGGGAGGCTGTGGTGACTAGGGGCATGGGTTCAGGCCTTCTCCACTGTGCCATGGCTGCTCCCTCCTCTCAGCAGCCCCCTGGCCCTGGTGCTGGAATGCTCCTCAGAACGTCAGAAACCTCAGGCCCTCCAACCAATCCAGAACTCTGCTGGTTTTATTTTTATTTTATTTCGGTGTCTTCCAGGGCTGATTATTCCCCACAATTCTAAAATGCCATCAATTCTATTTTTCATGCCAACCGTTCTGCTTATAATAATACTACTCTTTAAGTGCCCATGGGGGACATTAAGACTATAAGAACTGATTGCATTAAAAGCGTCATTCAACTGAGCTTGAGTGAAACTGAACTGACAACTAATCTGGCTAATTCTAGTATAGTCTAGTTTCATGGAAACACCACTTGGATTTTTTTGACTGGGACAGCAGGCTTAGACAGAGAGACAGCAGACTGATCTGGTGACAAACTTCTCCCCCAAGAACTGACCAGTGAGGGTTCCGTGTTCCACCGAGCAGGAGCCCTTGCAATGCCTCGGATATTTGCAGAGCTGCTAAGAACTTGCCCTAATATAGGCAGCTAATTTGCTCCTCAGAGCACGCTTGTGGAATAGACAGAAGTTGTTTGTACACCCGCTGCTTGGGTCAGAAAGCCAGGTACAGAGACGTGAGTTGAGCCTCCCAAGGTCATATGACCAGTTTGCAGCACAGGTAAAATGATAGCCCCGTGCCCTGCCCAGGCAAGTAAACCTTGTGGTCAATCTTTTTTTTTCTTTTCTTTTCTTCTTTCCTTTTCCTTTTTGTGGAGGCTAGTGGTAAATATTTTTATAAACAAAGATTGCATATATTTATGGTGTACAATACAATTGGTAAAATAAGTATACACTGTGGAATGGCTACATCAAGTTAATTAACATATCGATCACCTCATGTGTCATTTTTTGTGGCGAGAACACTTAAAATCTACTCTTCACAACTTTCGTGTGTACAATACACTGTCATTAACTGTAGTCACCATGAGGAACAATAAATCTCGTAAATTTATCCCCCATCTTTAACTAAAATTTTGTCTCCTTAGACCAATATCTCCCCCAGGCTCTGACAACTGCCATTCTGCCCTCTGCTGTTATGAGTTTGTCTCTTTTTGATTCTGCATTTGAATGAGATTATGGTATATGTCTTTCTGTGTCTGGCTGATTTCACTTAATACAATGTCCTCCGGGTTTGTCCATGTTGTCACAAATCGCTAGAGTTTCTTCTTTTATAAGGCCAAACAGTACTTTGTTGCGTATTTATGCCACATTTCATGCACTGATGGGACACTTAGGTTGATTCCATGTCTTGGCTATTGTAAATAACACTGCAGTGCTGGATTTGGCACTGACCTACCCCATATGTATATCAGTGGCTTCATGAAACCCTGCTGGCCGGGTTTACTGGTGGCTCAAAGCAGGCAAGATACTGGGTGACAGACGTTACTCCAATAGGGTCTAAAAGCCCACAGTAAAAGACAGTCTTGAAAAATGGATCCTGGGCCTGAAGTTGGATCTGCAGCACAAAATAAGAAACGAGGCTGGTTTCAGTGAATGGTGATGCCACATGATCAAATGTTAAACGAGGTAAAGCCCGTTATGGGAGGTGCAACAAGACAGCGCCACTCTCACCAGTCAGATCACCTGCAGAGCACAGGACTTGTGACTGAGAAGGGAGGGTGCCGAAACACCCACATACACCCTCATTCATAGCTATGGCTGAGGACAGCTTCAGCCCCTCTCTGGTGCAAGGAAGCCGAGGTCTGCAGAATGGGGCATGCCGGATGAGGAGCAGAGGGCAGCAAAGACAAGCTGTCCTGCGGGCGCAGAGGTCGGCTGGCCCTCCTGGAGGTCCGATGAATCCTTCCAACCTCCTGCCTGTGCCTGGTGTGGTTCTCCCTTGCGCTCACCAGAATCACAGCCACCCTTTCCATGGGAACTTCAAGCCTGATCACCAAGGGTTGAAACCACAAATCTGAAGCTCACAGATGCAAGGGTCTCCGTCTTATCCCTTAAAAAAAGCAGAACAACCAGGGGGTACAGGAATGCTTCCTAAGAGCAGGGGACAGAGCAGCCTCCTTGGTGAATGCCACAGATAAAAAGCATCAGCGTCAGGATTTTGTGTTAGTAGAAAGCAAACAACCTCTAAGGCGAGCTGGGAGCTCCGCTGAATATGCAGTGTGGCACCTCTAAGACTTTGTTCCCTGGGAAGGAAAGGTCAGGAGTGAAATAATATATGTGTTTACTAGATAAGATGTGGGTGATTTTTCCATGACTTTAGCTGCAGGCATGGCTGTGTTAGACTGCTGACTTCATCATTCTCAGCCACCGCTAAGAAAGAAGAAAGAAAAATTTAAAAAGGAAGAGTTGCCCAGAATACTAGAACCAGCCAACGTGCAGGTACAGAATTAGAGGAAGCAGCCGCCTAGCTGCTTCTGAGATTCTCCATGGTTGACAGCCGTGGGCTGGATCCAGCCCCGCAAAGTGGCCAGAAATGAATCGGGGTCCTGAAGGGAGATCTGCGAATGGTGGGTGAAGGGCCTTGGGCTCTCTTGGTCGCTGAAGGGCAGAGCGTATGTTTTACGGGGGACAGACGGGCAGCCTCGAGAGCCCATCGCTCCTGAGCTGTGTGGCTCTGAGTGCACGTCGAGGCAGGACAGGTCCATCAGCAGCACGGTGATGCTCGGGCGGGCACGGCTCTGTGCTCTGAGGAGCGGAGGCGGTGAGAGGAGCAGGGATTCTGAAATGGTGGACCCAGGGCTGGCCTGGATCGGCCCTTTCGCAAAACCACTAGCAAAAATTATCTGGAGGTCTGAATTCTCTGAATACGCTTCTGCAGAACCCTGGACATGCACCATACTTGAACAATCTGAGGAGGATTTATTCAGGGAAAGTTGCTGCCCTTGGACAGAACAGCGGGGGCTGACGGCATCATAACCCACCCCGCACGCACCTGCCTCACCTCACCCGGTGGGGACCTGGAAAGCCAACAGCCTCGGAGCTCCAGTTCCTGCGAAAATCAGCCACCTCGGAACCTTCAGAAAAAGGAAAGTTAGATTCCGAGTGTCTTACGACGTTCCATTCTCAGGATACTGTCATTGATTGGCTTACCTGGCAATCTGTGGGAGAAACCCACTCAAAAGCCATCTCTCAAGACATTCGTGATAAGTGCTTAAATGTTACAGCTGCCTGGGGCTGTGACGCCCGCTGAGCTGAATGTGACCCTGCCAAATCCTTAAACGGCACGGCACGGCACTCCAGCCTGGGAGACAGAGTGAGACTCTGATTCAAAAAAAAAGAAAGGAAGGAAGGAAGGTACAGGGAACAAAAGGCCTGACAGGGTGGGGGAGGGTGGGGCATGAATTTGAAAGATCTGATTTTTCCTGGGGATCTAGAAGGGCTTCTGTGTGTAGGGCTGTGCACAGGCCCAGGCATGACGTGAGGCGTGAGCAGGCCTTAGGCTCTCAGCGACTAACATTGAGGAGCCTTGCAAGTGGTAAGTGAACGCTAAGACTGAGTTTCAAGCTGTGGAAACGTTGCAGGTGTGCCTCAGCTGTCACACAGGGTATCTCAGCAAATGGTGGAAGACCTTCTGGTTCAAGGCACTTCAGGAAATCTCCAGACGATTGTTACAGCTGTCTGCCAAGATAACTGAGCAGAAACGTCACTGGCTGCAAACCACAGGGTATTCAGACTCCACAAATTAGTCCCCTAAAATCACTTAAAAAACAAACAGCAACAAGAGAAACAAAACAACCAAAACAGCAGCAACAACACACTGTTTTTTGGAAGGAAGAGGAATCTGATTTTCAGAGTTGCCACACTGTGCTATCTAAAATATCCAACTTCCAAGAAAAATATATGAGACATACAAAAAAAGACGACCATTGGTTGGGGGGGCAGCCAATAGAAACTTTCCATGAGGAGGTAGGGACATCAAGCTTCCTGAAAAAAACACTTTACATCCGCTATTACAGCTACGTTCAAAGAACTGAAGAAAACCATGTGTAAAGAATAGAAGGAAAATATGACAATAGTCTCATCAAATGTACACTATGAATAAAGAGATAGATATTATAAAAACACCAAATAGAAATGTTGGGCCATTGCCTTGTTGAGCTATGGCCAGGCCATGTTTTCGTGAGCTTTGGCCTCCTTCCCTGCCTTGGGGAGGTGACACACCTCTTTCTCGCCTCTGTAATTTACTTTTAAATAAACTATATTTTCTAATCTAAAAAATAGAAATAAGAAAGAAAGAAATTCTGGAGTTGAAAACTATAATAACTGAAATGAGGTCATCACTGGCGGGGCTCAACAGCAGATAAGACCTGTAGGTGACAGAATCCATGAGGTTGAAGACAGGTCGAAGGAGATTATGCACTCCAAAGAAGGAGAAAGAATGAAGGAGAAAGGACAGCATCTCAGAGACCCGTGGAACACCCACCACGTGTTGTGTGCGTCGTGAGAATCCCACAAAGCAGAAGGCGGGCACAGAAAGGATATCTGAAGAAATAACAGCATGAATCTTTACAATTTCGTGACAAACATTAATTTGCACGTCCAGAAGCTCAGTGAACACCAAGTAGGATAAACTCAAGAAGAGTCACATCTTAATCTTCCATACCCTCAAGAGAATCTTGACAGAGAATAAAAAAGGACTCATTGTGGACAAGGTTCCCTCAGCTGTCTGATCGTCACAAAGCACGGAAGCAAGAAGGAAGCAGATGACATATTTAAGGCTCTGAAAGAAAGGGTTGTAAAACAGTAACTTTCCAATGATAAGAGAAGTCTTTCCGTAACAGAAATGTGGACATTCCCGGATGAAAAACAAACAAATAAAAAGAGACAACTCGTCACTAGTTCCCTTGCCTAACAAAAACAACAAAAAAGACTAAAGTGGAAGCTTAATTAAGAATCTGCAAAGGCCTAAAGAACCATATCATGAACACTGGAGACTCAGAAGGGGTAGGTTGGGAAGTGGAGAAGGGATGAAAACTTGCATCACAGGCACCATGTGCACAAGTGAGGGTAACAGGTACTCTTAAAGCCCAGACTTCTTCTCCACTATACAGTGAATTCCTGAAATCAAAAACTGTGTGTAATCCCTAAAGCAATTCCAATTTAAAAAATAATAATTACCAAAAAATGCTAAAGGGGGTAATTCAGGCTGAATTGAGAGGACACTATATAGTAATTCAAATGTACACAGAAAAACTAAGAACCGCCAGTAAAAATGGCAAAATATGTAGATATAAAAGATAGCATATAGGTGTTTTTCAATTTTTTTGAGGGATAAATGACAAACAAAAATTGTATATATTTAAAGTGTACAATGGGATGATTTGGTGCATGTATAGTCTTTGAAATGATCGCCACAATCAGGCTAAGGAACACATCCATCACCTCACGTGGTAAGCTTTTGTGTGTTATCTGTTTTGTGTGTGTGTGTGTGTGTGTGTGTGTGTGTGTGTGTGTGTGTGTGTGTGATGAGAATACTTACTGTCTACTCTCTTAGCAAATTTCAGGTATACAATACATTATAATGAACTATATTCACCCTGCTGTACATTAGGTCTCCAGAATGTATTCATCTTATACTGTCAGTCTGTACCCTTTGGCCAACATCTCTCCATTTTTACCATTCCTAGCCCCTGCCAACCACCATTCTACTCTATTACTGTGAATTCAACTTTTTTTAGATTCCACATAGCAGTGAGATCATGCAGTACTTGTCTTTCTATGTCTGGCTTATTTTACTCAGCAGAATATCCTCCAAGTTCATTAATATTGTCATAAGTGTCAGAATCTCCTTCTTTTTTAAGGCTGAATAAAATAGTCCATATAGATCACATCTTCTTTATCCACTCACCCACCAACAGATGCATATGTTGTTCCATATCTTGGCCATTGTGAATAATGCTGCAATCCACATAGGAGATATTTCCTTGAGAGAGTAATTTTATTTTCTTTGGATGTGTACTCAGAAGTGGGATGCAAAGTGCAAAAATCCTCAATAAATACTAGCAAACCAAATTCAACAGCACATTAAAATCATCATATGCCCTGATCAAGTAGCCTTTATCTCTGGGAGGCATATAGAAATCAATTCATGTGATACATCAATAAATGTGATACTTCACATTAACAGAAGGGACAGAAATCGTATTATCATCTCTTGATCATTTCAATGGTTGTTGAAAAAATTATTTAACAAAATTAATTATCCTTCCATGATTAAAAAACTCTCCACAAAATAGATATAGAAAGAATGTACCTTGATGCAATAAGGGTCATATATCATAAGCCCAATTTAATATCTTACTCAACAGTGAAAAGTTGAAAGCTTTTACTCTAAGATCAGAAACATGACTAGGATATTAAATCTCAATTCCTGTTCAACGAAGTACTGAAAGTCCTAGCTAGAGCAACTAGGCAAAAAATAGAAATGAAAGCCATCCAAATCAGAAACAGAGAAGTAAACACATTTTTTGGTAACTCGTCTCCTGTCTGATATAAAAGACAGCAGCATGGAAACAATTATTAGAATGTTGTACTGATTAGTTTGGAACTAATAAAGAGGGCAACCCCCTTGGGTCCCCTCCCATTGTGGGAGCTTTTCTGTCCTTTCAGAAAATCCTGCATTCTAGCCAGGCTTGGTGGCTCAGCCTGTTAATCCCATGCTTTGGGAGGTTGAGGTAAGTGAATTGCCTGAGCCCACGGGTTCGAGACCTGCCTGGGCAACTTGGCGAGTCCTCAGCTCTATGACAAATCAAAAATTAGTGGGGCGTGGTAGCGTGCGCCTGTAGTTCCAGCTACTTGGAAGGCTGAGGTGGAAGTATCGCTGGAATCCAGCAGGTCGACACTGGGTTGGCCATAAGCGTGCCACTGCACTCCAGTCTGGGCGACAGAGTGAGACTCCAACTCAAAAAAAAGAAAATCCTGCTTTCTAAAGAAAACTGGTTAAGATGCAGTTGTATGACAATAATAACTCAAAGGAGAAATGGAGCAATATCAAAGAAAAATGTCTATATACCATCTAACTAAGTTAGTATTAACCCAGGTTAGAATGTTATACATTAAGATGTTAATTGTGATATCCATTAATATGCATTAAGACTAACTAAAAAAACATAATCAAGAAAACAAAGAAAGAATTTAAAGCTGCATTAGAAAGTTTTTACTTAAGACAAAGTGTTACAGCCGAAGTGTGAGAAAGGAATCGCCACACACTGAGAATCGAATTTTGAGTCCTTCACTAGTGGCGGTCAAGAGCGGACTTATGTCCAAATAACTCTCCATCCTGAACAGAGTAGGCAGGGGTTTAGGGCAAAACCCACAATTTTATCAGAATCAGGGGAGTACAAGCAGGAAACTTTCAATTACAGAACAGCTGTAGAACAGTTTATCTTGAGTAGTTGCAGAACGGCTTATCTGGGTTTCCTGCCTAGCAGGATGCGATTTACTGCTGACTGGAAGATTGGGGTAGTCATATGGAGAAGGGGATGAGGGGGGACCTGGGTGGTTAACATGTGAACAGTCATTTCTAAAGAAAGGCAGTAAGAGCAACTGAAAAAGAAAAAGTAAGACACATAGAAAACATGTAGCAAAACAATAACTCTAAATTCTGCCTTTTCAGTAATGACATTAAATGCAAATAAATTAAACATTTCAATAAGAAGACAGAGTTTAGCACAGTGCATAAAAGTAAAAATAACATCCAGGTATATTCTGTCTATGACACATTTAGATTAACAGAAATAAATAGATTGAAAGTAAAAGGATGAGCTATAATATGATATGACAACAGTAAGCAAAGAGAGTTGGAGTGCCTACACTAACACCGGAAAAAGACACATTGTTTTCAAGAACACATGGAACATTCTCTAGTATAAACCATATGCTAGTCTATTAAAAAGTCTCAATAAATTAAGAGTTGTAATTATACAAAATGTGTTTTCCTGCCACAACGAATTAATCAGAAATCAATAACAGAAGGATAGTTGAGAAATGCACAAGCATGTGCAAACTAATAACACACTCCTAAATAGCCCAACACATCAAACAATAAATCACAAGTAAAATTGGACAATATTTTGAGATGAATGGAAAGCAAAAGCACAATACACCAAAAGTATGAATTGCAGCTAAGAGAAAATTTTATAGCTGTAAATACATATTTAAAAGAAAAACAAGAAAGCCTAATATGTAGAAACAGAGAGTAAGATGGTAGTTATGGGAGAAAGGAGGATGGGGAGACATAGGCCAAAGGGTATAAAGTTGCATTTATCTAAGATGAATAAATCTGGAGATATAATGTACAGAGTGAGAACTGTGGTCAACAATGTTGTACTGCATAATGGAATTTGCTCAGAAAGTACATCCTGGGTGCTCTCACCACACACAGACCAAAAAGAGATAACTGTGTCAGGTGATGGTTATGTTAATTTGCTCAACGCCAGGAATCATTTCACTCTACCGGATATATGCACATCAAAACGTAATACTATATATCTTAAATACAGATAATGAAAATTTAAAGATAAGAAAGATATAAACGCAATAAGTTAACTTTCAACCTTAAGAACAAACTAAATCCAAAGTAGGCAGAAGGAGGGAAATAGTAATTATGGAAGTAGGTATAAATGAAATACAGAATATAAAATTGTAGAGAAAAAAAATCAATAACACCAATGACTATGACCTTGAAAAGATCAAAGCTAACAAATCTTTAGCTAGTCTGATCAAGAATAAAAGAGAGAAAAATCAAAATAAAAAAATTAAGAATAAAAGAGAGTACATCCTTACTGTTTTTACAGAACATTATTTTTTTTTAATGGGCCAAATATAGTAGGTGCATGTTTGTACTCCCAACTACTCAAGAAGTTCAGGTAGGAGGATTGCTGGAACCCAGGAGTTCAAGGTCAGCCTGGGTAACATAGGGAGACGTTGTCTCCTTAAAAAAATAATAATTAAGTAAATAAAATTTAAAAACAAAATAGAAATTATAAGGCAGTAGTATGAAGTCCCTGCCCCACACAAAAAAAATCAATAACCAAGATAAGATAGACACATTTCTAGAAATATTTAACTTACAAAACTGACTCAAGAAAATGTGAATAAACATACAACAAGAAAGATATCAAATTAGTAATTTTAAAGTGTTTCACAAAAAAAAGATCTAGTCTAGATGGCTTCAGTAGTGATTTTCACCTAACAGTAAAAGATTAATTAATCCCCATCTTTCATAAACTCTTTCCAAAATAAGAAAACTCATCCTTTCCCATTATACGAGACTAGTATTATTGTGCTGTAAAAACAAAACAAAGACATCGCAAGGAATGGAGCTACAGACCAATATTTTTAATGACTACAAATGCAAAGATCCTTAACAAAATAATAGCAAAATGAATCCAGACATATATAAAAAGATCATAATCAAGTACGACTTATCTCAAAAATGCAAATTTGATATGACATCTGAAAATCAATCAATGTAAGAAATGACATTAACAGAATGGATATATTCTATGTTTATCCCAATAGACACATAAAAAATTGACGAGAGCTAGCACACTTTCTTTTTTTTTTTTTTGAGTTGGAATCTCACTCTGTCGCCCAGACTGGAGTGCAGTAAGATTTTTAAAAAAAACTCAATAATAAGAATAGAAAAGCATGACTTCAACTTGAAAAAGGTCCTCTATGAAAAACCTAAATCTAAAAATGGGGAGACGGCAAAGGTGTCCCTTCTCACTCTTTCTATTTAGACATCTATTGAGGGCAATTAGGGGGGAAAAAGTAACAATAAAAGCATCAGGGTTAGAACTGAAGAAGAAAAAGTATATTTATAGATTACATGATCTTTTACATAGAAAACCCTAGAGAATACACACACACACACACACCACACACACACACACACTCTCTCTCTCTCTCTCTTTCTCTCTCTCTGTCTCTCTTACATACTCTTAGAACTAATAAACAAGATCAGAGAGGCACAAGATTAAAACAAAAATATGTATAAATTAATTGTATTTTCATATAATTAGTATAGAGTATTATACAAATATAAACAAGAGATTTTTAAACAATCTAATAAATGAATTAAGAAAGCAATTCCATTCACAGAACCACAAAAATACTTAGGATAAATCTAACAGAAGTAGTGCAATATTTGTATACTGAAAACTACAAAATAGTGTTGGAAGAAATAAAAGATCAAAATAAATGGAAAACAATCTCAAGTTTATGGATAAAACTTAATATTTTTTAAGATGGCAAATACTTCCAAGTTGATCTACAGATTCATTTTAACTACATTTTAACTGCATTTTTAGATAGAAATAGACAAGCTGATTCTAAAATGTATATAGGAATACTGGGAATGCAAAATAGTTGAAATGACCCTCAAAAATAAGAACTAAGTTGAAAAACTTTCATTTCCCGGTTTCAAAACGTAATACCAAGCTACAGCAAACAAGACTGTGGCATAAGGATAGACATTTAAATCAATGAAATAGAATTGAGACTCCGGCAATAAACCCTCACATTTGTAGTCAATTGATTGCTGACAGGGGTGGCAAAATAATTCAATGAGGAGAAGTAAATCTTTCCAAGAAAAATGCTGCAAAACTGGACTCTTATCTCATGCCATACACAAAAATTAACTTGAAATGAATTACAGACCCAAATATGAGAATAAAAGACTATAAAACTCTTAGATGAACATACAGGAGTAAATCTTTGTGACCTTGAGTTTGCCAGTAAGTTCTTAGATACAACATCAAATTACAAGCAACACTAAATAAATAAATAAACTGAGTACAAATTTTAAACTTATTTGTGACAAACAACGCCATCGAGAAGGTAAAAATAAGATACACAAACAGGGAAAATATTTTCCAATCATATGTCTGATTAGTGACTTGTATTCAGAATCTATAGATAATGCTTACTACTCAATAATCAGAAGAGTAATTACGTTATTTTTTTAATATGAACACAATCACTCACGTGTCCAGAAGACCCACTCCTCCGGAACGTTTTTTGGGTGCTGGTGTCACTTCAGGTGTGAGGCTTGCAGTGGTGAATAAGGCACGGCGTTGCCCGCAGTGAGTTCACAGTCTAGGGGTGGCTTTTGGGGTGAGAGGACAGAAGAGTGTAAGCCGGATTCTCCCAGGGATGCGTATCAGATGGCTTTGGATTGAAGCTGCCGCTTACCAACATGTCGATCCTGGAGCAGGGTGAGAGGGGCAGGATGTGTTTGGTTTCAGACGTGTGGCGTGTGAGGAGGTGTCTGTAGGAAACGGAAACACAAAAGCTGGGTTGCCAAAAAGATCATGCCACCCTGCAGCAACTTGGGCACTCTCTGCCTAGGGCAGGCCACGGAGGCTGTGAGAGTCAACTGTGTCAGTGCCGTGATGCGGGGAGGAGACAAAGAAAGCCTAGTTGATGTGGGATGATGCTCCCCACACAGTCCAAGACACCCTGCTGAGCACAGAGGGCAGACCTGGAAAAGAACCCGAGAAAAGCAGGCCGCCAGGACGCAGCCGGGTGTCTAACGATTCGGAAGAGACTCCAGAGAGGTGTCTCCTCCCAGCTCATCCACACGTTCTTTGCTCCAGCTGAAGTCAGTCTTGCCTGAGCTCTTTCTTCTTCCCTGACTGTCACTTCTCCTGGGTGATCATATCTTATGCTGCCTCGTTCCCTGAAGTAGCTGCATGCTTTCCTTTCCCTTCCTCTGACTCCCAAATATTGGGTCTGCCATAATTTTATACGCCAATAAAAGGAGACCTGAAGAGCACCATCAGGCCCAGGCTGTGTCTCCACTAAGTAATACAGATGTAATTGAACGACCAGCTGATACAGACCACAGCTCATCTGTGAAATAAGATGGAGATGATGGATCTCAAAGGGAGACTCCGTTGAGTCAGAGCCACCAAGCAGGCCATGTCTTCTGCTTCATCCACTATCTCCAAGATGCACCAGACTGTGAGCATCTAGCAAGATCCTGCCTGTCCTTCAACACCCTACCCTGGCGCCCCATTCCCCTTGAAGTCTTCTTGGAGCCTACAGATCAAAGTGATCATCCCCTTTGCTGTTGTCTGTTCATGACATTCATGCAACTTGGCCTGTGGCCCGCTGATGGGGGTCTGTGTATCCTCAGTCTACCATGGAAATAATCATTAAGTTAGTGGCGAACACATGGGTTGGGCTCATGGTTTCTGTTGTTCGGGAATTTATTTAAGGCCCAGGGGGAACAGGTTTTTTTAATGACTCCATGACATCCAGACTCCGTGACCAGAGGACTCAAAGTCTGAGAGAGACTCCATAGCTGGAGAAAGGGACCACCCAAATGCTCATCCACTCACGTGTCCCACGTGTTGCTGGCTGTAGCTGGAAATTTAGATGTGGCTTTACTCTGGAATACCTATATTTGACCTCTCTATAAAGCCTGAGTTTCCTCAAGGTATGATGACTGTGTTCCAGGGGTAGTTTTCCCCAACACCCCCCCCCAAAAATAGCCAGTGAAAACTCTATTGCCTTGACTAACATAGCCTCAGAAATTACAGAGCAGCACCTTGGTGTGTTATGAAGGCTATTACGTGGCCTTCCTGCTTCAAGGGGCAGGAAAGTAGTCCCCACCTTTTGCTGGAGAAATGGCTAGGTTCTGGCAGAACATGTGAGGCCAGAAAAATTACTCTGGCATTTTTCAAAGTACAATCTGCCACAACACGTGAAATGAAATTCTTAGTGGGACAGGGAGTGAGGTCAGTACAGATGCTTCTATCTTGGAAATTAGGAGACTGAATTAGAAGCATAGAATTCTGGGCTTCGCTACAAATTTTGACCTTCGAGTCTGTTTTTGAACTAATATGTAATAATAATAATTTTTTAATTACTTAATCCAGACCATTGCTAGAAAATTGATTAAACTGTTTTGGGGATTAAAATAGCTAAACTAGCTATGGGAGAGGAGTATTTTGACTAGCTACAAGATCCTGGAATCAAGTATTCAGGCACACTTTGTTCATGCTAGGGAGCTTATCCCATGCTACAAATTACAAGTACATCAAAAAATGAATGGTCTAGACAGATAAGATTTAAACACACACACACACACACACACACACACACACACACACACACACACACACACTCCAGAAACTCCAGGTTATAAAAATACTACAATCTAATGCTAAATTGTATGGTGCAGACTATAGATACTAAAAGCCACTAGTGTAAGAATAAATGTGACAAAAATTATTGGGGAAAGAAGAATCTACACTTTAAAGCATGCCAATTGTGGGAGTTAAGATTGTTTGCTGTGTTTGTTTTGCTGTGTTCTGTTGATAATGACGACTAGAAGGCTTTGGGCATTTAGGAAACAGGAACACCTCAAAGAGTGCCAGCAGGCACAGGGTGTGTGAAGAGTGGAGGGAGGGGGAGAGGATGCAGAGAGGCAAGGGACGGACTGGCACAGAAGAGCCCAGGCAACAGCGTCTTGTATCCAAAACCCCAGCCCAGAGTGCACTGAGACAGAAAGATAGACATCCCCAGGGGGTGGATATTTTAGGTTGTGTCCACTGGCAGCCATTAATCCCCTCACACTTCTAAACCAGTGGTTCTCACGATGACCGCTATTGCCCACAAGAGGACCAATTTTCAAGTGTATAATACCCTAGTCTTCCAACAGTGAGGTTGGTCCAGCCTCAAGTAAGATTCCCACCCTGAACTGACTGTAGAGGCAGAGTTTATTCTTCAGTAACTAACCTGCTGGCAGTGAATCTAATTGATTGTATTGGCCAGCCTTCATCAGCAACTGCTGCAAATTTGTAATTATCAACTCCTCAAATCATTTATCAAAATATCAGTGAAGTGGCAAAAATTATGGTGCTGAACTTTCTAAGATTGATTTGATTTTGGTCTCCAAATGCAGATAAGAAACAAATAGGTTTTCTCTGCAGCATTCACAGGGGACAAAAGAGCTGGCTGGTGACAAAGTCCAGGGAATTTTGAGCATGCTACTTTACCAGTGTCAACCTGGAAGGTCTCTTTGCATAGATGGGGAAAGTGACTTTATTTATCCTTAGTTCCCATGATCTCCTTATTCTCACCTTAGTTATGTGAACCAAAAATTTATTTGATAAATATTCGCAGCATGCTTTCTATGAATGAGGCATTGCAATAGGCATTGAGATAGAGACAAATAAGAATGAGTCTTGATCTATCTTTAATATTGTCTTTGTTACTTTGCTCTAAAATGAACACATCACCTCCTGCCTCAAACACACTTCAATGATTCTCCATTACCTTTAGAGAAAAATCTAAATTCTTTGTCATGGTCGCTCAGTCTTTCACGTTTGGTTATATACTTGCTTCTTCAATTTTTCTTTTTCTCTTGTCCACTGTCCCTCAAATTCCATACTCTGGGGCAAGGATTCTTATCCTGACATGTGAACATTCTGTAGTTATAAACAAATGTCTATTCATGTATCTCTCAGGGTTAAGATTAAGGTCTATGAAGTCTCTCAGTGCTGGATTCAGGCTTTCCTTAATAATGAGAAAGAGGCAAGAATGTTCCCTTTTACTTCCAACTGAACATCATACCAGCAGTCTTAACCAATGAAATAAGACAACAAAGACAAACGTAAGTTACACAGATCAGAATAAAAAAATAAGAAACAACCGGGCTCGGTGGCTCAGCCTGTAATCCTGCACCTTTGGGAGGTTGAGGTGAGTGAATTGCCTGAGCCCGCGGGTTCGAGACCCGCCTGGGCAGTGAGACCTCATCTCTACAACAAATCAAAAAAAATCAGCCGGGCATGGTAGTGCATGCCTGTAATTCTGTCTACTTGGAAGACTGAGGCGGAAGGATCGCCGGAGTCCAGCAGGTGAGGCTGCGGTGGCCGGGAGTGGCCACTGCACTCCAGTCTGGGCGACAGAGTGAGACGCCAACTCAAAAAAAAAAAAAAAATAAGAAACAATCTTCATTCACAGACTATGATTGTCCATGAGCAAAACACCAAAGAATCTACAGAAAGCATCATGGACTAAAAAGCAAATATAGCAAGGATACAGAAGATCAATATACAACAGTCAACTTATTTCTTAATACTAGCAATGAACAAGTGGAGTTTGAAATTTAAAAGATAAGATAATTTACGATATAATTAAAAATGAAATACTTCATTATTTATTTAACAAAATATATACAAGCTCTATAGATGGAAAACTATAAAATACAAATGAAAGAACACAAAGTTTTATGTGTATCTATTATTCTCAATATAATCTATCAATTCAACACAATTTCAGCCTAATTTTCAGGAATATGTATTATATATTTGAACGAATATATTTTAAAATTGGCAGGCAAAGGCAAAAGATCTAGGATAGCTGACAATGTAATGGAAAAGAACAATATCTGAAGACTTACTATCCTATTTCCAGACTTAGTAAAGATGTTGAGTAATCAAGACAGTGTAGAATTCATGAAATACGGAAACATGTGTGAATGGAATAGAATAGAGAGCCCCAAAATAATCCCATGCAAATATAATTACCATCAGCACAAAGTCAATTGAGTTAAAAAGGATAGTTTTTTTTAACAAATGAAGCTGAAATAATAGAACATCAAGTCTTTTTAAAACTGTAACTAGAGGACTTCTGGCAAGATGGCGATGGGACAGGTCGGACTGCAAGGGTCTCCACAAAAGCCAGTGTCCTAAAGCCTCTCTGTGTGAGTAGGCATGTGCCGTGGGTGAGTGAAAGTTCGCCTGAGGGGAGACTCGGGTTCTTGCCCCCCCCGGGGCTCTCCTCTGGAGGTGACTGCACCTCCCACCACCCTGAGATTGGAGCCGAGGCACACAGGATTCTCTGCATTCTCGGGACCCTCCTGGGAAAAGCTGGCTGAGTCCAGCTGGTTCTCATCCCTGGCACCTACCCCACACCCTCACCTGCCACAGCAAAGCAGCGGGAGCCCCCATCCCATCTGTGGAGAGAGGGGGCATCAGGGAGAGCTGGAGAGAGCCCCCCACCCCACCCCCGGGGGGAAATGCCATTTCCTCTGTCCCGGGACCAGGCAGAGGCCTGCCTCGCCAGCCCAGCGCCCCCCGGCCTCCCACTGGGACCTAAGGTCGTCTCACCAAACTCAGAGAGGCGGAAACCCCGTCCCCACACTGGATCAGACACAGGTCAGATCCGAGTGGCAGACTTGACAGGCAGCCAGCCGGGTGAGTCCAGGTCTGATCCATCCTCCTCCCGCAGCAGGCCGGGGGTGTGGGACCCTCACTGAGAGCAACCCCATCGGCCTGCTCTGAGAGCAGAGGGGAGGGGCTGGAGATCAGAGCTGAAAGGAAGTTGGATTTAGAGGAACCACCTCAGAGCAAGTCTTTTTTTTTTTTTGACTGTTTTGCTCATTTTTGTTTGCTTGTTTGTTTGTTTTGTTTTAGTTTTTTTCTCTCTTTTTCTTTCAGTTTTCAATGTTTCCATACTCACTATGTTACTGTAATTTTATTGCTGTTTCTTTTAGACTTCCTATCTGTCTATGAGTACTTTTGAGGGCTAGTACATCAATAGGAGTTTTTTTGTCATTTTTTGCATTTGCATGATTGTATGTTTTAGGTTTTTAAAACTCTTGTCTGTCCTTGTTTGTGTCTCTCTTCATTTGTTAGTTGGTGCGTCTGTCTGTTTTCCCTCTTACTCCTCTCTCTCCTCCTTCCTCTCACTCCCTCTCCTTCCTTTTTCCATTCTCTTCCTTTTTCCTACCTCATTTTGTTCCAGAGAGCAAACCTAAACCCTCACTGCATGAGCAGTGGGGAGTGGGTTCCAGGGGGCCCACACACCTGTAAGTGGATATTGGGATCTGCAGATAGATCAAGCTCCCCCTTCAATTAAATCTCAAAACTGCAAAAAGTACAACCTCCCACCACAGTCCAGCTTCAGAACTGAACAAAGCCAGAGGATTCACATAAGGAAGAATAGGAGACTGAGCCAGCAGAAGTAAAAGTTGCACCCCCCCCATTCCTGAACAACAGAATTGAAGAAGAGAAAAAAAAGGAGGGGGAAAAATCTACACAAAAGAAGAAAAACCTAAAGAAGAATATGGGTCTCACACAGACCCCTGAGAGGTCAGACACAGGGAATATAGACTTCAGATGCATACAAGGAAGAGCCTCCAGAATGACTGGTCTCAAACCACAAACCCAGGTATCGAGTCATTAATAGAGAGAATGAATAGAATAGAAGAGAGACAAGAGGAAAGAATGAAGGAGTTGATAACTGAGATAATAGCAATAACGAATACAGTGAATGCAATAAATGGCAAACTAATAAGCATGGAAAGCAGAATTAGTCAAGCAGAAGAAAGAATTTCAGACTTGAGGACTAAAATATGGAACTAGCGCAAACTGTCAAAAACAGAAAAGAAGCTTTAAAAGACAGAGCAAAACTTTCAAGAGGCCAAACTTAAGATTAATTGGACTTCCTGAGGCAGAAAGAGAGACAGAGACCACCCTGGAAAAAACATTCCATGAAATTATCCAAGAAAACTTTCATCTCATCAGTGATGTGACCATTCAAGCACAAGAGACTCAGAGAACCCCTGCAATATGACAAATGAGTAGACCAACTCTTAGACACATAGTAATTTGCCTAAACAAAGTAGGTATAAAAGAAAAAATCCTAAAAGCAGCAAGAGAAAAGGTCAGACTACCTACAGGGGAAAACCAATTAGAATAGCAGCAGACTTATCCACAGAAATACTTCAGGTAAGGAGAGATTGGAGCCCAATCTTGAAAGTTCTCAAAGATAAACAATTTGACCAAGAATTAACTACTCAGCTAAGCTAAGCTTCATCTGTATTGGATAATTAAAATCTTTCCCATTCAATCCCTAAGAGCTTACGCTGCCTCCAGATCAACTCTACAAGGAACACTTAGGAAAGTATTAAACACAGAAGAAAGGAAAAAAAGAATGACAACTCCCTTCACAAGAATGCAGGAAAAAGATTGAAAATACACATGAATCAACCCAAAAATCAAAAGAAAAGAAACAAATAGCAACAACAACAACAAACTCTATAAGAACCTCATGACAGGGATAAACTCTCACATTTCAATAATTAGCCTGAATATGAATGGCCTAAATGCACCACTGAAAAGACATAGAATGGCAAAATGGATAAAATATCATGAGGCAGTAATATATTGTCTCCAAGAAACTCATCTCACCAGAAAAGACACTCACAGTAAGAGGGTGGGAAACAAAATTTCAGGCAAATGGAACACAAAAGAAAGCAGGAGTAGCAATCTTAATTTCAGACAGAATAACTTTTAAGCTATCAAAAATTAAAAAGATATGGAAGGACACTACATAATGATAAAAGGTTCAATCCATCAACAAGAAATATCCATTCTGAACATGTATGCACCCAACATAAGAGCACCAACATTAATCAAGCAGCTTGTAGGAAAACTAAAAAAAGATATCGACCCTAACACTGTCATAGCTGGGGACTTAAACACCCCACTCATGACCCTAGACAGATAATCAAGACAAAAAATCAACAAGGAGATCCTGAACCTCAACATGATGCTTGACCAAATGATCTTAATTCAGACCTACAGAATACTCCACCCAACAACCACGGCATATATATTCTACTCATCACCACATGGAATATACTCTAATATCGACAACACCCTTGACCATAAATCAAGATTAACAAATTTCACAAGGTTGAAATCCTGCCATGCACCTTGTCAGACCACAGTGAAACAAAAATAACTATCAATACCAACAAAGCTCCCCAAAAACCCACAAAGACATGGACACTCAACAGCATGATGCTAAACAACTCCTGGGTCAACATGGAAAGCAAAACAGAGATTAAAAGTTACCTGGAAACAAAAGAAATTGAAGAAACATCTTACCAAAACCTCTGGGATGCCATGAAAACAGTACTAAGAGGGGAATTCATATCTCTACAAAGACATATGAAGAAAATGGAAAGATCACAAGTTAACAGCTTAACAAATCATCTAAGGAAGCTGGAAAAACAAGACCAGCAAGATCCTAGCTTCAGCAGAAGAATTCAGATCACCAAAATAAAAGCCCAAATTAGGGACATAGAAGACAAAAAGATAATATTTTTAAAAATCAATGAAACCAAAAGCTGGTTCTTTGAAAGGATAAGCAAGATTGATGGTCCCCTAGCTAGACTGACCAAGAAAATGAGAGAAAACCCAAAATAAATACAATCAGAAATACAAAAGGTCAAGTCACAACTGACCCTGAAGAAATAAAAAAGATTATGAAAGACTACTATGAACACTTATATGGAAACAAACTTGAAAACCTTAAGGAAGTGGAGAACTTTCTGACATCACACAACCTCCCCAATTCGAAACAAGAAGATATCAAAACCCTAAACAGACCAATAACAATCCAGGAAATTAATTATGTCATTAAAAAATTACCTACCAAAACAGCCCTGGACCAGAGACTTTCCAGCAGAATTCTACAAAACATACAAGGAGGAACTGATACCAATCCTAATGAAAGTATTCCAGGCAATTGAGAAAGATGGAACTCTTCCCAAATCATTTTACAAAGCTAACATCACATTGATACTCAAACCAGGTAAAGATCCAACAAAGAAAGAGGCCAATATCCTTGGTGAACATTGATGCCAAAATTCTCAGCAAGATCTTTGCAAATGGGATTCAACAGCACATCTCAAAAATCATACACCATGACCAAGTAGGTTTCATCTTTGGGATGCAGGCTCAACATTCATAAGACCATAAACATGATTAAATAAATCAACAGATGTAAAAATAAAAACCACATGATTATATCATTAATTTAAAAAAAAGCTTTTGATAAAATCCAGCACCCTTTCTTGATAAAAAAACCCATGAACATCTAGCCATAGATGGAACATAGCTCAAAATAGTAAGAGCCATCTACAAGAAACCCACAGCCAACATACTGCTAAACAGACAGAAATTGGAGCCATTTCCCCTGAAACCTGGAGCAAGATAAGGATACCCACTCTCACCCCTCCTTTTCAATATAGTTTTGGAAGTCCTAACTAGAGCAATCAGACAAGAGGAGATAAGCGGCATCCAAATAGGAAAAGAGGAGGTCAAGTTATCTCTCTTTGCAGATGACATGATTCTATGTCTCAAATACCCAAGAGAATCTGTCCAAAAACCTCCTTGCACTGATAAAGGACTTTGGGAAAGTCTCAGGGTATAAAATCAATGTGCAAAAGACAGTCACATTTCTATACAACAACAACAAACAAAGAGATACCCAAATAAAAAACACACTCCTATTCACAATAGCCAGAAAAAAATTAAATACCTTGACGTCTTCCTAACCAGAGATGTGAAAGACCTTTACAATGAAAACTACAAAACACTGCTCAAAGAAATCAAAGATGACACAAATAAATGGAAAAACATTCCATGCTCATGAATTAGAAGAATTAACATTGTTAAGATGTCCATCCTACCCAAGGCAATCTACAGATTTAATGCAATACCCATTACATTGCCAGCAGCATTCTTCTCAAACCTAGAAACGACAATACAGAATTTCATATGGAAACATAAACGATCACAAATCGCCAAAAAATACTCAGCCAAAAAAAAGCAGAGCAAGAGGTATCATGCTCCCAGACTTTAAACTCTATTATAAAGCTACAATAATTAAAGTACCTAGTATTGGTACATGAACAAGTATAAAGACCAATGGAAGAGGATAGACATCCCAGAAGCAAAACCTCAATTTCTCAACCAACTCATCTTTGACAAAGCCTCCATCACCAACGACTGGGGAGAGGAGAACCTATTCAGTACATGGTGCTGGAAAAATGGCTGACCACATGCAGAAGATTAAAACAAGATCCCTACCTATCACCATACACAAAAATCAACTCTAATTGGATCAAAGACCTAAATGTAAAATCTCAAACTATAAGAACCTCAGAAAATGCAGGAGACACCCTTATGGAAGTTGGGACTTGCAACCAATTCCAATTTGATCACAAAACCCCAAGTGCCCATGCCATAAGAGATTAGACAAATGGGACCTCATCAAACTGACAAGCTTCTGCAAAACCAAAGAAACCATCAAGAGGGTAAGGAGACAGTCCACAGACTGAGAAAAGATATTTGCCAACTGTATGTCTGACAAAGGCCTAAAACATCTAGGATCTACAGGGAACTCAAATGTGCCAAAAAGAAAAAAACAAGCAGCCCCATTACAAAGTGTGCAAAAGATATGAATAGACAGTTCTCAAAAGAAGACATACCTGCAGCCAACAGATACATGAAAAATACTAAGCCTCTCTAGTCATCAAAGAAATGCAAATTAAAGCTACACTGAGATACCACCTAACTCCATTCAGGATGGCCATTATCAATAACTCAAAAAACAACAGATGCTGGAGAGGATGCGGCAAAAAGAGAACACCTCCACATTGTTGGTAGGAGTGTAAACTAGTACAGCCTCTGTGGAAAACAGTGTGGTGATCCCTAAAAGATCTAAAAATTGACCTTCCATACAACCCCACAATTCCCCTACTGGAAATAAATCCAGAAGAACTCAAATTACTCTATAAAAAAGATACCCGCACATGTATGTTTATCACAGCACTGTTCACAGTAGCAGAACATAGAACCAACTGTGCTGCCCATCAAAAGAGGACTGAATTTTTAAAATGTGGTACATATTGTGTATGGAACATTATGCAGCCATAAAGAACAAAATCATGAACTTCATAGCAACCTGGATGGACTTAGAGTCTATAATACTGAGTGATCTTTCACAAAAACAAAGAACTAAGTGTCACAGGTTCTCACTCATAAGTGGACCTTGAACTATTATTGTAATACTACAAGAAAAGGATTGGCAGTAGAGGGAAACTGCTGGGAGGGGAGCGGGGAAGCGGGATTGGCAGTAGTGGGAATCTCCCTGGAAGGGCACACCTCATCAACAAGGGTACCGGTATAATGAACATTTGTATACCTTACCCTGAATTGTACCCCACATCTTTAAAAGAAAAAAATATATAAATGAAAATGTAACTAAACACAGACCCTATACTTACATAAAAATAAGAACAAATAGATTTTTTTTAATTAGAAGAAAACATATGAGAAAATCTAAGTAAACTTGGGTGATTATTTTTAGATACAATACAAAAATAATCATCCAATAGTGAAAAATTAATAGTTAAACTCATTTAAATTTAAAACTTCAGGTAAGAAAAAGACACTATTCAGAGAATGAAAGGACATGCCACAGACCGACAAAACATTTATAAAACCTTATCTGATAAAGGACTTGTATTAAATATATGTACATAAATATTATATATATAATCTTAAAACTCAACAATAATAAAGATTTTTGAACAAAAAACTCCCGAAAAGAAGAAATGAAACAGTACTAAGTATATGAAAAATATGCGCAGCATCATTTCTCAAGCATATACCACTACACGTAACTCATTAGAATGACTGAAATCTAAGTAGCTGACAATATCAATAGCTGGTGATCATGCAGAGCTGTGGAAATTCTCCCTGCTGTTGGGAATGCAAATGGTACAGCCACTTTAGAAGACAGGTTGGCAGTTTCTTACAAAACTAAACATAAGTTTACCATATAATCAAACAATTACATTCCTGGTTATGTACCCAACTGACTTAAACACTATGTTCCTTCCCCCAAAATCTTGGAGAAATGGCTGATTCTAGGACTGCGATAAGAATACACAAGATGAGTCCAAAGCACCTTGTAGTGGCAAAAATTAAGGAATGATGGAGACATATCAAAGGGTCAAAGGAACCAACTCAAAGAGCATCCCATGGCTAGAGCTGGAACAATTTGACCAATAAAATATTATCAAAATATAATCCAAAGTAAAAAATAAGTATCTATGAGCCCATACTAGCTCAAGTTGTCATAACAAAACACTGTAGACTGGGTGGCTTAAACAACAGAAACATATACCTCAAGGTTCTGGAGGCTGGAAGTGCAAAACCAAGGCGCTGGAGGATCTGGTGTATGGTGAGGGCTTCCTTTTGGTCTAATACAGGGCTGCCCTCTTACCATGTCTCCACATGGCAAAGAGTGGAAGAAGAAGAGAAAGTGAAAGGGGAGAGAGGGAAAGAAGGAAGGGAGCCAAGGAAGGAGGAAATCTAATGCCTTCTCTTATAAGGGCACTAATCCCATCATAATGGCTCCATCCTCATGACCGCATCTAAAATTAGTTATTTTTTTCCAAATAAAGTGGACTTTAGTTTTAAATAAAGTTACATTAAGGGTTAGTGTTTCAACATACAAACTTAGTGGAGGGAACACAATTCAGTCCATAGCAATAAATACATAATTGAGTAAATAAACAAAAAGAGAAAAATTTTTAAAAACATTCTTATGCAGCAGAATTCCAAATAATGTATGTAGATAATCTATCCTCAATGGTGTGGAGTATAAATTCTCACTCTTTAAGTATGGGTTGCACATAGTGAATTTCTTCCAGTATGGAATGGAGAGGAAACAATAAGCTTATAGGCACTACCTCAGTGAAGTGATTGAGGTCAGCACCAACAGCGATAAGCCACTGACAGCATGAGTTTTTGATATGATGTAATGAAAATGATGCTTGCAGCCAGTTGCAGTAGCTCAACCTGCAATCCCAGCACTTTGGGAGGCCAAGGTGAGAGGATTGCCTCAGTCTAGGGATTTGAGACCAGCCTGGGCAACTTGATGAGACCTTATCTCTACTATAAATAACCAAAAAATGAGCCAGGCATAGTGGCGTGCATCTGTAGTTCCAGCTACTTGGAAGGCTGAGGCAGAAGGATCACCTGAGCCCAGCAGGTCAAGGTTGTGGTGACCATGAGCAAACCATTGCACTTCAACCTGGGTGACAAAGAGTGAAACTCCAACTCAAAAAAAAAAATGACAATTTCCCTCATGGTTATCCTCACAAAAACTGAGAACACCAGTATAATCATGAGGAAAAAATCTCAGACCCCTTATAAAATAACCTGATCAGTACTTCTCAAAACAGTCAAGGTCATTAGAAACAAGAAAGTCTGAGAACCTGTCACAGCCAAGAGAAGCCTAAGGAGACATGATGACTAAATATAATTAGGAATCTTGAAGTGATTTTAAGGCATAAAAAAGACACATGCCCTGCCCTGTTTCAGTCTCAAACTAAGATGGAGGCTCTGCTCTGGGAGGAATAGGAGTGAGTGAAT
This sequence comes from Cephalopachus bancanus, assembly GCA_027257055.1. Lineage (NCBI taxonomy): Eukaryota > Metazoa > Chordata > Mammalia > Primates > Tarsiidae > Cephalopachus > Cephalopachus bancanus. The sequence continues at coordinate 492,374 of JAPVLO010000252.1, read as the reverse complement.
CAAAGACACTTTTAGTCAGTTCACCCCCTCCCACCCCACGTGAGCCATCAGTTCCACATGTAAGAAGTCTCGGTTGGGAAACGGGGGGGCAAATAGACCCCATGTGAAATGGGGAAAGTACCTACCTGCTGGCCACCACTGCTACCTTGACAGCCTCTTCCCAAGCAGGAAGAGAACTCCAGGCAGAGTGAATCTGTCTGGTATATTTGCCACTGGCAGTTAGTGGAGCAGCAAATTTGTGATTCTCATGAGCAGCGGGATAGACAGCAGAGATCTAGCTGTCAATACCCAAACTCTTTGTACACACAGAGACCAGAAAGCAATGGTGGGTACAGGACTCCTGGCATCCCATACCCCCATCCTGTTCCAGGCTCCAACAGAATTGGAAACTGTGCTTGGGGAAAGAGTGAGTTGAGTGATCCTAAGATGTGCTGAGTCAGTTTACCATTTCCCACCCACACACAAGTCACTGGTCCCAAGTGGGAGGAGCTTTGGTCAGGACACAACAGGAGGCAACCGAAGTCCAAGTGAAATAAGGAAAAGACCCCCCCACCAGCCACTGTTGCCTTGGTGGCCTCTTCCCAAGAATGGAAGAGAGCTACATGCAGAGTGAATTTGGCTGGCATGTCAAAATTCTAGTGGAGAATCTAGCTAGTGGAGAAGCAGATCAATGCCACTCACACTGAGCAAGGTAGAAAGTAGAGGTCCAACGACTAATACACCCTGTACCTAGTGGAGCACTCTTTGTACACAAGAGACTAAAAAGCAACAGCAGGCATGGGATTCCAGGAGCCCCACCCCCACCCTATTTCAGGTTCAGGCAGGATTGAAAGCACTGCTGAGGCTAAAAACAGGTTTGCTAAGTTTAGCAAACGGAAAGAGAGAGACCTTCAATTATGGCAACCAACCACAGAGAGAAGCAAGCAGCAGAAGTGAATTCTTCTCCTTCTCTCACTAACGGATGGAATTATAGATAAGAAGAAGAGATCTGTCAAAAATGAGGAAAAGTCAACAGTAAAACACAGGTATTTTACTGTGAGTCCTAAAGAGACAGTGCCTGAAAAAACTGCCATTGGAACACAAATAATGGAAACCTCCCAGAACATATTGCCTCAGATGACAGTTACAGAAATCAAAGATTAGGTGGCAAAAATAAGGAAGAATCAAGAGAAACAATAGGTAAGATTCAATGAAACTGTAAAGGAGTTGGCCAATTTCAAGAAAGTCTATATGGAAATAAAGAACTTCATCTTCAAAATAAGTAACAAAGTAACAAGCATAAGGAGCACAATTGATCAAGCGGAGGAAAAAATCTCAGAGATAGAAGACCAAAAATGGAATTAACCCAATCTATTAAAAAATAGAAAAAAATTCACAAAGAAGGAGCAAAGCTCCAAGAGATGTGTGGTTATATCAAGAAGCCAAGCCTACACCTGACTGGTATCCCTGAAGCTGAAAGGAAAATGGAGAACACCTTGTAACAAGTATTTCATGAAGTTATCCAATAAAACTTTCCTCATCTCACCAGAGACATGATCATTTAAGCATAAGAGATTTAGAGAACCCAAAAAAACATCACATGAGAAAATTCAGCCCTAGACATAGAAATCCACCTACACAAAGTAAGTATGAAAGAAAACATCCTAAAGGCAGCAAGAGAGAAATGTCAGACTACCTACTGGGGAAGACCAACCAGAATCACTCCAGACTTATCTGTGGAAACATTACAAGCTAGAAGGGATTGGAGTCTGATTTTTAATGTTCTTAAAGTTAAACAATTTTAACCAAGAATTTCCTACCCAGCCAAGCTAAGTTTCATCAGTAATGGAGAATTAAAAATCTTTCCCATACATCCAGTCCCTAAGATAATTTTCAGTCTCAAGAGCAACCCTTCAGGAGATGCTTACGGTGTTGAACACAGAACACAAACCAACAAAAAATAGCCATGCATATCACAAGAGTACAGGCAAACACAGAATTAACAGAGCATACAGAGCACCCACAAAAATGAAAATGCACATACATATAACCACAAAAGTTTAAAAAAAAAACTAAGCAGCCTCCTAAGAACCCTATGAAAGGATAAACTCTCACATTTCAATAATCAGCCAGAACATGAATGGATTAAATGCACCACTGAAAAGACACAATGTCAAACTGAATTTTAAAAAATCATGATCTAACAATCTGCTGCCTCCAGGAAACATCTCACTGCACAAAACACATATAGACTAAAAGTTAGAGGATGGAAAATGAAGTTTCAGGCAATTAGAAAACAAAAGAAGGCAGGAGTAGCTATTCTAATAGCACACAAAATAACCTTCAAGCCATCCAAAGTTAAGAAGGCTATAGAAGGTCACTACATAATGATAAAGGCTCAATTCACCAGCAAGAAATATTCATCCTAAACATATATGCATCCAACACAGAAGTACCAGGTTTTATAAATCAAGTACTAAGAAACTAAGAGAGGACACTGACCCTCACACAATTATAACTGGAGACTTAAATACCCCCACCCTCATCTCTAGATAGATCATCTAGATAGGCAAAAAATCAGTAAAGAGATTCAGAACCTCAACTCTATGCTTGACCAAATGTACTTAATAGTCATATACACAACACTTCACTCAACAACTACAGAGTATACATTCTACTCTTCATACCTAAGGGAACTGGAAGGGCAAGACCACCAACACTCTAGCTTCAGCAGATGAATCCAGATCACCAAGGTAAAGTTTCAACTGCAGGGCATAGAAGAAAAAAATGTCATAGAATCAATCCATGAGACAGAAGCCTGGTTCTTTGAAATGATATATACGATCAACAGACCCCTAGCCAGTCTTACCAAACAAAATTTTTATTTAAAAGAGTGAAGGAGAAAGAAAATACAATTACTCACAATTAGAAACACAAAGGCAAAGTCACAGAACTGACCCTGAAGAAATCCAAAAGATTATCATTATCAGAGATTACTAGAAAAACCTATATGCAAATGAACTGCAAAATCTAAAGGAAATAGGGCACTTTCTGACATCACACAAGATTCCAAGGTTGAAAAAGAAGAAATTGAAACTCTAAACAAACCAATAACAAGTCAGGAAATCAACTCAGTCATTAAAAAAATATCTACCAAAACAAGCCCTAGACCCAATGACTTCCAGTTGAATTCTACAAGACATACAAGGAGGAACTGATACCTATCTTTCTAAAAGTTTTTCAGTCAATCAGAAAGTGGGAATGCTCCCCAACTCATTTTATAAAGTCAACATCAGACTGATACCCAAACCTGGCAAAGACCCAACAAGGAAAGAGAATTACAGATCAAGCTCATTGGTGAACAAAAATGCAAATATCCTAAACAAGATTCTAGCAAATTGGATTCAACAACACATTTTGAGAATCATCCACGATGACCACGTGGGCTTCATTTTGGGGATGCAGGGCTTCAACTTTCACAAGACCATAAGCTCAATCCAGCACATCAACAGCTATAAAACCGAAAACCACCTGATTGTATCATTAGATGCAGAAAAAGCATTCAACAAAATTCAGCACCCCTCCTTGATTAAAAACTCTTGAGCACCCAGGCATAGAAGAAACATTCCTCAAAACAGTAAGAGTTATCTATGATAAACCCACAACCAACATTTTGCTCAACGGGCAGAAATTGGAAGCATTTCCCTGATAATAGGAACTAGACAAGGATGCTCACTCTCAATCCTCCTGTTCAATATAGTGCTGGAAGTCCTAGCCAGAGCAGTCAGGCAAGAGAAGGAAATCAGTGGTGTCCAAATAGGAAAAGAAGAAGTCAAGCTCTTTGCAGGCAATGTGATCCTATATCTCCAATACCCTGGAGAATTTGTCAAAAGCCTCCTCATACTGATAGTCAACTTCAGTAAATTCTCAGGGTGCAAAATCCATGTGCAGAAAACAGTTGCATTTCTATACACCAGCAACAAACAGAAAGAGTTCCAAAGAAAAAGCACAATTCTATTCACAATAGTCACACACACACAAGAAACAAATACTTGGCATTCACCTAACCAGAGAAGTGAAAGAACTTTACAAGAACTACAAAATGTGGCTCAAAGAAATCAATGATGACAGAAGCAAATGGAAAAGCATTCCACGCTCATGGGATGGAAGAATCAATATTGTCAAGATGTCCATCCACCCCAAGGCAATCTACAGGTTCAATGCAATACCTATTGAAGTACCAACATCATTTTTCTCAGACCTTGAAACAGCAATACAGAAATTCAAACAGAAACAAACAAACAAACAAACAGAAAACCAACATGAACAGGCAAAATAATCACTAGCAAAAAGAACACAGTGGGAAGTATCACACATTCAGACTTTAAACTTTACTACAAGCCTGCAGTAACCAAGACAGCCTGGTACTGGTACAAGAATACATACATAGACCAATGGAACAGGATAGAGATTATGGAAGCAAAAACTCGATCTCTCAACCAACTCATCTTTGACAAAGCCACCAATAACCATCACTTGGGAAAGGAGACCATAGTTAGCAAATGGTGCTGGGAAAACTGGCTGATCACATGAAGAAGAATGAATCAGGACCCCTTACCTATCACCATATACAAAAAGCAACTCTAGATGGATCAAAGACCTAAACATCAAACCTCAAACTGAGAGATTGGGAAGATGGCGGCCGAGCCAGTCGGACTCTGTGAGTCCCCATGTGAGTAAGTGAGTGTATGGAAAATTTTGTGTACGTGTTGGTGAGCAAGTGGGCGTGTGGGTGGCTGACTGAGTGAGGGCTAGGGAGCTAGCAGCCAGGGCTCTCCTGGTGCAGCGGCTGTACCCTAGCGATTCCCAGGATGCAGAAGCCGAGCCATTTTCTTTTTCTTTTTTTTTCTTCTTCTTTTTTATCAACAAACCCTCCCTGGGAAGAAAATGCTGGGAAAGACTGTCTAAGTGGGGGCTTGTGAGCAAGTGGTAAGGCCCCTGGTGCAACAGCTGGTGCTGCAGCCTCTCTTACTATTAAGATATAACTCTTTGAATAAGTCAGAAAACTTGGAACTCTTACTGTTGCTGCAGCTATAAAAAGCCACAAGGAGAAGAATCCAGACTGAGATGACCAGAGCTAAGAGAGCTCCCTGATCAAGTTGCACCTGAGGCCTAACCCACCACTGCTCTTCCCATGCTGTGAGCTAATGAGATCCCTTATTGCTAGATCCAATATGTATCACGTTTCTATTCTTTGGAACTCAAAGTGCCTTATCTAATCAACGTTTCAACAAGCTAATGAATTGTACAGTATTTTTACCATTCAATATCGATCATTTTGTCTGATACTATAACTATTCCAGTTTACATATCTGCCCATTTTAGCAAGGTCATAGAATCAATAGTACTTTTCCAAGCCTAATTTAGAATGCGACAAGGCGACTATGTTTTAATTTTCCTGAGACCCTGGCATGGATGTTGGTACAGAGGCTTGATGACATCTTTGTCCAAAGTAGGTCCATAAGAAGCAGACCCACGTGGTATAAAGATGCCTACACCAGTCTATACTACTCTCCTGGGAGAGTAATCATACAGGGAAAGAAAATTCTGAGAGTCAGACAGAGAAGGGAGAAGAGAAAGGACAAAAAGAGGGGAGACTGAGAGAGCACTAAGGGACAGAAAGGGGAAATTTAGAGCCAGAGTTTGGAACACAGATATGAAAATTGGGTTCAGGGGAAAAGTATCCATGCCCGTGCACTCTGGAGCCCTATTACTTATAACTTGTTGGGCTTTACCAACACTTCCAATGTGAGTTTCAGTTAACTTTATCAATAATTAAATAAAGTTTTGTAGAACATTGGTAGAGTAAGTGGGATAAATTTTCCATTCAGTGGATCAGTCTGTGATAAATTAACTTAGATCTGAATATGTACATTAACCTCAAGCCATATTGCAAGCTCCACAGGAAAGCCCGTGTTTGTCATACTTATCCCCAGTGTTCAGGAAAATGTACAGTCCTGAATTCCTGGGCCCAGAACCTATGGAAGCCACGTGTCAGCTGAGCCGCTTCCCAGAAAGCTGAGCCACCTGTCCTCTCAAAATCTGCCTTCTGCATGTTGGGACAAATGCCAATGTCAGAGCACTGGTAAACTCGTCCCCAAAATGGCGCCAGTGCCAGTGGGCCTCATTCCTTGGGGAGGCCTCAGGGAAAGGGAGAAGCATAACATAGGAAAGACAACATGTCAACTCCCTTTGCATCCTTTCTTGGATTCCAAATGACTGCAGGACAAACCGCTTACCACCACAAGTAAGCGGTGTCCTAAAATCTCAGAATGCTTTGGGGGAGAGTGACAGTGGTCTGCATCTATCTCGGCTTCCACATGACAAAGGCCAAAGGCTTTGTTTTATAAGGTGTTGGTAAACATACAATTAGGAAAAAAGTTATAATAACAGCAACAACAGCAACAGAAAATCATTCTCTGGTATTGGAGGCCATGATAAAAATTAATCATTTCTTCATGGGTTACTGGATTTCTAATGAATGTAAGACTTAATAGGCAACATTTTCCCCTTGACTCAGTAAGCATCATGAGAAACAGAAATGGAATTTGCTCAATGCATGTTTCTTACTGTGTATGTCAGGCCTAAAGTACCCAGTTCAGCTTGTCATCAGCAACAGGAAAGATCGAAAAAAGGTCCTATTTACATATCTATGTCAAAGACACATTATTTGCTTCAAGTAGCTTCTATTGGGATTAAAATCATTGCTATTATGAATAAATAATACTCTTCCATGTCACATTTCAAGGTCTAATCTAGACCTCACTTTCTTTTCTTTCTTTTTCCCATGAGTTGGAGTCTCACTCTGCCGCCCAGGCTGGAGTGCAGCAGCACGCTCCCAGCCACTACAGCCACGACCTGCTGGGCTCCAGCAATCCTTCCGCCTCAGCCTTCCAAGCAGCCGGAACTACAGGCACAAAAATTACCACACCCGGTTAATTTTTGATTTATTGTAGAGGCGAGTTCTCGCCCAGTTGCTCGGGCTGGTCTCAAACCCGCAGGCTTAGGCAATCCACTCACCTCGGCCTCCCAAAGTGCTGGGATTACAGGCTGAGCCACCGAGCCTGGCCTAGACCCTCACCTTCTTTGGCGGAGTGTGTAATAATGTGAATTGGTTCGTGCTAGTCAACACAAAGTCAGACAGGCAGGTTTCAATGGAGGCTCTGCCAACCATTCTCTCTGCAAATGTGGACAGAGGAACTCCCCTCTGAGCCTCGGCCACCTCTTCTCCACAGGCCTTGCAACGATACACAAGGCTGAGATAGTCAGTGCCCAAGGGGTGACCGTTTTGGCAAAGATCATACAGCATGAGACATCCCATCACAAATCGACAAACATCGAATCCACGAGTGTTCTTTTCTTCCCTTCTCTGATTAGTTTTGACTACACAAGTACTAAACGGAGCTTCCATTTAGAAATTCCCACATCACTGATTCTCTTTGAGAAACAGCTACGTGTGGCCTCCATTAATGGAAGACATAGACCTTTGCTATTTAAAGTCCAAGTTCATTCTTTCAGGGATGCCCATAGAAGTAGTTTATTAATCATCCAAAAGTCTATAAGCAAGGAGGCTTCCTGTCAGGGATGCTCCAACTTCACTTCTCCTCATTTTAGTTGTCAGGGGCAGAAAAGGGTCTCCAGCAATCTTTCTCCTTGGAGGCTTCTTGTGTCAATCAGGTCCCATCAGGAAGCAGGTGGCTCATCTATCTGGGTTATTTGGAGGAAAATTAGTTAAGGGACAAAAGTGTGCCCAGGATATAGGGAAGGCACAAGGAAGGTTGAGGTACCCCAGGGGCAGTCATAACAGCCATGTGAGCCTGACAGAGCAAAGTGAGGAAATCATTTCCTGACTCCAGAGAAGGCAGCCGTAGGGTGAGCGTGGCCTGCATGGAGGGAGGGGAACCCAGGGGATGAATTTCCAGCCTCACTCACCTGTCACCCTTTGGTCTCCCAGTGATTCCCATTGGCTGAACCCAGCTGGATGCCCAAGGGAAGGGAGCCTCTTCTAGATTTGGCTGCATAATAAATTAACACAATGCTAGCTTCTTAAGACGGTATTTATGAGGTCACAAGACATTTGTTATGTCACAGTTTCTGTGAGTCACAATCCTAGGCACAGGTTAGCTGACTCTGCTTTGAGGTCTCGCCAGGCGGCAATCCAGGGCTGGGATCTCACCAAAGTCTTGACTGGGGAAATAGTCCCTTCCCTGAAGTTGTTGACTGAGCTACTTTCCCACTGTGGTAGGACTGAGACTCTTGCTTTTTTGCTAGATGCCAGCCAGTGTCCACTCAGCTTTTGGAGTTCCTTCCACTGGCCCCCTCGCCACGTGGCAGCTTGCTACCCCAAAGTCAGCCAGGGGGAGTCTCTAACTCCTGCCTGCTAACAGGGGGTCTTGTACAATGTGATGGAGACATGGGAAGGAAATCCTGTCACCCTTGCCATATTAGATGCATGAGATGCAAGTTGCAGGTTATGCCCACCACCAAGGGAAAGAAATAACATATAGGCCTACACACCTGTGGGTGGGAATTATTGGGGCCATCCTAGGATCTCTCCTTACCTGGGGAGATTAGAGAAGGGTGAAGAATGAATCCTGTGAGACAAACAAACCACTCTCAGCATCGTAGAACCCAGCTCCTCCCCAGCCCTCACCTGACTCTTCCAGATGTCAAGTCACAAACCGAGGTGAGATCAACTCCTCCAGCCTCGCCTGTTCACTTGGGACCGAGGAAACTGAAAGGGCATGAGACCCCCGACTTCCTCAGAATCTGAGAGCCAGAGTCCATTCCCCATGCTCTTCCCACCTCTCCATGTTTCAGCGTGGTTTCTCACCAGAACTCAAACAAGAGTCCAGGAACACAGACTGCCAACGTATGGATATTTCCCCCAGTGCATCTCATGGTCAAGAAGTTAAGTGGGAGGGTCACTCCTGGCTCAACACTTATTCGGTGCCACTTCTGTTTGGAAAGCATGATTTCAGAGAGCAGTATCTCTATCTACCATCATGCCTTCTCTCTCGTTCTGCTGAGTTCTTAAATCTTTTTTTTTTTTTTGGTATCACTTTTGCAACGCGTGATGTCTTAGGCCTTGAGGATTTATTAAGAAGATAGAAGCGCTCCCACAGTGGGAGGGGACCTGAAAGAGATTGCCCGAGTTCTTAAATCTTACCCCTTCAACAATGCGTTGTTCCCCCAAGACGGGCAGATGAGAGAGCTGCCTCCTCCCTGAAGGCAGCCTAGGAAGGCTTTTTAGGGCTTACAGTTCTCTCCATCTTCCTGTTGTAGCAACTGCCTTGCCAATGTCTTTCTGCATTTACTGGGGGACTTTGGCTACAAAATGTTTCAGCATTAAAGGTTTTCACAAACCTCTCAATAACTGACTGCTTTACAGGGTTTTTGTTGTTGTTGTTGTTTCCTGGCAGAGGGGAGGCGGTATTTGCAAGCGAAAAGGAGACCCACTACATTCCTTATGCTCTTACATTTCTGTTACCAAACCCTCCCTGACTGTTTCCTGGAGCAGGGTTGCACAGAAATGAAGGAGCAGCATCAGTGATGATTCCTAGGTGGGCTCCGGGGGATAAAAATGGCCTCAGGCTACATAGAAATGAATCACCAAACTTGGCAGCTCCTTCCTCATTGCTATTCCGACATCCCTTCCAGACAGGTTTTCAAATAAAGTTCAGGGAGAGAAAGAGACATATACTCCATGCAAATGCTCCCACAGGGAACATATGATTGGTTAAGACAAGACGAAAGGCAGGTGAGGGGTTTGAGAGCAACTCGTCATTAGTTTGGGCTTCTAAATCTGCCTCACAGCTCATCCTTCCTCACACTCTTTCTAATGAAGATGTTTAAGTTTTTGGCACATGTGGAATAAAGTTTTTAAAAATCCTGTTATAGTCCACAAAATAAAATTCTTTATACTCTAGGGCTTCCACTAGTCACACGCTTTCTCTAAACAGGTGTGCTTAACTTCTTTCTCATTCCATGATTATTCAGTATTTCTCCCCATCTCTAGAAACAGAAACAGGAAATTCATTACCTTGAAAAGCTGTCATTAAATTGGCAGACATCAGACAACTTACTGATTAGCAAACAAATATATATTTTTAGACCTACTACCTCCAGACAATTTTAAGGTTCTGAAAGTGGAAAGAAAGAAGAGACCGTTTCCTGTTTGTGATGATTGATTTTATGTGTCAACTGACCCAGGCTGTGGTGCCTGTTTGCTCGAACACCAGACTTGACGTTGCTGTGAAGACACTTTTTAAATATATGATCAATATTTAAATCAGCTGTGAGTGAAAATGCGTCTCTAGACTGCAGGCCAGACATAGCATTTTAGGCCTGCTAGTCTTCACACTTATTTCTTAAAATAAACAAATTTATATATAAATAAAAAACATTATTTATTTTTGAAAATAAATAAATCTAGATAGAGAGATAGAAAGAAACAGGTTTTGTTTTCCTGGAAAGCCCCAACTAATAAGGATTTCAGTGCCAAGAGAGACTTTAAGGGAAGAAAATCTTTTCTGTTTCATTTTTAATTGACAAATGATAACTGCACATATTTATAGAGTGCAAAGTGATATTTCGATACATGTATGTATTGCGGAATAATCAAGCCAGAGTAATTAGCATATCCATCACCTCAAGTATTTATCGTTTCTTTGTGGATAGAATATTTAAAATCCTCTTTCAGCTATTTGAAATATTCAATGCATTATTAACCGAGTCCTCTTGCTGTGCAATAAAACACGAGAACCTTTGTATCCTATCTAACTGAATTTTGTGCCCGTTAACCAACTTCTTCTTTCCTTTCTACCCACACCCCAACCCCCCACCCCCATCCTTTCCCCGCTCCCCCCAACACATCCACAGCTTCTGGCAACAACGATTCTACTCACTGCTTCTAAGTATTTGACTGCTACTAGCATCCACATATAATTGAGATGGCATGAGATGTGCCTCTCTGTGCCTGGCTTATTGCACCTCACATAATGCCGTCTAGGTTCAGCCATGCATGTCTGTCTTTGCAGGTGACAGAATTCCTGCTTTTTTTTAAGACTGAAGAATGGATATATTTACGTACACTGGAGGAAATTGCTCGGTCTCTGGTCAGGAAGGCCACTGAGGAAGACTTCTGGAAAACATCTAGACACAGACCTGCTGGCCTTCAGGTTCCGGCTTCTGGGTCTGGCCTTCCCACCCGCTGTGACTGCTTAGTGAGCCAAGGCGGGCAGTCGCCACGGAGACTGAGTCCTCGGGGGCCCCTGGGGGTGCTCGTGTGCGTGAAACGGAAAGGGAAAAGAAGAGGAGAAGAGTCTGAGCTGTGGAAATCATCTGCGGGTACCTCCTGCTGTCCCCACGGAGGGCTGCAGCTCACTAGAACGTCGCACCGATCCATGCGTCCCTTCCTTGATCCGTCTGTAGGCTCAGCCTTCCTGAGTGATGCTGACAACTCTGGGGTCCCCTCGACTGGGCAGCCCTTCTCTCGCCCAGGAACTGAGCCCTGGACCCCCGTTAGACTTGTGACTCTGGCCTGGTGAGTTGGCCAGAAAAAGTGGTCTCCATATAACTTTTTTTAACCCATGTATCCATCGATGGACATTTAGGTTGGCTACTGTAAATAATGGTGCAATGAACATGGGAATGAAGATATCTTTTTGACATACTGACTTTATTTCCTTTGGTTTTATACCTAGTAGTGGGATTGCTAGATCATACATTAATTCTACATTTAGGGTTTTTTTTGACAAACCTCCATTCTGCTTTCCAAGATGTTTGTACTAATTCATAACTCCACCAACAGAGTGTTTAAGGATTCTTTTCTTCCCATATTCTCTCCAACATCTGTTATTCTTCATATTTTTTATAATAGCTAATCTAACAGCTATGACATCTAACAGCTATGACATCATATTGTGGGTTTCATTTGAATTTCTCTGATGACTGGAGAAGTTGGACACTTTTCATATATCTATTGACCATTTGTATGTTTTCTTTTGAAAAATGACTATGCAAGCATTTGGCAAAATTCAACATTATTTTATGATAAAAATTCTCAACAAATTAGGAATAGCAGGAATGTCCGTCATCACAATAAAGTTTAGCTATGACAAACTTACACCTAACATCACACTGAATGGTGAAAACGTGAAGGCTTTTTCTCTGAGGTCAGGAATAAGACAAGGAAGCCCACTCTTGAAACTTCTGTTCAACATAGTACTGAAAGTCCTACCCAAAGCAAGAAGGCAAGAGAAAGAAATAAAGGGCACTGAAATAGGATGAAGTAAAATTATCTCTGTTTGATGACATGACTTGATATATAGAATATTATAAAAGTTGCCATCAAAATCTGTTAGAACTGATAAATTTATTCAGTAAAGTTGCAGAATACAGGTCAATTTATAAAAATCAATAGTGTTTCTATATGCTAGCAACAAACTTTCAGAAAAGAAATTAAGAAAAAAATTCCACCTTCAATATTATCCAAAAAATAAAATACTTAGGAATAATTTTTCCAAGGAAGAGAAAGATCTGCATGCTGAAAATTATAAAATACTGATAAAAGACAACACAAATAAATGGAAAGATATCCCATATTTCTATATTGGAAGAATTAATATTATCAAAATATCCATCATATCCAAAGTGATCTACAGATCCAATGTAATCCCTTTCAAAATTCCAATGTCATTTTTCACAGAAATAGAAAAAATAATACTAAAATTTGTATGAAACCACAGAGACCCAGAATAGCCAAAATAATCTGTACCCTCCCCCCCCAAAAAAAACCCAAAGCTACAGGCATCATACTACCAGATTTCAAAATATTTCACAAAGTTATGGTAATCAAAACAACATGGCACTGTCATAAAAAACAAACACATAGCCGGGCTCGGTGGCTCAGCCTGTAATCCCGTGCCTTTGGGAGGCTGAGGTGAGTGAATTGCCTGAGCCCGTGGGTTTGAGACCTGCCTGGGCAGCGAGACCTCATCTCCACAATAAATCAAAAAATCAGCTGGGTGTGGTAGTGCATGCCTGTAATTCCGGCTACTTGGAAGGCTGAGGCAGAAGGATCGCCGGAGCCCAGTAGGTCGAGGCTGCGGTGGCCGTGGGCAACTGAGTGAGACTCCAACTCGAAAAAAAAAAAAAACACATAAATCAATGAAAATAGGATAGAAAGCTTAGCAATAGACCAATATATCTACAGTCAATTGATTTTTGACAAAGATGTCAAAAACATACATTGGAGAAAGGACAGTTTCTTAAATAAATAGTGCTAGGAAAACTGAATGGCCACATATAGAATGAAAACAGAGCCATATTTTATCCCTTATACAAAAATTAACTCAAAATTAATTAATGATTTAAATGTAAGATCTGAAACTATAAAATTGCCAGAAGAAAACATAGGGGTAATCTCCATGACACTGGTCTTGGCAGAAATTTATTGCATTGACCCCAAAGTACAAACAATGAAAGCAAAAATAGACAAATGGAATTGCATCAAACTAAAAGTTTCTTCACAGTAAAGGAAAAAATTGAGAGAGTGAAGAGACAAACCGTGGGTTGAGAGAAAATAATTGCAATTTTATACATCATCAGACAAGGGGCTAATATCTAAAATATACAAGAAATTTACTCAATTACGAAAAAGCAAGTAACTCTGTTAAAAACAAATGGGAATAGGAACTAAATCTTAAGGATGAGTTGTTTAAATTGGCTCTGGGGTTTCTGTAGTTGCTTCTGGTAGTAAGAAGAGTAGTGATAGTGTGGTGTGGTCATAGAGATGCACAAAATACCACCATAGTATACTCCTAATCAAATACTTATAGGCGGTAAAGTTCTGGGTGTCCGTATACTTGATTCCTCAGAACAATTTTGTTTCAAACTAACAAGTGTACTAAGAGTGGCTGGTTGCTACTAATTGCACTGGACAAAGTAGGGCAAGGAAAGGATGAGCTCTGGAGTTGTCATTCTCAGCTCCAGCACCACATAGAGGACCTGAAGGTTTCCGTGTCTGCCCTCAAAGAGACCCTTACTTCCTGCAGCCACAGAGCTGAGATTGCTGGAAACCACACCGAGGGTCTCATCATGTGAGAGGCTGAATCACAACAAAAATGGAACTGCCACCTTCTCTGGATAGCTGCTTGATGATGAATGAATGATAGCGTTCGATGGGAAGGAATAGGACCCTAAAAGGGGGGATTGAAATAGGACATGAGAAGGACCCTGACAAATCTGGGGACGTTAAGTCACTAAATTCCGATGGGTCTTTTTTGCCAGTAGAAGTAGCCACTCAATTGCTGGCGGAGGAGATTAACCCTGTTTTACCTGAAGAACCTGTAATGGCTTCCCTGAGTTGCCTCACAGGATAATGCTGAACCTCTCGGGTCCACCCCCATGCCTACCCACTTTTGTTTCTAGACCTATAATCAGACTCCATTCCAAGAAGACTCTTAAATTATAGGCCCAGAGCATGATCCATGAGGAAGTATGCTACACTTCAAAATAACTACATAAATGTTCCAATTTTTGCCAAACAGCAACTGGAAATATGGGTAGGAATAGATGTTAAGGATGTGGGACAACAACAGAAGGATTCTAAAATTGGATCAGGCCAAATTTACATATATATGACCACTAAGCTGAGATTCTGAATTTCACATTGCGTGTTGAGGCATTAGATAGGCTCTAACCATTTGTTTGTTTGGTGTATGAAAACATGGACCCAAAGGTAGCCTGCACTAAATAAAAAAGGCTGACTTGCTTTGGTATACTGCAAAAGAAAGGATTCAAAGCCTTAGGGAGATTGGAATGTCAGGGTGAATTTATTACTTAAGACTTGCTCATCCACCATGGGAGGGTCCGGGGGACATGCCTTTCATCATGACTGCAGAATAAGTTTGTGAGGGCAACTCTAGCATTCTTGAAGAGGTCTGCAGTTGTTCTTGCCCATAGGTTAGAAATTACAGTAGTAAATACTGCCAAAGAATTGGGAAACCTAGATGCAATGAAGATAGTTGGATCCCAGGGTGGCGGGGGCCAAGGGATGGCACTTAATCACCAAAGGAAAGTGTGCGTGTGGTTACCATAATGAAGAGCAGAGTCATGGCAATAATTAGAATAGTCTGATTCTCAGAGAATCTGATTCTTCGGCTTTTGCTAAATGACCACGGTATTCTTAGAAGGGGAAAGATAGGCAGTCTACTAATTCTTACTTGGTCTGTATAAGCAGATGTGTTCTAGCTTAAGTGAGCTAAAGTCTAACTAGAACCACAAAAACAGAGTCATTACCCTTCAATCAATCCCCAGAACTGTGCCAGTCAACACACCCAGGACCACTTTAATGAATGGAAGTCCGGGTCCCCTTGAGGAAGAACTCTGTATGCTGCCAGAAATGTATACTATTAATCTTTTCCTAGCTTTTCTCAAGGGGATTAAAGCCTTTTATTGAGGTGACCATACAATGGGGAAAAGGAAATAATCATACTTTAGGGGTACGACTAGACACTGGCTTTGAACTGACACGAATTTCAGGAGAGCCAAGACATTGCTGTGACCCACCAGTCAGAGCAGGAGCTTATGGAAATCCGGTGATGAATGGAGCTTTAGCGCAGTTCCATCTCACGGTGAGCCTAGTGGGTCCTTGGACTTGCCCTGTGGTTATTTCCTCAGTTCCAGAATGCATGATGGTAATAGAATGATTCAACAACTGGCAGAACACTCATTTTGATCCCATGATCTGTGCGGTAAGGTCAACTATGGTAGGTAAGGCCAAATTGAAGACACTAGAAAGTCTTCTTCTACCTAGGAATCGTAAAACAAAAACAATGCTGCATTCCTAGAGGGATTTCAGAGCTTAGTGCCACCATCAAGGATTTGAAAGATGCAGGGGCGGTCATTTCCACCACATACCCCTTCAACTCACCCATCTGTCAGGTAGAAGACAGAGGGATCTTGGAGAATGACAATGGATTCCCATAAGTTTAACCAAGCGGTAACTTCAGTTGCAAATGCTGTACCAGATGTGGTTTCATTGCTTGAGAAAATTAACATATCCTCTGGTATCTAGCATGCAGCTGTAGAGTTAGGAAGGGCTTTTTTTCCCTACACCTGTTAAAACCACCAGACACAGTTTACCTTCAACAGGCAAGGCCAGCAACATACACTCATTGTCCTACCACCAGGGTGTACCAACCCTTCAGCCCTATGTCATAATTCAGTTTGTAGGAATCTTGATCAGTTTCCTTGCCACGTGTTACCAAACTGGTCCATTATAATGATAATATGATGCTTGTGTGACCTAGGGAAAAATAATTAGCAACTACTTTAGACATATTGGCAAGACATGAAGACATAGCAATGATTCCTTTGAACAGGAAGTTAAGACTGTCACCTGGCTACTTTGGACGCGCCATGAGTTGGAATCAATAGAAAAACATTGAATTACTATACTGGCTGGGTGATCAATAGAGATAACACAGGAGATACCGGACTGCTTCTTCACAATGGAGGTGAGGAAAAATATGTCTGGAATGCAGGAGATGTCTTAGGTTGTCTCTTAGTACTGCGGTGCTTTCTGATTGACGTTTTCAGAAAATGACAAAAACCAATTTGGATAGGACTGCTAGTATAGCTGAGATCATTCTAGAATGGAGATTTTGATCACCCACTAGGTTAAGAACCACAGCCCGTTGAGGTGTTTGTTGAGGGCAAAGGGGATATGCAATGGGTAGTGGGAGAAGGTAGCTAGAAATTCCAGCTATGATAATGTGGCCAGCTGCAGATATGAGGATGACGTCTGCTTAGGAAGACTTTACTTTTATGAACGTGTCTGTGGGTAAGTAGAAATACAAACACACACATACACATATATAATAACGTAATTTTTGTTTTCTCTCTATTTTTCTTCTTACCGTACTTAAGTATTTTGTTAATTTTACAATGTAGTATTAAAGTTCTAGGATATCAAGGAAAAAAGTGAACTTCACCTAAGGACTCTGTAAGAGAAAACCTTCCCCCAAAGAAAACTTCAGGCCCAGATACTTCTGTAGTGGGTTTTGTTAACTGATGAGGGAGGAAACATCACCAATCTTACACAGACTCTTCCAGATAGTAGAAAAAGAGGACATAGAGAAGGGAGCAGGAGCATTGAGTCCTACTTGCAAAAGAGCAATAAGGACAAACTTCATATGCGATGCCATACTCAGAGAGTCTGGAAGGCTGTGTATGTGCTTCCATGCATTAAGTTTA
The DNA here is from genome assembly GCA_027257055.1 of Cephalopachus bancanus. Taxonomy (NCBI): domain Eukaryota; kingdom Metazoa; phylum Chordata; class Mammalia; order Primates; family Tarsiidae; genus Cephalopachus; species Cephalopachus bancanus. The sequence goes on along the minus strand of JAPVLO010000252.1, from coordinate 475,073 downwards.
CACTCACTTCCTGTAACTTCCACATCATTGTCCCATTTCTGTTCCCTGGACACATGCAAAACACGTGTAGCCCAACGATCACAGGATGGCCTTTGAAATACTAAGAACAGGGCTTTGGGGACACCACTCCCTCCTCTGATTTCCAGGCACATTTGTCTGGAAAACCTATATCGGTCAATGTCATTCTGGTGACAGTATGGCAGAGTGGTTACCATCCCTCGGGTTCTGACAACAGGAAGACAGGGGTTAGGATACCCTACCTCTAGTGAGACTTTGAGCAGGTTTTTCAACTTTTCTGTGACAATTTTTGTATTTTCAAAATCAAAATGGTACTACCGCCTACTACCAAAACTGATGGCTGATTAAATGATAGAATGCATTACAATTTCTTCACTAGTTCCCAGGCAAATCAATGTCTAGGTTGTTCATTTTCACGAAGCTCTCTTAACAAAGTGAGGCCAAGAACCAGCCCTTTTCTAATACATAGTGTATTTTTTTAATATATAGTAAGCATGTGATTTCTTAGCAGTTTCAGATTTTATCGATTTTTAGCAATTGCAGTTCTCTACTGATGTAGATTAAATTTATAGTTAATACAAATGCTAAGAACTTTTTTTGTCATGCCCGTAACACCCACCCGTTTCCATCTTGTACTTAAATTTGTTTTGTTTTGTTTGCTAATTACAAATATTAAACTAATACATGCATATGGAATTTTTTTTCAAATGTGCAGCAGGGAACTCAGTGAAAAAAGATCCCTCCTACCCCTGAATTGCGGTTTCCCTGTTCCTTTTTCTAAAATTGACCACTAGACAGGTGATAGATATGTAGGTAGGTAGATAGACAGATAGTCTGCCACTGATAATGTCTCTTTCTCTCTTCCAGAGTCTTCTCCCAAAGAAAACTCCATCATTTTTAATAATGTCCAACTTAGGATTTTTTATTTCATTTACTGTACTTTTGGTATTGTCTCTAAAATCTTATCACCATATCCAAGGTTATTTTATTTTCTCTATGGTTCCTTGAAATTTTATGGGTTTGCATTTTACATTTAGGTCTATAACTAATATTGAGTTAATTTTTGTGTAAGAAGTAAGCTCTGTGACTAGATTTTTTTTTGCATATAGGTGTCTTTCAATAATCTAATGCCATTTGTTGAGAGCTTGTTATTTCCTTACTGAATTGCCTTTGTCAAAGATCAGTTGACTATATTTGTGTGAGACTATTTCTGCGCTTGCTATTTTGTTTCATTGATCTATGAGTCTATTATTTTGCCAGTACTACACTGTCTTGATTACTGTGGCTTTATAGTAAATCTTGAAGTCAAAGTGTGAGTCTTCCAACTTTTTTGCCCTTCTTTTTTTGCTGTTTTTATTTTAAAGATGTGGGGTACAATTCAGGGCTAGGTATACAAAGGGTCATTGTGAAGGTAAAGTTTGGGCCTCACTTTGGTCTCCACTTTACCTGATTTGAGATCAGGTACGCTTATTGATGAAGTGTGCCCCCTCACTACCCTGGCAATTTTCACTGCCGCCAATCCTTTTCTTAAAGTATTATGATAGCTGTTCAGGGTCTGCTTATGAGTGAGACCATGTGTTACTCAGTTCTTTGTTTCTGTGATAGATCACTCAGTGTTATAGACTCTAAGTCCACCCAAGTTGCTGCAAAGTTCATAATTTTGTCCTTCTTTATGGCTGCGTAATATTCCATTGTGTATATGTACCACACTTTTTTTTATCCAGTCCAGTTTTGATGGGCAGCACGATTGGTTCCACGTTCTTGCTATTGTGAATAACAGTGCAGTAAACATGTGTGTGCGGGTATCTTTTTCATAGAGTGATTTGAGTTCCTTCACGCATATTCCCAGAATGGAAATTGCTGGATTATATGGAAGGTCGATATTTAGGTCTTTTAGGATTCATCCCACTCTTTTCCACAGAGGTTGTACTAGTTTACCCTCCCACCAAGTGTTCTCTTTCCTTCGTATTCTCTCCAGCATCTGTTGTTTTTTGAGTTAGTGATGATGGGCATCCTGACTGGAGTTAGGTGGTATCTCAGTGTGGTTTTAATTTGCATTTCTTTGATGACTAGTGAGGCTGAGCATTTTTTCATGTGTCTGTTGGCTGCTTGTGTGCCTTCAAGAAGTGTCTATTCATATATTTTGCCTACTTTTGCCCTTCTTTAGTGTTGTGTTGGCTATTACAGACATTTTGCCTTTAGAATCAGATTGTTGATATCTAAAACAGCTTGCTAGGATATTGGCTAGAATCGTTGAACAGAATTGACTTCTTAACATTGAGTGTTCTGATCCATGAACATGGGATATCTATTTAGGTCTTTTATTTCTTTTATTGGAGTGGTGTTGTTATTCACATATAAATATGGTACATATTTTGTTAGGTTTAAATCTAAGCATTCTATTTTGGCATATAATTATAAATACTATTTTTTAAGTTTCAAAGTCTCATTGCTCATTTCCGGTATGTAGGAAAGCAAGTGACTTTTGCATATTAACTTTATATCCTGAAACCTCATTGTTATAAGTTCTAGGAGTTTTGTAAATTCCTCAATGTTCATAGAAAATCACATCATCTGTAAACAAAAATAGTTTTCTTTTTCCTCCCTAATCTGTATATCTTTTATTTCCTTTTCTTGTATAATTGCACTAGCTAGGAAATCCCATACAATGTTGTACTGGAATGGTGAGAGAAGGCATCTAGGCCTTGTTCTTAGTCTTAAAGGAAAAGCATACAGTTTACGGTAGATTGTTTTCTTTCAACACTAAATATTTACTTAATTACCTTGCTTTCATGGTTTCTGAAGAAAAGTAACAACAGTTCTTATCCATGTTCTTTGATAAGTTAGAGGAGGTCTTTTGTTTTTTGTTTTGTCTTTTACCTCTGGCTTCTTTCTAAATTTTCTTGGTATATTTGGTTTGCTTCAGTTTGAAGATGATATGTCTAAATATAGATTTTTTAATTTTTTTTTTTTTTTTTTTTGTTTTATCCCCCATGGTTTTTCTGAAATTTCTGGATCTGTGGTTTTAGATATGTCATTAATTTTGGAAAAATATTGCTCATTATCACTTCATTTTTTTTCTCGTGCTTTATTTTCTCTTTTCTTTCTGGCATTACACAAATGTCATTCTTTTAAAGTAGCCCCATAGTTCTTGTAATGTCCCTTCTGTTTTTTTCATTCTCTTTTCTCATTACATTTCAGTTTGTAAAGTGCAATATATCTTCAAGCTCATACTCTTTTCTTGGTTTTTCTAGCATACTGTTGAGGCCATCAGAGGCATTCTTTATTTCTGTTACAGTGTTTTATTTCTAGCATTTTCCTTTAATTCTTTCTTAGAGTTTCATCTCTATGCTTACATTATCCATCTGTTCTTGCATGCTGTCTGCATTTTCCATTAGGACTTTTAACATATTAATCATGGATATTGTAAATTTCCTGTCTGATAATTTCAAAATTCGTGTCTTCTCTGAGTCTTGTTCTAATGCTTACTTGGTCTTTTCAGATTCTCTTTGTTCTTGCCTTGTACCAGGTTTTGCAATTTTATTTAAAACTGGACATGAATTACAGGAAATGAGATAAATAGACCTTCAGTCTGAGATTTTATGTTAATCTGGTCAAGAATGTGATTTGCTTAATATTTTTGTGTGTTTGCCAAAGGTTTTAAGTTTCTCTGCTGTTCTCATTTTGTGACCCCCTTTGCCTTTGTGCTTCCCTAAGAGCTCCTACTTAAATAGAAGTTGCATCTTGCAGGTCTGTCAACTGTAGTCCTGAGTTATGACACTGGAGTCATGCTGTTGTGATAGGGAGGTGTGGTGGAGAAAAGTATTCCATAACTCTATGACTAAATATCAGTCTTTTAGTGGGTCTGTGTCCCTGAGTAGTGACTTTCACAACTGTTTTCTAATATTCCCCTTAGCTGAATCAGGAAAGCTAAAGTTAGCTGGAGTTGGGTAAGTGCTCTTTATTTTTATTTGGAATAAAGCTCTGGCAGAATATTTTTTTCTAGATAACAAGTCTTGTTATGGAGAACACTCTGGGTGTATTTCAGAATGATTACTTTCTTGGGAATCTACCTCTGCCAGAATAACAAGGGATTATTTCTTGGTGATTCACCATATAATCATCAAAATTGCCATTTAAGCTTTTCTACTAATTTATGTCTACTGCAGTTTCTGCTCCAGATGAGTAGATATTCATTTGTCCCTTTGTATTTGCCTATCACTCCTGATTTCAGAGAGGTGGGTTGCTCTGTTGCCTCAAATCTCTGGGACTTTATTTTTAGTTTTTTAACTTTTCTCTTGTAAAAATGAGAGTAATGATTTCCAAAACATTTACATGCCAGATTCTAAACTAGAAGTCCTGTGTACTTTTTCAAATCATTTTTAATTGAAACAATTGAAGATTCACATGCAATTATAAGAAATAATACAAGCATGATTTTCCCAGTTTGCTAATAGTAACATTGTGCAAAACTATAGGATAATATCAAAACCAAAATTCTGACATTGATACAATCACCAACCATTTTCAGTTTTTAGCTATTTTATTTGTACTCATTTTCCAATGTGTGAATGTGCATGCATGTGCATATTTTAGTTCTATACAATTTTATCACATTTATACACACGTTCTAGCATCCACACCCAGAATTAGATACTGAAAAGTTTCATTACCACAAGTATTCTTTATGTTTTTTTTTTATAAGCACAGCTAATCTCAGACAACCAGTAATCTATTGTGTATTTCAAAAATGTTGTCCTTTCAAAAGTTATATAAATAGAATCATACAATATTTAACTTTGGGGATGACTTTTTTTTACTCAGCATGACTCCCTGTAGATTCATCTAAATTGTCATATGTATCAATAGTTCATTACCTTTTATAATTTTTATCGTATGATATGTATGTTCCATTGTTTTTTAAGCATTTACCTGTTGGACAACCTCTGCAATTATTCCAGTTTCTGGCTATTATAAACAAAGATGGCATAAATATTCATGCTCAGGTTTTTGTGTGAACATAAATTTTCAGCTTTCCAGGATAAATGCCCAGGATGATAACTGTAGAACCATATGATATTTGCATATTTAGGTGAAGATAAAAACCCTTCTTAACTCTTGCTGGATGAATGTACAATTTTACATTTCTACCAGTAAATAGAAGTAATCCAAGTCTTGTTTCCTCACTGGTATTTGTTCTCAACACTATTTTTTATTTTAGCTATTTGGATACTTACATAGTGATATAGCTTTGCCATTTTAACCTGCACTTGCTGATCACTAATGGTGTTGAGCAACTCATTATGTGCTTATGTGCTATCTGTATACCCCCTTTGGTAAAATGCCAGTCAAGGTCTTTTATCCATTATCTAATTTGATTGCCTCTTTTGCTGCCTTTCAGGTTTTGACATTTCATTTAAAATATATTCTAGACACTAGGTCACTGTTGAATATTTGCCTTGAAGAATATTTCCCCCAATTTCTAACTTAGTTTTTGTACTATTTACACATGTTATCAGGCAGTAAAAATGTACAAATATGGTGGTACAAATGTATCAGTTTTTTTCCTTTAAGATTGTGCTCATATATCAAGTTAAGAACTTTTTGCCTAGCCCTAGATTTTTAAATACTTTTAAACAGTTTTTCATTTTAAATTTAATTCTGTGGTGTTTAAACTTAAGTGTCAACTTGATTGGGTCAAGGGTGCCCAGATATTTGGTTAAACATTATTCTGGATGTGTCTGTGAGGATGTTTATTGATGAGATTAAAGATTTTTCTCCCCAATGTGGTGGGCCTCACATAATCCACTGGATGTCTGAATAAAGCAAAAGAGTGGAGGAAAGAAGAATTATCTCTCTGTGTCTATCTTTGAGTGTGGACATTAGTTTTCTCTTGCCTTCAGACTTGAACTCAACATAGAATTATATCATCAACTCTCCTGCTTCTCAGAACTTCACTCAAACTGACATTTACCGCTGGACTGTGTGTGTGTGTGTGTGTGTGTGTGTGTGTGTGTGTGTGTGTTCTTTTGTTTGTCTTTGTGGAGTACCCTATCCAGTGTAAAGTTCATGATTTATTTTTATTACTTTTGTGTAAGATGTTAGGTGATTTAAGTTGAGGTTTTTTGAGTTTTTTGTTTTTGTTTTGCCTGTAAATATTCAATTACACAACCATCACTTATTTAAAAGGTTTTTAATATTTAGAATTGCTTTAAAAAAAAAATTTAGATCTGAACAGGAGAATTGACAGTTGCAGCAACAAGCTGGGTGAGCCCAGATCTGAATCACACTCCTCCTACAGTAGTCCATGGGGCATCCGGCCCACACTGAGAACAACTATATCAGCCTGCACTGAGAGCAGAGGGGAAGGACTGGAGACCGGAGCTGAAAGGAAGTTGGAGTTACAGGAACGACATCAAAGTGAGTTTTGCTTTTTTGTTTGTTTATTTGTTTTGCTTGGTTTTTCTTGTTGTTTTTTGTTTGCTGATTTTTGTTTTAGTTTTTTTCCCTCTTCTCTCATTCTTTCTGTTTTTGATTATGCTTTTGTACTTACTTTGTTTCTGTTATTTTAATGCTTTTTTTAAAGACTTCTTGTTTGTGTATGGGTATTTTTGAGGGAGAGTACATCAATGGGGAGAGTTTGTCAGTTTGTGTGTTTGTATGATTGCATGTTTGGGTTTTTTTTTTTACCTTTTCTGTCTTTCTGTCTCTTTTCCTTTGTTAGTTGGTACACCTATTTTCCCTCTTCTTCTTCTCCTCTCTCTCTACCTTCCTCTCATCTGTCTCCTTCCTTTTTCCATTATTTTCCTTTTTCTTACCTCATTTTGCTTTCAGGGGGCAAACCTATATCCCCACTGCATGAACAGAATGTAAGGCAGTAGGAAGTGGGTTTCAGAGGACCCACACAGCTGTCAGCAGATATTGGGATCTGCAGATAGTTCCTGAATCACAGCTCTCCCCTCAATTAAATCTTAAAACTGCAAAAAGTACAGTCATCCACCCACAGTCCAGCTTCTGAACTGAACAACATCAGAGGATCTACATAAGGAAGAATAGATGATTGAGCAAACAAAAGTAAAAGCTACACTCCTCTCCCCCAATCTCTTAACAACAGAATTAAAGAAGAGAAAAAAGGGGAAGGAAAATCTACACAAATGAAAAAAAAAGGAAGAAAATCTACACAAATGAAAAAAAAGGAAGAATTCAGGTCTCACACAAATCCCTGGGAGGTCAACCACTGAGAATACAGACTTTGGAACCCAAACAATGAAGAGCGCTCAGAATGACTGGCCTCAAACTGCAAACCCAGATATCAAGATATTTACAGAGGGAATAAACAGAAATGAGGAGAGAGAAGAAAAAGAATGAAGAAGTTGATAACTGAAATAATAGCAATAAAGAATACAGTGAAAGAAATAAATAACAAACTGATAAGCATGGAAAGCAGAATTAACCAAGCAGAAGAAAGAATCTCAGAGTTTGAGGACCAAAATATGGAACTAACTCAAACTGTGGAAAACATAGAAGCTTTAAAAGACACAACAAAACCTCCAAGAGATGAGTGATTATTTCAAGAGGCCAAAACTAAGATTTATTGGAATCCCTGAGGCAGAGAGACAGAGACCACCTTGGAACAAATATTTCATGAAATTATCCAAGAAAATTTCCCTCATCTCTTTAGTGACATGACCATTCAAACACAAGAGATTCAGAGAACCCCTGCAAGACAACAAATGAGAAGACCAACTCCTAGACACATAGTAATTCACCTACACAAAGTAGGTATAAAAGAAAGAATTCTAAAGGTAGCAAGAGAGAAAGGTCAGACTACCTACCAGGGAAGACCAATTAGAATAGTAGCAGACTTATTTACAGAAACACTTCAGGCTAGGAGAACTTGAAGACCAATCTTCAAAGTTCTCAAAGATAAACAATTTCAACCTAGAATTACCTACCCAGCAAAGTTAAGCCTCATCAGTGATGGAGAATTAAAATCCTTCCCAGACACTCAATCCCTAAGAGTTTATACTGCCTCCAGACCAGTTCTACAAGAAACACTTAGGAAAGTATTAAACACAGAAGAAAGAAAAAAAAGAATGACAACACCCTTCCCAAGAATGCAGGAAAAAGATTGAAAACACACATGAATCAACCCAAAACTCAAAAGAAAGACAACAAACAAATAAATGAGCAAACAGCAACAACAACAAACTCTATAAGAACCTCGTGACAGGGATAAATTCTCACATCTCAGTGATTAGCCTGAATGTGAATGGACTAAATGCACCCTGAAAAGACAAAGAGTGATAAAATGGATAAAATATCATGAGTCAACAATACATTGTCTCCAGGAGACTCATCTCTCAGAAAGGACACTCACAGACTCAAAGTAAGAGAATGGGAAACAAAATTTCAGGTGAACAGAACACAAAAGAAAGCAGGAGTTGTGATCATAAAACCAGACAAAAATACCCTTTAAACTAAGAAAAATTTTAAAAGATATGGAAGGTCATTACATAATGATAAAACGTTCAATCCATCAATAAGAAATATCCATCCTAAACATACTTGCACCCAATATAGGAACACCAACTTTCATAAAGCAGCTTCTAGGTAAACTTAAAAAAGATATTGACTGTAACGCTATCACAGCTGGGGAAATAAATACGCTACTCACAACCCAAGGCAGATTATAAAGACAAAAAAATTAACAAGGAGATCCAGAACCTCAATGTGATGCTTGACCAAATGAACTTAACTGACACCTACAGAACACTCAACCCAACAACCATGGAAAACACATTCCACTCATCACCCTATGAAACATACTCTAAGATCAAGCTAGGCCATAAAGCAAGCATAAACAAATTCCATAAAATTGAAATATTGCCATGCACCTTCTCGGACCACAGTGGAACAAAAATAAATATCAACACCAATAAAGTTCTCCCAAAACCCACAATGATATGGTCACTAAACGGCATGATGCTAAACAACTCCTGGGACAACACAGAAAGCAAAACAGAGATTAAAAGATACTGGAAACAAATAAAAACAAAGAAGCATCTTACCAAAACCTTTGGGATGTCATGAAAACAGTCTTAACAGGGGAATTCACATCTCTGTGAGCACACAGGAAGAAAATGGACAGATCACAAGTTAACAGCCTAACAACTCACCTAAGGAAGCTGGAAAAGCAAGACCTCGAAAACCCTAACTTCAGTAGAAGAATCCAGATCACCAAAATGAAAGCCCAAATTCAGAGCATAAAAGACAAAAATAATACCAAAAAAAAATCTGGTTCTTTGAAAGGATAAACAAGATTAATGGACCCCTAGCTAGACTGACCAAGAAAAAGAGAGAAAAAGCCCAAATAAACACATTCAGTCAAATAAACACATCAAGTCACAATTGACCCTAAAGAAATACAAAGTTTTATCAGAGACTACTATGCACACTTGTATGGAAACCCTAAAGGAAATGGATGACTTTCTGACATCACACAACCTCCCAAGGTCGAAACAAGAAGAAATCAAGACCCTAAATAGACCAATAACAATCCAGAAAATTGACTATGACATAAGAAAACTACCTACAAAAAAAAAGCCTTGGATCAGATGGCTTTCCAGCAGAATTCTAGAAAACATGCAAGGACGAACTGATACCGGTATTAAAAGTATTCCAGGCAATCAAGAAAGATGGAACTCCCTCAATCATGTTATGAAATTAACATCACATTGATATTCAAACCAGGTAAAGATCCAACAAAGAAAGAGAACTACAGGCCAATATCCTTGGTGAACATAGATGCTAAAAATCTCAACAAGATCCTAGCAAACTGGATCCAGCAACACATCTCAAAAATCATCCACTACGACCAAGTAGTCTTCATCCCCAGGATGCAGGGTTGGTTCAACATTCGTATGACCATAAATGTAATTAAATACATCAACGGATGTTAAAACTAAAACCACATGATTATATCATTAGATATAATGATATAATATATCAAAAAAAAGCTGTTGATAAAATCCAGCACCCCTTCTTGATAAAATCCCTTGAACATCTAGGCATAGGTGTAACATAGCTCAAAATAGTAAGAACCATCTATAAGAAACCCACAGCCAGTATGCTGCTAAACAGAAAAAAAATGGAACCATTTCCCCTGGAAACTGGAACAAGAGAAGGATGCCCACTCTCACCCCTCCTTTTCAGCATAGTTGAAAGTCCTAGCTAGAGAAAACAGACAGGAGAAGATCAGGGGTATTCAAATAGGAAAAGAGAAAGTCAATTACCCCTCTTTGCAGATGGCATGATTCTATACCTCAAAAACCCAAGAGAATCTGTCAAAAAAACTCCTTGCACTTACAAAGGACTTTGGCAAAGTCTCAGAATATAAAATAATTGTGCAAAAGACAGTTGCATTTCTATACACCAACAATAAACAGAAAGAAACCCAAATAAAAAGCACACACTTCCATTCACAATAGATACCAAAAAAAATGAAATACCATGGCATCTTTCTAACCAGAGATGTCAAAGACCTTTACAACAAAAACTACAAAACTCTGCTCAAAGAAATTAAAGATGACACAAACAAATGGAAAACTATCCCATGTTCATGGACTGGAAGAATCAACATTGTTAAGCTGTCCATCCTACCCAAGACAGTTTACAGATTTAATGCAATGCCCATTAAATTACCAGTAGCATTATTCGACAATACAGGAATTCATATGGAAACATAAACAACCACGAATAGCTAACACAATCCTCAGGGAAAAAAAAGTGGGAGGTATCACATTCCCAGACTTTAAGCTTTATTTAAAGCTGCAATAATCAAAACAGCCTGGTACATGTACAAGAGCAGGTATATAGATCAATGGAACAGGATAAGAGATATCAGAAGCAAAACCTCAATTTCTCAACCAACTCATCTTCGACAAAGCCTCCACTACCAATCACTGGGGAGAGGAAAACCTATTCAGTAAATGGTGCTGGGAAAACTGGCTGACCACTGCAGAAGTTTAAAACAAGACTCCTACCTGTCGCCATACACAAAAGTCAACTCTAAATGGATCCAAATGGATCCAAGACCTAAACGTAAAACCTCAAACCATAAGAACCTTAGAAAATACAGGAAACACCCTTATGGAAACTGGAGTTGGCAACCAGTTCCGGATCAAAACCCCAGATGCCCATACCATAAAAGATAAGATAGACAAGTGGTACCTCAACAAACTGACAAACTTCTGCAAAGTCAAAGAAACCATCAAGAGATCAGGGAGACAGCCCAGACTGGGAAACAATATTTGCCAACTGTTTGTCTGACAAAGGCCTAACATCTAGGATTTACAAGGAACTCAAATGTGCTAAAAATAAAAAAACAAACAGCCCCATTACAAAGTAGGCAAAAGATACAAACAGACACCTCTCAAAAGAAGACATATAAGCAGTCAACAGATACATGAAAAAATGCTCATTAAAACCACACTGAGATACCACCTAACTCCAGTCAATATGGCCATCATCAATAACTCAAAAAGCAACAGATGCTGGAGAGGATCTGAGGAAAAGGGAACGCTTCTACACTGTTGGTGGGAATGTAAACTAGTACAACCTCTGTGGAAAACAATTTGGTGATACCTAAAAGATCTAAAAATTGACCTTCCATATGACCCCACAATCCCTCTACTGTGAATATATGCAGAGGAACTCAAATCACTCCATGGAAAAGATACCTGCATATGCATGTTTATTTCAGCATTTTTCACAATAGCAAAAACATGGAACCAAGCATGATGCCCATCGAAAGAGGACTGAATAAAAAAATGTGGTACATATACCCGATGGAATATTAGCAGCCATAAAAGACAAAATTACAAACTTCACAGCAACTTGGATGGACTTAGAATCTATAATACTGAGTGATGTATCACAGAAACAAAGAACTGAATATCACATGTTCTAACTCATAAGTGAACCTTGAACAATTATCATAATACTATAATAAAAGCATTGGCAGTAGTAGGAAATGTCGGGGGATAGGGGGTACACCTCATCAACAAGGGTACCTGCATAATGAATATTTGAATACCTAACCCTGAATTGAACCCAGCATCTTTAAAATAAAAAATTTGGAGTAAAAATATAAATCTATAAAGAATCATTTATAAAAAAATCATTTGAAGTGTTGTAGACAGGGACTTTAAAAAGTCTGCTTCTAAATTAAATAAATGAGAACACTGACAAATAAATGTATACATCAACTTTTTCAGAACTCTGGAAATCAATCAAAGGTTCACAATAATCTGTGGGCTGTCTATTAAAAAAAAATTCTATCTCATCAGTAAAGCAGTAAATTGTATGCATTTTCACTTGTCTTATTCCCAATGCTCTCTCTCTAGCTCTGTGGTGGTTTTGTAAATAATAACTCCACAATCATGGGAAAAGTCAGGAGTCAGTGGAAGAGGCAGAACAAATTTGGAGCACTCCAAAAGCAGTATTCTCTGAAAAACAGTGATAATTTTATCTTTCTAGAAGTTCTATGAAAACTTTTACTTGCAGGCCTTATCTTTAGATGGCCTGATCCTCTCAGTAGAACAGGGATTTTCCCAGGAGAAACTTAATCAAAACAATCAAGGGATGGTTTAGCATCACAGTTACCTAAGGAGGTGATAATGGGGACAAAATAAGTAGTTGACTGAAAACGTAAAAAGAAAAGCTTGAAATGGAAAAAAGAAAACTGGGCAAACTTGCCTAGCACTGTGTGCAAGCTCATGAAAAATGGAAAAAGGCCCTTCAATCTTCTATTGACTAGATTTGAGACTCAGCAGAAAATGAAGTGTACACTTGTACATTACCTGCCTGAGCATTAAAGGCAGAGTTCAGCATGCTCTTGGAGCCCTTCAGTCAGGCTGGGAGACTTACTGATTTCTGGTTTCCTGGCCTTTGAGGAAATATCTGTTTAATTATTAGCTGATCACTAAGCTAATCAAACTGTGATTTTAGTGATCAAATTTTACAAACCAGTTTTTAGAAAGAAACAAACAAACAGAACAATAAAAACAACAGCAAACACCACCACCAAATCTCGAGTGGGAGAGAAATCTGAATCCCACAACTGCTATTTAATATGTTTTAAATGTCCAGTCTTCAACAAAAAATGTATAAGATATACATAGAAATAGATTAGTATGGCCCCATCATAAGAATAAGCACAATGAATGGAAACTATCCTTCATAACGTGGACTTCTCGAGCGACATTATATCAGCTATTTAAATATAATCTAAGAACTAAAAAAGTCTAAAAAAAAGAAAATTATGATATCAATTTCCTATCAAATGAGAATATCAATATACAAAAATTATATATTTTTAAGAGTATCAAAAATAAAAAGTATCTGGAGTTAAAAAATATACCAACTGAATGAAAAAAGTCACTAGAGTTGCTCAACAGCAAATCTGAGCTGACAAAACAAAGAATCAGAGAACTTTAAGGTATATCAATTGCGATTATTGAGTATAGGCAACACAAAAAAATAGGGAAGACAACAGGGCCCCACAGACCTGTCAGACACCAGCAAGCATATAGCAAAGCCAAAACGGGAATCACAAAAGGAAGGACAGATGAAGAAAGACTACTGGAAGAAACCATTGGTCAAAACTACCCAGAGTGAATGATAAACATTTATCTATCTATTCAAGAAGCTGAACAAACTTCCAAATGAGACAAACTAAAAGAGCTCTACAGCTAGACATGTCACAGTCCAATGGTCAAGAAAACAGACAAAGACAATGAAGGCAGCAAGAGAAAAGCAGCTCATCACACACTGAGAACCCTAAGTAAGATGAATAGCTGAGTTTTTTCAACAAAAATAATGTAGGTCAGAATTAGTGACATAACATATTAAAGGTGCTAGAAGAAAAACATTGTTAGTGAAAAACACTATATCCAGCAAAATTAGCCTGCAAGAGTTAAGACCTTTCCTAGATAAATATAAGCCAATGAAATGTATTGTTGTTAGATTTGACTGCCAAGAGCTACAAATGGGATTCCTTACAGTGTAAATAAAAGGACACTTGTCAGTTACTCAAGCATACATGAAGAATAAAGAGTGCCATTAAAAGCAACTACATAGGTAAATATAAAGACAGCATAATTGTATATTTTGGTTGCAACTTTCTTCTCTCTGATTTAGAAGACTGCAAAAAACAATAAATGTGAAACTGTGTTTGGGGGCATATAATGGAATTTGTCTGGACACTATAGCAAAAATAATGAGAAATAAATAAGAGCATAAATGCAAAGTTTTCTTTATAGTATTGGAGTAATTTTGATATTAATAAAAATAGTTAAGATGCTAATTACAATTCACAAGACAACACTAAGACTATAACTCAAAATATATAGCAAAATATAGTTCTCCAGAAAATATCAATTTCATAAAAAAAGTAATAGATAAATAAAGAAAAAGTTATTACATATAAAAGCAATAAAATTATTTACTTTAGTTATCAGTAAAACCTTAAATATACTGTAAATAGATTCGACATAAAAAGAAGATACAGTTACTAACATGAGGAATAAAAGAATAAAAATAACTTGGCAAAATGAATTTTAAAACATGATCCAATTATATCACTATAAGAGACATACCTTAGATTCAAAGACACAAATGCATTGAAATTTAAAGACCAGAAAATAATATACTATGTAAACAGCAAGGAAAATAGAAACAGAGTGGTTAATACTAATATACAAAATATTCTTTATACAAAAAAGTTACTAGAAACAAAAGAAAATATTTTATAAAGACAAAAAGATCAATTCATATAGAATATATAACCCTTATAAATATATATGCACCTAAAAACAGAGCCCTATAATTCATGAAATAAAGTCTGATGAAATTTAAAAGATCAACCCAAATTTAACAATAATAGTGAAAAACACTATATCCAGCAAAATTAGCCCGCAAAAGTTAAGACCTTTCCTAGATAAATATAAACCAATGAAATGTATTGTTGTTAGATATGACCTCCAAGAGCTACTAATGGGATTCCTTACTTTAAATTCAAAACTATACAGAAGATAATCAAGGAAAGGGGAGACTTGAACAACACTCTAAACCAACTAGACAGCAGATATCTATAGAACACATCAGCCAACAATAGCAGAACATATATTCTTCTCACGTACACATGGAACATTCTCTGGATGGACCATATATTAGAACATATAATAATTAGTAGAGAGATATGAGTAAAATAGCAGACTAGAAATATCCAACCGCTCATTCCCCACAGAAACACTGGCAAAGCATCCAGAAGCTACCAGAATCAACATTGTAGGTGTGCTCAAAATTAAGTAAAGGTTTACAACACTCTATCAAACAACCAGTCAAGAAAACGCCATCTTCAAAAAGAGCAAAAAACGTTTATCGTGTTTTGCTCACCCTTGCCTCACTGCCTCCCTAGCACGGTGGAAGTCTTGGTCTTGAGTAACAGCAGCCAGGTTCCTCGTTCCTCCCTTGAATGGAGGGGACAGAGCAGATCTCATTGGCAAAGTATTGTGAACATACATTCAAATCTGGATGGGGAAGCGGGGTCCTTGAAGGACTGAGTCATTCATCTCTGTCTCATTTAGCTAGGAGCACAGATGGGAAAATTGGTGGGTACTGCTTATAAAGCTATCAGGGAACAACAAACCCACAGATACCTGGGCAAAAGGCTGTGGGTGGAGACGTACAGTAGACCATCTAAGTCCTGAAGGAGAAGCTGGGATGATACTTTTGGGGAAATTAGAACATTCAAAAGCAGTTGCAGATATGAGATACTTTAGAAAGCCACCTGCATACCCAGGCAAAACGCATGCTCAGAAAAGTCCTGAGAAGGCCTGGAGCTTCAGGCAGAGCAAGCCAAAATAATTAAAGAATTGATCCAACACAGAGTCAGTCTTCAAAAACTGAGAGACTGTGTGTGTGTGTGTGTGTGTGTGTGTGTGTGTGTGTGTGTGTGTGTGTGTGTGTGTGTGTGTGTTTCCAGCTCCTGGCATTCAAGAAAATACCTGTAAAAATATTATCTGAATGTGAGTTTAAAGAAGCAGAAACTTCAGTAAACACACATGACAAAGAATAGTCTTTGCAAAAATAGTTTAGAAAAGTTTCAAAACAAGTAAACTACTATAGTCTTAAACAATCAAAAAATCCAGCAAATCCTGGTGTTATGGATGAAAAGTCTGCATGCCCAACATTCATATGTCAAAGCCCTACTTTCCCCCACTGTGATGGTATTTAGAGATGGTCTTTGGGAGGTGATAAGACTTAGATTGAAGGTCATAATGGTAGGACCTTCAGGGTAGGGTTGGTAGCCATATGCAAGCAGGAAGAGAGAGAAATTGCTCTCCATATGCACCCACCAATTAAAGGTTACATGAGGACACCACAAGAAGTCTGCCACCTGAAACCCCACGGAAGAGAGCCTACATCAGACACTGGCTCTTGTGGCACCTTGATCTTGGACTTCCCAGGTGCCAGAACTGTGAGAAATAAATTCTTATTGTTTAAGCCACTCAAACGATGATATTTTGTGACGGCAGCCATAGCTGACTAAGACACGTGGGGAAGGGGAGGATCTGAGTCCCAAAGTCGCCGCAGTACCAAATGCTCAATTTTTTTTTTTTTTTTTGAGTCGGAGTCTCACTCTGTAGCCCAGACTGGAGTGCAGGGGCCGCTCCCGGCCACCGCAGCCTCGACCTGCCGGGCTCCGGCGATCCTTCCGCCTCAGCCTTCCAAGTAGCTGGAACTACAGGCGCACGCTACCACGCCCGGCTAATTTTTTGATTTATTGCAGAGATGAGCTCTCGCCACGTTGCCCAGGCGGGTCTCGAACCCGCGGGCTCAGGCGATCCCCTCACCTCGGCCTCCCAAAAGCGCAGGATTACAGGCTGAGCCACCGAGCCCGGCGAGAACCTTTTCATGTGTTTGTAGACTATTTGGCTATCTTCTTGTATACATTCCTAATAAGTCTCTTGTGCATTTTTTTACTTGTTTATACTTTTCTTACTGACTTGTAGAAGATTGTTATATATATTTTTCTTCTTCTTTTACTTTTTTGAGTCGGAGTCTCACTCTGTCGCCCAGACTGGAGTGCAGGGGCCGCACCCGGCCACCGCAGCCTCGACCTGCCGGGCTCCGGCGATCCTTCCGCCTCGGCCTTCCCAGTAGCCGGAACGACAGGCGCGCGCTGCCACGCGATCTCAGGGCTCATCTCATTGGTTTCCTCTCTCTCAGGAATCAGTGCTGCCTAAGGTCTGATATCTGAATGCCATTGTTTCACACATTGCATCTGGTCTATGCTGTTAGTTCAGGTAAGAGGGTAAATTCAGTCTGTGTCATTTTATCTTGGCCAGAAGCGAAAGTTCATGTCTTATCTTTAACTTTATTTATGGTGTCATGTGGAAAGTTTAAATTTTCAATAAGTCAGCATCAATCTTTTATTTTATGGCTTTTTATGAAGCTTTGTGTCTATTAAAGGATATATGTCTATTTAATTTAAGAAACGTGTCTATTTAAGAAGACCTTCTCCAATGTTATGAATATATTTGCATATATTTCATTTAATAGCTTTCTAGTGCACCTGGGCACAAAAACATACACAAAATAATTTTGGTTACAGGGTTCTTTAATCCATTCTAAATTTATCTTTCACAACCCTTTGAGGTTGAGAACCTCAAAATAGTCATTTTTCCTCAAACCTTTTGTTGTACAGATTTTTACCTATTGATTTGAGATGCTACACTTGTTTTAACTGAAAGTCTATATATGTATGGGTCTGTTTCTGATATTTTCTGTTTTGTTGACCTGTTTATTCATTCCAACCATTCCTCTTTGTCCATTTTCAGTAATTTCATTACTCTTGAGCATTATATTTTCCAGCTAAGTTTTATAATTATTTTCACCCGTTGATCAAGATTTTTTTAGAATCTTGACTGTGATGGTATTTAATTTATAGACTGAGTTTTATGTTTCGTTTGCCCTATTTTCCGATATCATGAACTTTTGTAAATGTTGAGAACTATCTATGACGCACTTCTGTGTGCTGTCCTGTGTACAGGAAAGGTAGGATGTGTCGGCAGCCAAGGTGACACATCCAGATGACTGCTCGAGTGTGGGAAGGTACCCTCGGATGGAAGCCGCTAAGGCTTCTCGTTGGTGTGAGTGAGAGGAAAGGCAAGGCAGGCTGCTTCTTCAGCAGCAAGCCGCCCTCATGTGTGACCCAGGCCTCACCACTCTGCTTGCCCTCTCTATGCGAGCGGGAGTTATGGGTTCTATGCTACCCAAGAAAGGACACCCTATTCAATAAATCATGCTGAGACAACTGGTTAGCCATATAAGAAAGAGTAAAGTTGGACTCCTTCCTCTTGCATGTATATGAATTAACTTAAGATGAATTAAAGAGCGGGCTCGGTGGCTCAGCCTGTAATCCCGCGCTTTGGGGGCCGAGGTGAGAGGATTGCCTGAGCCCGCGGGTTTGAGACCGGCCTGGACAACTTGGGGAGACCTCATCCCTACAATCAATCAAAAAAGTAGCCGGGCGTGGCAGCGCGCGCCTGTAGTTCCGGCTAGTTGGAAGGCTGAAGCGGAAGGATCGCCGGAGCCCAGCAGGTCGAGGCTGCGGTGGCCGGGAGCGGCCACGGCACTCCAGTCTGGGTGACGGAGTGAGACTCCAACTCAAAAAAAAAAAAGATGAATTAAAGACTTAAATGTTAGGCCTCAAACTATAAAAGTTCTAGAAGAAAACCTAGGTACTATTCTTCTGGACATCAGTCTAGGCAACAAATGCAAGCTAGTTCATATGAAACATATGAAATGTGGAAAAATGCTCAACACCAGTAATTAAAACCAAGTCCTCAAAATCAAATGCAGCCAAAACAAAAATTGACAAGTGGGATCTAATTAAACCAAAGCGCTTCTGCACAGCAAAAGAAACTATTGACAGAGTGAATAGACAACTTACAGAATGGGAGAAAATATTTGCAAACCATGTATTCAAAAAAACCTGCTATTCAGTATCTATAAGGAGCCAAAACGAATCAACAACAGAAAAATAACTGCATAAAAAGGAACAGTCGCTTCTCAAAACAAGACATACAAGTGGCCACCAAACATATGAAAAAATGCTCAACATTACTAATTATCAGAAAGATGCAAATCAAAACCACAGTGAGAGATCATCTCACACCAGTCAAAATAGCTATAAGCCAAAACCAACAGATTTTGGCAAGGTTGCAGAGAAAAAGGAAAACTCATATACTGTTGGTGAGAATGCAAGCTAGTTCAATTTGGGCAATTTCTCAGAAAAACTAAAAATAGATTCACCATTCGAATTAGCAACTCCACTATCGGGTATATGCCCAAAGAAACATAAATCGCTCCACCAAAAAGGCATTGCATGCATATGTTTATTGCACCACAATAATAAAGATATAGAACTAACCTAGGTGGATTGGATAAAGAAAATGTGGTACTTATACCCCATGGAGTACTACAGAGTCATAAAAAGAATGAAATCATGTCCTTTGCAGCAATGTGGATGCAGCTGAAGGCCGTCATTTTAAGTGAATTTTCACAAAAACAGAAAACCAAATACCACATGTTCTCATTTGTAAGTGAGAGCTCAACACTGGGAACACATGGGCATAAAGAAGAAATTAACAGACACTGGGGTCTTCTCAGGGGGTCAGGGGAGACGGCGGCAAGGGCTGAAAAACTACCTGCTGGGTACCATGTTCACTACTGGGGTAACGTGCTCCATAGAAGCCCAAACCTCACCGTCACACAATACACCCATGTAACCAATCTGCACGTGTATCCTTTGACTCTAACATTCAAAAATAAAATAAATAAAGAAAGAAGACTAAAAAACAAAATATCAATGAATAAACATCACTTCTTGCTCTTGTTTTGGGCAGTGGCTTCTTCCTTCTGCGCCATCTCATCCATCTCCCATTTTTTACGGGTTCTCATTCCATTTTGGTCCACACAAAATGTTTCCCTTATTTTCCAGTGTTACAAATTTGATTTTCTATTTTTTAAAATGCTATTTCTAGGGAATTGGTGTAGAAGCAAACAAGTGAAGGATACTCCCGGCCCTGGGCACGAGAGCCCTTCTCAACAAGACCCCACATGGTGCTCTGACCCAGCGTGTTCGTCCCATGACCTGCCTGTGAGCACTTATTCCTGGCCATGCATGCTCGCCACCCCTGCACCTCTTCTCCCACTCAAACACCCGGTGTTGGAGGAGAAACTTCCCTGAGCTTAAAACTTCCTTTTCTGAAAGACTCCTCTGTCTCCCTCTCTGTTTGGTTCAGTCTTGAGCTTTTTAGCTGGCTATGCATATTACATACTTTCTGAAGAAACATGTGTAAAAGATGTTTCTAAAAGTGCTATCTGCATGAATGAAACTAGATCGCGTTATCTCTGTTAAATGTTGTGCTCTGACCTACTTTCATACTATACAATACAGTCAGGTCCAAAAAAGGGATATTTCCAGACTACAGTTAAATTTTTCAATAAACATCTTCATACTAGGGAAATTAAACAGAATGGTATAATAAACCCCCACGTGTCCATCACTCATTTTCAACAATTGTCAGCATTTTACCTTTTTTGTTTCATCTATGCCTTCTCCCACCCCACCTATCCACTCAGCATATTATTATTATTATCGTTATTATAGTTCTTTTAACTTTAGATACACGGAAGGATGGGTAGATAGATAGATAGACGTAAATAGAGTGAGCAAATCTTAGCTACAAAATTTTGAAACATGCATATACTCATGTACCCACACCCATCACAATCTAGAACAGTTCTATCTTTACAGAAAGTTTTCTCCTAGTCCCTTCCTAGTCAATCCCCTCATCTCCCAAGGCAACCATCTCCTAATAATTTTCACCCCATATTAGTTTTGCCTGTTCTTGACTTCACTTAAGTGGAATCCCTCAGTGCCCTCTTGTTGTGTCTTCCCTCTTTTAGTCAGCCGTCTATCAGATTCATTGATGTTTTGGTGTCAGTAACTTATGTCTCCTCATTCCTGAGAAGCCTTCCACTATACGAATATGCCCTAATTTGCCCATTTTCCTTCAGTGCACATTTAAGTTTTGCCGTGCTTTGGCTATTAGAAGTACAGCTTCTAAGACAACTGCCTACTCGTCTTGGTTTGGGCATGTACTTTCTCTTACATAAACGCTTCGGAGTGAGATGATGAAGTCAAAGAACGGGCACGGGCTTCACTTACGTGAGGCGTCAGCCGTCATCGTGTTCTTATTTTCTCGTTAACCACAGCATTCCACGTGCTCATGAGGAGCACGTAAGCGTTCCAGCTGAACACGTTCTTGCCAATGTTTCGTGTTGACAGTCTTCTCCGTTTTAGACACTCTAGTGTGTACAGAGTGATAACCCATTGTGGTTTTATTTTGCATTTCTCTAGTGACCAAAAAGGCTGAGAACCTTTCCACGTGCTTATTGACCATCCATATATCTTTATTTTTATAGTATTTGTTCAAACATCCTCCCATTTTTTAGTGTAACAGTCCTTATCCTATTGAGTTCCTTATAAATTCTTGAAATTCTTGTGCCAGAGATATATACTGTGAATATCTTATCTCCCAGGCTTATCTTATTTCCCTAATGGTATCATTTCTATGAAGCCTAACTAATTATCTTCTTTCTTTTGTGGTTATCAATTTCTGTGACCACCTAAGAAATATTTGCTCATTCCAAGCCACAAAAATATTTTATTTTTTCTTCTAAAATCTATATTGTTTTAGCTTTTATGTTTAGGTCTGTGACCCATGATGAGTTCATTTTTGTGTATGGTGTATGGAAGAGGGTGAAAGTTATTTGTTTTTATTTCCTTTATCCAGTTGTAGCACTGATTGTTTTAACATTTCCCCATCAAATTGTTTCCCATCTCTGATGAAAATCAATTGGTTCACTCAATCTCCATTTCAAGTCATGGGCTGCGCTGACAATCAGCCTCCCTCCACAAACACACACATGCACATACTCAGATCACATTAGCCTGATCATGGGTGGGCTCCAGCATGCTCCCAGCCCTAGGGTAGGGCCCCTGGTTTACTCCATCCCTGGCATCAGGACTCTATGCCCATCTTAGTTGGCTCACTATGACTTTCTTCATACTGACTCTTCCAGACCCATCCTCACTCTTAGAGACTCCTAACTCCACCGTTCCTCCCAGGCTATCTCATAATAAAGGAACCTTCCTGACTGAGGAGATCCAGCTCTCTCAGCTAAAACTCCTCAAGCTCTTTTCAACGCTGCAGCTATAAACTTAAGTAAGAAAGCAACCCCCATCAAACTCTGCCAAATTAACAATTTTCCACTGCCAGCCCTGATGGGAATCACATCCTGGTGGGAAGCCTCCAGCCACAGTGAACCCATTGGCACAGCACACAAATCAGATAGAGGTCTGACCACCAGGTGGGCGCGCTGCACCCCCGAGGTGAGGGACAAGACCTTCTCATCTTCAAGTAAGACCACGGGAATCATTTGGGGCAGAGTTTTTAGCACTTTGCACAGTGTTTCTTGGCACCCCCACCCCCATAACCCTTCCTTCTGTTTACACTCAGCCCAAGCCTGAAATAGCCGCTTAGATGCGTTCCTCGTGTTTGATATTTACCGGAGTTAGAAAAAAAATATTTACAATCCTCCATATAGAAAGCATGTAAATTCGTAACAATTACTTTAATCATAAGGTAAATAAAGATCACTTTTGAAAAAATATGGTATGTACTTATTGTGAAATGAATTTAAAATACATGAAAGCATAAAGGAGGAAGATTAAAATGACCCCCAATTCCTCCCCACCTCAAGAATAGCCACAATTACGACACGTGGGTGACAGGTTGGCGAGTGGGATTCCACCCCTCTCTGTGCCTGGCTGTGCTCAGTGCAGGTGTCATGTCTCGTGTTCACCGACCTACCCAGGAATCAGTTCTCTTCCACAGACAACACTCCTGGCCAACACGTCAAGATGCAAGAACCACTTGGTCTCTGGAGAGTGGTATTAAATCCCTTAATATGGTTTTTATCCTAAGAGATTTCTTATGCCTGAAGGTGTTTTATAGAGAGAACTACCTAATTCTGAGCTCTTTATGATCCCTATAGATGTCCTGAACATATATTTTCAGTCCTAGTCCCAGGCCTGTTTTAAACCAAGAATATCCTGCAAGCAGTGAGTTCCCAATTAGGGGTATTTTAGGAAGCTGTAAGTGAAGATTTTATATGAGACACACCTGCAGGTGAAAATAAGACACGTATTCTTTTTTTTTTTTTTGTCTTCTCAACCTCAAAAAAACCTGTGCAGAAAGAACAGGTGAAAGACGAAGAGAGAGAGAGAGAGAGAGAGAGAGAGAGAGAGAGAGAGAGAGAAAGACACCTCCAACCCCTCTCCCCAGAGGCTTGCAAATACGTGTCCTTTCCCTAATCCCCAGATGTGCCATTTTTTTGTGCAAAAGAGAGTCTGTAACAGAGCTGGGACTAGGGAAAGAGGAACTAGCCTGGGGAAGATACCCTAAAATTAACAAATAGTATGGTCTTGTAATATTGTTTGTTTTATTAATAACGACCATAAATGTAAAACAATAAACATAAATAAATAATAAATAAGCATAAATAAAAAACAAGACCATAAATGCAATTAAATGCATTAACAGATGTAAAAACAAGAACCACATGATTATCTCATTAGATGTAGAAAAAGATTTTGATAAAATCAAGCATTCCTTCTTAATAAAAACCCTCAAACACCTAAGTATAGAAGGAACATACCTCAAAATAGTAAGTGCCATCTACAACAAAACCACAGCTAACATATTGCTAAATGGACAGAAACTAGAAACATTTCCCCTGAAAACGAGAACAAGATAAGACTTCCCAGTCTCATCGCTCTTGTTCAATATTGTGTTGTAAGTCCTAGCTCAGGCAATTAGACAAGAGAAGGAAATCAGGAGTATCAAAATAGGAAAAGAAGAAGTCAAGTTATCTCTCTTTGCTGATGATATGATCCTATGCCTTGAAAATCCAAGAGAATCTGTCAAGGCAGGAGGTATCACACTTCCAGACATCACACTTTACTGTAAGGTTACAATAACAGTATTAGTACAAGAACAGGCATATGGACCAGTGGGACAGGATAGAGATTCCGGAAGCAAAGCCTCAATTTCTCAAGCAACTCATCTTTGAAAAAGCCTCCAACAACAGGAGAGAAGAACCTATTCAGTAAATGGTGCTGGGAAAACTGGTTGATCACCTGCACAAGATTGAAACAAGAGCCCTACCTATCACCATACACAAAAATTAACTCTATGGATCAAAGACTTAAGCATAAAACTTCAAACTATAAGAATCTTAGAAAATGCAGGAGACACCCTTGTGGAAATTGGAGCTGGCAGCCAATTCCTGATCAAAACCCCAAGTGCCGATACCATAAGAGGTAAGATAGACAAGCGGAACCTCATCAAACTGAAAAGCTTCTGCAAAACAAAATAAGCCATCAAGAGAGTGATGAGACAGCCCAATGAATGGCAAAAAATATTTTCCAACTGTACATCTGGCAAAGGCCTAATATTCCAGGATCTACAAGAAACTCAAATGTGCCAAAAAGAAAAAAGCAAACAACCCCATTAAAAAGTGGGCAAAAGACTTGAATAGACACATCTCAAAAGAAGACATATGGGCAGCCAACAGACACATGAAAAAGTGCTCAGCCTCACTCATCATCAGAGAAATACAAATCAAAACCACACTGAGATACCACCTAACCCCAGTAAGAATGGCCATCATTAATAAAAGAAACAACAACAGACGCTGGCAAGAACATGGAGAAAAAGGAACGCTTCTACACTGCTGGTGGGAATGCAAACTAGTGCAATCTCTTTGGAAGACAGTATGGCAATTTCTGAAAGAACTAGAAATCGACCTTCCATATGACCCAGCAATTCCCCTATTAGAAATATACCCGGAGGAACTCAAATTATTCTACAAAAAAGATACCTGTACATGTATGTTTGTTGCAGCTCTATTCACAATAGTAAAAACATGGAACCAACCATGTTGCCCATCGAAGCTGGACCGGATGAAAAAAATGTGGTACATATGCACAATGGAATATTATGCATCCATAAAGAGGGACAAATATATGGACTTTGCAGCAACCTGGATAGATTTGGAGTTGATCATACTCAGTGATTTATCACAGAAACAAAGAACAGAGTTCCATATGTTCTCACTCATAAACGGACCTTGAACAATTCTCATGCTGTAAGAAAGTGACTGGCAGTAGTGGGAAACTGTCAGGGGAGGGGGGTGGGATTGGCAGTTGAGAGAAACTGCTAGGGAAGGGAGGGGCATACCTCATCAACAAGGGGACCTGCATGGTCAATGTTTATAGACCTAACCCTGAATTGTACCCCACATCTTTATAATAAAAATTTTTTGAAAATCAAAATTAGTGCAAAGAGTCCATGATAAAATATCACAATTTTAGGTAACAGAATTAGAAACGGCGACGTGTCAAGACATATGGAAGCTTGAAGCAAAAAGGGAAGAAACAATACCACTGAATCTATACTTTGTTATTAATTCTGATTTTTTAAAATATTAAGTACCATTTCTCTTGATTACTGAGTTTGTCGTGCCCAAGCAAATACCTCCTTCCCCCCCCCAGCCTAGCCCTTGTCTGTAGCTCAGGTTAAAAGCATCACTGCTTGGACCCAGCAGTCCGTTTTCCGCTCCCCACTCAGAGCCTCCCTGCTGAGAGATCTGAGGAAGGCCCTCGGGTAGCAGCGATGAGCAGGGCGAGGCGATGGTCCCATCTCCTTCAGCCCAAACACAAGTTCTCCACAGTCATGGGAACCTTTTCCAAAACCCAAAATTTGCAAACAGTCCAAGGCGATTGCTCTTGCATCATAAACAGACTGCATGGAATCGACTCTTTATGCAATCATTCTTCTCAAAAGGCGCCCATTCACTTTAAAAGTCAGAGATCAAGGCCTTCTCTCTCAATACAACTTGTGCTCCTGCTTTTGCTCAGTGTTGGGCATCTTTCCTGAAACTTAGGCATCTGGTGTTAGTAACAGCGTATCATGTTGTTTGCAATTGCTCTGATGTCCTGGGCACCACACCCACAAGTACTTAACGCTCCTTCACAGCGAGCGGCCGGGGTGGCAACAATGACAGCTCCCACTTGGACACAAAGGCTCTTCTTGTTTCACCTTCAAACTCTTGGTCTCTACTCCTGAATTCTCAAAGCCCAGCAATATTTAAAAAGTGGGATTTGTCACCCAGCTGGGGATCCATACGTCCTGCCAGGAAGTGCTTTGCTCCTGCTAAGTCACTCTTGATGATTGCCAAAGGAAAGTGCCCCACCAGGTGTCTAGGTGACCCCCCCAGTTCATCTATGCATCACCGAATCTGGAGGACCCAGAAGAAGTCATAGAGCCTCTCAACGACTTTTCTTTGCCCAACTGTACAACGAGAATATGAGGATGATATCACACAACTTCTGGGAAGTTTTAAGAACTGAGAGAATTAATAACATCAAAATGCTTTAAAAGCTGTAAAACAGTCTGCTTTTGCAAACATAATGTTATTTTATTGCTCTCTTCCTCCGAGCGAGCTTTCATCAGTCATTCTGCTAAGAATCTGATGAATACCATTTTAGTTATGCACGCAAAGGAAGGAAGAGCTCACTTATTGGCAGTCTCTTGACTCATGGAAGAAAAAACAATTGCGTCACATAAATGTCTGACTTATGTGTGCTAGTTTTCTTATGTATCGAGATGAAGCATGACATAGTTCAAGGCTGTAGGAGGTCATCCAAAGAGCCTGAGCACTTAGCCCCAAGAGATGACTGCGCCCCAACCCCATCTGCCCAGCAAATTCATGTGTACTCCCCAGCCTAAGGCTCTCCTTGGGTCACCTCCTCTGGCAGCCTTCCTGGGAGGTGGCTGTAACCACTGTCTTCGTCGCGCCCCCTACCTGCTCCATCTGTTGCAGCAGCCACCTCTACGTCGGGCTTCTTTCTTGGCATGCCTGCCTCTTCTGGGCCATTCCCGGGGGTGTAATAAGTCTGTACCAGGCCCACCAAGGGTAGACGGGTGGCCCCGGACTGTAGCCTCAACCACAACCAGGGAGGACTGGCAGGGAAGAGGCGCACAGGCTTCCCATCAAAGGGCTGACTGACAGTGGAGCTAGGGGTGTGGTGATGGGACGAGTAGACAGGCACAGTGGAGTCAGAGTACAAATACTGAATTCACTGGCGTCTGCCCACTTGCAGGATTCCTGGCTGGACAGTCCTCAAGTCCACAGTCGTGGGGGCCGGCGGGGTGGGGGTTCAACCCTCCTTCTTCTGCAGGTTGAGTCAGATTTCATTCACTTCTTTGTACTCAGAAGACCACTCCTCCAAGAAGTCCAGGTATAGCTGTAGAAATGCTGGGAACGGGTACCGGTTTACACCACATTTAGGGCAGCAAGCTCAGGGCAGGAGCCTGGTAGAGAGTCCGCCCTGGGGTTTAGTGGTTCACCCAATCACCGTTCCCTGCGTCAGCTGGGCCCACACATCCTAGGAAATGTATCAGTGCTTTGAGACTTGGGCTGGTCTTCTAGCGCATTGAGTGTTTATGATATTTTTCTGGTCTTGCCAAGAACAAGGAAGGGATTCTTTATTTAATTAAAAAAAGACACCAAAAGATTGCCTGTTTTTGAAATGTTCATGGGAGGGATGGTTGCCGCTTCCTAGGCTGCCCAAAGTTGTCCCCCCAGTTCTTAGAGGCATGTGACCGGAGCTGAGGAGAATATTTGTCTTATACTGAAAGTCAGTAGGCACAGAAAACACTCTACAGTCAGGATAATGCTACCTCACGGCCACATGATCATCGCTTTTTGCCTGAGGAAATATTAATGCTAATGCATTAGCTCATGCCCCATGCAGGAGTTTGTATTCAGCAGGATCCCCGAAGCAGACAGGACCGTAAGGCAAGAGACAGAGCAATGTCATCACCAACTGAGGTGGGAAGAGATTGGGGAGATAGAAGTTAGCCCGGTTTCAAGGCAAAACACTTTTGGGGGATCGTGGAAACACAAACGACGGGACCCGCAAACCACCTGCCTCTTCTCTCCCCCATCCTTCCCGATAGCTGACACGCCAACGCTCTAAGGTTTAAAACCCGCCCTTGATCCCACTGACCTTGACCCTTGTCCCAACTCCCCAGACGGCAGGGAAGCCCTCGCTCCAGCTGAGGACCCCACACCAACCCACACCAGCCTGTGCCCCAGCCAGGCTGGGCAACAGCCTTGCTGGACTTTCCATCCCTTTTTAAAACAGCGATATGGAGGGATCATTTGCACGCCATACAACGTGCCCATCTAGAGCACATAACATAACGGTTTCTAGCATACTCACGACACAGGCAGTCACCCCCAGTCAGCTGGAGCACTCCATCAAAAAACCCTGCGCCTTTTAGCTGTCACCGACTTAGGTGGTCTCCCCTCCACCCCCAGTCCTAGGCAACTGCTAATCGACTTTCTGTCTCTACAGAGTTCCCAGTTCTGAACATTTTGCTCAAACTGAATAATGTAATGTTGTCTCTTGTGACTAGCTTTCTCCCTTTAGCGTGTTTTTGAGGTTCCTTCATATTGTAGCGTATATCAGAATTTTGTTCCTGTGTATGACTGAGTCACATTCCATGGTTTCAATATGCCACATTTTGCTGTTCGTTCATCTGTTTGATGGACTTTTGGGTTGTTTCCACCTTTGACTCTCACAAGTGATGCTGCTATGAACATCCATGCACAAGAGTTTGTGTGAACATGCTTCATCACTCGTGGATATATACCTGAAAGTGGAATTGCTGCGCTCCATGGCAATTCTTTGCTTAATCCCTTGAGGACCTGCCAGACTGTTTTCCAGAGTAGCTGCATGATTTTTGCATCCCTACTAGCAGGATATGGGGATTCTTATTTTTCCACATCATCGTCAACACTTGCTACTTCTAAAGTTTTTGACTCAAGTCACCCTGCTGAGTGTGGAGTGGTTTCTCATCGTGGTTTTGATTTGCACATCTCTGGTGACTAGCAAAGCTGAGCATATTTTCATGTGCTTATTGGCCAATTATATATATATTTCTTCTAGAAATGTCTGTGCAGATCTCTTGCTCATGCTTTAATTGGATTGTTTGCCTTTTCATTGATGAGTTGAAAGAGTTCTTTATATGTTCTGGATACAAGTCCCTTCTTAAATATATGGTTTGCAGATATTTTCATCAATTCTGTAGGTTGCCTTTTTGCTTTCTTACTGGTGTCCTTTGAAGCACAAAATAAAAGTTTTTAATTCTGAAGAAGCGCAATTTTGTCTGCTTGTTTTGCTTATTATTTGTGCTTTTGATGTCACATCTAAGAATCTTTTACCAAATCCAAGGTCATGAGGACTTAACTCTATTTTTTCTTCTAAGATTTTTATAGTTTTCTCTTTCACATATTGGTTGTTGGTGCATTTAAAGTTAGTGTTTAAATGGTGCAAAGCAAGGGTCCAGCGTCACTTTTTTGCAAATGGCTCCCCATGCGCCTTATACCATTTGGTGAAAAGACTGCTATTTCCTCATTGTACAATCTTGGCACCATTGTCAAAAGTCAGTTGACTATTGATGTGAATTTATTTTTGGCCTCTTTCAGTCACATTTCACTGCTCTATATGTCTGTTCTTAATGCCAGTATCACACCGTCTTGATTTCTGTTGCTTTGTAATGAGTTGCAAAACCAGGAAATATGAGTACTCCTACTTTATTCTTCTTTTTCAAGATGGCTTTGGCTAGTCTGTATCCCTTGCAAGTCCATATGAATTTTAGAATCAGATTCTCAATTCCTATAAAAAAGTGAGCTGAGAGTCTTATGGGGACTGCATCAGATCTGTAGGTCAATGTGGAAAGTATCGCCATCTTAACAATGCTAGTCTTCCAATCCATAAACATAAAATGCTTTTCCAACTATTGAGATTTTCGTTAACTTCATTCAACAATGATTAGCAGCTACCTTTCTCACTGGGAGTCTCCCCGTTTCCTGCTTGTGCTGCTTGAGAGGCAGGGGGAGCTTCCCCCAGGCGGCCCGTTGCCTCTGGATGAGTGAAATGAGGTCTTTGAAGAGTGGAGACAAAACTCCCTTCCCAGGCATGTGATGTGATGGGCTCCACTTGCAGGCCGTCTCAGACCACAGTGCCTCTGAGTGAGGGAAGGGGTCTCAGGATGGGGAGGATGACACTTCCAGGGCACGAGCCGCTTGTCGTGCCTGGATGCCCTCCCCGATGCCCTCGGCCATCCCGACATGGTAGACAGTGTAGGCCATTTAGAATGCCTCGATGGCTGACTTTAAGCACGAAACCTGAGCATTTTTTCCCAGAAATTTATGTTTTCTTTGTTAACCCAATCATTGGGAAGCCTCCGAGTCAGTGTCCCCCCCTCAGAGATGTAACAGACGCTCGAGGGTGTCAGTTCCCCTTGTCCAATGTCCATCTGGGCCTGCCCTGTCCCTCACAGGTATTCCAAACAGACGAGGCTAACTGGGCTTTGTTGGGGGTTAGCCAGCATGAAATAGGCTCTGTTTTCAAGTCGCTTCCCAAAGCCCTAGGGTGTCAGGGTCAACCACACACAGCACCAGGAAGCACCAAGACAGGGCATCACCAGGACTGTGGTGCCGGCAGCCCGCCCTGCACAGCTGCTTGGAGAAGGTGGGGCCACCGCGGCTTCGGCGGTCCCGCCCCACACATCCCCGGAGCCTCCCCGCAGGGTGAGACTCTGCCCTCGGGACTGGGGATGGGAGGAGGCACGCCGGGCCTGCTGCCTTCCGGGAGCTCACAGTGAAGGAGACACACACAGCAGGCCACTCGAAGACGAGACGAGCGAGTGCTGAAAAGCACACACAGACGGCAGGGCGACGTGGTGGAGAAACAGAGCGGGGATAGTTGGGGCTTTCCCAAAAGGATGGCTGCTCCAGCTGAGCCTCTCAAAGACAAAAGAGGTTCTCTTGTAACACAGGGCAGGGCAGGCAATCTGGGCTGAGGGGGCAGGGAGGGGGAGGCCTGCAGTGCCTGGGAGGCCAGGCACAGTGGTCAGGAGAGGCGCAGGGGGCACCTTTCCACTGTGAGTTGCTCTGGGGGCAGGAAGCAGATCGAGCTGGGATTTCCCAGAAAGGCGGAACGAGACCGAAGAAGAAGGGTGCCCACTTCTCAGGCAGGTTTAAATATGCGTGTCCCAGCCAGGGGCCGTGGCTTACGTCTGTCGTCCCGGCCCTCTGCCAGGCCGAGGCAGCAGGACGGCCTAAGCAGGCGCTGAAGACCAGCCGAGGCAACACAGTGAGGCCTCGTCTCTGTCAGAGAAATACAACAACACAATGAAAATTAAAAAATAAATATCTGTGTCCTGCCGCAGCTGAGGCCACGAGAAAGAACAGGAAGCTTCTTTCTTACCTCGGAAGTGCTTCCGATCGTCCAGTCTCTCCACTTTTTTTTTTTTTTTTTTTTTTTTTTTTAGTTGGAGTCTCACTCTGTCGCCCAGACTGGAGTGCAGTGGCCGCTTCCGGCCACCGCAGCCTCGCCTGCTGGGCTCCGGCGATCCTTCCGCCTCCGCCTTCCGAGTAGCCGGAATTACAGGCATGCGCTACCACGCCCGGCTGATTTTTTGATTGATTGTAGAGATGAGGTCTCGCTGCCCAGGCGGGTCTCGAACCCGCGGGCTCAGGCAATCCACTCACCTCAGCCTCCCAAAGGCACGGGATTACAGGCTGAGCCACCGAGCCCGGCTAGTCTCTCCACTTTGATTCACATGTTTCCTTTTATGTTTTTATTCTCTTCAGGTCATTGATCTCTTTAGGATGTATCCGGAACCATCGACATACATGGAGACATACATGTATACATCATATAAATATATATATATATATGCCATTGTTATATAATTTTAGCTGCTTCAACCTTTGGCGGAAAGGCATCTGTAGACATCAGAGTCGACCGTCGTCATCTTTGGCAAGTTTCTAGGCTCAGCAATTCTCTCCATGAGCGTCAGGAAAGCAGCTAGCACCACACCTAGGGAGGCAGAAGGACAGACACACCGATGGCGGGTAAGAAGGAGGGCAGTGGGTAGATGACTCCGTTCTAGGTGTTTCAAAATCACAACCATGTCTGAATGAAGATGGACATTTCTGTCACAGTTCTCAGCTGACCACATTCTTTACTTTCCATCCAGACACGTGGTGTGTGCACATCCTCTTCTGCGTGTTCTGAAAGCACCGTTTTTCATAGAACCCACGAGGCCACTGTGACACAGGGTAGAGAGGAGCACCGCTTCCTCCAGCTAACCAGAGCAAGTGGAGTCTCTGGAACAATGTTATTTTGCGATGAACCCAGTACCTGGAATAAAACCAAGCTGGGAACAGCTGCATTGTCATGGCAACAGAGAGAGACGTATCTTGGTAGCCATCCCAATGTTGACATTGGAGCGGATGCAAATGACGTCTGAATGGCTCTTCACCAAGGCACCTTCTTTTTTACGTTTTAAACAAGTCGTGTGTGTGTGTGTGTGTGTGTGTGTGTGTGTGTGTGTGTGTGTGTGTCTTGGGAACCTGGGGTTGGAGAGCAAGTGATTCATTTTTAGACTCAACACGCAGCAAGCATTATTTACATCTACTGCCTTTCTGCTCTGGTATATATCAATATTTATTGCTAATTCAATGTCAAAATTTGACCTTACTTTTCATGGTCAATATATGCTTCTTGGAACAATAAATCTTTGTAATCACTG
Source organism: Cephalopachus bancanus (assembly GCA_027257055.1). Classification (NCBI taxonomy): domain Eukaryota; kingdom Metazoa; phylum Chordata; class Mammalia; order Primates; family Tarsiidae; genus Cephalopachus; species Cephalopachus bancanus. The sequence goes on along the minus strand of JAPVLO010000252.1, from coordinate 442,179 downwards.
CAGTTTAAATCAATATATTTTTATTATCTATTTATCACCTATGAGTCAACCTTTTTACTTTTCAGGTACTTCGCAACGTGGGCACCTGATTTCTAGGACGCAGCTCCACTGAAGTGACGCCTGAGATACAGACGATTCGCATTACCTGCTTCTCGTATTACCTGCTCTTAGAGCTGAATATAAGAGCTAAAACTATAAGCAATTACAACAATAAAGACTCATAAAGTGATTTGCTGGCCCAAAAAACTGTTGAGTTATAAAATACTTGCAGCAGAAGAGATCTACAAATATATTTAAGTATATCCAAACGGTATATCTTTAATATTGGGGTAGAATTCTATCTTTTCATGGAACTCAAGTGATCTAAAAACACACTTAGCAGCCTACTTCACCAAAGTTGACTTTTCCCACCATAATGCTCATCAGGGTTTAGTTGGGGGAGGTACAATTAACTCACGTGGAAGAAATGAGCCTTACTTAAATGCCTGCTGTTAATACAGGAGCAACATCATTCTTTTAGTTAGTATTTATGTGGAATTTTTTCCTTCCTTTTCCTTTCAACCTTTCTGTGTCCTCACAGCTAAGGTATGGCTTTTGGATGCAATCAATAGTTTGGGTTTTGGGGGGGGTTAAATTTTATTTTATTTTTTTATCTTATCTGACAATGTTTGTCTTTTAAAAAACACTAGAATGTACATTCAGGACTGGCATGTCTCTTAGTGAATTTTCGCTAAATGGACATCCCTGTATCACCAGCGTGCAGATCAAGAAACAGCATTCTGGCAGCCCAGAAGTCTCTCATGCCCCTTCCCAGACACTGCCACCCTGCAGAGCCTACCACTAACACCATGTATTAGTATTGCTTGCTTTTGAAATTCATAAAAATAAAACAATACAACATTGAGTCTTTTCTGTCTGGCTCCTTTCACTCAGCACACGTGTGTGAGATTCGGTCACGTTTTTGCACGTAACATTAGTTTGAGTTCTGTCTTTCTTATGGTGTTCTCTTGTGGGGTATACAGCAATAGATTGATCTATCTTTCTATTAAACTTTCCATAATTTCCAGTTTGGGATTTTTTTTTTTTGAGTTGGAGTTTCACTCCGTCACCCAGACTGGAGTGAAGCAGCCGCTCCCGGCCACCGCAGCCTTGACCTCCCGGGCTCCGGCGATCCTTCCGCCTCAGCCTTCCGAGTAGCTGGAACTACAGGCGCGCACTACCACGCCCGGCTCTTTTTTGATTTATTGTAGAGATGAGGTCTTGCCAAGTTGCCCAGGCAGGTCTCGAACCCGCGGGCTCAGGTAATCCCCTCACCTCAGCCTCCCAAAGGCGTGGGATTACAGGCTGATCCACCGAGCCCGGCCCAGTTTGGGACCTTTCAAGTAGTGGTTGCCATTAAAATTTTAAGATATTTTTATTAACACACACACATACACACAATTTGTTTCTCTGTATGTGTCTAAAAATAGAATTGCTGGGTGTTATGCTATGTTTACATTTATCTTTGGTAGATAACTCAAACCTTTATCCATGGTCATTGTACCAATTACCAGTTCCATCAGTAGTGGAACAGTGTTCTTTATCTTCACATTCTTGCTAACACCTGGCATTGTCTGTCTTTTTCACTTTATTTAGTGGGTTTAATTAAATAATTATTATCATATAAATCATGGATTTAATTTGCATTACTCTAATGTCTAATAAAGTAATGCAAAATATACTCTTTTGTGAAGTGTCTATTCAAGTACTTTTGCTCATTTTTCAATCGTACTATCTGTCTTTTTCTAATTGGCTTGGAAGTGTTCCATTTTGTATTCTGGATATGGTTCTTTGTCAGCTGTTATCTACTGCACACGTCTTCCCCATTTGTGGTTTGTTTTTTACATCCACTTGATGAATTTTGATGGACAAATTATTTTTCACTCTAATACAACTCAACGGGTTTTCTTGTCTTTGTAGTTGGTGCTTCTTTTTCTTTTATTACTATTATTATCATTATTTTAAAGGTGTGGAGTACAATTCAGAATTAGGTATACAAGTGGCATCGTACAGATAAAGTTTGGGCCTCCTGTGGGTCATCACTTTGCCTAGTTTGCCATAAAAGATAAGATAGACAAGTGGGACCTCATTAAAACAACAAGTTTCTGCAGAGCAAAGGAAGCCTTCAAGAGAGCAGAGAGACAGCCCACAGAATGGGAAAAATACTTGTGCTTTTAAAAGAAATCTTTGGTTAACCTAAGATCATGAAGTTATTCTTTTATATTTTCTTTAAAGACTTGTTTATTTTTAATACTTACTTATTTTACCTTTCACACTAAATTACAACTTATCCGGAATCACTTCTTAGTATGATGCAAATTTAGAAGTCAATATTAATCTTCTTTCCACATCAATGTTCATCTGATTCACTAGTATATGTTGAAGAGCTCATTCTTCCTTACTGTGCCACATTGCCACCTTTATTATAAATCTATTGTTTATGTGTAGAGAACTTTGACTTTTAATAAGATTAATTTAATGAAATTTTTGACAAAGATATAATTTGCACATATTTGCACTTAAATTTGCCCTCTTTCTGTTTGCTTTCTTTTTTCTTTTTAATTCTTTGGAACTATTCCGTATTTTTTCCTTTGTATTGACCAAGTATTGCGTATTATTCCATTTCTCCCCTTTATTACAAGTTTTTCCATCATATATGTGTTGACAGTTACTCCATGAAATAACCACATACATCCCTGATTTTTTATAGGTTGTCTTACACTGTTGCTTTAATAAATCCAGAACAGTGCAACAATTTAATTTATTTATCTCACACCTGTTGTGTTAATATTGTCATGATTTTCTATACACACTTTAACCCCCTAAGATATTAGTGTCATTCTTTCAAACAGTCAGCATTAATTGGCGTTTATCCCTTTATCTTTGTTTTCATGAGTGTTCCATGCCCTTCTCCTTTACCAGGCTTCCATCGGGAGACATTTCCTTTCTTTTTTTTTTTATTGTAAAGATGTGGAGTACAATTCAGGGTTGGGTATACAAAAGGTCATTGTGTAGACAAAGTTTAGACCTCACTTTGGCTTTGGTCCCCACTTAACCTGGTTTGAAATCAAGTACCCTTACTGATGAGGTGTGTCCCTCCCTCCCTCCCCTGGCAGTCTGCCGCTACTGCCAATCCCTTTCTTATAGTATTGTGTTAATTGTTTAGGGTCCACTTATGAGTGAGAACATGTGGTACTCAGTCCTTTGTTTCTGTAATAGATCACTCAGTATTATAGACTCTAAGTCCATCCTAGTTGCCGTGAAGTTCATAATTTTGTCATTCTTTATGACTACGCAATATTCCATTGTGTATATGTGCCACATTTTTTTGTTTCCAGTCCACTTTAAATGGGAAGCACTGTTGGTTCCATTATTTTGCTATTGTGAATAATCCTGCAATAAACATGTGTGTACAGGTATCTTTTTCAAAGAGGGATTTGAGTTCCTCCAGCTATAATCCCAGAAAGGGAATTGAAGGGTCTTATGGAAGGTCAATTTTTACATGCTTTAAGAATCACCAAACTGTTTCCCCCAGAGGTTGTAGCAGATTACACTCCCATCAATAGTGTAGAAGTGCTTCCTGTTCCCCACAGATCCCTTTCCAGGATCTGTTTTGTTTTTTTCAGTTCTTGATGATGGCCATCCTGACTGGAGTTAGGTGGTATCTCAATATGGCTTTAACTTGCATTTCTTTGATGATTACTGAGGCAGAGGATTTTTTCATGTTTCTGCTGGCACCTCATGTGTCTTCTTTTGAGAAGTATCTATATCTTTTGCCTAATTTTTAATAGATCTGTTTGTTTTTATCTTTTCAGCATGTTTGAGTTCCTTGTAGATCCTGGATAATTAGGCCTTTGTCAGATATACAGTAAGCAAATATTTTTTCCCATTCTGTGGGCTATCTCCCTACTCTCTTGATGGTTTCTTTGCTTTGCAGAAGATTTTCAGTTTGATGAGTTTCCACTTACCTGTCTTATCTCTTATGACATAGGCACTTGGGGTTTTGATCAGGAATTTGTTGCCAGTTCCAATTTCCATATGCATTTTCTAAGGTTCTTATAGTTTGAGGTTTTACGTTTAGATATTTGATCCATTTAGGGTTGATTTTTGTGTATGGTAAGAGGTAGGGGTCCTGTTTTAATCTTCTGCAGTGATCAGCCAATTTTCTCAGCACCATGTACTGAATAGGTTCTCCTCTCCCCAGTGGTTGTTGGTGGAGGTTTTGTCAAAGATGAGTTGGTTGAGAAATTGAGGTTTTGCTTCCAGAATCTCTATCCTGTTCCATTGGTCTATATGCCTGTTCACGTACAAATACCAGGCTGCTTAAGTTATTGTAGACTTATAATAAAGTTTAAAGTCTGGAACTGTGCTATCTCCTGCTTTGCTTCTTTTGCTGAAGATTCTTTTGGGTATTCATGAATTTCTGTATTGTCATTTCTAGGTCTGAGAAGAATGATGCTGATAATTTAAGAGTATTGCGTTAAACTTACAGATTGCCTTGGGTCGGATGGACATCTTAACAATGTTGATTCTTCCATTTCATGAACATGGAGTATTATTCCATTTGTTTGTGTCATCTTCGATTTCTTTGAGCAGTGTTTTGTAAAACCTTTCGTTGTAGAGGTCTTTCACTTCTCTGGTTCAGAAGATGTCAAGGTATTTCTTTTTTGTGTGTGTGGCTATTGTGAATGGGATTGTGCTTTTTATTTTGTTTTCTGTTTGCTTATTGTGTATAGAAATGCAACTGTCTTTTACACATTTATTTTATACCCTGAGACTTTGACAAAGTCCTTTATCAGTGCAAGGAGGTTTTAGATAGATTCTCTTGAGTTTTCAAGGTATAGGATCATGTCATCTGCCAAGAGGGATTGCTTAACTTCCTCTTTTCCTGTTTGGATACCCCTGATTTCCTTCTCTTGTCTGATTGCTCGAGCTAGGACTTCCAACACTGTGTTGAACAGGATGGGTAAGACTTGTTCTGGTTTTCAGGGGGTAATGTTCTAATTTTGGTCTGTTTAGAAGTATGTTGGCTGTGAGTTTATTGTAGATGGCTCTTACTATTTTGAAGTTCGTTCGACCTATGCCTAAGTGTTCAAGGGTTTCTATCAAGAAGGATGCTAGATTTTATCAAAAGCTTTTTCCGCATCTAATGATATAATGATGTGGTTCCTGTTTTTAGATCTGTTGATGTATTTAATTGCATTTGTGGTCTTGTGGATGTTGGACCAGCCCTGCAAAGGGATGAAGCCTACTTAGTCATGGTGGATGATTTTTGAGATGTGTTGTTGGATCCAGTTTTCTAGAATCTTGCTGAGAATTTTTCCACGTATGTTCATCAAGGTTATTGACCTGTAGTTCTCTTTCTTTGTTGGATGTTTACTCGATTTTAGAATCAATGTGATATTAGCTTCATAAATGATTTGGAGAGGGTTCCATCTTTCTCGATTGTCTGGAATGCTTTCAATAGGATTGGTATCAATTACTCCTTGTATGTTTTGTAGAATTCTGCTGAAAAGTCATCTGGTTCAGGGCTTTTTTTTTTTTTTGTAGGTAGTTTTCTTATTACAATGTCAATTTCCTGGGTTGTTATTGGTCTATATAGGGTCTCAATTTATTCTTGTTTCAAACTTGGGATGTTGTGTGGCGTCAGAGAGTTTTCTATTTCATTTAGGTTTTCAACTTTGTTTCTATACAAGTGTACACAGTCACCTCTGATAATCTTTTGTATTTCTTTGGAGTCATTTATGACTTGATTTTTTGCATTTCTCATTGTGTTTATTTGAACTTTTTCTCTCTTGTTCTTGATCAATCTGGCTAGGAGTCCATCAATCTTGTTTATCCTTTCAAAGAACCAATTTTTGGGCTTCATTAATATTTTCTATTATATTTTTGTCTTCTATGTCCCGTAATTGGGCTTTTATTTTGAGATCTAGATTCTTCCTTTGAAGTTAGGGTTTTTGTGATCTTGCTTTTCCAGCTTCCTTAGGTGATTTGTTAAATTGTTAACTTGTAATCTTTCCATTTTCTTCATGTGTGTTCATAGAAATATGAATTTCTCTTTTAGTACTGCTTTCATGGCATCCCAAAGGTTTTGGTAAGATGTTTCTTCATTTTCATTTGTTTTTAGAAATCTTTTAATTTCTGTTTTGATTTCCATGTTGACCCAGTAGTGGTTCAGCATCATACTGTTTAGTGTCCATGTCTTTGTGGATTTGGGGGGAATTTTGTTGGCATTGATATGTATTTTTATTCCACCGTGGTCTGAGAAGATGCATGGCAGTATTTCAATCTTATGAAATTTGTTTATGCTTGATTTTGACTATGGATGTGGTCAATTTTAGAGTACATTCCATGTGGTGATGAGTAGAATATATATTCTATGGTCCTTGGGTGAAGTGTTCTGTAAGTATCTATTAAATCTATTTGGTAAAGTATAAAGTTGAGGTTCCAGATCGCCTTGCTGATTGATTCTTTGCCTTGATGATTGATTCTTGCCTAGGATTTTTAGTAGGGTATTTAAGTCCCCAGCTATGATAGTGTTATAGTCAATATCTTTTTTTAGTAAACCTAGAAGCTGTATTAAAAAGTTGGTTTTTTTTATATTGGGTGCCTATATGTTTAGGATGGATATTTCTTGTTGATGGATTGAAGCTTTTATCATTATGTGGTTTTTTTTTTATCTTTTTAAATTTATGATAACTTAAAGGATATTTTTTCTGATGTTAAGATCGCAACTCCTGCTTTCTTTTGTGTTCCATTTGCCTGAAAATTTTTGTTCCATCCTCTTATTTTGAGTCTATGAATGTCCTTTCTGGTTAAATGAGTCTCCTGGAGACAGCATATTGTTGCATCATGTTTTTTAATCCAGTTTGCCATCATTGTCTTTTCAGTGGAGCATTTAGTCCAGTCACACTCACACTAATTATTGAGATGTAAGAGTTTGTTCCTGTCTTGAGGTTCTTATAGAGTTTGTTATTGGTGATTTTTTGTTTATTTGTGTGTTGGCTTTCTTTTGATTTGGGGAGTTGATTTATGTGTGTTTTCAATCTTTTTTTCCACATTCTTGGGAAGGGCATGGTCATTCTTTTTTTATTATTTCTTCTGTGTTTAATATTTTCTTAAGTGTTTTTTTGTAGAGCTGATCTGGAAGCAGCATAAACTTTTAGGGATTGTATGTCTAGGACGGATTTTAATTCTCCATCACTGATGAACCTTAGCTTATAGGTAATTCTTGACTGAAATTGTTTATAGCTTAGATGGTAGGTAATTCTTGGTTGAAATTGTTTATCTTTGAGAACTTTGAAAATTGGAGTCCAGTCTCTTCTATCCTGTAGTTTTTCTGCAGCTAAATCTGCTGCTAATTGGTCTTTCCCATTTGGTAGTCTGACCTTTCTCTCTTGCCGCCTTTACTACTTTGTGTAAGTGAATTACTCTGTGTCTAGACATTGGTCTTCTCATTTGATGTCTTGCAGAGTTTCTCTGAATCTCGTGTTTGAAAGGTCACATCTCTGATGAGATGATGTTTTCTTGGATGATTTCCTGGATTGTTTGTTCCAGGGTGGTCTCTGTCTATCTACCTCAAGGATTCCATTTAGTCTTAGGTTTGGTCTCTTGATATAATCTCACATGTTTTGGAGGCTTTGTTCTATCTTTTTAAGCTTCTTTTCTATGTTCTTAAAAATTTGGGTTAGCTCCATTTTTGGGTCCGCAAGCTCTGAGATTCTTTCCTTTGCTTGGTTAATTCTGCTTTCCATGTTCATCAGCTTGTTATTTATTTTCTTCACTGTATTCTTTATTGCAGCCATCTCAGTTATCAACTTCTTCATTTATTCCTCTAGTCTCCTCTTGTTTCTATTTATTCTTTCTATTGATATCCTAATATCTAGGTTTGTGGTTTGAGACCAGTCATTCTGGGGGCTCTTCATTGTTTGTGTTCCAAAGTCTGTATTCTCAGGTGCAGTCTTCCCAGGAGTCTGCGTGAGGCCTGTGTTCTTCCATTGATTCTCCTTCATTTGTGAAGGTTTTCCTTCCCCTCCTTCCCCCTTCTTTAATTGTATTGTCCAGTGATTGGGGGGATGGCTTTCATCTCTGTTTGCTCAATCCTCTATTCTTCGTTATGCAGATCTTCTGGATTTGTTCAAGTTTGAGGCCAGACTGAGGCTGAGAGACTCTGATTTTTGCAGTTTTGAGATGTGCTTAAAGGGGAAACTGTGGTTCAGAAGCTATCTGCAGATCCCAGTGTCTGCTGACAGGTGTGTGGGCACCATGGAACCCACTTCCCACCACCTTACAACCCATCCATTTGGCAAGGGTGTATGTTTGCCCCCTGAAAACAAAATGAGTTAAGAAAAAGGAAAAGAATGGGAAGAGGAAGGAGGGAGACAAAAGTAAGGTGAAGAGAGAGAAGAAGAAGAGGGAAAGCAGGCACACCAACTAACAAATAAACCATGAAAGAAGCAAAAGCAGAAAAAAACAAATAGTCATACAAACAAACAATCCTATTGATGTAGTCATCCTCGAAAATACCCATACCAGACAGACAATCTAACAAATAACAATAAAATAAAAATAAAGCCAGTATGAAAACATAAACGAAAACAGAAAGAAGGGGGAGAAAGAGCTCCCTCTGTGGCCATTTCTAGAGCATCAGGTTCTTTTCCCAACCACAGCCTTGCTTTTGACTGCCACTGCATTAGGGAGTGGCTCCTATCTCCATCCCATCCCCTCTGGTCAATGCAGACCGATCAGGTTGTGCTCAGTGTGGGTCAGACACCCCATGGACTGCTGTGGGAGGAGGGTGAATCGGATCCAGACTCACCTGACTGATTGACGGCTGCTGTCCCTGCCAAGTCTCCCACTCAGATCCCAGGTGCTTATGCCTTGTCCAGCATGGGGGAGGGGCATCTTTCACACCACATCTGATGGTTGAGCCCAGGGGGTGGCAGAGATAGCCTCTGGGTCTCAGGTTGGAGGTTGGACAGAGCTGGGCAGGGCAACACAGGTCTCGGCCCATCCCAGGACAGAAAACATAGCAACCGTCAGTGTCGCCTCACCAGCAGTGGAACTCAGTTCCAGATTTCCTCACTGTGCCTTCTCCATGGTTCCTGCTGCTGGCGCCTGGTCTGCTGCCACAGGTGATGGATTGGGCCAGGTGCCAGGTGTCAGGTGCTGAGGAGCAGCTGAGCTATGCTGCCTCCTCCCTAGAGACCCCCGAGAATATGGCAGATGAACCTGTGCACCAGGGGCTTTGATCTCAGGGAGGTGGTGGGTTGCAGTCACCTCTGACGGAAAGCCCCAGGTGCTTGAACCAAGTCTTCCCTCAGACAGACCTTCACTCACCCAACCGCACACACCCACTCACACAGACGGTCTGGATGGACAGTCGCTGTCACAGAGACTCTTGCACTCTGACCAGCTCCATCACGATCTTGCCCATCTCGACATTTCCTTTCTTCATGAAAAACTGTCTTAAGATAAATTATAGTTTATTTAGTGAAGGTCCACAAACTCTTTCAGTTTTTGTTTGCCTTCTTTTTTTTAAGAAAAGTGTCAGTAACATATATTTTAGATATTTCAACATGTTCCACATGCCTCTGAAACTTTTACTTGCTAAAAGGTATAAAATCCCTCCATGATACAATCCACATCGAAATTCCAGTTCATTTTCTTGGGCCTAACCTGCTAATAAAAGCCTGCTAAAAATAGGCTTGTCTATTTTTTGTAATTTTTAATTTCAGTTGTATGTTTTGTCACTTTTAATTTTTTTATTTTAAAGATGTGGGGTACAATTCAGGGTGAGGTATACAGATGTTCATTGTGCAGGTAGCCTTGTGGCTGAGTGTGCCCACCCTTCCCCGGGCAGAGTCCCACTATTGCCAGTCCCACCTCCCCGCCCCCCACACCCCCACAGATTCCTGCTATTGCCACTCCTTTTCTTATAGTATTACCATAGTTGTTAAAGTTTCGCTTATGGGTGAGAACATGTGATACTCAGTTCTTTGTTTCTGTGAAAGATCACTCAGCATTATAGACTCTGAGTCCAGCTGGCTTGCTGCAAAGTTCATGATTTTGTTCTTCTTTGTGGCTGCATAATATTCCATCATGTAGATGTACCACATTTTTAAAATCCAGTCCTCTTTTGATGGGCACCACGGTTGGTTCCATGTTCCTGCTATTGTGAACAATGCTGCGATAAACATACGTGTACAGGTATCTTTTTTGTAGACCGATTTGAGTTCTTCCAGGTATATTCCCAATAGGGGGATTGTGGGGTCGTATAGAAGGTCAATTTTTAGATCTTTTGGGAATCGCCACAATGTTTTCCACAGAGACTGTACTAGTTTACACTCCCACCAACGGTGTAGAAGTGTTTCCTTTTCACCACATTCTCTCCAGCATCTGTTGTTTTTTGAGTTATTGATGATGATCAACTTGACTGGGGAGAGGAGAACTTATTTAGTAAATGGTGCTGGGAAAATTGGCTGACCACTGCAGAAGAGTAAAACAAGACTCCTACCTATCACCATACACAAAATCAACTCTAAATGGATCAAAGACCTAAATGCAAAACCTCAAGTTTGAGGTTAGGAACCTTAGGAAATGCAGAAGACACTCTTATAAAAATTGCAACTGGCAACCAATTCTTGATCAAAACCCCAAATGCCCATGACGTAAGAGATGAGATAGACAGGTGGCACCTCATCAAACTGAAAAGTTTCTACAAAACCAGAGAAACCATCAAGAGAGCGGGGAAACGGGCCGCAGATTGGGAAAAAATATTTGCTAACAGTATGTCTGACAAAGGCCTAACATCTAGGATCTACAAGGAACTCAAATGTACTGAAAAGAAAAAACAAACAACCCCATTGCAAAACGGGCAAAAGACATCAATAGACACTTCTCAAAAGAAGACGCACGAGCAGCCAACAGACACACGGAAAAATGCTCAGCCTCATTAGTCGTCAAAGAAATGCAAATTAAAACCACACTGAGATACCATTTGTATTTTTTTATTTGTAAAATGATTATTTTATTTTTCAGTACATTCTAGTTCTCTGGTGGAATTATCCATTATTTTCTCTATCTTTTTGACCATATTAATCATAGTTCTTTAAAAACCCGATATCTGATAACTCCAATATCTAGATTGTTTTCATTGTCTGTTTTTTTCTACGACCTTTTAGTCATTTGGTTCTGGATTTCTTGACATGCTTGGTAATTTTTTTGAACCAAACACCCATATATCACATAGGGTCTACCCCAGAGAGAATTTCTTTCTTCTGAGAAAGACATGGCAGGTCTTTTGTGAGCAGATCCCCTGACGGTGCTGAGGCTGTGTGGGGTGATGTTGTGTTCCCAGTTGGCTGTCACTCCCAGGGTACAGCCCTTACTGTCAGGGCACAGTCTTCCCTTGTCTCTGCTGCGTTCGCCAGGCCTCCACACCTGCTGTGTCCCAGCATTGTGAGCCTGGGGTCCTCCTGCTAGGGTGTCCATTCATGTCTGAGCAGCTTTTCTCATCTTGAATTCGGTGTTTTGTTTCATGCACACAGCTTGGGAGGCGATCAGTAACTCAAAGAGAAACTGCAAGCAGTTTTTGCTTCAGTCCTGTGTTTCTTACCTCTTCTAGACTTCACCTGTTCAAATTCATGCCTCTATGGCAGACCAGGAATTCAGCTTCTCTGTGAGCTCAGTGAGTCCGCAAGGGCTCCAGGAGGCTGCGTTGCCCCATCCAGCAAACTGTCAGGGTCCCTGAGATAAGCATCAGAGGGGTACAGGCAGCTCCCTGCTGTCTCAGGCTGGAGTCTTGCAAGTCCTGCCTGCCTTAGTCGGGTTCCAATGCCTTCACACATTTCTTTGTATTTTTAATGCGCATCTGATAGCTGTCATCAGTGAAAAAATTAGTCCAATCTGTGCTACTTCACCCTGGCTGGAAATATAAGTCTACTTTCTCTTTCAACTCCACACTATCATTATGATTGTATGCCCCATGCACTGGGCATTTTCTTGGATGCATTCTCATTTGATTCTTACCCCTTGGAGCTGATTCTATTATCATTTTTAAGGATAAAAATATGGCTAATAGGTGATAAAACTGGAACCTAAACTCAGGTCAGAGTGCTCTGAGAGCCTATGTTTTCAAATAAACTAGACTGCTTCATAAAATACCCACACCCAAATCTGCAGTCACAATCTCACAATTTTGCTTGTGGGCATACCACTTGAGGCTAGTCCCTTGTGAAGAAACCCCTGGCAGGCAACCTACAAATTCGCTTTTCAGCCTAATGCCTTGTGTCTGTCAAGAAGGAAACCAGAAAGACCTTTTTTTTTACTTCCCAAAATATAAAACCAAATTGAAAAATGTGTCAGACAGCTCAAGCTAACAAACTGCTGTGAGGAGAAAAAAATAAAACAAAAAACTATGCGGTGCTGTCTCTCCTCAAGAACTTTAAGGTGATTTGGAGTTATTGTGTGCAAAAAATGCAAAAGAAGTGATAAAAAAACTGCTCAGAACAAGCTCTGAGACTGCTGGAAGTTTCAATGAGTGGTTTTTCCCTACTAATGCAAAGGTGGAAAGTATTGCATGTAACACCGGATGACTTCCAGGGAATCATCACTTCCCGGGACATCCACGCAAATGGCTAAGATAGATCAAATACTGGGGGTGCGTAACACACACAGACAACGTCTCCTTTTCCCAGTGGTCTCCTGACACTCTGCACATTTCAGAAGCTCCTGAGATGTATCTACTGTAGGTTTTAAGACTCTTCTAGCATCATCCCTTGGAGGAAGGCAGAATTAGCAAGTGTGGACATCCTATCTGGCAGAACGGCTACGTAAAATATAATTGAAAAACAGTAGAAACTGAAAGAAAGAGAAATCCTCAGGCCGCACTACTAAAGGAAGATGGTGCAACCAATATTCTCAGCTGGTGAGTAAAACTTCTGAGACCCAGAGAAGACGAGAAGTAATCCTCTGCTATGTTCTAGGCATTGTCCTAAGTATTCCGTGGGAATTAACTCATTTAATTCTAGTGACAGTGATGTACTATTAGGTAGGTAGGCTAGCTCTATTTCAGAGTCACCAAAGCATTTGTAGTGGCTCCACCATCAGAGAAGCTTGTTTCTGTCTCCTGTAACAGTATTGGATTGAACAGGCATATAGGTCAACAAAGTTGTCCGTCTTGCCAGAAACTCTGGCTGATGGAAGCTCTGCTGTCTGCAAACTTGTTTTCCAAGATCACTTTGAAGTAAGTCTCTACTGCTGCCAGCAGGAACTGCTGGGAGATCCTCAAAGGTCTTCACAGGCCAGGCTTAGAATTATTCACATCACTTATAACCCACATTCCATGGGCTAAACTCAGTCACATGCCACAGCTCACACCAAAGGAGGCTGGAAAGGACATTCTAGCTTTGTGCTCTGGAAGAAAAAGAAACAGGCGTACTGACCAGCCAGCAATCTCTGCTATAAACCGTTGAGAGCAGTCATAGCACTACCATTATTTCACGCACGAAGAGCCTGTTTACAGAGCACTTATCCGCTTGAGCAAACAGAAGAGTGGGGACTCAGCTCCAGTCTTCGGGCTCCTGATCTTGCCTTGCTCTTCTTCCCAATCTGAAACTCACCGTCGTGCTAAACTGCTCTTCTGCACGAAAGAGGAAGTCAGAAACTGCGACCATCAGGACCAGGAGAGTGGGGGAAAATATATAGCTGCTCTGAAAACGTGGAAAATATAGATTTCTATGGAAAAAACTGAACACCTGACAATGCCATGTGCTCATGTTAATTCCAAATTTTCACTAGTATGTGGTGTAAGACTCCAAGCTAAGAAATTAATGAGCAAGCTGGTTCCTGACTCAAAAAGATCCTACCATGCTCACCAGAAGCAAAAGTCGGTGACTCTGAGGTCCATGCCACAGCAGAGGGTTGGTGTGAATAATGGAGGGGGAAGAGAAACATTGAGAAGGAACACATTTCAAGTTTTATGAGGAAATTAACTCAGGGCAAAGATTAGTTTAAAACTATGCCTATGAGATTCTTTGTTACAACCTTTTGGCTGGCCCAAGCGTTTCTCAGAAAGCAATTTCTCACATGGCCCATCTCAACAAGAAAGAGAATTTTAATTTGCTATGTAATGAATTTACAATTTTTGCCGGGCTCAGTGGCTCAGCCTATAATCCCGCACCTTTGGGAGGCTGGTGAGTGGATTACCTGAGCCTGTGGGTTCGAGACCCGCCTGGGCAACTTGGCAAGACCTCATCTCTACAATAAATCAAAAAATCAGCTGGGCATGGTAGCACGTGTCTGTAATTCCAGCTACTCAGAAGGCTAAGGCAGAAGGATCGCCGGAGCCCGGCAGGTCGAGGCTGTGGTGGCCGTGAGCGGCCACTGCACTCCAGTCTGGGCAACGGAGTGAGACTCCAACTGAAAAAAAAAAAAGAATTTACAATTTTTTAAAATTTGCTATGTAATGAGTTTACAAATTTTTTTATCATTGGCCTGAAATAAACTGATACAGTTCAAAATTAAAAAGCATTCTCTACTGTGTGTGGGAAGGAGCAGCCTGAAAGTGACCACTGCTAGCAGAACTGTTTTTTATGAGAAGGAAGGAAGACTGGTGGGCAGAGCCCGAGTCGTGGAGAGCCTTTCCCAAGGAGCAGGACCAAGGAGATATGTCCGAATCAGCTCCAGGATTGACATGGACCAGTGACTTCTGAATGATCTCCGTCCCCTGCCCACTACCTTTTTTCCTACTGTACTGTCTTTTGTGACTCATTTGCCTCTGCCTTGTTATGATCTGTTGAATGATGATGAATAGGTCATTTGTCCCTTCATCCGTAGGCCTTCTGTCCAGGAGGGAGGACAACTGAGATGCTCCTGAGGGACTGCATGGCAGTCCTTTGTCTGCATCTTCCCCTTATTTGGGCAACAAGATCCTGGACTTCCAGTCTCAACCTGATGCCGTGCTGAAATGGGACACTGGACGAGGGCACTGTGTTCTGCATGTGGGAGGAGATGAATCACCAGATGCCAGAGGAGCACAGGGAAAGCTAGTTGCCCCTTCCTCACTGAAACTGTGGTGACCTGTGACTCACTTCACCAAGAGAATAAATGAAGTGGGAACAGTGCTGTGATCATTCTGGCATAAGCTTTCCAAAGGCCTAGTGGTTTCCGCTTTGCAATTCGGGGAACTTTGAGCTGTCGTATAAGTCTGGACATCTCATTCTGCTCCAAGCTTGCACAAGGTTGGAAGCTCTGCTCAATGAAGGAGTGGGACGAGTGATTCTAAGATGTCTCAATCTGTTCACCCCTTCCTGGCTGTGCATGAGCCATCAGTCCCATCTCGAAGGAGTTTGGGTAGGACACAGCAACCAGACCTAAGCGAAATGGGGAACAAAATTTGCCTGCAGGCTGTACTGTGGTGACACATTCCTAGGCAGGAAAAGAACCACCTGCAGAGTGAATCTGGCTGGCACACCCACTACCAGCAACTAGTGGAGAAGCAGACTGGCACCTCTCTGGCTGAGCAGGACAGAGAATAGGGACTCAGCTACTGATACACCCTGCATTCAGCAGAGGTCTCCTTGTACACACAGAGACCAGAAAGCAACAGCAGGCTTGAGATTCTGGGTGCCCCTTCCCCTGCCCTGTTCCTGGCTTGGACAAAGTTGGAAACTGCTCGATGAAGGATTAAAAGACAAATAAGTTCAACCTCTCCCAACACAGCAGGGACTAAAAACTGCTTCAACTAGCTTAGCAGTGGGGAGACAACCTGCAATTATGGTATCCTGCCACAGGGTGAAGCAAGCAGCAGAAGTGAATGTTTCTCCCTCTCTCACTGAGTGATGGAATTATAAAAAAGGAAAAGAGACCTCTCACAAATGGGGAAAAATCAATGGAAAAACACAGGCAACCCTCAGAATCCTAAAGAGACAGCACCCCAACAAACATAGCCATCAGTGTACAAACAGTAGAAGCCTCCCAGAACAACTTGCCCAGATGAAAACCACAGAAATCAGAGATTGGATGGCAAAAAATGAACAACAAAGAGAACAAAGAGAAACTAGAAGCAGAACTCAATAGGATCATTCAGGAAGTAAAAGCAGAGTTGGTCAATTTCCAAAAAAAAGGTTATTCTGAAATAATGGAATTAAAGAACTCCATCCTAAAAATAAATAACACACTAACAAGCATAAGAGCAGAATGAAGCAACCAAGAATCTCAGAGCTTGAAGACCAAAATATGGAATTAACCCAATCTGTAAAAAAAACATAGAAAAAAGACTCAAAAGGAAGGAGCAATGCCTCCAAGAGATATGGGACTATGTCAAGAAGCCAAATCTATACCTGATTTGTATCCCTGAAGCAGAAAGAGAAACAGAACATCTTGGAACAAGCATTCCATGAAGTCATCCAAGAAAACTTTCCTCATCTTGCCAGAGATGTGACCATTCAAGCACAAGAGATTCAGAGAATCCACACAAGGTATCAAGGTATCACACAAGAAGACCAATCCCCTAGACACACAGTAATTGGCCTCCACCAAGTAAACATGAGAGAAAAAATCCTAAAGACAGAGAGAGAATGGTCAGACTACCTACCAGGGAAGAGCCATCAGAATCGCTCCAGATTTATCTTGTGGAAACACAGCAAGCCAAAAGAGATTACAGTCCAATTTTTAATATTATTAAAGATAATTCCAACCAAGAATTGCCTACTCTGCCAAGCTAAGCTTTATCAGTGACAGTGAATTAAAATCCTTCACAGACATCCAATCCCTAAGAAAATAAGCCACCTCCAGACCAACACTTCAGGAGATGTTTAAGAAAGTCTGTACCACAGTTTAAAAAAAGGGGGTCACATCCATCACAAAAGTACAGGAAAACACAGAGTTAACAGAGCATATAGAGAACCAACAAAAATGACTGCACACACATATATAAATATAAAAGTTAAAAGGAAACAAAGCAACTCTCTAAGAATCCCATGGCAGGAACAAACTCTCACATTTCAATAAATCAACCTGAATGTGAATAAACTAAATGCACCATTTTAAAGACACAGAGTGGCAAACTAGATTTTTAAAAGCATTTATGCCTCCAGAAAACTCATCTCACTGCAAAAGACACACATAGACTCAAAGTTGGAGGCTAGAAATAATCTTTCAGGCAAATGGAAAACAGAAGAAGGCAGGAGTAGCTTTCTGATATCAGACAAAGCAGCAGCCTTCAAGCCATCAAAAGTTTTAAAAGGACACTACATAATGACAAAAGTCTCAATTCATCAGCAAGAAATATCCATCCTAAACATATATGTACCCAACACAGGAGCACCATGTTTTATGAAGCAACTACTAAGTAAACTAAGAGAGGACATTGACTCTCACACAATCATAGCTGGAGATGTAAATACCCCACTAACAGCTCTAGATAGATCATAAAGGCAAAAATACCAATGAGGAGATATGGAACCTCAATTTGACACTCAACCAAATGAACTTAATAGACATATACAGAACAATTCACCCCACAACTACAGAGTATATTCTACTCATCAGCACATGAAACATACTTTAAGATCAATCACATTCTCAGACATAAACTAAGAGTAAACAAACTCCCAAATATAGAAATAATACCATGCACCTACTCAGATCACAGTGGAATAAAAATAAATATCACCACAAACAAGATCCCCCCCAAAACACACAAAGACATGGACACTAAACAACATGCTGCTGAATGACTTCTAGGTCAACACAGAAATCAAGACAGAAATTAAAAGATTACTGGAAACAAATGAAAAGAAGGCATACCTTATCAGAATCTCTGGAATGCCATGAAAGCAGGATTAAGAGAAAAATGTATAGCATTGCACACGCACATTAAAAAAAAACATAAAGATCACAAGTAAACACCTAAGGGAGCTGGAAAGGCAAGATCACCTAAATCCTAACTTCAGCAGAAGAATCCAGATCACCAAGATAAAATCACAATTGCAGGACACAGAAGACAAAAATATAGAAAAAATCAACAAGATAAAAAGCTGCTTCTTAAAAAGGATAAATAAGATTGATGGACCCCTGGCCAGATTGAATAAAAGAAGAGAGAGAAAGTCCAAATAAACACAATTAGAAATGCAAAAGGTGAAGTCACAACTGACCCTGAAAAAAATCAAAAGATTTTCAGAGATTGTTATGCATACCTGTATGCAAATAAACTTAAAAACCTAAAGAAAGTGGAGGACTTTCTGCCATCACAAAACCTCCCAAGAAGAAATTGAAACTCTAAACAGAGTTTAGAGAAATTGACACAAGAAGAAATTGAAACTCTAAACAGACCAGTAAAAATCAAGGAAACCAACTCAATCATAAGAAATCTCCTCACCAAAAAAAGCCCCAGACCATACAGTTTCTCATCTGAGTTCTGCAAGACATACAAGGAGAAGCTGATACCAATCTTATCAAAAGTATTCCAAGCAATTAAGAAGAGTGGAATTCTTCCCAAATAATTTTAGGAAGCTAACATCACACTGATACCCAAACCTGTCAAAGACCCAACAAGGAAAAAAAATTGCAGGCCACTCTCCTTGATGAACATAGAGGCAAAAATTCTCAACAGGATTCTAGCAAATTGGATCCAACAACACGTCTCAAAGATTATCTACCATGACCAGGTTGGCTTCATTCCTGGGATGCAGAACCCAGGAATGAAAAATATTTACAAGACCATAAATATAATTCAATATATTAACAGATGTAAAAACAAGAACCACATAATTATATCATTAGATGCAGAAAAGGCATTCAAAATTGTGTTGGAAAAACTGGCAGACAGCATGCAAAAGAATGAAACTGAAACCCTACCTATCACTGAATACAGAAATCAACTCAAAATGGACCAAAGACCTAAACATAAAACTTCAGACTATCCTTAAGAATCCTAGAAGAAAACATAGGAAACATCTTTATGTACACTAACGTAGGCAACAAATTCTTGACCAAGTCCCCAAAGGCAAATGCATAAAAGCTAAGATAGACAAATGGGACCTCATCAAACTGAAAGCTTTTGCACAGAAAAAAAAAGCATTCGGAGAATAAAGAGGCAACCCATGAATGGGAGAAAATATTTGCAAATTATGCATCTGGCAGAGGCCTAACATTCAGGATCTACAAGGAACTCAAAACAAAGTGAAAGGAAAAAAACAACCCAGTAAGAAGTGGACAAAGGACATGAACAGACACTTCTCAAAAGAAGACATACAAGCAGCCAACAGACACATGAAAAAATGTTCAGCCTCACTAATCATCAGAGAAATGCAGGCCCAAACTACAGTGAGATACAACCTAACTCTGGTAAGGATGGCTATCATTAATAAGTAAAAAAAATGACAGATGCTGGTGCAAGCGCAGTAAAAAGGAATGCTTCTATGCTGATTCCAGAATCAAAAACACGGTTTCTCAACTGATATCTTCAACAAAGCCACCAATAATAGGCTCTGGGGAAAAGAGACCATATTTAGCAAATGGTGCAGGGAAAACTGGTGGACCACATGCAAAAGAAGGAAACTGGAACCCTGTCTATCACCAAATACAAAAATCAACTCAAAATGGACCAAAGACTAGTTTGCTTCTGGAATGCAAACTAGTTCAATCTCTAAGGAAAGCAGTGTGGCAATTCCTAAAAGAACTGAAAATTGACCTGTAGGATTCAGCAATTCCCCTCCTGGGAATATACCCAGAGGAACATAAATCATTTTACCAAAAAGACAGCTGTACACGCATGTTTATTGCCGCACTATTTACAATAGATAAAACATGGAACCAACTCTACTGCTTATTGAAAGCGCACTGGATAAGAAAATGTGGCACATATACACAATGGGGTATCACACGGCCACAAATAAGGACAAAATCGTGGATTTTGTAGCAAACCGGATGGAGTCAGAGACCATCATCCTAAGTGATCCACCACAGAAACAAAAAACTGAACACTGCATGTTCTCACTCATAAGTGGGCCCTGAATAAATCACATGAACACACGGGGTAGATCAGCAGTTGCTGGGCACTGCTGGGGGGGGAAGGAGGGAGGGAGGAGGGTAGCGGGGAGCTTGACAACTCCAGGGGAGTGAGGGCCACCCAGAAGCCCAAACTCCACCTGCACGCAGCCTACCTATGTAGCTAATCCCCACCTGTACCTCACATCTCTATAATAAAATAAAATATCTGGTCCTCCTGTGTGAGACCACGCAGGATTACCACACAGGGATCACTGCATGAAGAGGCTAAGTAGGGAGTGCCTCTGAGGCCACCTGGGAGAAAGAACAGCCCAGGCATCAAAGGAACTCCAGCTGAGCCTAGGGTGCCAGACATGGGGGTGAACCAGCTTGGACTTTCTAACCCAGCTTCCTTCTCTCTGCTCCAGAAGATTGCCTTCTAGCCAACATCACATGGAACAGAGGAATAACCCGGTTGAAAACCCCCGCTCCTAATAATGTGGTTGTTGTGTTAAGTCATTACTTGTAGGGGTGGTCTGTTGTGCAGCAACAGAAAACCAAACTAGTTGGAGTTTAATCCTTCCTACACCGCAAGCTCCTTGTGTGAATGGACCCAGCATCTAGTTTTCCCACCTCTCCCATCCCACTTCCCATGTCAGTCCCATTGCTTCCACACCACAGTGGACACTGCTACCTCCATGCCTAACACCCTTCCTTCAGTTTTGAGTGGGACTTTTGTGTTCCCCCAAACTGGCAAAAAAATAAAACAGAATAAAATAAGAAAAGAGCAATCATAGCACAAGATGAAGCAGGGAGCCCCAGTGATCAGACCAAAGGGAAAGATTAGAGGAGAGTGAGTGCGAGAAGTCTGCTCTGCAAATGTTAAGCAGTGAGCCAACATATGGCACCTATTACACGCATATTTATGCATATGGATTTATGGTAATGGTGTGGCCCATATGGAGAAGGCTGTCTACCTGCCAGTAGGTGTACTCATCCAAAATGGCCAGATGTCTCTACTCAACCCATGAAAAGCCAACTCAGGTGGAAGTGCACTTGCAAAGAAAGCCATTGCAACAAAATTTCAAATTCCTTCTGATTTTATCTTAGAAATACAAAATAATGAGACCACTGGGTACTCCAGAAACATTAAGTTGATTTGAAAGCCAGAAAATCAGCGAATAGTTCTTAGTCCTTCATGAAATATTTTCTACATTTTTGTTTTGGAAAATTTTTTAAATGTACAAATTCAAAAATAATATTTTATAGACTTTTTAAAAATGTCATGCAAATGTGAAAAGAATGAACCTTTCTATGCCCATCTCTCGGGTGTAACAATTACTCAACCCACTTCCTCATTTTCCAAAAATTGTGAAAAAAAATCCAGGACTTTATACAATTTTATTCACAAACATTTCAATGTGTGTCTTTAGAACAAGAAGATTTTTTTAAGCCTACCACATCTAAAAAAACTTGACAATAATTCTTTTATATCATTATATTGCCTGCCAGTGTTCATATTTCTAATTGCCGCAGAAATGTCATTTTTCCCAATGATTTGTTGATATCAAGATCCAGATGAAATCTATGTATTGTGATGGGATGGCATGTTTCTCAAATCTCTTTTATCTACGGACGTTTTTCCTCCATCTCATTGTTCCTTGCAACTTGTCAAAGAAACTAGGTTGTCCATCCTATAGATGTTTCACTGTTCGGAGTTTTCTGATTGCAACCCCAGGGTGTTGCTTCACATGATTTGTTATTGTCTGTGTCTTTCATAAATTGGCGTTTGGATCTAGAGTTCTGACAAAATTTGAGTTCTTTTCTGCTTGTCTTTCTCTTTGTCCTCTGCCTCCTCCATTTTCCCCTTCTCTTCCTCCTTTCCCTCCTCTTTCTTCTCTGCAAGACTGCTTTGTCAGGGATGTTGTGTTCCTCCATTAGAATAATGAGTCTGTCTCTCTTTCTTTGAAGGCAGCAGCCATCAGCACTTAGACCCACAGATTCATTGGGAGTTCCACAATGGTGGCATGCTGGTGTTATATTTCTTCCTCATTTACAAGCTGAAATGTTTTCTAAAGTGAAACTTTGTCTATGAAGTGATACACATCACATTAAAAAGTCAGGGAATAGGCCTGGTTCTCTTCATTTACTAGTTTTCTACTAAATAAAGAACTGGTTTACTTGTTTTCTCCATCATTAAGCTTATACTTGTTTTTAGTGTCATTATAAATACATAGATTTAATTACATTTGATGTGTTTCTTTTGAGGGGTAGTTAAAATGTTAAATATTTATTTTATGTGGTATTTCCATAACTTCTTTTCATGAAAATTAACTTGTGAAAAACAGCATGCATAGCTTCCTACACCCGAACATTTAAATTTTTGGAATTGACGCTTTGTTTTTAAAAAAGCAAATAAGTGTGAAATTTATGTTTGAGTGTATTTCGATGTATTGGATTTCCATTTTACAAATTGTACAGTATTAAAAAAAAAGTATACAAACCCTGTAACTAATGCCTCATCTTTGGCTAGTGGGTCCCTATTCAAGTAGGACCTGCTAGCATCTGTGCTATCTGCCACAACAAGACATTTCATGCCTATTCTTTGTATTTCTTGCCCTTAGCCTGGATTCAGTCATTTCTTCAAGGGGCTTTGGTTCCTGGGATATAGTATTTCAGGACCACAATCTGAGTTCTAGAGCTCCTTCCTGCTTCCTGATCTTCATTATTTTTCTAGGACATTTTAGTTGATGAAACTAGGAAATATATGTATTTCTGGTTTTTAAAATAAAGACGACATATCATGAGTTTATACTAATATTTCTCATTCAAACTCATAATTGTGAGGTTTTTATTTAACCCATTCAATCTGGCATCTGCATCTTCTTTTTCTCATTCAGTGAGTACCAGTTTTCAATAATACATAAAACGATAGAATTAGAGGCTCACATAACTATTCTCAGACTGTTTTTATAGCCACAATATAACTACAGCAATCTAGAATAGCAATGTCAACACTTCAACAATCTAGTTACTGAAAAGAGTTAAATTTTGCTTTTTTTCTAAAAATATATTCCATTAAGGATGTACAAATTACTGCATTTTAAACTAACTCAGAATATTCCTTCTTGTGTGGTTATGTGACCAACTTAACAAACATTTTAGAGTTGATTTGTTTTTATATATTTTTAGTTGTAAATATCTTTTTATTTAAATTTCCTTCATAATTATGTAAAATATTTTCATTGCGCTAAAATTAAATCTACAAAACAAGGTCTTGAAGAAGTCTCGCTTAAATCTTTGTCTTCTCCCTTTTATCCCTTCCATAGGTAAGCATTTTAAACACCATGGTTGATCCTCTCATCGTTTGTTGTTTGCGTATTATAGACAGATAGGTATGTGGAGCGATATCTCCCCTTAGCTGACTGGCAGCATATTCTACCCGTTTCCCTCTATCTTGTTTTATTTTTATTTCACACAGGACTGCATAGACGTCAGTAGAGATGTTCCTCATTGCTTTTACGTAGCTACATGGTATGCTGGTGTGGAGATATATCACAGTACGGTCAACCTTATCTATAGATATTTGGGTCATTGCAAGTCTTTTGCTGTCATAGAATCCTGAGCAAACAGCCCTTTCTATGTCCTTCAGAACTTCACTGCATCTGGGGGGTGGAGTCATATAATTCCAGTTGCTGAGTAGAAGGATAAAAGCAGTTTGATAAAGGCAGTTTGGACGGTTTTTCCAGGCACTGCCAAATTTCACTCTTGACATATGACCTGAAAAACTGATCAAACTGTATCATTTCCTCGCTGATGTGAGGTGGTACACATCAGATTATTGCTGCTAACATCCAGGAACGCCTGCCTCTCTACAGCCTGACCAAAAGAGCACATTGTTAGAATTAGAATTTTGCCAATCTAGTAGGTTAAAAATAAAATCTTAATGTAGTTTTAACACTTATTTTTTGTCTTTTTATATGGTTTAAAGTTATTTGCATTTATTTTTCTGTGACTGAGACATTACTCTATTTCCTCTTTCTATGTGACTCTCAGTTGTTTTCTTCTGTAGTATTAGCTCTTTGGACTAAGAATATAAACCCATTATCTGTAATATAAGCTGCAAATATATTTTCCTAGTTTATTTGTTCTTACTTGGTTTATGATGTTGCCCTGAAAGGTACTTTTAAAATTAGTTAAACTCATCAAATTTTGTTTTAGGGATTGTATGCATGTTTTCTTTTATTATTTGTATGATTTCATTTTTTATACTGAAATTCCTGATTCTTTGGAGATGGATCCATGTATATTACGTGAAGAAGCAATCTAATTTCATCTTTTTCCACATGGCTATCCAGGTATATACTTTTTTAAAAGCTTCTTTTCTTCCCCATGGACTTGAGATCCCATCTTCATGTTACAGTGAACTTTTAAACATGAGTGGATCTGTTGCTGGATATTCTATTCTACCAATCTGTCTGCTCTTCATGCATCAACACTCACGGCTTTACTCAAAGGCTCTGTCACACACTGAGTGCCTGGTAGAATGAAGCCATTACCCTTGCTTCTCTAAATAACCTTGTAACAAATTGTCTCACTCTGGCAAAAAACTTGATGGTTTTTATTTTATTCAGTTTTTAAAGTTAAGATGATGTTAAGCCCACGTGTACAAGAACATGGTGACTTTTCATTTCTTCAAGCCTATTCTTATGTCTTTCAGGATGTTTATACTATTCCTCTATGAGTTCTGATCATTTCTTGGTTAATTACCTTTGAATTTTTACTATGTCTATTTTTATAAATGGACTCTTCCATTGTATCTTCATATATGTATGTGTTTGTATATAAGCCTGTTAATGAATATTTATATGAATAAATATGAGTTAATATATAAATTGTATATATGTGGATATAGGCAAATATGTGTATACATACATGTATGTATGTGTGCATATACTGATCTCATAAACTAATGCTTTACTCAATGTTCATGTTATTAATAGTTTTCCATTGAGTCTTTCAGGGTTTTCAGATACATAATCATGTTACTTGCAACAAAAGTCATCTGCAACATGTGACTTGCATGTTACCTCTTCCTATCCATTATTGTGCCCCTGATTGTTTTATCTATTTGCTTTGATTAATATCTAAATTAACATAATATTCACCAGCAGTAGAGGTTGTGAGCATCCTATATTAGTAATAAAGTCTCTAGTTTTCCCAGTAAGTAAAATTCAGCTTTTGGGTGAGCCTGTGTACGTCTGTGGATTTTTAAAAAATATTCATAATTTATATTTCATTGAATTTTTTTAGAATTTTTTCAAATATTTTATGCACCTATAGAGATTGACCGGCTTTTCTTCTTATTCCTATAAGCATAATAGATTATACTGATGGATGATCTAATATTGAATAATCCTTACATTCCTAGAATAAACACAACCTGATAATGTTGTATTATTTTTAAAGTACTTTTACATTTTGCTTGCCGATTTTTAGAATACTTTTGAAATAACATTAAATTATCTCATATAATGGTGACATTATACAGTAATATCATTACAAACATTTGTCAGTTTAGGTTTCAGTATAACGCTTGCGTCATAAAACCAATTCATAGGTCATTTTTCTTTTTCCGTACTCAAAAATTTTATAAGCAGAATTGGAATTTATCTTCCTGGTAGAACTCCTGTCAATCCTCCTGAGTTTGATGCCTTTATTGTGAGGGAACTCCTCAACTATACTTCCTATTTCTTCAAACAGAGTTGTTCTGCTAGACTTCAACCAGGTAAATTCTGATAAGTTGTATTTTTCTTAACAATTATCTATTTCAACTAGAATTCAAGTGCATCTGAAAATAGATTTATATTATCAATTTATATTTATGTTTATCAAAGTGTTGAATCAATACTTAATTTTTTTTCAAAACAGAAAGTATTAGGTCTATACGGGTTCACTGGTGAATTTTAACAAATACTTAAGGAAGAAATTATACTAATTCTCTATAATGTCTTCCAAAAGGTACAAGTGTAAGGAACATTCCCTGACTCAATCTATAAAGCCAATATTACCCTAATATTAAAGCTAGACAAAGCCATTATAAAATAGATGAAACTGCAAAGTAGTGGCTCTCATGAACATAGATGCAAAAATTATCAACAATGCTAGCAAAAAAACCCCAATAATGTATAAACAGAATTATACAGCACAATAAATGAATTAATTTGAGGTAAGTAATGCTGGTTCAGCACTGGAAAACCAGCTAATGTACTCAACTACATCAACAGGCTACAAAGAAAAATCACATGATCATACTAATATATATAGGTAAAGTACTTGACAAAATTCAATACCTTTTCATAACAGAAACTCTCAGTAAACTAGGAATAGAAGAAAACTCCCTTAACTTGATAAAGAACAACTACAAAAATCCCACAACTATAATCATACTTAATGGTGAGAAACTTTAAGCTTCCCTGTTAAAATCAGGAACTAGGCAAAGATGTCCCTAGTCCCCAGTGCTTTTAAACGTTATACTAAAAGTCCTAGCTAGTGCAATAAGGCAAGAAAAGAAGAGGAAACACATAGTGATTGGAAAAGAAGAAATAAAATTGTCTTTGCTTGCAGATAACATTGTTGGTTATACAGAAAATCCAAAAGAATCGTCAACAACAACAACGAAAATACCCCTGGGCTAATAAGTGATCATAGCAAGGCTGTAGTATGCAAAGTTAATATACAAAAGAATTACTTTCCTATATATCAACAATGGAAAAGCAAAATTTGCAATTAAAATTACATTACCATTTACATTAGCACCCCCAAAATGAAATAAATATAAATCCAACAAAATATGTACAAGAGTAATACAAGGACAACTACAAAACTGTGGTGAAAGACTTCAAAGAACAAATGAATGGAAATATATTCAATGCTCACAGATAGGGAGACAATATTGGCAGGACAAATAGATCAATGGAACAGGATAGAGACCCTAGAAATAGACCCAAAGAAGTATAATCAACAGATCTTTGACAGAGGAACAAACACAATACAATGGAGCAAAGGCAGTATTTTCAACAAATGGTGCTGGAACAACTGGACATCAGCATACAAAAAAGAAATAAAATGAATCTAAATGTAGACCTTAAAACCTTCACAAAAATTAACTCAAAGTAGATTATAGACCTAAATGTAAAATCCAGGGCTATAAAACTCCCAGAAGATGACATTGGAGAAAACCTACATTTTGAGCATGAAAATGTCTTTAATTTTTATTTTTAGAGATGAGGTCTCACTCGGCTATGCAGGCTAGAGTACAGTGGCACAATCATAGCTCACTGCAGCCTCAAACTCCTGGGTTCAAGCTGTCCTCCCACCTCAGCTTCCCAAGTAGCTAGGACTACAGGTTACACCATCATATCTGACTACTTTTTTTTTCTTTTTTTGTAGTGATGCAGGTCTTGCTATGTTTCTCAGGCTGATCTTTGACTCCGAGGCTCATGGGTTCCTCTCACCTTCACCTCCAAAGTGTAGAAATTACAGATACGAGCCACCATGACTGACCTGACTTCTTAGATAAAATTAAAAACCAAAATTAAAAACTTATGTGCTGCAAAAGACTGTCAAGAGAATGAGAAGACAATCCCCAGATGGGGAGAAAATATTTACAAATGACACATTTGATAAAAGACTATTATCCAAAATATACAAAATTTAAAACTCAAAAATAGCAAAACCACCCATCCAATTAAAAATGAGCAAAAATCCTGAAAAGACACCTCGCGAAAGAAGATATTAAAAATGTCAAGTGAGCAAATGAAATGATGTCCAACGCCATACATCATTAGGGAATTGCAAGTTAAAACAATAAAGAGATGTGTATCTATTAGAACAACAAATATCCAAAACACTGACAGCCTTGAATACTGGCGAGGATGTGGAGCAAAAAAGAACTCTCAAAAAGAACTCTCATGAAAATGCAAAACGGTATAGCCACTTTTAAAAACTAAGTATACACTTCCAATATGATCCATCTCCTTGGTATTTCCCAATTAAGTTGAAAACTTATGTCCACATAAAACCTTGCACACAGATGTTTATAGCAGCTTTATTCAAATTACCAAAACTTGGAAGCAACCAAGATGTCCTTCAGAAGGCAACTGGATAAATAAACTGGGGTACCTCCAAACAATAAAATAGTTATTCAGTGAAAAAAAGAAATGAGCTGGCAAGCCATGAAAAGACAGAGGAAACTTTAATGCACATTATTAAATGAAACAAACCAATCAAAAAAGCTACACACAGCCGGGCTCGGTGACTCAGCCTGTAATCTCGCACCTTTGGGAGGCTGAGGTGAGTGAATTGCCTGAGCCCGCGGGTTCGAGACCTGCCTGGGCAGCGAGACCTCATCTCTACAAAAAAAAAAATCATCCGGGTGTGGTAGCGCGCGCCTGTAGTTCCGGCTACTTGGAAGGCTGAGGCGGAAGGATCGCCAGAGCCCAGCAGGTCGAGGCTGCGGTGGCCAGGAGCGGCCACTGCACTCCAGTCTGGGTGACAGAGCGAGACTCCAACTCAAAAAAAAAAAAAAGCTACATACTGTGATTCCAGCTATATGATATTCTGGGAAAAGCAAAATTCTAGAGAAAGTGAAAAGATTTGTGGTTGCCAGAGGCTGGAGGATGGAGGGATCAACAGGCAGCGAACACGGGATTTTTAGGACAATGAAACAATTCTTTATGACACTGTGATGGTGGGTACATGTCATTACACATTTGTCAAAACACATAAATTATATCACAACAAGAGTCAACTCTCATTTTATACTCCTTGCAATCACCTGTGAACCAAAATGAAAAATGATTTTTAGTTTTGGCTATCGTTAACAAATAAGTTCACTGCTGTCCAGGAATGACCTAGTGGTGCTCTGAGTATTCTATTCTTGGGTTCATAGGATACTGCCTGCTTCCTTCTTCAATTTACTCCTTCCAGGTGCTGGTGCCACATGGACCTGGCTACAGAGCATTCATCCCTGCTTTCTTTCATTTGGAGACTTTCATTTCACCGTGTTTTATTGCAGATTTTGTCCATTTTTGCTTTATGTTTGTGTGGAGGATTTGAAGAGATTAAAAAGTCACACTCATAATATCACCATCAACCTGTAATTAACTCTTCTGTTTTCGATTTATGCAAATAAAAAGTCTAGAATATTAGAATATCTGAGCCAACATTTCCATCTCAGACTGATGCTCAAGTCAGTGGACTCCCTCTGCCTCTCTTGAGGCAAGATCTACCCCTCAACCCCAGCACCAGTTGAGTTCAGCAAGGACCTGAGCCCTCACCCCGTCTCTGCGTCGGAAGATGGAACAGGCATTGTGACTCAGTGTCACATAAGATTCTATATGTCCCCCACCCCTCGTAGCTGGGGGAGGCCACTCCCCTCCTCCACTCCAGATCGCAGTGACACTGAAGGAGATATCGCGAAGCAAGGCTAGTGGGCTGCCCTGCGTCCCCATGTCATTGGGATCCAGTTGTGCTTGCCTGTCTGACATCAGTGAGACTAAGGAACCGCTTGTACTCCGCGCCTCCCACTCTCTGCTGAGTGGGGACCAGACTCCCGAAAAGCTGAGCCTCCAGCCCCACCTGACGTCGGTTTAGCAGAGTGAGGAGGGGAAGGCAGGGCTCGTGGATACTCCACTCCACCCCGCCATTAATAGAGGCCAGCAGGAGCCGAGCTGAGCAAGGAAGCCCTGTGCGTGGCACCTCCTTGAACTGGAAAGTCGTCAACAGGGCTGAAGGATGGCCTGCATTTCTTTGCTCACTAGGAGCCAATGAAGTGTCAAGAATCCAAACGGTCAAAAATTAAATCGGATCCACAGCTTCATAACTTCATATCCAAAACATCCAGGATGCTGTCAACAATTACCTATCAGACCAAGAACCAGGAAAACAAGGCAAATGAGAAAAATCAACAGACTCCAACACTAAGATGAATTAGCATTTGGCATTATCTAACAAGAACTGTAAAGCAGCATTACAAAAATGTTTCAACAAACAATTACAAATTTTCTCCAAACAAGCAAAACATCTAAATAGTTAAATACAATTTGTTTTACGTGTCCAATAAAAATTATAGAACAGGAATTGCTATCATTGAAACAGAAAAGTTGTTGGATGGGCTCAATGGTAGAGTGGAATATAGAACCAAGGACCTGAGCAACATTATCCAGAGAATTTGCCTGACAAAAACAGGGAGTGAACAGATGGAAGCAAAAAATAAGCCAAGTCTCAGGAACCTGTGGCACAGTGACACGATTGCCAACAGTCAACTCATCAGAGCCTCTGAAGACGAGGAGGAAAAGAGAGACTGAAACGCTACGCAAAGAAAGGCTAAAAACTTCCCAAATGTGGCAAAAGACAAACATTTGCAGATTAAAGACCAACAAATCTAAAACAGAATAAAACCAAACAAGCCCGTGGCAAACACGTCATAACTCAATTTTGGAATGCTAAACCCCAAAATATGAAACCCCCCTGAGAGAGAAGGCATGTTGCTCATGAGAGAATACCAATTCTAATGTCAGCTGAGCATTCATCTGAAACTGTAGAGGGCTGAAGAAAGTAACAATATTTGTCAAGTTTTAGGAAAACAATAAATGCCAACTGAGGATTCAATATCTGGTTTAAAAAAAATCCCTTTAAGGAATTAAAAAAAATAATGACATTGTCAAACAAAGGAAAACTAAGAAAATGTGTTGCCAATAACCAATCCTTAGAGAGTAGCCAAAATAAATTCTCTAAATAGAAAGGAAATGATTTTTAAAAATAGACTTGGAACTTTAGAAAGAAAAGACAAACAGTGAAATAGATACAAATTAGGGCAAATATAAAAAGCTATCTTTCAAATCATGAGTTTCTGATATCACATTCAATAGTTAGAACAACACATTATAACATTATCTGATATAGTTCTCGATACATGTAGTGAAAACGTTAAGATAATTTTATGTGAAAAGTGGGGAGAATAAAAGGACTTGAATGAAAATAAGATATCTACACTTCACTCAAAGCGATAAAGCATCAATACCAATAGACTATGATAGGGTGCATGCATGTATTGCAATACCTAGGGCAGCAACTAAGAAAACTATGTGATTAAACACTATAAAGTCAAAATGGAATCCTATAAATGTTCAAGATACTCAAAATAAAGCAAAAAAAAAAAGAGAGAGGGAGGGAGAAACAAAGAGATAAGAAACGGAAAACAAAATGAAAGCAAATAATAAAATGTCAGACGTACACTCTACCAGATTACTTAAATGTAGTCTAACTATGACAACAGAGAGCTTGGCAGAGTAGATAAAAACACACGATCCAGCAATATGCCATCTATGAAAAACCTACTTTGAATTCAACACTACAGGTAAGATGAAAGCAAAAGGAAGGAAAAAGATATACTATTCTAACACCTGTTAAACAAAACAGGAATGGCGATGTTAACATCAGGTAGACATTGGAGGGAAAAAAATCTAGAGACACAGGGACACTAAATCCTGATAAAAGAATCAATCCACAAGGAAGACATTGTGGTCCTTAAATATATATACTACAAGCAACAGAGCTCTGTAATATATGAAGAAAAAACAAAGAGCTGAAGAAAGATATATCATTCCATGGTTACAGGTGGGAACTTTAATGCCCCACTCTCAGCAACAGCTAGGCAGAGAATCAATCAGCAAGAGTAGAGAAGACTGAACAACACCATCAACCAGCAAAAGCTGACTAGCAGGCACACGCCTACCGACAGCACAGAGCACACAGTTTTTATTCTAGTGCCATGGAATATTCACCAAGATAAACTGTATCCTGGGTGATAAAACAAACCTCAAACGTAACATAATTAAAGCCCAAAACAATATATTCTCTAACTATAATGAAATCAAGTTAGAAAATAATAACAAAAGCAACAGAAAATCTTTGAATGCTTAAATTAAAGCAAAATATTTCTTGACAATTCATACATCAAAGAGTGAGTCTCAAAGGAAATTTTAAAAACACTTAGAGTGGAAAGAAAATTAAAATATAATATTTAAATATGTGAGAAAATACAAACTAGCTCTGTTAGGGAAATTTATAGCACTAAATGCTTACATAAGAAAGAAGAAAATGTCGCCAGCCAATAATCTACATAACTACCTCAAGAAACTAGGGGGAAAAAGAACAAACAAACTCAAAACAAGTTTAAGGAGGGATATATAAAGATAAGAGCAGAGATCAATGGTTTACAAAAAAGAAAATAGAAAAGATAAATGAAGCAAAACGCTGCTTCTTTAAAAAGAAAATCAATAAAATTGATAAACCTCTAGCAACACTGACAAAAGACACATAAAAATTAGGAATGAAACAGAGGAAATAACTACAGATCATTTGGCCATTAGAAGGATAATAAAGGAATACAATATACAACCATATGCTCATAGAGTCAGCGTAGGGGGAAAAAATCAATTCCTTAAAAACTGTCAAACCTCAAACAAGATGAAACAGTTCTGCAGTTTTGAAAGAAACTGAATTTGTAAATAAAAATTTCCACAAAAAGGGATCCCCTGGTCCCTATGATTGCATTGAAGAATTCCACCATCTATTTAAAGAAGGATTGACACCAATTTTACACATTCTCTTACAGAAATAGAAGAAAAAAATCCTGGTTCATTTTATGAGGTTAATATTACACTTATACCAAAACTAGAAAAGGATAGTGCTATAAAATTGTATATATCAGTCATGTATTTAGAAGTAAATATCTTCAACAAAATATTAGGAAGTTGAATCCAGCAATGTACACAAAGAATTATATACCATGACCAAGAAGGATTTATTACAGGTATGCATGACTGGTTCAACATTTGAAATCAATCAGTGCAAGCTATCATAAACTAAAAAAGAAAATGTATCTGATCTTATCAATTAACACAGAAAAATATTTGCCAAATCCTTAATAAAAAAAATCTCTAAAAATAGGACAGAGGAACTTTCTCAACTTAATAAAGAGTATCTACAAAAAAACCTTCAGCTAAAATAATAATGAATGGTGAAGGACTGATTGCTTTTTCTTTAAGACTGAGAACAAAACAAGAGTGCTCATTCTAATTCATCATACCACTGAAAGTTTTAGTCATTGCAATAAAGCCAGTAAAATAACCAGCAGATATACAGATCAGAAAGGAAGAAATAAAACTGGCCTTGTTTGCAGATGATGTATTTGTCTACATAGATGTAGGAAACTACAAAATAAGAATCCAAGGTCTAAGTCAAACATGAGTACGTTCTTAAGTTCAGATCAACACATAAAAGTCAACTTTATTTCTGTATACTGACAATGAACATATAGGAACCAACATTAAAATTATAATTGTTTCAAAGAAGTGAAATAGGAATAAGTCTAACAAATCATGTGCAGGTCTGTCTGCATGTTAAACATTTTAAATGCTGATAAAAAGACCCAAGTAAATGAGAAGAACCTACTGTATTCATGACTGGGATGACTCAACATAGAAGAGCTGCCAATTCCCCCCAAACTGATCTACAGATATAATCCAATTTCTATCAAAATTTCTGTGTTGAGAAGTTTATTCTAAAATGTATCTGGATCCTGACTTGTACCTCCACAGCTTTAAATTTTTAAAAATGGTGAAAGTCTCACACCCTAGACTAGTTAAAACAATCTTGACTAAGAATAATAGAATGGAAGAAATTATTTTACCTGATATTAGGCTTACTATCTAATCACAGCAATCAAGATATTATGGTATTGACGAAGAGACACACATATTGGTAAATGGGACAAAGTAGAGAAAGCTGAAATAGATCTATACAAATTATGCCCAACTGGGTTTTTTATAACCATACAAAAGCAATCCAGTGGGAGAAGGAAAAGTCTTTTCCACAAATGGTGTTGAATTAAATATCTATAGGCATAAAGAGTAACCTCCCCCTAAGTCGTTAACATCTTATAAAATATTCACTCAGAAAAGATCACAGACATAAATATAAAACTTTTAGAAAAAAATCTTCAGCATCTAAGAGCTCTTTCACTTGATACCAAAAGCATAATCTATAAGGGAAAAATTAATAAATGTAACTTTATTAAAATTAAAAACTTCACTTGCTGAAATATTCTGTTAAGAGAATAAAGAGACGAGCTGTAGACTGGGAGGAAATACTTGCAAATGTCATTACCAACAAAAAGCTAGCATCCAGAATTTTAAAAAACCAAACTCTTAAAATTCAGCGTTCAAAAACAACAATCAGGTAGACCATGAGCAAAAAACATACTGTACATTTCTCTGAAGAGGATGTACGGATGAAGGACAACCACATGCAATATGTTCAACATAACCAGCTATTAGGGAAACTAAGATTAAAATCACAATGAGGTGTCATTACACAGTTAGAATGACTTAAATTTTTTTAAAACTGGTGGCGATATCAAATGATGGCATGAAGGTGGGCGCGGTGGCTCACGCCTGTAATCCCAGCACTTTGAAAGGCCGAGGCGAGAGGGTTGCCTAAGACCAGGGGTTTGCGACCAGCCTAAGTGGCGAGACCTCATCTCTACAATAAATAAGTAAATAAAAATTAACCAGGCATGGTGGTGCACGCCTATAGTTCCGGCTACTCGGAAGACTGAGGCGGAAGGATCGCCTGGGTCCAGCAGGTTGAGGCTGTGGTAGCCATGAGCATGCCTTTGTACTCCAGCCTGTGCAGCACATTGAGACTCTCACTGAAGTTTAAAAAAAATGCTGGCATAGATATGAAGGCTATAGATCACTTATAAGTTACTGGTGGAAATATTAAATGGAAAACAGTTTGGCAATTTTTTAGAAAATTATGTATGCAATGGCCACACAACCTAGCAATTGCACTCTTCAGTATTTATTCCAAATAAATAGAAACTATATCTATACAAAACCTGTGTAAATGTTCTCTGTCATTTAATTTCTAGTAGGCAAAAGCTGGAAACAGTTCAGTTATCCTTTAACAGGTAGGTGATAAAACAAACTGTAATACAGTGTCCTATATAAAACTAGTTACTAACAGAAATAAACCAAATATTGATGTTCACAACTTAGAATAAATATCCAGGGAGTTGTGATAAATGAAAAAAAACCCAGTCCTTAGAGGCCACATATTGTATAATTCCCATTCTAGAACATTATTGAAAGATGAAACCTTAAATAATGAGAAGTGATTAAGGGTCGTCAAGGGTTAGGGGCGATGGGGGAAGGAGTCACGAAGAAGGGGAAGAGGGAGAGAAGAAAAGAAGGTGAGCGTGGGTATAAAAGAGCCACTCAGGGGTCTCTGTGGGGATGGGTGATGGAACTGTTCTATGTCTTTATTGTCAAGAAATAAATATTCATGTACACAGTATATACAGATGCATCCACACAGTCGATAAATGGTGTGGAGCCAAATACCCATACCCACAAAAAAAGGAATGCAATAAAATGAGTGCATTCTTAATAACACAGGTGGATTGTCTCAATGCCACTTTCCTGACTATGTCGTACTATAATCTCGCAAGATGGTACCGATGAGTAAACTGAGTGAAGAGCACAAGGAAATCTCTTTTTATGTTTTTAATTGTGGTGAAATATACGTAACATAAAATGTACCATTTTCACCATTTTCAGTGCACATTCGACGGCATTAAGTTGACTTACCATGGTATGTGACCATCACCACGATGTATTTCCAGAACATTTTTAATCTTCCCAAACAGAAATTCCGCACCCATGCATCAGTAACACCCATTTCCCCTTTCCCCAGCCTCTATTCTACTTTCCGTCTCTTTGAGTTTGCCAATTCCATATATCTCACATGAGTGCAATCATACGCATGTTAAGTCTGTTTCAAAAATAAGTTGTTTCTATGGCCAGGCATGTTGGCTCACACCTGTAATGTTGTTTCTATCTCATTTGATATAAAATCACAGATACGGCATGATTGAAGAATCAGCTCCACTGGCTTATGAGGTAGCTTATGCAGCAAAAGGTCGACCTTGTATCTTTCTGGCCATGTTGGCCTCTCTAGTCCACAGGGCGGGGTAGGACATCCATGCCTGGTCAAAGTCCACTCGTTCTTGTTTGGAAGGTCACCTGTGTTCTATTTTACAGAATAGAGCATGTAAGTATCCATCTCAATATTCCCTTTACAGAAAGTAGAAAGGTTTTCCAACTCTGGCCTCTCGTCCATTCTAATTTTGCAGTGCCTTTACCTGGTTATGTCATGAACCTGGTTCATGACAGTGGGAAGGTAGCAGGAGGTCTGTGGGGTAACAGCTGGTCTAGCTTCTTGTTAACTCATGTTGCTTGTGTATTAACTCTGGACAAAATTAGGCCAGATGCACTAACTGTTGCAAATGGATATTTGGAGGACTGAAGCCTC
Organism: Cephalopachus bancanus; assembly: GCA_027257055.1. Taxonomy (NCBI): domain Eukaryota; kingdom Metazoa; phylum Chordata; class Mammalia; order Primates; family Tarsiidae; genus Cephalopachus; species Cephalopachus bancanus. The sequence continues at coordinate 405,705 of JAPVLO010000252.1, read as the reverse complement.
CCAAGAATGTGCCCATGCCTTCCAAGCTGGCTAAGTGGGACAGCTTTTTCTCTGCTTCAGGGAGGCACTTGCAGCCTGTGCCACTACCCCAGGGCCATGGCTCTGATGTCAGCTGTGGAAACGTGTGCATGGATCTGAAAGTGCCACCAAAGTAACCACTTCTGGGCTCCTCTCCCCATTGCGGTCAACTTTCCACATTACCGGTGTGTCCACAGTGGGGTGCAGTCATCCGGGTGGTTTTTGAGATACTCATTTAAGTCTAGGAAAACTACTAGTACATCTGTGTCTATTTTTATTCAAGACAGAAAGTCGTCCGTTTTTGCTAGTCCTAAATCTATGGATTCTCCTTGAGCTCCTTAATTGTTTTGTGAGAAGAACGTTGTCAGCACTGCATGAGAAGCCCGAAGAAAGGGGCGGCTGCCACCTGGAGAGAGCGTCTGAGACCCACTCACTCCTGGGCACTCAGCACGTTGCTGAGCACTGAGAGTGTGTCCATTTATGTGTGTTTACACGTTTTAAGGAAACCAGTCTCCCTGAAATAAGCATGCATCTCATAGCAATTCCTGCAAAACACTGTCTTGCAGTTTAAAACAGTGATATTCAAGAACAAGTAAGCTATAATTTTTTAAAGTTAACATTGTTTTTCACTCCAAATACAAACTCTTTGTCAATAAAATGATACTAAGTCAAAAGTAAAAACAATGGGAAATTCATCATACCTGACATAAAGCAGGTCAAACAAATGAGAAATTGTTGTGAAGACAATATGAAATATAAAATTATGTCCACTTTCATTGGTGACAGATATTTTTCTTTTAGGGACAGTCTTGCTCTGTCACCCAGGCTGGGGTGCAGTGACATGATCACAGTTCACTGCAGCCTCAACCTCCTGGGCTCAAGTGATCCTTCTGCCTCAGCCTCTTGAGTGGCTGAAACTACAGGCATGTGCCACCATGACCAGCTTTTTTTTTTTTTTTAATTTTTTGTAGAGACAAAGTCTCACTGTGTTGTCCAGCCTGGTCTCCACCTCCTGGCTTTAAGTTATTTTCCCACCTCTGGCTTAATATATCAACTAATGATATCAGTACATATATAGATATTTATTAAAAATAAATATGCATATATTTAGAAGCATTGACACTTTTTCATGGCTAGAGTGAATGATCGAAGACCTTTAGAAACTACCAATTTTGAAAATAGTTGATTGATCTCTTCCAAGAATCCTGTAGTACTACTTCACCAAGTAATTCTTGATTAAAAATTAGAATTCAGATTAGCAGGACATTACTGCTTGTTCCACGCCACCTCTGCCACCACCATCCCTTCCCCCACCTCCCCCTTGTTAGTAGGGGAAGTCAGGCCAATAGGTCTATCAGCCATTGTTCGGACGTGACACCTTTGACATGACTTAATGGAGAAAGGGCCATCATCAGTGTTCTATGGTTTGTACTCAGACACATCAAACACGTGTCATCTGATCAAAGAGCTAAAGAAAACGCCACAGTGCTTGCACTTGTTTCTCTCTTCTTTCAGGGGTGTTTTTGTTTTGTTTTTAATAAACTTTCCATTTTAGAGTAGTTTTAAATTGACCGAAAAGTTTTGAAGACAATGCAGAGAGTTCCCATATAACTCATACCCAGTTTTCCCTATTATTACTCTCATGTCGGTATAGTACATTTTGCACAACCAACAAACCAATGCTGGTGTGCTATCACTAACTAAAGTGTATGATTTATTCACATATCTTCAGTTTTTATGGAATGTTCTTTTCATGGAATTTAGGGTCCCAGGATCTCACGTAATGTTGTGTCATCTTGTCTCCTTAAGCTCCTCATGGCTGTGATGGTTTTTCAGGCTTTCCTTGTCTTTGGAGACCCTGACAGTGAAGAGGAGTGGTTATCAGGTATTTCGTAGAGTATCTCACAGTTGGCATTTTTCTGAAGTTTTTTCCTGATTAGATTTGATTGTAGGTTTTGTGGAGGAAGAGAACATGCCATCCTCATAAATGAGATCAAGGGTATATACCATCAGCTCCAGTTATCACTGTTGACGTTGACCTCGATCACCCAAACATGAGAACTTTTGTCAGAATTCTTCACTGTAGGGCAGCCGTTTTCGCCTTCTCTGTGATGCACTCTTTGGAAGGACATTGGGATGCAAGGCCTACACTAGCAAGGCAGGACTCATGTTCCACCTCTGAAGATGGATCTTTCTGCATGGAAGATCTGTCTGCTGCCTCTCGTTTGTTCATTCACTCAGTCGCTTGTTTATACAGATGAGAGAGACACGTGGACATTTATTTTGTGCTTTGAGTCATAATTCTGTGCTCTCCTGTTTAGCTTATTTCTCAGTTAGTTCCCACTGTGTCCATTGGAGCTCCTGTGTATCATCAGTGAGTTCCTGTGTGTCTCTGAAATACTCCCACCATTGTTGGAGTAATTTAACAATTGCTTTCATTAAGCTTCTGTCTGTAATGAAGCCATTGTGTCCGAACATTAACAGGAGCATATGTTTCTTCCAGACTGTGATATTTAAGCTTTTTCTGCCAGCAATGATAGCTTCAGACTTCACAGCTATGAATCACCCAACATCAGGTGAACGCAAAAGAACAACATCACTATTTCAGTGGTATTAAAAACCCCTTGTCAGAAATGAGTCTGTCTCTAAATTAGACTGGACATCCTGAGGACATCTAGCTCAGTGATGCCTATACAGCTGGCGGGCATTTGCCAGGTGAAGTGTTTTAGCCGGAACCTCCATCGAGGCAAAATTTCAAGCCAGAGCCTTGGAGGATGAAATGTGCCAACGGGTTCAGAAGGATATTTACAAACCCCTGTATTTCTGGAAACTCGGAAATTCTTCTTTCTCAGCGGAAGGGAGGAAGTGGTGGTGAGGCACACTGGCAAGCCCCACTCCCCCCCACAGGACTACCGTGGTTCCCCACTCACTGAGTGGACACTGTGTTGGAGGTAGACTGGGGGCTTCTTCCTGATCTGTGGAGACAGTGATAGGAAGAGCAGGAGAATGAGAAGCTCAGAGTCTCACACTGAGAGGGTTCTTTTAAGATTGCTCCGGGACAAAGAGAGAGGTTCTCCATGTCCTCCAACTGTTTTGAAAGCATCCGAAGGAGAGTGGGGAGATGGCAGTCGAGCCAGTCAGACTAGGCGAGTCCCAGTGTGAGTGAGTGTATGGAAAACTTTGTGGATGTGTTGGTAAGTGGGCAGGTGAGTGGCTGACCAAGGAAGGACTCGGCAGCAAATGGCCAGGTCTCTCCTGGTGAAGCAACCGGCACCACAGCTGCTCACCTTGGACCCTAATGATTCTTAGGATGCAGAAGCATCCTAAGAATTAGGAAGCAATTTTTTTCTTCCTTTTTTAAATCAACAAAACCCTTCCTGGAAAGAAGCTGCTGGGAAAGACTAAGTAAGGGCTTGTGAGCAAGTGGACAGGTCTCTCCTGGTGAAGCAGCTGATGCTGCAGTTGCACTGCTTGGTCCCTGACACTTCCCGGGTCACAGAAGCCGAGCGCCATTTTTTTAACTGACAAAGGCCTTCCTGGGAAAAGTAACGGGAAGAGACTACCAGCTCCAGGCTCTGCCTCACCACTGCAGCACCTGGCCACACCCTGGCAGCAAGGACAGTGGAGGGAGCCCAGAGGCCAAGCCCCACTGGTGAAGAGGAAAGAGGCTCCCTGCCACCATCTTGAAAATAGGGCGGGAGAGTGCCCCAGCCTGCTCACCACAGAATAACAGACCCAAGCTCTGTGACCAGCGGATCAGCTACTCAGGGGTTGATTGTGACCCAGAGGAAATATCCTGAAAGCACAAACTCTAGAGGGACAGGACGAGTGCTGAGTCTCAGATGCCCCACCTCCTGCCCTGGTTCAGCCACAGGACAAAGGATGTAGCCAGAAAAGGACAAGGAAGACCTCCAAGGAGATCAGTGGGGAATCCAGGGCTGACCCAACCCCCTCTTCCCCAGCAATCCTCTGAACGTGAGACACACATGGCTGGGGCATGACTGAGAGGGACGAACCCAAGCAGAGCCTGAACATCAGCCTCAATAAAACTCCACTCCAGGATGGGCCTGGCTGGGGCACCCCTTTGAGTACATACCTGGGGAAGAGACAATCCTGAATCTCCCCACCGGAAGGGATCCCCCTGACCATAGAAGAGTCAGAGGGAAGGAGTCCCACTACCCCTCATCCTTCTCTGGTCTGGACACTGGGGAAAAAGTGAATGAGGCCCAGCTCTGCAGGTGAGAGCAAAGGGCAGCTGAGAAGAACAACTGCCGAGCATGCCACAAGAGGGCTGATTTTTTTTGTCTGTTTTTGTTTGTTGTATGAATTTTTCTGTATTTTTCCTTTGTGCATTAATGTGTATATGAGGCTTAGATCTGTATCCTCCCCCCCTTATTTTTTCTCTTTCTTCTTGTTTTTTGTTTTCTGTTTATGTGTGTATGTGAATGAGTGTTCCTCTTTCAGTTTTTTTGTTTTTGGGTTTTTTGCTGTTGGTTTGTTTTTGCTCTTTTGTTCTTCTCTTTTTCTAGACTAATGAGTGTGAATATATGTGTGAGGGTTCAACCTGAATTCCTATTTTGTTCTCTCTCTCTTCCTCTTTTTCTTCTCCTTTCATTTTGTGTAGGTTGTGTGTGTGTGTGTGTGTGTGTGTGTGTGTGTGTGTGTGTTCTATTGTTTTTTAACTTTGGTTTCTGCTTTGTTCTGTGTTTTTTATCTTTTCTTATTTTTGTCCATCTTATTTCATTCTATTTTTCTCTGTTCTCTTCATTGCTGCTACTGTTTCTTGGACTCGAGGGGTACATGCACATACCACCCATTGTATAATCATATAGAGTGGTGGTGGGGAGTAGGTCTCAGGGAACATATACCAAAATCAGTGGACATTGTAATTTGCAAGTAGTTTCTGAATCCTAGCTCTCCATCCTTCACCTTATTCAGCTTTCAAAACTACAAATGACAGCAAAGTTTCCCACCCACAGTCCTGTTTCAAAATAGAACAAATCCAGAGCCCTCTGATCAGAGAACAGAGGGCTGAGCAAACATCAGAAGTGAAAGCCTCTCCCACTGCCACTGAATAATGGAACTAAAGAGAAAAGAAAGAGATCAGTCACAAATGAGGAAAAGCTAACAGAAGACCACAGGTAATTTCCAGTGTAACAATGTGAAAATGCACTAAAAATCAGACCTCAGAGACCAAACAATGGAAGGCACCAATGACTAGCCCCAGAATATGACAGGGATAAGGGAATTGATGGAAAGAGTGAATAAGACTCAAGAATGACAAGATGCAACACTGAAGGAACTTGTAACAGAGATTTTGACCAGAAAAATTTTATCCAGGAAGTAAATAACAGAATGACAAGCATTGAAAGCAGAATTAATCAAGCAGAAGAAAGAATCTCAGCACTTGAAGACGAGAACATGGAATTAACCTGATCTGTAAAAAAACATAGAGAGAAAACTCAGAAAGGAGGAACAAAGTCTACAAGAAGTATACAGTTATATCAAGAGGCTGAACCTGTGCCTGATTGGTGTCCCAGAAGAATGAAGGGCAATGGAGAACAACTTGGAGCAAGTATTCCAGGAGGTTACCCAAGAAAACTTTCCCCATCTCACCAGAGATGTGAGTATCCAAACACAAGATTTACAGAGAACCCCCATGAAACATCAAATGAGAAGACCAACCCCTAGATACACAGAAATTCACCTACACAAAAGAAAAAAAATCCTAAAAGCAGCCTGAGAAAACTACTTACCAGGGAAAGCCTATCAGAATAGCAGCAGAACTATTGGCAGAAATACTACAAGCTAGAAGAGACTGAAGTCCAATATTCAAAATCATCAAAGATAAACAATTTCAACCAAGAATTTCCTGTCCAGTCAAGCCTCAGCTTCATCAGTGATGGAGAATTAAAATCCTTCCCAGACATCCAGTCCCTAAGAAATCATGCATCTTCCAGACCAATTCTACTAGGAGATGCTTAAAAAGATACTAAGCACAGAAGAAAGGAAAAAAGAATGACCACACACTTCCCCAAAGAATAGCAGAACACAGAATCAATAGAGAATGCATCACAACAGCAAACTTGAAAACACACACATACATCAACCCCAAAGCTAAAAGAAAACAAGCAAACAAACAAAAAAAAACTTTATTAGAACCTCGTTATGGAGATAAGCAGTCGCATTTCAATAATCAATCTAATTGTGAATAGACTAAATGAACCACTGAAAAGACACAGAATGACAAGCTGGATAAGAAACCATGACCCAAGCCGGGCTCGGTGGCTCAGCCTGTAATCCCGCGCCTTTGGGAGGCTGAGGTGAGTGGATTGCCTGGGACGGCGGGTTCGAGACCCACCTGGGGAGCAAGACCTCATCTCTACAATAAATCAAAAAATCAGCCGGGCATGGTAGCACGCGCCTGTAATTCTGGCTACTTGGAAGGCTGAGGTGGAAGGATCGCCGGAGCCCAGCAGGTCGAGGCTGCGGTGGCCGGGAGTGGCCGCTGCACTCCAGTCTGGGTGACAGAGTGAGACTCCAACTCAAAAAAAAAAAAAAGAAAAGAAACCATGACCCAATTATTTGCTGCATCCAGGAAACTCATCTCACCACAAGGGATGCACACAGACTCAAAGTTAGAGGGTGGAAAAAAGGTTTCCAGGCAAATGGATCACAAAAGAAGGCAGCAGTCATGATCTTAATATCAGACAAAACAATCGAAACTACCCAAAATTTTAAAAGATATGAAAGGTCACTACGTAATGATAAAGGTTCAATCCATCAACAACATTAAATATTAAACAACATTAAAATATTCATCTTAAACATATTTGCACCCAACACAGGCACACAACATTTATAAAGAAATTACTAAGTAAACTAAAAAAAGATATTGTCTCTAACACTATTATTGCTGGGTACTTAAATACCTCACTGACAAACCTAGATAGATCATCAAAGTGAAAAGTCAACAAAGAGATCTGGAAACTCAACTTGACACTTGACCAAATGGACTTAATATAGATACCTACAGAATATTTCACCCAACAACCACAGAATATACATTCTACTCACCACCACATGGAGCATAATACAAGATTGATCACATCCTCAGCCATAAGTCAAGCATAAACAAATTCCATAAGGTTAAGATATTGCCATGCACTTTCTCAGACCATAGGGGAATAAAAATAAATATCAACACCAACAAAATTTCCACAAAACCCACACAGATATGGACATTAAATAGCATGATACTAAACAACTACTGGGTCAACACCAAAATCAAAACAGAAATTAAAAGATTCCCAGAAACAAAAGAAAATAAACATTATACCAAAACGTCTGGGATGGCTTGAAGACAGTTCTAAGAGGGAAATTTATATCTCTATGAACACACATCAAGAAAATGGAAAGATGACAAGTTAACAGCCTAACAAATCACCTAAGGGAGCTGGAAAGACAAGATCACCAAAACCCTAACTTTCGCAGAAAAGTCCAGATCACCAAAGTAAAAGCCCCCATATAGGACATATAAGATAAAAATATCATTAAAAAATCAACAAAACAAAAGGCTGGTTCTTTGAAAGAATTAACAAAACTGATGGACCCCCTACCAGAATAACCAAGAAGAAGAGGGGGGAAAGCCCAAATAAGCACAATCAGAAATACAAAAGATCAAATCACCAGTGACCCCAAAGAAATAGAAAAGATTATTAGAGATTACTATGCACACTTGTATGGAAATAAACTAGATAACCTAAATGAAATGGAGGATTTTCTAATATCACACAGCCTCCCAAGGAGGAAACAAGAAGAGATTGAGACACTAAAGAGATCAATAACAACCCAGGAAATTGATTCCACCATAATAAAACTACATATCAATATCAGCCCTGGACCAGATGGCTTTTCCACAAAATTCTACAAAATGTACAAGGAGGAGCTTATTCAATCCTATTGAAAGTATGAGGGGCAAATGAGAAAGATGAAATTCTCCCCAAATCATTTTATGAAGCTAACATCACACTGATACCCAAACCGGGTAAAGATCCAACTAAAAAAGAGAGCTACAGGTCAATATCCCTAATGAATATAGATGCAAAAATTTTCAACAAGATTCTAGCAAATCAGATTCAACAACACAGATCAAAAATCATCCACCATGACCAAGTAGGCTTCATCACCAGGATGCAGGACTGGTTCAACATCCACAGGACCATAAATGTAATTAAATACACCAACAGATGTAAAAACAAGAGCCACATGATTATATCATTAGATGCAGAAAACGCTTTTGATAAAATCCAGCATCCTTTCTTAATAAAAACCTTCAATCACCAAAGAATAGAAGAAACATACCTCAATACATAAGCACCATCTACAATAAACTCACAGTCACCATGTTGCTAAATGGACAGAAACTGGAAACATTTCCCCTGAAAACCAGAAGAAGACGAGGCTGCCCACTCTCACCCATCTTGTTCAACATTGGGCTGGAACTCCCAGCTAGAGCAATTAGACAAGAGAAGAAAATCAGGGGTAAGCAAATAGGAAAAGAGGAAGTCAAGTTATCCCTCTTTGCTGACAATATGATCCTATACCTTGAAAATCCAAGAGACTCTGTCAAAAGTCTGCACTGATAAAGGACTTTGGCAAAGTCTCGAGGTACAAAATAAATGGGCAAAAGACAGTCGCATTCTTCTGCACCAACAACAAGCAGGCAGAGAACCATATAAAAAGCACAATCCCATTCACAATAGCCATACAAAAAAATGAAATACCTCGGCATATTCCTAACTGGGGACATGAAAGACTTTTATGGTGAAAACCACAAAACGCTGCTCAAAGAAATCCAAGAAGACACAAACAAATGGAAAGCTATTCCATGCTCATGAACAGGAAGAATCAACACTATTAAGATGTCCATACTACCCAAGGCAATCTACAGATTCAATGCAATATCCATCAAATTATCAATATCATTCTTCTCAGACCTGGATATGACAATACAGAAATTCATATGGAAACATAAATGGCCACAAATAGTCAAAACAATCCTTAGCAAAAGAAACAAGGCAGGAGGTATCACACTTCCAGATATCAAACTTTAAGGCTACAATAATCAAAACAGCCTGGTATTGGTACAAGAACAGGAATATGGACCAATGGAACAGGATAGAAATTCTGGGAGAAAAGCCTCAATTTCTCAAGCAACTCACCTTTGACAAAGCCTCCAACAACACCCGCTGGGGAGAGAAGAACCTATCCAGTAAATGGTGCTGGAAAAACTGGCTGATCACCGGCAGAAGATTGAAACAAGACCCCTACCCCTCACCATACACAAAAATTAACTCTATGGATCAAAGAACTAAACATAAAACTTCAAACTATAAGAATCTTAGAAAATGCAGGAGACACCCTTATGGAAACTGGAACTGGCAACCAATTCCTGATCAAAACCCCAAGTGCCCATACCATAAGAGATGAGATAGACAAGTGGGACCTCATCAAACTGAAAAGTTTTTCCAAAGCAAAATAAACCATCAAGAGAGTGGGGAGACAGCCCACAGAATGGGAAAAAATATTTGCCAACTGTACATCTGACAAAGGCCTACTATCCAGGATCTACAAGGAACTCAAATGTGCCAAAAGGAAAAAAAAAACAGCCCCATTAAAAAGTGGGCAAAAGGCATAAATAGACACTTCTCAAAAGAAGACATAAGTGCAGCCAACAGGCACATGAAAAAGTGCTCAGCCTCACTCATCATCAGAGAAATGCAAATCAAACCACATTGAGAAACCACCTTACTCCTGTAATAATGACCATCATTAATAAAACAAACAACAACAGATGCTGGTGAGGATGCGGAGAAAAAGGAATGCTTCTGCACAGCAGTTGGGAATGCAAACTAGTGCAACCTCTTTGGAAAACAGTGTGGTGATTTCTGAAAGAACTGGAAATTGATCTTCCATATTACCCAGCAATCCCCCTATTGAGAATATACCCAGAGGAACTCAAATCATTCTGCCAAAAAGATACCTGCACATGCATTTTTATTACAGCACTATTCACAATAGAATAAATTTGGAACCAACCATGCTGCCCATGGAAACTGCACTGGATAAAAAAGTGTGGCACATATACACACTGGAATATTATGCAGTCATAAACAAGGACAAACATATGGACTTTGCAGCAACTTGGAAGGATTTAGAGTCTATCATACTCAGTGTTCTGTCACAGAAACAAAGAAAAGTACCATATGTTCTCACTCATGAGAGGATCTTGAATAATTATCATAATACTATAAGAAAGGGATCGGAAGTAGTAGGAAACTTCCAGGGGAGGGAGGGGCACACCTCATCAACAAGGGTACCTGCATAATAAACATTCATATACCTAACCATGAATTGTACCTTACATCTTTAAATTTAAAAAAAAATTTTATAAAGGAAGTATCCTGTTTACTCCATTAGTCATTCAACAAAATAGTCACTGATCACTACTTCATGCCAGGCATGGGCTAGAGGCACACAGGAGTGCAGAGAACCCGGCCTGCCATGAGGGGCTGCCGCAGAGCAGAACTTGGGTGCAAGCTTGTGGGCAACACAGGCAGTTGGCCATTTGCAAAGTGGTCAATGTACTCTGGGTTTCCCTGTCAGTTCAGAGAAAGGAGTGGGGGGAGGTGGAACCAGGGGACCCTACATATGTGCACACAACAAAATATCACTTGGCCTCGAAAAGGAAGGAAGTTCTGATGCATGCTACAACATGGATGAGTCTGAAGGACTTCTTGTTGAGTGAAATAAGCCAATCACAAAAGGGCAAACGTTGTGTGATTCCAGTAATATGAAGTACTAGGGGAGCCAAAGTTTATGGAGACTGGAAGTCAATGGGTGCTGCCAGGGGCTGGGGGAGGGACGATGGAGAGGTCATGTCTGACGACAACAGAGTCTCAGTTTGGGAAGATGACAAAGTTCTGGAGATGGAGGGTGGTGATGGTTGCACACCCATGAGACTGTGCTTCGTCCTTCACCATCATAAAATAAAACGGATGAACAAGCAGGTGGATAGCTGGGTGGATGAATACATGCATGTGTGACGGAATAAACAGGTGAATGGATCACGTGACAGGGGAGAAAGACGGCCGTCTACAGGTTAATCCAACCCAAGACAGAATGAGAGCAGGCCAAGAGAGCCCTCAGCCTGGCCCAGGCCACCTGACATTTTCCAGGGGCAGGAAGTCGAAGATTCAGTCAAGTTGACCTGGATCCCACTCAGAGCAACTCCACCAAACCAGGGGGGAATCAGCAGTAAGTTACATACTGACCGTGCTGCAAATGGCAGTGCTTCTCCTACAAATGACACTGGAGTCATAGTCCCAGACGGAGCGCTCTGGTTGCCGTCCCTCAGTGAGCCCTCCAGACCAGCTGTCTCCCGTAGATGCCCCCCTGGCTTCCAAGCAAATAAATGGGACACCATAGCACAATAATGCATAGGGTTCTATGAGATAAAAATGATAGGATGACTGTGAAAATGCTTAGAAAAAGATCCAACACTTGTACACGTGTGACGGGTCATGAGTCTTCATCATCTTATTCATAATTAATTCAATTTTCATGGGATTGGTCAAAATTTCTCTGTCAATTTTTCCTCGTTGGTTTATATTAAGGCTGGGATGAAGAGATGAAGTAACATGGACATAAATTCTGGAACTAGAAGCACACACACGACAGCCTCACCAAACCAGAAGATGTTTTGAAAAATGACTGCTGCACGTTGGCCATCAGCCCTGATTCCTGGGAAGTAATTTGTGGAAAGGTAAGTGCTAGAACGGAGTGTGCAGTAAAGCCTCCTAAAATGAGATCATCCGTGCAAAGGACTCAGAACGGTGCTTGGCATGTAGCAAGTGCCCAATTAGCTACTGTTGTTAGAAACATTAAAGTCATTTTTATCCTCAGGAGGGATCCCTTGTTTCCTCGTGTGACACAACACGTTCCTCTAAAGAACGGTAAGTCCCGTTTTTGCTGTAGTTTAGATCTGCGTGAGTTTTGCTCCAGGCCAGATCTGGATTCTAACCCCCGCCCTCCCGCTTGCATTTAACGCCAAGGAGCCTGCAGACTCCTGAGTGAAAGGGCAACACAGGGGTCTCTTCTCCAGAGCTAAGGCTGCTGCCCTCCACCTGCCCCCTCCGTAGACTGCCATGTTTTTTCCTCTGCCACACACACCTCTTGTTACTGCTCCCGGGTGCTTCCAACCTATTCATGTTCTCACCACCCCATCAGCCCTTCTTGATCATGCAGCCTCGGACAGCTTCTCTTTCTGCCTCTCTGCACAAGTCAGAGATGACTTCTGAGCCTTCGGCAGGGCTCTGTTGGGTCACGGACTCACCTCAGTACCAACTGAACTTAGCTAGGGCTGGGATGGCATTTGGTGTGCAACGCAACTGTCCAGGCTGCCTGGCTAGGAAGGGGAGGTCCCAGTCTTGGTCTGCACCAGCATCCTTGAGGGCACAGTAGATTTTAGAAGAGAAGGCATGAACTCCAGAAAGACTGGGATGGGGAAGCTCAAATGGTGTGAACAGTAAGGAAATAGTACGAGGGCCTGGCGAACCAGGAGGAGAGAGGGGATGAGAGAAAGCCCGGAGGAGGAGAAACGCTGACTACTGGATTCACAACTGCCCAGCAAATATTTAATGCATGCAGGCTACAGCTCAGGCACTGTGCCAGGTACAGGAAAGCTTTCCATTGTTTTGTTCTGGAGATACAGGAAAGAGGTCATTCCCTCAAATGCTCAAAGTCCAATAATATAGAGGCCCCACAAAAGTGTGGGAGATGAAGACGGGCCAAACGGACGGGGATGAGCCATGCGGAGTGTCCAGCCCCGGCACAGAAAGATCTCCAGCTCGCAACACACATTTGGCCGCCCTCCTTCTGCCCTTCTCTTTCTCTTCCGCTGGTGGTGGTGATGACATTCCGATGCATTCAAAGGCGACACTCTGAATCCCTGTTACACGTAGCTCAGCCCAGTCATTTGCGTGACCGGGGCACAACTGAATTGTGAGGCAGGTTTCTCCACCTTCCTCCTCATTGTGGCGAAAGATCCATTTGATCTCGGTGTTTGCTGTGTCCACGAAGGTTGGCAGGTAGTGAGGCTGTACACAGTATGCCCAGACACCCAGGTGAGCACACTGGAAGCCAAGTTCCACCAGACTGACAGTGGGATGCCACCCATCCTGATCCAGTGGGGACCAGGGAGAAGTCTGGGACAAACGCCAGGTCATTCCTCCTCCTTTGCTGATGATGGGCCCAGCAATTATTATGGGGTGTGGGTCACCATGGGGCCGAACTGGACACTTGGAAATTGAGTTAGGAAAAATCTGTAGAAAATGTTGTCACAGTGTGAGAATGCACAGATGACATGAAGAGTGACAGAACCGTGCCTTTCTGAACTAGGTCCGGCTTTCGCGTTCATCACACCCAGGAAGCATCATGAACGCAGTAGTGCCTGGGCAGAGTCTATAAGCCAGACTGACCTCTGGTCCTCATGGCCAGGACTTCCAAGATGGCCCCTGGTGGCAGTAGCAGTAAGCAGTGCAGAAAGGTGCGTCTGGGGACCGAGTGCACGAGGCGCTGCAAGCACCCAGTAGGACCACCCAGGCAAGCAGAAGAGGAGATTGGAAACAACAGTGCGGGAGACAGCCTGTGGGCATGTCCAAAAGGACTGACTAGGGATCACCCCAATAAATCAAAAGTGGGCAGTCCACTCCAGACGGGCTGCAGGGCCGACGCGAAGGAACCTCGGCAAGCTCGCGCATGACAAACTTGGGATTTGCAAGAGCTTCTGCGTGAACACGAGGGGACATGGGGCTGGTGAGCAGAGAGGACAACAGGAAAAAAATCTAGCGCTGAACCTATGGGCTGGATCACAGAGGACCGCACAGGTCACGCCTAGCAATGTGAATTGGTCCCGGGACACGGGAGGCTCAGTGGGGATGTCAAGCACAGTAACAACGATCTTGTGGCACAGATGACCAGTTTGGATGCTGCAGCTGCAGGCAGTAGAAAACTCCGATTTGGTTTAAATATAAAGAAAACATATTGGCTGGGCTCGGGAGGCAGCCTGTAATCCCAGCACTGTGGAAGGCTGAGGCGAGTGGGTTGCCTAAACCCGCGAGTTTGAGAGGCTGTGGACTGAGAACAGCCTGGGCAACTTGGGAAGACCTCATCTCTACAATAAATAAACTTTTTGACAAATTAGCCAGGCGTGGTAGTGCATGCCCATAGTCCCAGCTACTTGGAAGGCTGAGGCAGAGGGATCACCAAAGCCCAGCAGGTCAACACATACGTGCCACTGCTCTCCAGCCTGGGTGATGGCGTGAGACTCCAACTGAAAAAAAAGAAAAAAGAAAGAAAATACATTATCTCGCCTTACAAGAAGTCTGAAGTTAGTGGTTGGTTAACTCGGCAGCTCAAGGTATTATCAAAAAGCAAGTTTATTTTTATCTCTTCACTCTACGTGCTGGTTTGTTCTCATGAGAGAATTCCTCTGGGTTGCAAGGTAGCTGCAACTTTTCCAGCCTTTGCAAACTTTCATCCGACATCCAGTGCGGTTTATTTATCAGTTCTCTTTGTAAGCGAGAAGAAACCCTTCCAAGGCATCTCCTCCTCCCTCCTAGGAGTCTTCCCCCTGTGTCTCCTGGCCAGATTCACAAGCTACTCTCATGCCTAAATGAAACATCACCAAGGAGCACAGGGTCCCTGTGGCTGATTTATGCCAACCCAGACAAACTCCAGGAGGCTAGACTGCGGAGGCCTTCCCAGAAGGTGGGTGCCTACCAAGATGGAATTCTGTTCAAAAGGAGAAAGGAACAGGATGGGTTTCGAGAAAACAACCGGCTGGGTCTGCTATGAATCATTCAGGGCCCGAGTGAAGCCCCAAAGCAGGAACTCCTTGTTCCCGTTGAAGGGTTTCACGTGTGATGATGGATGAAGCAAAGAATTATAGCGAAGAATTGGGAGACTTCAGGGATACGCACAACAACTCTGTGGGAGGGTGACCGCAAAGACTTCCCGCAGAGCCGCGGTTGCCTCCGTCGGACCTGGTTTGGCAACCACCAGCCCTGTGTATCTCTAGAAAACTTGGAAAGATAAAAATCTGGCCAGAAGCTCCATGAAACCTCTGGAAACACGGGACTGACATGGCTCTGGAGGCTGATAGGACCTCAACCTGGATAGTACTGAGTCGCTGCTTGTTTTATTTTTCAGTGTGACAGTGAGGATCTTGGCGAAATTACAGCTAAATGAGTTCCAGAATCGAGTGCATCTAGTTTCAAAATCCAAATGCATCCATAATGACTGTGTGCCGTGTGGAAACAAACAGTGTTTGCATACACACACGAAAGGCAGGGTTTCCGCTGCATACAATTTACATTAATGAATATAATTTTGCTAATACAGTCGAACTCTAACATTCACAAGTGCAAATGGCGAAACCAAGGTCAGGTGCTTCTGCATCCCAGTTTCTTGATTAAAGCAATATTTGGAATATCCAACTCTCACACAAACCTAAACCTAGCGTCCATTTTAGAAATATCTTTTCTGCAATTTTATTCCCTTTAAATTTTATTTAGCTAAAAGCGTAAATATGGCCAAGCTTCCCATTTCTTCCCGGCTCCCAGTGTCTGACCACATGGCACATTCTTTTTTTTTTTTTTTTGAGTCAGAGTCTCACTTTGTCACCCAGGCTGTGGTGCCACGGCACACTCACAGCCACCCCAGCGTCTGCCTGCTGGGCTCTGGCAATCCTTCCACCTCTGCTTTCCAAGTAGCCGGAACAACAGGCACACACTACCACGACTGACTAATTTTTGATTTATTGTAGAGACGAGTTCTCACCAAGTTGCCCACGCAGGTCTCGAACCTGCAGTTTCAGGCAATCCACTCACCTCAGCCTCCCAAAGTACTGGGAATACAGGTTGAGCCACTGAAGCCCGGCCCACGTGGCACTTTCTTTATTGGAGCTGTGAGAATCTTAAATCCAGAAGAGGTTATCGAGGGTAACGGGGAGGTCAGAATTCTTCTACACAGCATCTGGGAGACCCAGGGTCAGGGTGGCGCATGAACTCCGCAGTGCTTAAGGGACATCTTCATCTTGGAAAGGACGTAAACCCAAGAGGCCTCTGGTGTCTGGCAGGACATGGCGAGCCTCAGAACTAAAGTCAAAACAACCAAAGTCAAGACATTCCTAGCACAGTCCCCTTCACCTCTGCCTTCACGGCAGGAAAGACAGGAGCCCATGGTTCTAGCTGGAACATTTCGACTTCTAAAATGCTGTTTTGCTTGTGGAGGGCAGAGGGATAAGCAATGACATCCACAGCCCTCGCCTGGGATGGACGTGCAGCCTGCCATCTGCAGAGGCAGCCTCAAGATAGCATCTGCAGCCCAGCCAACAGCTATAATTAGCTCCTCCCCACTCTGGGCAGTCACATTTTGTCAGGACAATATGTTTCTCCAAAATTTCCTCTCATTTCTTTAGCCATGGTCAGATTCAGTTGTTAAATACTCAGTTTGCTTTCTGTGAGGGCAGAAGCTTATTTTTGGTATTAGTGTTTGCTATGAAATTGATGACACCCGTGAGGATAAATGCTTGTTTTCATGACACACCACTGAAAGCGACGACATTTTAGCCCAGAACAACAAAGGAAAAAGGGGCTACTCTTCTCTATTAAGTCCATTTCCACCGAGAACCACAAGAAAGAAGCTGGGGCAGGGCGGGAGGTGGGATCTCTTCCTCGACTCTCTGCACAAATGGGCACGGTGGCCTCCACGACTCGGAGTCCAGTGCCGGGTGCACACTGCAGAATGGCAGGGTGTGGAGGTGCCCATTGAGGACCTCTCAGGCATGCAGACGGTGCAGGAAAGTGATGATTATTTGCCCCCTGGGATTCTGCAAGGACTGGACCCCCTTCTTCGTCCTTGGCTGTGACTCCACCCTGCCTCTTCTGCGAGCTCCACACCTCAGGCAGGCATAGAGCATCACCCCGCCCCCCTTGGCACAAACAGACGCAAAACAGAACCAGGTCCCCGGTGTGAGCTTTCGCCACTCCCACTGAGCAGACTGTGTCTCTGAAAAAGGCGAAGCTCCCGTGCAAAGCGATGCTCAGCCTGTGGTCGAGATGCAGCCTTTCCCAAAGACCTAGGGATGGCCCTTATTTCGCCTCCCTCTTCACCAACTGCTTCCAACCGCCTCCCATCCCATCTGAAAACACACTCAACACTCCTGTCTTAAAAAGTGACAGGATTCCTTCTCATTGTACTCCTATGTCACCCTGCATTAAATCCACATGATTCATTCCTTTTGTTGTTCAATAAACAATCATGGAGCACCTATTAGGTGTTGGGCATTTTTCTAGATTTCAGAAATGCAAACAGAAATGCCTGCCCTGTAGACTTACACTCTAGAAAGGAAGAGAACACCACCCTCTTCACCTCCCTATTCAACTGCCTATGTGGGCAATGAGCTGTTAGGACACCCAAACTGCAAATAGCAAGAGAAAACATAGGTAAAGTGGACTTCACCAAAACTAAAACTTGTGTGTTTCAAAGGACATAATCAAAAAGGAAAAAGACAACACAGAGAAAGGAAAAACATATTTTGAAATCATACATCTGCTAAAGGACTTGCATGCAGAATATGTTACAACTTAATAATTAAAATAATTAATGAGCAAATAATTTAAATAGATTTTTTTCCAAAAAAGAGATGCAAATGACTAAAAGCACATGAAAAGACGGTTGATAGTATTAGTCGCCAGGGAAATGCAAATACGAACCACAATAAGATATCACTTTATAGCCACTAGGATGGGTAAAATAAAAATGACAGACATTCTGTGGGCTTTCTCTCCACTCTCCTGATGGTTTATTTTGCTTTGCAGGATATTTTCAGTTTGATGAGATCCCACTTGTCTGTCTTATCTCTTATGGCATGGTCTTTTAGCATTTTGATCAGGAATCTATTGCTTATTCCAATTCCCATCAGGGTGTCTCCTGCATTTTCTAAGATTTTCATAGTTTGAGATTTTACGTTTAGGTCTTTGATCCATTTGGAATTGATTTTTGTGTATAGTAGGGGCTTTGTTTCATTCTTCTGCATGTGGTCAGCCAGTTTTCCCAGCACCATTCTGAATAGGTTCTCCTCTCCCCAGTGATTGTTGTTGGAGGCTTTGTCAAAGATGAGCTGGTTGAGGAATTGAGGCTTTACTTCCAGAATCTCTATTCTGTTCCATATATACATACCCCTATTACTGTACCAATACCAAGCTGTCTTGATCAATGTAGCCTTGTAATAAAGTTCAAAGTCTGGAAGTGCGATGCCTCCCACTTTGTTTATTTTGCTGAGAATTGTTTTGATTATTCGTGGTCATTTATGTTTCCATATGAATTTCTGTATTGTCATTTCCAGGTCTGAGAAGAATGATGTTTTTAATTTAATGGGTATTTGGTTGAACTGTAGATTCCTTTGGGTAGGATGGACATCTTAACAATGTTGATTCTTCCAATCCATGAACATGGAATATTTTTTCATTTGCTTGTGTCTTCTTTGATTTTTTTTTATCAGTTTTTTGTGGTTTTTGTTGTAAAGGTCTTTCACTTCTCTGGCTAGGAAGATGCCAAGGTATTTCATTTTTTGTGTTGCGATTGTGAATGGGATTATGCTTTTTTCTTGATTCTCTGCCTGTTAGTTGTTGGTGTATAAAAAAGAGACTGTCTTTTGAATATTTATTTTGTACCCTGAGACTTTGCCAAAGCCCGTTATCAGTGCAAGGAGGTATTTAACAGATTCTCTTGGATTTTTCAGCATATAGGATCAACTTCAACATGCCAAAAGGAAAAAAAATAAACAGTCCTATTATAAAGTGGGCAAAAGATATAAATAGACACTTCTCAAAAGAAGACATATGAGTAGCCAACAGATACATAAAAAATGCTCAACCTCAGTTGGAATTGGCAACCAACTCCTGATCAAAACCCCAAGTGCCCATGCCATAAGAGATAAGATAGACAAGTGGGACCTCATCAAGAGGTCTGCAAAGCCAAAGAAACCATCAAGAGAGTGGGATGACAGCCCACAGGCTGGGAAAACATATTTGCCAACTGTATATCTGACAAAGGCCTAACATCCAGGATCTACAAGGAACTCAAACACGCCAAAAAGAAAAAAAAAGTCATATTAAAAAGTGGACAAAATATATGAATAGATACTCCTCAAAAGAAGACATACAAGTAGCCAACAGATACATGAAAAAAACACTCAGCCTCACTAATCATCAAAGAAATGCAAATTAAAACTATACAAGATACCACCTAACTCCCGTCAGGATAGCCATCATCAGTAACTCAAAAAACAACAGATGCTGGAGAAGATGTGGGGAAAAGGAAACACTTCTCCACTGTTGGTAGGAGTGTAAACTAGTACAACCTCTGTGGGAAACAGTGTGGCAACTGACCTTGAACTAGAAACTGACCTTCCATATGGCCCTGCAATCCCCTTCTGGGAATCTCCCTTGAAGAACTCAAATCACTCTATGAAAAAGATACCAGCACACACAGGTTTATTGCAGCATTATTCACAATAGCAAAAACATGGAGCCAACCATGCTGCCCATTGAAAGTAGACTGGATTGTTAAAATGTGGTACATATGTACAGTGGAACATTATGCAGCTATAAACAAGGACAAACTTATGAACTTCCCAGCAACTTGGATGGGATTAGAGTCTGTAATACTCAGTGATCTAGTCCCGAAACAAAGAACTGAGTACCACATTTTCTTGCTCATAAGTGGATCCTTAACATTCATTACAATACTACAAGAAAGGGATGGGCAGCAGTGGGTAACTGCCAGGAGAGGGAGGGGGAGCACATACAGTAAGGGTACCTGATCCCAAACCAGGCGAAGTGAGGACAAATTGGAGGCCCAAACTTCACCTACAATGACCACTTATGTACCGAATCCTTAATTGGACCCCACATCTTTAAAATATAAATTAAAAGGTAAATGGACAATAACAAGTGTCTCTGTGGCAAAGAGGACGTGGAGAAGTTGGAATTCTCACCTGTGGCTGGTGAGAATGTAAAATGATGCAGACACTTTAAAAAACACTTTGACAGTTCCTCAAATTGTTAGACATAGAGTGACCACATGACCCTGCAATTCCATGTCTAATTATACACCCAAGAGAAATAAAAAAAAAAAAAGCCAAGTACTCATCAACTTATGAATGAATAAGCAAAATGTAGTATATCCATACAATGGAAAATTACTTGGCCATAAAAAATAGTGAAGTATTGATTCATGCTACAACATGGGTGGACCATGAGAACATTTTGTTAAGTGAAATAAGCTCATCATGACAGAATCATCAAATCTATAAAGACAAAATAGATCAGTGGACCTTGGAGTGGGGTGGGGGCTGGCGGTGTCTACACTACACTACACTACACTACAGGGTTTCCTTTCGGGTAGAGTAAACTATTCTAAACTGAAATTGTGGTGATGAGCTCACAACTCTGAATACACTGAAAACCATTGAATTGTACACTTCAAATGGATGGATTTTATGGCATATGAATTATATCTCAGTAAAGCTGTTATAAAAACAGAAAAACCTGTATCCCCAACTGGATTGCCAGATAAAATACAAGATGCCCTGTAAAATTTAAATTTAGATGAAAATAAATGAGCTTTTAGTATGACTATGTTCCAAATAATTATACTTTTAAAAATGATTCATTGTTTACCAGACTTTCAAATTAGCCTGTAATTCTGTATTTGCTCTGCAACCCATCAGGCAGAATGAACTGCCACAGGGTTGACATGTAGGATTCTCAAAGTGTGGAGACGGGTTGGAGGTTTGAGTATGCGATTAGCCTGGAAAGCTGTGGCGGATTCTGTGCTTTGGATGGTGGGGCTGAGCAGTTAGACCTTCATCCTGTGCAGAGTGGCCTCCAGTAAAGGTTTTGTGAAGGGAGTGGGTTTCATGAAGGTTCATGATGGAAGAGGTCGTCCTTTGCAGGGAGCCTGATGCCCACAGCCATCGCCCCTCCTGGTGGTCATGTTTGATACATTTCAAGAGGAAGGAACAGGTGTTGGGAGGCCAGGGAAGTGGTAAATCTGACAGAAGTTTACACTGGGACATTGAGCATTGGAAGGGAAGGAAAAGAGAATGCGGTGAGACATTTCAGAGGGGAAGGATGGCCACTGGACGTGAGAAGCCAGCAGTGGGAGACTCTGGGGTTCCAGGTGGAATAATGAGGATGGTAATGTGGCCCCTAATCAAAATAAGATAATAGCTAGAGCAGGTAGAGGAAGGGAGGACTGGTTTTGGACGCGCAGAGTTTGAAGTTGTGGAGGAAGAGGCTGGGAACTTTAGTACATCAGTGCAACAGACCATAGATGTGGATGTGGTGACAGAGAAAGACAGGAGAAGGCACCACGGGCTCAGGTGGGTGTGCTCCACTCACTGGGGGGTCGGAGGAAAGTCACCTGAGAAAGTGCCAGGAGGACCCTCAGAACTTAACACAGAGTGGACAGCCAGGGAAGTCAAAGAAAAACGTGTTTTTAGGAGTGTGGAATTCAGAGTGACACAGGTCAGAGAGAAGTCTTGCAGGTAAGGGTAGAAGCGTGTCCCTTGCTTTTAGAAGTGGAGGAATAGTTGCATGTGAACTGTGGGCAGGGATCGAGAAGTCTGTGCAGATGAGGAGGGGGGACTGCGCGGGCAGACGTGCGGAGAGACGCAGAAAGAGAATTCCAGGACTTGGCACTTGCTTCAGGCTGTCCATGCAGACACGTCGTGACTGGTGTCCTTCCTCTCCTCTGTGCTCCATGGTCAAAGCTCTCCCATTCTTCTCTGGTCTCTCACTAAAGCCCCAGAGGAGACTCTAGGTCTCAAGTGGTGTTTACTCCATGTGTGCTGCCTTTTCTAACTCGCTACCTGAATCAGCCCTCTCTTCTGATGCACACACCCCGTCCAGCAGGTGGGCATTCATCCCGTGTGGGGGTGGAGGTGCTAGGGGAGAACTGAACCAGAGAGAGCAGAACACATCTCCAAGGTTGGAGTGATTGCCCTCAGCTCTCCTGCTTGATACTGCAAAGATCACAGGTCGCCTCCACTGGGTGCTAGAGTCAGCCAACTTGCCTAGAGAGACATAAAGACCCTCAGCTGATGAAGACTAGTAGAGGGAGAGTTGTTGCCAGTCGTGTCACCAGCAGGAGCCACAGTCTCTAAAGTTCTGAATAACAGGGTCTCATCACAGAACGTTAAGATGAAAGGTAGAACAAATTCTCCCAATGTAACTCACAGACAGTCTCATATTGTAGACCTACTTCCCATGAGATCCACTGAGACTGGGCTTATATTCCAATGAGACAGGCTTGCTTGGATCCAACGTCACCTTGAAGTTGTTCAGCACTTTCTAAATAAGAGCAGTGGTGCAACTGCAACATGAGAATATCCCAGACTCAGAAATGTAATCCTTTTAAAATGATAAATTTTTTTTTTTTTTTGAGTTGGCGTCTCACTCTGTCGCCCAGACTGGAGTGCAGTGGCCGCTCCCAGCCACCACAGCCTCGACCTGCTGGGCTCCGGCGATCCTTCCACCTCAGCCTTCCGAGTAGCTGGAATTATAGGCATGCACTACCACGCCCGGCTGATTTTTTTATTTATTGTAGAGATGAGGTCTCGCTGCCCAGGTGGGTCTCGAACCCGCGGGCTCAGGCAATCCACTCACCTCAGCCTCCCAAAGGCGCGGGATTACAGGCTGAGCCACCGAGCCCGGCTTAAAATGATAAATTTGAGTTGACAGTAAGACCTCCCTTGTATACCCAATCCTGAATTGTACCCCACATCTTTAAAACATAAAAATAATAAGGCCTTTGTTTACCTAATTGATGTTAGACCAATATTATATTTTTAATTAATTTTACTATGCCAGGCCAGGAATTCTATTTTCTCTGCATCTGCCTGTTCATCCCCAGAGTACCCGGTGAAGCCGCGTGTGCTTCAGTCACACGAGTCACACCGGCACAGTGGGAGAGAGGAGATAAGAAGAGCCGTGGTGTTTTCAGCCACACAGAAACACCCTGGGCTTGGCCCACTCTGAGCGGGGAACTGAGGTGAGCCAGCAGAGCGAGATCTGCCACGTGTCAGTTGTGCACGGGGGTGGCACCCCAGCGAGCACGGGCAGGCACACAGGCGTGGGCGACGCAGGCAGGTAGGGGGGCACAGGTCACAGGGGAGCTTGGCAATGACAGACATCCGTTTCTGTGTGGAGCATCCACTGAAGAAAAGCAAGGGGCCCTTTGGATCTCAGACTCTCGCTGGCGTCTGAAATTTAGTGCGACCAGCCATCCCAGTTTTCTCAGGACCGCCCCAGTTTTAGCACTAAAGGCCTGTGTCCTGGGCAGCCCCTGAGTCCCAGGAGAACTGGGGCGTTTGGCCACCCGACATCCCCCCACCACTTGTCAGGCACTGCAGCGTGGGGCCCACGGTCCATTTGCCACGTGTCACATGGACTTGCCCGGCTGCATGTTGCTCCGCCATATTCTTTTCTTCCTCCTCCTTCTGACCCCGAAAACTGCTTTCTGTCTCTCTGTTTCAGAAGTGGCTCAATGAGCCTGACGTGGCAAAATTCACAGAGACAAAGCGTGGAATGGGGCTGGGAGAAAGCAGAAAGGGGAGTTTGTGTCTAACGAGTACAGAGGCTCAGCTGGGGAATATGGAAACTCCCAGAAGCAGCGGATAGTGATGGATATGCAGCAAGAATGTACTTAAACCACTGAGCTATGCATTAAAAAATCGTTAAAATGGTAAGTTTTATGTCATGCGTATTTCGCGATGATTTTTAAAAATGGGAGGTAAGACAGAACGTGGCACCGTGAAAGCTAGACCAAGAAGAGCATCTTTGCCTGGGACAGTGAGAGAGACTTTTCTTGTAGAGAACGTGTCCCACTGGTTTTCTGATTTCTCACCCACAGCCCCTAACAGACGGTTACTTATGCTGCTCCTGTGACCTTTTGCATTCAGAGGATGTTTTAAAGGATGTTTGAGCAAGAGGAAGCGTGGTCAGAAATCCTGAGGACCGGTGCGGGGGTTCTCTCGCAAGCCCTTTTGGCCATGGAGGCGGGGCAAAACTGGCTCAGAACCAGCGATCCAAGACTGCCCAGAACCCCCGTGAGAGGTGATCCCATCCTGGCTCTCAGGCTACCTTCCAGGCTGCTTTGAGCTTCGTTGCTGAAGTGCACCCGCAGAACAGTGGGCCCGACATGCTTTTCCTCAGGGCAGGGAATGACATTCTGCACGTCATAACTCCAGAGGCACCAGCCAGCCTGGCCAGGAGCAGGGTAAGCCCAGCAGAGTCGCTGACTCCCAGAGAGGCAAAGGCCCTCCATTAAAAATAAGGTCACCCCTAATTCCCACCAAAACTGGCTCGCTTGGCTCCTTTTAATAAAAGATGAAGGCATTTACATACCTTCTTTATGTTGCCATTTTTCTAGTCCAGCCGTCCCTGAGCCATTTCATTTACTCAAACGCGTGCCTTGGGTCGCAAGGAGTGTGTCTGCACGTGGCCCAAAGAGAACCACAGTGTGCCTCCTCTTGTCCACCGCCCTGCCTTGGGGAGTCACAGTGCTTTACTCCCACTCGTCCTCTGGCTGGAGTACGTGACCACGGACCACGTGGGGCTCCACAGAGTCAAGAGTCTGGGGAATCCTCTGTGCCTTCACCTCAGTGGTGACAGTCTGGAGTCAGAGATCTTCCAGGGCGAAGAAACTCTCTGGTCAATAGCTGTGCACCTCTTCGTGTATTAAGCAGAGCCAGGTGACGTGCAGCCCCTTTGTCGTGGAAAGCTGGGCTTCTTCCCTGAGGTGATACACAAGGTCTTGGGAGTCTCAGCATCGACCTACTGGATACATTGATGCTGGATGGAAGAGGAGGGTCCCAGGGGCCCGCTGGTGACTGGCGTCATCACAGGCACAAGGTCCCGTGTGTACAGGAGCCCCAAAGGGGAAGCTGAAAAGGAGGCTCCAGGTGAAGCGTTCGGTGCGGAAGCACCAAGCTGGACCTGGGTCCTTTAACCACGCGTCTGAACGTCAAAGGTGAATGACTGGTGAAAAGGCCTGGTGCTGAGAAGAGGCCTAGCCCTTGGAGGAATCAGGAGATGTGGGGTGGGGGACGCGGAGGGTGGGGTTCTTATTTGCAATCTATTCAGCATGCCCCTCTGGTGCTTGGGTAGAAGTCTCTGAGTTTTCGTTTTCCTTCCCAGCTAAGAAAACGTGGGAACCCTCAAAACATGACAAACAAAAGAGCATTAAAAATGCCTCCTTGGCCGGGCTCGGTGGCTCAGCCTGTAATCCCGTGCCTTTGGGAGGCTGAGGTGAGTGGATTGCCTGAGCCCGCGGGTTTGAGACCTGCCTGGGCAGCGAGACCTCATCTCTACAATAAATTTTTTAAAAAATCAGCCAGGCGTGGTAGCGCATTCCTGTAATTCCAGCTACTTGGAAGGCTGAGGCGGAAGGATCGCCGGAGCCCAGCAGGTCGAGGCTGCGGTGGCCGGGAGCGGCCGCTGCACTCCAGTCTGGGCGACAGAGTGAGACTCCAACTCAAAAAAAAAATGCCTCCTTGTATTCTGCAGGTCAGAGTGCCTTTTGTTTGTCTCCCCTTCTCCCAGGAATAAAATGCCACGTTTACCGAAACGGGCTCCCGGCCCTGGTGGCAGGGGCAGGCGCTGAAATCGCTCTGGGTCTGACTGAGCACGAGGTGGTTAACAGGCTCTTGGTGAGCACCTGCTGGCTGCCGGCTGAGTTCTGTTTGGAACACCTGGCAGCATTCCCGGGAAACGAAGCAAGGGGAGGAAACGCCTTTGCAAACCCAGAACACCACGGATGTCTTGGATGCCTCGATTTAGCTCGCTCCCAAGGGAGCTCAGCGGGGCCACGAGGCAGTGAAAGAGGGAGGGGCACGAAAGCCCGAGGCGGCCTCATTCCGGTCTCGTCTCCGTGTCCCTCGGCCTCTGCAGCGTCACACACCGTGGCCTTGCTGGGGTCTGCATCAATATGGTCCTCTTACCAGAAAGCACGAAATGAATAGACGCGAGGTAAGAGGCTTTGGAGGGTGGGGTGGCGGAGCACATTCTGCAAAACTGGAATTCTGGTGGAAAAATCGTGAAATGAAATCTGGCATTTTGTGCTCCCCGTATACGGAGAGATAAAACTCCCTTCCTTCACCACCACAGGATGGTGAAAACAGGGAGAGAACCTCGAGGTGTCCGGAGAACACAGTGGGTGAGATGGGCGCGGAAGGGGTGCCTGTCCAACCCGCTCTGACCCTGAGGGACAGACGCTCCTAGAAGAGGAGCCAGAAGAGGGGGGTTGGGCTCCACAAATGAGTTTCCTCTCTTTTGCCAGGGCAATAAGTGCCTGCCTCGCGGGGTGGTTCTGAAAACACATGAGATCACGCATGCCAAGTGACTGGGAGGGTGCCTGGGGCGGCCGATGGAAGACGGGTACACCCTTTCCTTGTACTCTCCCTGGCTTTCTCCAAAGCCCCGTCTCCCCACGCCGCCTGCCCTCAATCACAGCCCAGCATGGCCATCACCGAGGTGTTTGAAACCAGAAGCATTTCCACCAGCTCCATAAATATTTCAAGCTTGTTTGGCATCATGACTCTTACTCTTTGTTTAGTATAGATATGCTAGAATTGGCAACACTAAAGCAATTATCTGTGAAATTATCCCCAAATTATATTAGCATGCCCATGGAAGCATATTTTGCTTGTGAATTAATAGTAGGTGGCTTCAACAGAACGGCCTCTAAAATGAGTCCCAAGGAAACCATTGAGTGATTCTTTATTTTAGCAATTTCAGAAACTATGCAACGTGTGTGCGTGCCATTACTATAAAAACATCAGAAGGAGGGAAAAAAATCTACAAGCAGGCTGAAAATAGGTAAATAATTCCTTGAGATGGATGTGGTTTCTATTTTAGGAGCAGATGTTCTTTACCATCCTACTGTCCTTGCACTTGCTGTTTTCACGTGCTGTCTAAACACAGGACATCAGTGGAAGTACTGCTCCCTAATTTAAGCCTAAAAGTTCTTTTTTGAATGATTCCTCTTGTGTGATTGGAAGGGTGATGCACTGGTCACATTGGCATTTGAACCAATGGATGATGTGCAGAAAGAATATGATTGGAACCAATCAGCAGAAGTCAGTGGCGTCGACCAAGCAACCTTTTCTCTGTCTGCTTTGCTAATGGAACACCTTAGCTCAGGCTGGGGCACTTGGGAGAAAAATAACAGAAAGGGCATAAACATCCACCATAGCGTTGCTGTTGCCCTTTGCAATTTACATTAATTCCCATTTTCATCCTTGCTATAAAATTGAGGCCAGAGTTGAAATGACTAACTCCAAAACTCCCCTTTGTGAGAGAGGGAGCTGAGATTGATCAGAGACGTACTAATTCCATCTCTGTCTGTGTTTTCAGTATAAAGAAGCCAAGGAGCTTATTTAATCTAACTCAGTATCTAACAGAGAAAGCCCATGTATGGTAAAGTTAATGTCAAAAGATCAAGGGTAACAAGTATTGGAGAGGATGTCAAGAAAAGAGCATCCTTCATACTGTTGATGAGAATGTAAATTAGTGTAAAACAGCATAGTGGTTCCTTAAAAAAAACAAAAACAGAACTACCGTAGGATCTGGCAATCCCATTTCTGGGTCTACATCAGAGAAAATGAAATCAGTATGTCCGATGAATGGATAGAGATAATGAATAAAGAAAGTGTCGTAGGCTGGACATGGTGGCTTATGCCTGTCTGGTGGCTCAGGCTTGTGATATCAGCACTCAGGCTGTGGCTGGCGAATCACTTCGGCCCAGGAGTTTCAGACCAGCAACACAGTGAGACCTCATCTCAACATAAAAAAAAAAATCAAAAATTTAGCCAGACGTGGTGGTGGTTGCCTGTCGTCCCAGCTACTCAGGAGGCCGAGGGGGATGGGTCACCTGAGTCTAGCAGGTCGTGGCTACAGTGAGTCGGGACCGTGCCACGGCACTCTAGTCTGGCTAAAGAGCAGGACCCTAACCCTAAAAAAAAGAAAGAAAAAAAAGAAGAAAGAGTTGTACACATACGCACACACAATAACATTGTATCTGGCCTTAAAAAAGCAGGAAATCCTGTCACTTGGGGCAAAAGAGATGAACCCGGAGGAGTTTCTGTTAAGTAAAATAAACCGGGCACAGAGAGGCAAACAGCACATCATCACATTTCTGTGTAGACTCTAAAAAGGTTTAATTCACAAAGGCAGGAAGTAGAATGGCACTGACTAGGAGCTGGGATAGGGAGGGGGTGTTTGTCAAAGAGTATGACGTTTTGGTTAGACACAATGAATAAATTCAGGAGATCTGTTGGCATGAGTGGCGAATATAGTTATTAATACTATACTATCTATTTAGAAATTGTTAAAAATTGTGCAGCATAGTTTATAAAAGGTAGGTGATGAATAGGTTAGTTTGATTTAATCATTGCATGCATATATATATATATGAAAGCATCAAATCACACTCTATACATATATGCAATCTTTGTCAACTATACCTTAGTAAAACTGGAGGGAGAGCTCTAAAGGGGGAAAAAAGTAAAATTAGATGAATCTAAGAAGTGAGCGTAGTAAGTATTCAGAAAACACCAGCTGGGGAAGGAGGCCACCTATCTGACCTTGAGGGACGTTATTTCTGGCCAGGCAGACAGCAAAGGGACAGAGAACAAGAGGTGCCGGTGTGGGCAGGGGAGGAGCAGACAGAGCCGTGGATGTCAGAGGCAGACCGGCCGTGCCTCAGCCAGGAGATGGGACCCGATGTGTGTCCCAAGGAGGAAAGGCAAACACAGACACCAGGTTGAGGAAAGGGAAGTGCGTCGCGCAGAAGGACGAGCCCGTGGAAATCTCGGAGGCTGAGAATCGTGCTCGGAAAGGGTGAGTCAGGTACTGGATGGAGCCACGCCCAGAGGGGACTGGCTCAACCTGAGAGGGACGTGGAAGGTACGCTGTGCAACGAGTAACCGTCGCTTCAAGTAACGGGAGGACACACGCTTGCAGGAATCTTTCATAAAGGAGAAGTGCAATCATGCGCTGCAACGTTTCAATAGACTGTAAAATTACAGTACCATATCTCTGCTGTGCCTCTTCTGTGTTTAGATACACAAATATATACCAACGTGTTACAACTGCCCACTGTATTCAGTACAGTCAACAGCCTGCAGGGGTTTGCAGCCTAGAAGCAATAGACCATGCTGCACGGTGTAGGTGTGTACGAGGCCAGACCATCGAGGTTTGTGCAAGTTCACTGTGTCACATGAGGACAAATCACCTCCCTGTGCATTTCTCAGAACACATTTCTACCGTCACGAGCCACATGGCTGCAGAAGGGAGTCTCAGGAAACCCAATTCTCACACTCCGACACTTGTCTTCAGTGGGAGAAAAACTCGAAAGTTGCGCCTGAGCCATAAGCTCTGTCTTTTGGACTGCGGCCAGGAATGGGCAGTTGCTGATACCTGTGACTGGTAACGTTTGCCATATTCTCCTTTCTCGCAGCATTTTAGAGGGCTTCTGTTCATACCCGCGTCGGCTGGTAGGGGTGCACTGCACATGAGAACACTCCTTGTCATGGCACAGACAAACTGGGCAAGTGCCTCCGAGAGTTGGTGTCGACGAAGGAGGGCAGCGAGAGGCCTGATCGTGGGGCCCCATGGTGTTGGGGTAACGAGAGACCAAGGGACCCAGCATCCTGGCCTGGCTTGCGTGGTGCTGCTCCCTCCACAGCG
This sequence comes from Cephalopachus bancanus, assembly GCA_027257055.1. NCBI lineage: Eukaryota > Metazoa > Chordata > Mammalia > Primates > Tarsiidae > Cephalopachus > Cephalopachus bancanus. Next base: position 375,805 of record JAPVLO010000252.1, on the reverse strand, counting down.
CTCCCAGGAGGAGGCTGGTCCTCTCGACTTGCTGGGGCTCCAGGGCATTCCTGCAAAGTGGGATGTTGAGTGCTAAAACCAGGAAAGTCCCAGGAAGACGAGAGGCTGCTTGACACCCCACTCCTCAGATAGGCACAAAAGTCAGTGGAAAATAGGAACCCAGAGCTCCCGGATTGGAGGTTGTTTCCTAAAACCTCCACGTGGTCTTCCTGAGTAAACGGCGCAGAGTGGAGATGGGCACACGCGCACATTCAGAATCGAGACCCCAGGTGGCCGTCCAGGAGGGTCTTCCTGCCTAACTCCCAATGCCAGCTGCAGGAGCAGTCGGCCGTGCTGTATGACTCAAGTGGCTAGACCATCCAGGTTTGTGTAAGTTCCCTCTGTGATGTTTGGATCCCAAGTGCAGAGTAGAGAGCACAGCTTGCCCTGCTGGCAGAACCCTTGCAGCAGAGGAAACGGGCACAGAATGCCGCGAGCATCCAGCCCACGGCACCGCTGCCCACAAGGAAACTACAGCAATCTTCACAGTGTTCCCTTCTCTTGGGAAGAAGAATGAAGCATGGGTGGAGCATTGGTTCATCCCCTCGCTGGCCATGGAGTATGCATCTAGTATGCGCCAGGTGCTATCTACACACTGAGTAGAGGGCCCTGAAGCAAAACAAGCAAGTCTTGCCACCATGGAGCTTATATTCTCGTAGGACAAAACAGGAATAAGTATATACATATAAGGTTAGGTGGCACAAATGCTAAAGGAAAAATTAAGGAGGGGAACGTCAGGGTTGTCTTTTAAAAAGTGAAAAAGAAAGCTCTGGCTGTTATGATGTCTGAGAAGAGACTGGGCAGAAGTATGGGGCTGAGCCACCTGGCTTTCTGCGGGAAGACTTTCAGGCAAAGGCAAACAGAATCACAAGTGCAAAGACGTGGAGGCAGGTGCCGCTGCCTTCCCACAGCAGCGGAAGGCCAGGGTGCCTGGGGAGAGCGCCCGGTAGGGACACCAGAGTGGCGCTGGAGCCCGCCGCGGAGAGCGCTCAGGGCCACTGCAGAGGCAGCTCCACCTCCCGTCTGTGGGAGCGGGTGGGCGCACTGTCTTCTGTTTCGAGGACTTTGAAGAGGATTGACCATGCATGGAAAAGGTAGAAGAAGGAGACCCATTTAATCTAGATGAAAAATGATGGTGGCTCGCAACAAGGTGGCAGCCGTGAGTGAAAAATGGCTGGGGTTGGGATACCTTCTTGAAGCTAGAGTCAACCAGATTTTCTGACAAAATTGCTGTTGGGTGTGAAAGAAGAGGTGCCTCACAGATGGCTGTAAGGTATCCAGCAGAAGAGAGTTAAACCACAAACTGAGATGGTGAAAACGGCGGAAGGAGCAGGCCCTAGGCTGGAGGAATCAGAAGGTGAGGTTGGGATATTTTACGTGTAAGGTGCTAAACAGCGCTTTAGATGGAGTTGTGGAAGGGGGAACTGAACTCCATGTGTGGAGTCTGAGGAAGGGGCCAGGTGGAGCTGTAAACGAAGAGGCCTTGGCATACAGGTAGGCCCTGGCACTGAGGGGGCTGGTCCTTGACGCTGCTCTGAGTTACCGGTCCTGCCTCTCTGTGAGATGTACCCATGATGTGAGGAGACTTTTTAGTGGGCATTGAAACACACACCCATGAATTGTAGCACTTCCAAAAACAAAGAGTCGCCTCAGGAAGTCCATACCCTGCCGGGTTCAAAATCCTTTGGTTTTTTGTTGAGGGACCCTCAGACCCTCCTCCTTCGAGCATTCTTAGTGCAAGCTGATCTCTAGCTTTTCAAGATATGTTGTATATGTCCATAATTTTTGTTTTTTAATTGGAGTCTCACTCCGTCGCCCAGACTGGAGTGCAGTGGCCGTTCCTGGCCACCCCAGCCTCGACCTGCTGGGCTCCGGCGATCCTTCCACCTCAGCCTTCCGAGTAGCTGGAACTACAGGTGTGTGCTACCACGCCCGGCTAATTTTTTGATTTATTGTAGAGATGAGGTCTCGCCAAGTTGCCCAAGCGGGTCTCAAACCCGTGGGCTCAGGCAGTCCACTCACCTCAGCCTCCCAAGGCGCGGGATTATAGGCTGAGCCACCGAGCCAGGCTGTTAATAAACTTGTAACAGAATAGTTTCAACTTCACAGAAAATATTTGCAAAAGTCACATACAGTTTCCATCTATCCACTAGTTTCCTCTGTTACTAACAACATGCATGAGTCTGACACCTTTATCACAACTAATGAACCAACGTTGATATATTATTATTAGGTGACTTTTACACTTCTCCAAATTTCTTTAGTTTTGATCTAACATCTTTTATCTGTCCCAGGGTCCCACATTTCGTCATCTTGTCTCTCTAAGCTCCTCTTGGGTATGACGGTTTCTTGACCTTTTCTTGTCTTTGAAGACCCTAACAGGGATGAAGCGTCCTGGTCAGACACTTTGCAGAACGTCCCACAGTTGGGATTTGTCTGACGTTTTCTCATGATTAGATTTGGGTTGTAAGTTTTGTGGAGAAAGAGGGCAGTTTTGTTTTGGCTATTCTGTGTCCTTTGCCTTTCCGTGTAAATTTTAGAATGACTTTATTGGCATCCACACAATAGTTTAATGAGCCTTTGGGAATCTATTAAATCTGTAAATTACATTGAGAAGAATTGAAATCTTGACAATATTGGCTCTCCCATTCATGAACACACTCTCCCCATTTATTTAAACACTTCCATTTCTTTTATCAATTTTTGTAGATTTCTGCATACACGACTTATATGTTGTTAGATTGACAAGTGTTTCATTCGGGGGAGTGCTATTGTAAATGTGTTTATTCGCAGTATTTTATGCTCTCATTGGTCATTGCTGATATGCAGGGAGGCAACTGACTTTTCCTTTTTGCATCTCTCAAACAGAACCTCCAAGTCCACTAGCAGTCACTCCCGTTTCCCCATCTCCCAGTTCCATGGCAGCCACTAACCAGCATTTGTCTCTGAGGTCTGACCAGTGCTAGACATTTCTTGTAAGTGAAACCATGCGGTATGTGGTCTTTTGTAGCAAGCTTCTTCCACTTCACGTAAAGTTCCGGGGTTCGCGCGTGCAGCAGCATGGATCATTCCCTCGTTCTCTTTTCTATTGACAAATGCTATTTCACTGTATGGATAGACCACATTTTGGCTCATTCCCCCATTTTGATGCTGTCGTGAATAATGCCTCTGCAAACATCCGTGTTCAGGCAAAAATTTCGTAATCCAAAAACGGAATTTTATTTTAATCGAAGCTCTATATAATGCGAAGAGAATGTCTCAAACATCATCAGTAACACGATGACAAAACCAGTTGGTTTATGGAGAGGGAAACTGTGAATATGAGTTTGTTTCAAGTTACAAGAAATAAGAGGAGATTTCCATCTACTTTTCCAGTTTCTTTCAGTGGGGACATTTTGAAAATCTACAGTGGAATGTGGCATTCGGGAATTGGCAATGCTACGATCCACAAGCCGTATTCAGATTTATTCAGCTTTGTTTGTACTCGTGTGTGTGTGTATTAAGTCTTTACAAGTTTATCACCTGTTAGTGACACCCAGACCCTACAGCCAACACACTGGAAAGTTCCAGCACCACCCGAGCCCGTCTTGTTTTTTCAGCCCCACTCACCTTTCTTCTAGTCCCTCAGTCCCAACCCCTGTGTATAGTATTGTATTCCCTTATTATTATTTCAGTGTCAGTGTGATCAGTAGTAAAGATGCCTCCCACATTCTGATGTTAATAATTTGGGCCTCTTCTCTTTTTCAGAGACAACCATGAATTCTTGGCCCGCACCATGAACCAAGATCTATGACCGCACATCCCAAGAGCCGGTTGACCAGCCCCCATTTCTGTGAATAGGTTGGGCAGGCTGTGCACAGACCCACCCTGCCTGTCCTGTAAGAAGATTCCACGTCTCCATGTTTGAGGTAAGGTGACTGCCATGCCACAAGAGGAGGACATTCCCCTCCCTACTGACACTGGCCCTGTAGCGTCCCAGGGTACAGAACTGTGAGGAATGAATCCCTGTTGTTTATAAGACTTTCAGTGTATAGTATAGGTTTTAAGTGGCCCAAAAGGACTGAGACACTGCTTTTTTTTTTTTTTGCACATGTGAATATGTAACCTGGCGTAAGTGATCCCTTGATGACGGATGGAGAAGAAGGTCTGAACATGGGCAGCCAGCGGCCACTGTGTCACCAATGATCATTTCAAAAGACAGACTTAGATTGTGCTGATTTTCTCCATTGTTTTCCTGTTTGTAATGCCTTGAATTTTCCTTCTAATTTTTACTTTTTCCTCTTTCTTCTGTTTGCTTTAAGTTTACTTTTCTTCTTCTTTCTCTCATTTTCCAAAGTGGAAGCTTCATTTTCGATTCTATGTTTTTCCTCTTTACTAATATATGTATTTAATTCTATAAATGTCCTTCAAGGTACTGATTTATTCACATTCCGTATATTCTGAAAAAGTTATATTTTCACTTTTATATAATTCAAACATTTAACATTTATCTTGAAACTTATTTGACCTACAGGTTGTTTAGAAGTGTCTTGCTTTATTTCCAAGTAATCAGGGTTTTTCCAGCTAACTTTGTGTTACTTATTTCTAGTTTAATTCCATTGTGGCCTAAAAACATACTTTGTGTGATTTCTATATTTTTTAATTTGTTCATATGTGTTTATGGCCCATAATTTGGTCTGTGTTGGCGAATATTTCATGTGAGCTTGAGAAGTATGTGTGTTCTATAGTTACTGGATGAAGTCTTCCACAAATGTCAATTAGATCGTGCTGATTGATGGTGCTTTGCTGGTCATCTGTATCCCTACTGATTTTCTGCCTGCTTTTTCTACCTGTTACTGAGTGGGGTGTTGAAATCTCCAGCGATCACAGTGGATTCGTCTTTTTCTCTTTGCAGTTCTATCAACTTGTACCTCCTGGATTTTGACACTCTGTCATTAAATACATGCCAAAAAGAATTGTTATGTCTTCTTGGACAACTGAACCCTTTGTAACTATATAATGCCTCTTTTTAGCCCTGATATTTTTTCTTTTTCTGAATTCTACTTTGTCTGATATCAGTAAAGCTATTCCAGCTTTTGTTTGATTATTGTAAACACACGTAGCTCCCACCATCCCTTTACTTTTAACCCACTCAAGTTAAAAGTAAAGTTGAAGTCATATTTTTAAGCAGTATATAGTTGGATCTTTTTCTATACACTCAGAATCTCTGTCTTTTACTGTCTGTACTCAGACCATTCATACCTAAATTAATTATTAACATAATTGGATTAACATCTGTTATCTTTTTAATTATTTCCTTTTGTTATCTTTGTTTTTTTACAGTCTTCTTTCATTTTAATTCAGCCATTTGCATGATTCCATTTCACCTTCTCTAGTATTGTATATTATTTAACATTATTTGCAAAATTTTTGGTGGTCAACCTATAGTTTACACCATGCAAAAAGCTTAATGTCTTGTTCATCTGCCATGTCTGCCACAGGTCAGCTCTGGGTCTGTTGCTAGGTGTCTGCAGCTCTACTTTCTTCTCTGTTATTCTGGGACTGGGGCTGAAGGAGCAGTCCTTATATGGGCCATGCTGGCCTCAGACACAGGAAAAATAGCAAGGAGCAGGGGCACATCACGTGTGGCTCTCAGAGCTTCCACCCAGACTTCGCTTGCCTGCCCAGCCAGGTCCGGCGTCAACAGGGAGGGGAATGTCCACCTCTCATGGGATGGCAGTTGCCTCACCTCGCACATGCAGATGTGGAATCCTTACAGGGCAGGCAGAGTAGAGTGGGTCTACATACAGCCTGCCCAGCCTGTCATAGAAATGTGAGCTGGTCTACTGGCTCCTGGAGTTGCGGGGTCAGGGACCTTGGCTCATTGTGGTGAGAACTCATGACCCAGTCTCCAGGAAAGCCCGTTAGCTCCACTCTGCTCAGGCCAAAAGGCAGCATTTCCCCAGTGGCCATCACCACAGGCCTGGGAAAGGTTCTTAAAAATTTCTTATTCCTCTTATCCAAGGGATTTGAGTACATGGAGGCATACTTGCTTCTCTGTTGCTAGACAGGAGAATAAACAAACAGAAAAGATTTGAATCCATAAGGCTTTCTTCAAGGCTAAGAGTTTTGGAGATGCTCTGATGGCGATTCTGACACCAGGCACACCTCCCTCACAGACACCCACAGGGAATTCCAGGAGTCCGTGCTCCACGACGGCCGCTCCCTCGCCGGCCTGCCCACGGTGCCGCTTCAGCGGATGCGGGAGGCAGTCAGAGCACTGGGCGGGCTTATCGGTGACGGGGTGATCTCCCCGGAAGTTGGGAGGGACTGAGCTGGAAGGGAGAAGTCGAGCCAAAGCGAAGGGGAGAGAGAGAGAAGCCAAGACAGCCGCGGTGTGCCCTTTCTCACGCGCTCCGGACACAAGCCAGGGCCCCTTTCTGGGAGACGGCACAGCCCAGGGACAGACAGACCCGTGCACCTATCCGTTCATCGCCGACCCACGGTCATGGGGCGGGGGTGGAGAACGAGCAGGCCTGGCTGCTGTCCTCGGCTGACCACTCGGGGAGGGTCGCTCCGTCCGGTGAAGGGGTGGAAGCGAAGGTTGGGCTCCAGGGATGCGCCGAGGGCCCGGGGCCACAGGAAGCGGCAGCTCTTCCGGGAAGCCCCCCGAGGACCTGGAACAGCAAGGCCTGTGCCAGTCGCCCGCCACGGCCGCCCTCCTGCAGGGCGCAGGCCCCACCCCACCCCCCGCTTGCGAGGCGGCAGCCGCCGTCCTGCACGCGTCAGCCACACAGTCCTGCTTCTCTGCCAGCCGCACAGTCGCTTACGCCAGGCGACACGCCTGCACGTGCAACAGCAAAGTGTCTTGGTCCTGCGGGGCCGCTTTGGAAGCAGGCCGTACACCGCGTGGCTTGTCAACAACAGAAGTTTATGACTTACAGCTCTGTACCCTGGGAAGTCCGAGATCAAGGGGCCAGCAGATTCTGTGTCTGGTGAGAGCTCAGGCCCTGTACATGGATGGTCCTCTTCTCTCTGGGTCCTCCTGAGACAGAAGAGACGGCCGTGTCCTGGGGTCTCTCCTATGAGGCCACAAGTCTCCATCAAGAGGGTCCACCCTCATGACCGAATCACCTCCTGAAGGCCCCACCCCCAAGCCCCAATACATCGGGAGTTAAGGGTTTCAATATGTGAATTTTCCGGGACACAAACATCCCGACCACAGCACGCCACTCTGCCTCCTGTCCTGTCCCCAGACTTGAATCCCCTCTCTTCTCGGCGGGAGCGGAAAGCATCTCTTCCACACAAGCTGAGTCGCTTCCGAATTCCTTTGGTTCCTCCACCAGCTCCAGTTCAGTTCCCGGCCCTGGGCCACCCCTTACCCAGGAGCAGCACACGGCGGGGGAGGGGCAGACAGCCTGCCCTCTGTGGCCTTCCTTGGGCCGGCATAGCTTTCCTGTCTTCTGTCCTCCCGTCTGTGGCCCACCCTGGTCCTGGGCATTGCTCACACACTCTTTCCATCCGCAGCCCCTAAGACCTCTTTAGAAGTGGCCTCCTATGCCTTTCCTGAACTTCCTTGTAGCACAGGAGATGCTGAAGTGGTCACCCACAGCACGCAGGGGCCAGGTGCCACTCGGAGACAGAGCGGTCTCTTCCCAGGCTCCTGGTCCACAGCCCCTTCTCTCGCAGGGCAGGGCGTCCAGACCCAGCTGGCAGCAGCCCCAACCACGCGCCTTCCTGCACCAGTCACTTCGCGGGGCATTGCCTCTCAGCGCCCCCATGCGGCCCCAGGATTCAGGCCTCAGTGCAGCAGGCACTGGGTCCTGCTTCATTCCATCGTCAGGGCTTCTACCCTTTGACCTCTAACCACAGCTTAAAAGACCCCGTTCCACTTGCCCTGTGTAATTTTCCGTCTGAGATTGTGGCACCCTTGTCTGGACCCAAATGGGAGGCCCTTGGGGTAGAAGGAAAGAGATTCAATCCAGCAGAAAGAGAAACACGTCTGTTCTGTTTCCATTTCCTACTGTACTGCAATCAGGAAAGAGTTCTCACAGGTGAATCCCCTACCAGGTGCTGTGACCCTCTGGAGGGCCTCCTGCCTCCGCAGCAGTATGACCAAGGCCCGCTCAGATGTTCCTGAACCCAAAGCACCAGGTTTCTCTTCTCCCACCAATATCCTGCAGGGTTCTGAGTGCTCCACCTTCTCCTGGTTTGAGGTTGCTGTTGCTGCTTTTAACCCTCAATGCGTGTCTAGACTCTGTTACCTGGAGGGTTCCCTGAATCACTGCTGGAAGAAAACTCTGGCACTGAAGTTTTATGGTCTAGGACAGTCTAGTGAAGGCCATGGCCAAGTGCAATTTCTGGCTTTGAGTCGCAGAATAAGGTGCCCGAGTCCTGTAAACTTACTGTCACAGGTTCAGAAGGTTCTCCAGGCAGAGGCCGGTGTTCCCTTTGAGCCGCCTCAGATGGGAGTTGGCAGAACCCAGGGTCTCCTGTGGAGAAGAACTGTGAGGCCTGCATGGGCATCGTGTGTCAAAAACTGCGAGGCCCCCACAGGGTCTCGTGTCAAGAACGGTGAGGCCTAGACGGGGTCCTATGTCGAGAAGGGCTGTGAGGCCCACACAGAGGTCACACGTTGAGGACTGTGAGGTCTGCACAAGAGCTCCCATGTCCAGAAAGACTGTGAGGCCTAAGCAAAGGTCACCTACTGAGAAGGAAGGCCTGGCCCCACAAGGACACAGTGTCTAGTAGGGTTCTGAGACCCACTCGAGGGTCCTGGGTTGAGAAGGACTGAGAGACCTTCAGAAGAGTCCTGTGTAGAGGAATACTGTGAATACCACATGAGTATCTCATGACAAAATAAACTGTGAGGCCCACACAAGGGTCTTGTGTCAAGAAGGAATGCAAGACCCACACAAGGGTCTCATGTCGAGAAGGACCGTGAGACCCACACAAGGGTCCCATATCGAGCATAATTGTGAGGCCGACTCAAGAGTCTCCAGACAAGAAGGACAAATAGGCCAGCATAAGAATCCTGTGTCAGTCGGACGGTCAGCCTGCATGTGAGCCCAGCGGACTGTGAGGACTACAGAAGGGTCCCATGTTGAGAAGGGCTGTGGGGTCTGCACGAAGGCTCTGTGTCAAGGACATGGGTCGCACATTGAGAAGGCCTGTGAGGCACACACAAGGGTTGTGTGTCTAAATGGACCGTGAGGCCTACACGAGATTCCCCTATCAAGAAATACCGTGTGGCACACACAAGAGTCCTATGTCAAGAAGAACTGTCAAGCGTACACAAGTGTCCCATGCGAAAAAGTACTCTGAGGCTTGCCCAAGCGTCCTTGGCCAAGAAGGACTGGGACTCCCTCATGCGGGTCTCGTGTCTAAAAGAATTATGCGCCCTACACACATGTCCTGTGTCAGAAAGACTTTGAGACAAGCACAAGGATTCCATGTCAAGAGGGACTCTGAAGTCCAAACAAGGGTAGCATGCTGAGAAGAACTAGGATTCCCACTTAACGGATCCTGTGTTGAGAAGGACCGTGATGGCTGCACAAGAGCCCTGCATCAGTAAGGACTACAGACCTTCACAAGGGTCCTGTTTGGAGAAGAATTGTGAGACCTGCACAAAGGTTCTGTGGTGAGACTGTGAGGCCTACACACAAGCCCTCTGTGAGATGAACTGTGAGGTCGACACAAAAGTCCCATGTTGAGAAGCACTGTGAGGCCGACCGAAAGGTCCCGTGTTGAGAAAGGCTGTAAGGCCTACACAAAAAGTCCTGCGTCAAGAAGGACTGTGAGGCCTACACACGTCTCGCGTCAAGAAGGACTGTGAGGCCTACATAAGGGTCTTCTGCAGAAAGGGCTGTGAGGCCTACACAAGGGTCACATGGAGAGAAGGACTGTTAGGTCCGTATAAATGTCGTGTGTCAAATATAGTGCCATAAGTCCTGCACAAGGGTCGCCCGTCAAGAAGAACCGTGAGGACTGCACAAGTGTGTCTTGAAAAGGACTGTGAGGCCGACACAAAGGTCTCACACGGAGAAGAACTGTGAGGCTCCCTAGGACCCTGCGTCAAGAGGACTGTGAAACCTGGACCTGGGTGATCCGTCCAAAAGGACTGTGAGGCCCAGAAGGGCTCTGAGTTGCCAGACGAGAGGGACCGTGAGGCCCGCACGAGAATATTGTTTTGAGACAGACCGCAGACTGGCAAGAGGGTCCCACGTTGAAAGGGACTGTGAGGCCCACATGAGGGTGTCGTGCCAAGAAGGACTGTTAAGTCTTGCACAAGGATCACGCACCCCAGACTCCCGTGAGGCCCACAAAAGATCAGCCTGTGGAGAAGGAGCCTGCAAAAAGGTCACATGTCTGGATGGACAGTAAGGGCACACCCAAGGGTCCTTTGTCAAGAAGGGCTGTGAGGGCCACACAAACCTTCCGTGTTCAAAAGCACCATGAGGCCCATGCAAGATCCCCATGTCAAGAGATACTCTAAGATACACACAAAGGTCCCATGTCAAGTAACAGTATGAAGCTAAACAGGGCGCATGTGTCGAGAAGGACTGTGAGGGCTACCAAAGCTTTGCGTGTCAAGAAGGGATGTGAGGACACACAAGAAGTTCTTCTGTCAAGAAGAACTCAGCCCTGCAGAAGGATCCCTTGTGAGAGGGACTGCCAGTCTAACACAAGGGCCCCTTGTCAAGGATTACTGTTAAGTTCGCACAAGGGTAGCACGTCAAGAAAGGCAATGAGGCCTACACAAAGGTCGCTTGTCAAGAAGAAATGCCAGTCACACACAAGGGTCTTTGTTGAGAGGATTTAGCCCTGCAAAGGGGTCCCGTTTCTTTCTTTTTTTTTTTTTTGAGTTGGAGCCTCACTCTGTCCCCCAGACTGGAGTGCAGTGGCCGCGCCCGGCCACCGCAGCCTCGACCTGCTGGGCTCTGGCGATCCTTCCGCCTCAGCCTTCCAAGTAGTTGGAACTACAGGCGCTACCACACCTGGCTAATTTTTTTTTTTTTATTGTAGAGATGAGGTCTCGCCAAGTTGCCCAGGTGGGTCTCGAACCCGCAGGCTCGGGGTCCCATTTCAAGAAAGACTGTGAGGTCTATGCAAGAGTCACATACTGAGATGAACAGTGAGGTCTGCCCAAAAGTCCTGTGTCCAGAAGGACTGTGAAACCCACAAAATGTTGCCTGTCAAGAACGACCGTTAGGTCTGCACAAAGGGCCTGTGTCGAGAAGGACTATGGGGTCTACACATGGGTCCCAGGCTGAGAAAGACCATGAGGCCTACACAAGGGTTGTGTGTCAAGGACTGTGGGGTCTGCCTGAGGGCCCCGTGGCGAGAAGGCCTGTGAGGTCCACATAAAGGTCCTGGGACCCCAGGATTGTGGCGCCCTCAGATGGGTCCTGCGTTGAGAAAGACTTGAAACTCCGTAGGAGGAGCCTGTGTCTAGAAGGGCTGTGGGGACTGCCAAAGGGGTCTGTTTTGAGCAGACCCGAGGACTCCACAAGGGTCTCAGAGTAAGGACCGTGAGGCCTGCCCAGGGTCTGCATCAAAGACTGTGAGGCAGTTTCAAGGATCTCCTGTCAAGAAGGGCGGTGAGGCCTGCACGAGGGTCTCGTGGAGAATGACTGTGAGGCCTGCACTGGATGCCGGGGGTGGGGGCAGGTGCAGCTCTCAGGGCCAGGGCAGCAGGGCATGCACAAGAGCTTTGCAAGCTGGCCCGTGCTCCCAAGGCAGTGCACTTCATTACTTTAAATGTTAGGGCTTGAATAGATATCTTGATTGAGTAGCTTATATGGTTTTGAATAGATGGTATATTCATATTTTTATTCTTTTATTTTTTTACTTTATTTTATTTTATTTTTGAGTTGGAGTCTCACTCCGTCGCCCAGACTGGAGTGCTATGGCTGCTCTCGGCCACCGCAGCCTCGACCTGCTGGGCTCCGGCGATCCTTCCGCCTCAGCCTTCCAAGTAGCTGGAACTACAGGCGCGCACTACCACGCCCAGCTAATTTTTTTATTTATTGTAGAGATGAGATCTCGCCAAGTTGCCCAGGCGGGTCTCGAACCCACGGGCTCAGGCAGTCCACTCACTTCAGCCTCCCAAGGCACGGGATGACAGGCTGAGCCACCGAGCCCGGCTTCATATTCTTAAAAAGACATGATAAGAAGAGGCTCACCCCAACTTTGCCTGGACCTCCTTTTCCACCCATGCTGTGTCGTCCAGTGTTCCTTTTAAGGCTGCAGCAAACACATGCTGAGATTCTTGCCCTGTTTTCTCATTTCTTCTTTCTTACACGAAGGGCAACAAAATATGTCTGTGCTTAGTTTTCTCATTGAACCATTTATCCTAGAGGTCATTCCTAATGAACAGTGTCAACTTTATTTTGTTTTTCTGTTTTCTGTTTGTCATCTCTGTTTTTCATTTCTGTTATATTTTTTCTGCCTTTTGGGGGGTGACTTGAGCTTTTTACTGCAATTCTAGTTTGAATTATCAATATTGTTTTTTTCTTTCTTTTTAAAAATCTATTCACAAAAGATGGATGTAGTTTCAGGGTACATGTCATAATTTTATAAATCCATATAAATTGTGAAAATCAAATCAAGGCACCTGGGATAGCCACAATATTTAATATTTTTTTCTTCATGCTAGAAACATTCCAGTTATTCTCTTCTAGCTATTTTGAAATGTTCAATAGATTATTGTAAACTTCAGCCACCCTATTGATCTCTCTAACACGAGGTCATGTCTCTTGTATGAAATTGTGTATCTATTGATTGACCTCTCTTCATCTCCCTCCCCCTCCTCTTCCTGGCCTCTGATAACCACCAGTCTACTCTCTGTCTTCATGAGATCCATTATTTCAGCCCCCCATATGAGTGAGAACATGCGATGTTTGTCTTTCTGTGTCTGGCTTATTTCACTCAACATAATTACCTCTAGTTCCATCCACGTTGCTGCAAATGACAACATATCATTCTTTATGAATGAACATTTGACGTGTCGTTAGTGTTTTGAACATACAGCTTTTAATGTCATGCAGTTGCTCCATGCATTACATTACATATGTGTGCACTTACATGTGTGCATGCATATGTGTGTCTATTATATATTTATATAATATGCATATATAGTCCGTGTGTTACATAATATGCACACACCTGCACATCAGAATCTTTTGCTGTCCTCATTTCACCAACTCAAGTATAGTGTAGCATCCTTCCCCCGTCTTTGTCTCTTTATGCTCTATGACTAAATGTCTTAAATATTTCTACTACACACATTCAGAACAGCATCACAGTGTTATAATTTCTGCTTGAACCATCGAACATAATTCTTAAAGCTCAAGAGAAGACAGAAATTCTATTTCCAATATTGACCAATATTTCCCAAGTATGTTGTATATTTACCAATTCCTTTTTGCTCAATGTGGCCTTTCTTCCTGGTGTTTCAGATTTCCTTGTTTTGTTTTGTTTTGTTTTGTTTCCTTTCTGTTTATAGAATTTCCTTTAGCCACTTTTCTTAGGGTAAGTGTGCTGGTGACAACTTCTCCAACTTCTCATGCTTTTCCTTCAGCTGAGAATGTTGTGATTTCCCCTTCGTTGCTGAAAGTTATTGTCCACAGATTCTGAGTTGATAGGTTTGTTTGTTTGTTTGTTTGTTTGTTTTGAGCCAGAGTTTCACGATGTTGCTCAGGCTGGTCTCAAACTCCCGGGTTCAAGCAGTCCTTCCACCTCAACCTCCCAAAGTGGCAGGATTACAGGTACGAGCCACCTTGCCCAGCTTGGGTTGATAGTTCTTTTCTTTCGGTGTTTGAAAAACGTTCTGCCACTTCTGACTTCCCAGGTTCCCGAGGAGAAATCCTCTGTGGTTTGATTTGTTCTCCTATAGATAAGGTCTTGTTTCTCTGTCTGCTTTCAAGATTTTTTTTCTTTGTCTTGAGTTTTCAGAAATTTGACTGATTTGTCTTGCTGTGGACTCTTGCTGATTTGTCTTTCTGTGTCTATCTTGTTTGGGATTTTCTCACTTTCTTCAATCTAGAGGCTTATGTCTTCTGTCAAACTTATAATTTTTATTCATTATTTCTTCAAGTACTTTTTCAGCCCTACTGTCTTTTTCTTCTACTTTCTCAATAACAGGAAACTTGTTTTAGTCCTCAGATCTGAGGATCAAATCTTTTTTTTTTTAGTTTATTTTCTGTCTGTCGTTCAGAATGAGTCATTTCTATTATATTTTTGTTCAAGATTCCTTTTTCTGTCCACCCCACTCTGCTTTGAGACTCACCAGTTAGTATTTTTTTTAATTTTTCATTATTGTATTCTTTCTATAGAAAGTTCTAACATTTTCTTTGGTGCCTCTTTGTATCTTCTATTTCTTTACTGAGACTTCCTTTTTTTAAATTTTTTTCATTTGTGTCAGGTTTGTTTACGGTTTCTCACAATTTGGGGATGGTTGCTCTAAAATCATTCTCATGTCATTCTACATCTCTGTAATCTCAGTGTTGGCATCTATTGATGTTTTTTAGTGTCTAAGACCTTCCTGGTTCTTGGTATGATGGGTGGTATGTTTATTAAAACTTGGGTATTTAGGATATTATGTTATGAGACTATGGATCCGGCAGTGGTTCTGGTCCCTGATAAGGCTTCCTCTGACAGCCCAAGCAGGAGCCTTATCTGCCACTGACAGTGACTGTCCCAGTGTGCTTTCACACCACCACTGTGGGAGGGGCACGTGGCTCTTTACTGCCCACTGAGGGGACACCCAGGCTCCCTGTGTGGTCCCCACTGATGCTGCAGGAGGGGACCTTGTCAGTGCTCAGGGGAGAGCAGTCTGGCCTCCTACCTGGCCTCTCCTTTACCACTAGACCCAGGGCGAGGTGACTTCATGACAGCACGGCCAGTGTGGACGTCTGCTCCCCCACTTGTTTTTTATTGGCGTAGGGATGAGTGGCCACAGGTTTCTCTGTGGTGTTTGGTTACAGTTTCTGTTTGGCTAGGCAGCCCCCTTCCTGGTCCTTTGGCCTTTTTTCTCTGTGCTCATGGATGCTTCCAGATGGCCAGCTTCTCCACTATCCGGCCTGGGACGTGCGAGACAAGAAGGAAAGCTGAGGGCACCAGGGTCCTTCTCCACCTCCTGAGGTCCCCGACCAGTGTGCCTTCTCCTCCCCACTTCTCAGTCTCCTTGCGTCTGTTGTGTATTATACACGATATCCAGGAGTTTTAGTTGCGCTTGACGAGGAGCACAGGGAAGAGAAGAGAATGTCTACTCCCTCTCCCAGAAGCGAAAGACCCTGGCAGGGGTATTGGCACAGTTCTGTACCGGGTTTGTTTGGGTTTTGTTTGGTTTGATTGCTGTTGTTTTTGTTGTTGTTGTTATTACAGTGTGCATGTATTGCTCTTATAGCTGAATACAGCATGTTCATGCAATTTCCCATTCAAACCCAAAATTACCTTTTGCGTAGCAAAATATTTACTGGTTTTTTGTTTTGTTTTTTTTACTAGATACAGCCCACTGCATGGTCTTTCCCTGGAAAACGAGGGTAACTCCATCCTCTCTGGGGTTTTTGCTGTTTGGAGCTGAAGAAACCCCAGGGTATTCCTTTCCATCTTCAGATACAGAATTGTAATTGAACATTTTGATTCAAAGCCAGCCTTGCTTAGCAAGGGCCGCCCGAGGCTGAATGAGCAGCTCCGCAGCTGGGAGAGCCTCCCTCGGCTCGAGGGCTCCAAGGACACGTGGCCTCATCCCGGCTTCACCTGCATGACCTTGTGGGCTCGGACCCTCCCTCGGCGCTCAGTCAGGTCGTGGCATTCTGAGTCATAAACTGCTAGCCAAATCAAGGAAACAGAAGGCCTTCGCCCTCAGGCACCCCACGAGCAACGGAAAGTCACGGGGCTGTCTGTGTGTGTGTGTGTGTGTATGTGTTTAAAAATGGGCACGTGTGAAATTCTTGGAGCCAATGTCTACCCGTGGGCAGTGCTGCCCCAGGACCTTTCCAGATGGTTCTCATGCCACCCACTGTGTAGATAACTTTGTGCAAACAGAACACAGTGGTCAGCTACAGACAAATGAGCAGAACTTCTTTGTGGAAAGCGATAAGGCAAAATTACTGAGCCTAGGCCAGGCTCGGTGACTCAGCCCATAATCCCAGCACTTTGGGAGGCCAAGGTGAGTGGATTGCCTGAGACCGCATGTTCGAGACCCACCCGGGCAACTTGGCGAGACCTCGTCTCTACAATAATAAAAAAAAAATTAGCCAGGCGCGGTAGTGCCTGCCTGTAGTTCCAGCTACTTGGAAGGCTGAGGCAGAAAGATTGCCAGAACCCAGCAGGTGGAGGCTGTGGAGGCTGGGAGCATGCCACTGCACTCCAGTCTGGGCGACAGAGTGAGACTCCAACTTAAAAAAAAAATTACTGAGCCTCTTCTAGGAGTTGGGACTCAATGCTAGGTACATTAGAAGACAGGCCGCGAGCAACACTTGGTATGCTTCCTCAACCCTCTCTCCTGGTAGTCCTCTTTAGGTTTAGGTGTGCCTTAAACCTAGGGAGCCATTATGGAGGCTATAATCTGGGGTCTCCTGTCAATAAGTCTGCAAGTTCCTTAAGGGCAGTTCCCACATTTTGGGCACGAAGCAGTAACCATGGTGGCTGATTTGCTGTTAAGCACAGTGTGCCTGCACTCTGTTGGGCAAAGCACAGAAAATTCACGTGACGTGATCCTTTTGGAAAGCTCGAAAACTCAGGGTTTTGTTTTCCTTTTACTTTCCACTTTGACTATATAGAAATTGTGTTCCAAAGAGGTTGAGCTGCTCGCTCCTTGCCACCCTGCCACGTCAACACCAGGCTTGACAGGTCCTAGCGAACGCTCTTTCCACAACAATAAAATGCTTCCTCTGATTTTGATCCTAACAGCTACCACTGTGCCCACCATTGAGAAGGTCCACAATTAAAGATCTGCTGGCCGGAACTGTGGAAACAGGTCTACAGCTGAAAAAGATGACCTATTTCTGGGAATAATTGTACACTTTTGACAATGTACTGTTTCCCCTATAGATGAGCCCTTTAACATTTTTCTTATGACTCTAGAAATATATATTCATTGTAAAATGAGGCAAGCATGAAGATAAACAAAGACACTAAATAAATGTTAACTGTATATTTCAGAATCAGCCACTATTCATGGGTAAGTGACTGAAGCGATCATTTTATTATATCTTATTATTTTATGGGTCAGGAAATTGGGTAGAGTTCATCTAGGAAATTCTGCTTTGCGTGAGGTCACCCAGGTCGACTTAGTGGTACTCAGAAGGCATCTGAGCTGATCTGGAGTGTCCAAGACGGCTTTGGTCACACAGCAGAGACGGCTGGGAGGCTGGGCCCCCCTCCCTCTTCAGGTGAACTCAGGGCTTTCCAGCAACTGAGCTGCACTTCTTTGCTGGTGCAGCGCTCCCAGCAGAATACCCTGATGAATGCTGCCAATTTCAAGCTATCCTCATGATACTGTTAGAGTACAGACTTCCCAAAATGTTAACATTTCACTCCTGTGTGCTAGTGTGAACTGGCTCTAGCACATCACTGCTTCCAAAAGGCCAGCTTATGGACGCTCCACACCCTCGTAAAGACTCAGCCTGGCCCTGCCACTGTGTCCCTTCTGCTGATCTCTGCTGGTTAAAGCAGTCACGACTCAGCTATGAAGGGAGGGCCAATAGACCCCCGAGTCTCAATACAAGAGATTTCAAATGATGTCTGTGTGGTTAGGAGATGTCTTATGGCTTGTTTAATATGTCACAAACTTATATCCATGCCAATAAATACTTCTTGGTAGCACTGTTTGTAATATGGCAATAGTCTTTCGCCATCTTGCACAATCATAATTATGTATTCATGGATCAGTTATTTTTTTTCAAATCCTGACTCTAACAATGTTGCAGTGACTAGACAAGAACTTTGTGCACATCTTGATTTCCTGGGGGGAGATGTTGCAGGTCCTCCACCCACCAGTCAGCCCCAGTGCCTGTCTTCTCGGCTGAGACAGTCTTCCCTTCATGGCAGACCCTAAAACTATCTCATACCATTTGGTAGCCTCCCTTGCAGCCAGAGAATGGTGGTGTGATATAGTACTTGGCCAACCGGGTGCAAAGGGAGGTCTGCAGAGAGATTCTAGGAGGGCTGCTCCTCCATGGAAATCAAAGTCCAAATACACAGAGGAAAAACACCCCCTTCCCCTTGCCTTTGGTTCTGATTGTGCTTCAAGTGCCACTGGAAACCATCGCAGCCGCCTTGTGGTTGGGAGAGGCGGCCAAGAGGTGGGTACAGCGGCTCGCTTTGAGCCTCTGGTGAATTTGCCACTAAGCCCCGGAATTGCCTGTGTCTAGGCTTATTTCCGGGTATGAAGATTTCTTATTTCATCTTTATGTAGAAATCACTCTTCATGTCTTCTATTGCTTGTGTCTTAAAACACCCTAACTTTTCTGGGGATAAATTCCTAGGTGGAGAAACGCCAGGTCAATAGGAAGGCTCGTGAGACTTTAAATCCTTGTTGTGAACTTGCACTCTGGCCTTTGTTTCTTTCCTTACAGGTTCATCCACGTAATTGTGGTTTTATTTTTGGCTCTCTGAGGAAGTGGTGCCAATTTAGTGGACAAAATGATGGTTACTCACTTACATTTGTATTTTCATTACAAAGTGTTTGACGTGCTTTTTCGTTATCTATATTTCTTATTCTGGGGATTGCCCCTGCATATTTTGCACACATATTTTTGCATTGGGGTGCTTATCTGTTTAATGATCACTCAGACCTCTTTAAGCCTGAAGAATAGTAACCCAATTCTATTTGATAGAAATTTTTTCCGGAGTTCAACTTTGGTTTTTAATTTTGTTTGCAGTTATTTTTATGTGTGGGTGTTGTCAACGTGTATATCATCACATCGGCCCTTTCCCCCTTCTGGGTTCTATTTTAGAAGTCCCTCTCCCAGGATTACAGAAATATTTACCTCTGTGTTCTTTTTCTAAATCTCTTCTCACTATGTGTGAAGAAACGCAAGTCTTCAATGCCCCTGGAGTTTGTACTGGTGTACACCTTGCTTCATTTTCTTTCTCAGCCGTTCAGCCAGTGGTCTCAAGGCACCGTGAGCTTTGCGACGCGTCCCTTCTCCGCCGTGGTCCGCCTCACCCTGTGGGAGTTGCTCTTGCTCCTGCTTCTGATCACTTACTGGCTTTTTTAAAACCTCAAACCAGGTATGAGGTGAGTGACTAACCACCGCCAGCGTTGGTCAAAGTGGTCTGCTCAAAGTGTGTATGTCTATCCGTTCCCTACCAGAGAGTAAAAGGACTCTGTTATATCAGCACGTATCTTCCCAAAGCGCCGCTTATCAACATTTGAGTGGTGATATTCCCTGGAAGGACCCGATGACATTTTCTTTATTGACTCTGGGGATCCTGGACCTGTCATAAGAAACGGGTGGGGAATTCAGAGAACTTACCCAGACTTTGCCAGGAGGTGAAAAGTCAACATCCCTCTCGGTGTCCACCTGTCCTTGCCCCCCAGTACTTGCTTCTACCTGTTCTTTCCCGGGTGCTGTGGAGTTCAGGACTGTGGGTTTGGACGAGAAACTATAGAAGCAATCTTGAGGCCGGGCTCCGTGGCTCAGCCTGTCATCCCAGCACTTTGGGAGGCCGAGGCGAGTGGATTGCCTGAGCCCACAGGTTCAAGACCAGCCTGGGCAACTTGAAGAGACCTCATCTCTACAATAAATCAAAAATTCGCCGGGCATAGTAGCGTGTACCTGTAGTTCCAACTACTTGGAAGGCTGAGGCAGAAGGATCTCCGGAGCCCAGCAGGTCTTTACTGGAGTGGCTGTGAACATGCCGCTGCCCTCCAGTCTGGGCAATGGAGTGAGACTCCAACTTAAAAAAAAAAGAAAAAAAAAACAAGCTTGAGAAAATACAGAATATCTCTTTTTATAAGAAGGAAACTTTGAAGAAATTCTGAAGCAAATAACTTGCAGCTAAAATACTTTTTTATGTACAGATCCTGTGTTCCAATAACATACCTCACTCTGTGTGCATAAAGAAAATCAATTTGTCACCTCACTAGCTAAGCAGTTAACTAATTCCTGGGCCATTTAGGTTGAGGCAAGCCTCTTTTGCTGGATGGCGTGAGACCATGCCCATGCTCTTGCATGAACTTCCTTGCACACACGGAGAAAGGGCCCCTTCCTGTCATGTGCTCATCTTGCTCCCTACGGAGTTGGTTGTTACCTGTCCAAATGTAAGCGTCTCTGCTTTCTGGTGTTTGCCGTGACAGTAAGGTCCATGAAACAAGTTTTAGGTAGTGGCGAAAAAAAGTCATAGAACATGAAAATTGTGGGAAATAGCAATCTCTCATGAAATTTACCGGTGAATCACTTGAGAGACACATGTATGACAATCATCACAGGAGGCTTTTTATCTCTCTTCCTGTTCTGCCCTTGCCAGGGTCGCCCCGTGGAGTGTGCCTTCGTACGGATCCAATGTCTCAGGCAAACTTGGGCCAGGCCTCATTCTTCTACCACTGATGCTTCCAAGCCGCATCCAGGAGTGGAAGGAACAGAAGGCCTCAGACAGAGCTCCCTTTGCCTCTGTGAGGGATTTCTCCGGCCTCTGCCCATTGCCTCTTAGTTTGTCTTGCAAACCATGCATGCTACCTTCCACCACTTATGACAAAGGTGATGAAAGCTGCGGGTGCAAGATTCCAACAGCAGCCACCACCTCCTCAGCCCATCATGGAAATGGGTTGTGTACGTGGCCACGGAGCTCAGCCACAGGAAAGTAACTTCAGCTCTCTGGACGCATCATTGGAGACCCGAGTTTCTGAAGAGTTCTGCCAGCTCCCAGCAGAGACAGAGCCCCCAATACAACACGACTGAACGCTCACGGACCAACATCCGTTTCCTTTTACTCCATTTTCATCTCCACCTTAATATGGGAGTGGACCTTTGTTATTTTTCTAGATTGGGCTTCTATTCACCTGAATCTCCTGAAATTGCCCACTGAAGAGTCGCCAGGAATATCCTTCTCATCAAATGCAAGGACATTTTCTCAGTTCACTTTCTTGATGGTTCTGGGTCATTTGTTGTGGACACCGTGGATTACTCCCTTTCTCCTCTGGGGAACTTCTGTCTCCTGCCCTGACTTCTTACATTATCTCCAGTTCATGCTTCCAGCACTCTACAGTCATGCCCGCTAATACTGAACCGGACCTCAAAACCAGCCTGCCGCTACAGCCACAACTTCGTCAATACACATTTGCTGATCACACACGGTGTGCAGCACTTTGGCAGGAGTGTGGCCGATGGGTGGGCGGTGAACCCCTCCTTCCTTCCCTTCCGTGCCTGTCTGTCCTAAACCTTCTCTGTGGGTCCATTCTCGGTTGCAGAAGGGCCTGGGAATAATGTAAATCTCAGGCCACCACCATTTCTAGCAACTCAAGCCCTATTATGCAGCCATAAAGAAGGACAAAATTATGAACTTTGCAGCAACTTGGATGGATTTAGAGTCTGTAATACTCAGTGATCTATCACAGAAACAGAGAACTGAGTACCACATGGTCTCACTTGTAGGCGAACCCTGAACAATTATCATAATTACTGTAAGAAAGGGATTGGCAGCAGTGGGAAACTGCCAGAGGAGGGAGTGAAGGGGCACGCTTCATCAACAAGGGTAGCTGATCTCAATCCAGGTGACGTGGAGACCAAAGTGAGGCCCAAACTTTATACAATGACCATTCGTATCCCTAACCCTGAATTGTACCCCACATCTTTCAAATAAAAAATTTTTAAAAGCCAGGCTCGGTGGCTCAGCCTGTAATCCCGCGCCTTTGGGAGGCTGAGGTGAGTGGATTGCCTGAGCCTGCGGGTTCGAGACTCGCCTGGGCAGCGAGACCTCATCTCTACAATAAATCAAAAAATCAGCCGGGCGTGGTAGCGCATGTCTGTAATTCCGGCTACTCGGAAGGCTGAAGCGGAAGGATCGCCGGAGCCCAGCAGGCGAGGCTGCGGTGGCCGGGAGCGGGCACTGCACTCCAGTCTGGGTGACCGAGTGAGATTCCAACTAAAAAAAAAAAAAATTTTTTTAACTCAAGCCAAATTCCTAAGGCCACTCACCAAGAGAATGGGTCCCACCTTCTCCTGGTTCTGAGGTTTCCTGCCATGTGGTAGAGACAATGCCCAGCAGGAGACAGAGATGGCCATACCTCCAAACCAGTCACACCTCCCACATACTTCCCAGCAAGCAATTCAGCATGACTCCTAAGACAGCCCTGGCTCCTTAGCTCAAAAAGTCACCTTAGTCAACTACAAAGGTCTCCTGAAGCCCTTCCCTCTAGGACATATAGTGCCTGATCACTGAGGACCATTTTCTTATGTTTGCACCAGAAAGACAAATGAACGAGGGCCACGGTGACAGGGTGAGACTCACTGTTGGGCTTGGTTGGGAACCTGGTCCAACTCGGCTTCACTCCTACGTGCTCCAGGGCTCAGAATATTGGAGCCACAAAAGCTCAGTTTGAAGGAGTCTTCTTCCTATTTGTCTTTTTATTCTGCCGGAAAGCATACCGTGTTTAATCTTTATTGCTGATCAGGACAACTCGACATGTTTTCTAAATCACTGTTCAGCACTAAATATCCCCCCATGGTTGTTCTTCTGCCCTCACAAGGGTCCTCCTGCCATGTTGTGCACATACCCTTGGTCATTTGTCAGATTCCATCAGTGGTGTGCAGTGGCAGATGTGGGAGTCATGATGCAGGGTCTTTGAGGGACGGATTGGCTCAACTTCTTCTTTCCGGCTCCCTTTCCCATCCCCTGCCATCTCCCTGGCTGATGTGGGGCTCTGTGCAACACATGAGAGTCGCACAGGTTAATGAAAATGATCATGAAGCATTGTGTTTAGCCGACAGCTCTGAAGAAGCAGAGCCTTGAAGGGGGATGATTCTTCCTGTGGATTGACTGGCATGGAATGGAACGTGGTGAGAAAGGCAGGGAGAGGAGGCAGATGCCACCATCTGGGGAGCAGGCAAGAAGGAAACAAAGCATGCCACGCGGACTTGTCATCTCAACACCTGTCCTATGTTAGAGGCAATCCCTTCCTGTGTGTCTACCAGTTAGACAGCTGAAACAGGATTTCCTGGTCTCCCTCGCAGGAGGGAACAGATTGTGACCTTGGCTTCAGCAAAGTCAGCTCCATGAGAGCAGGCTGTGGGGTCGTTCAGGGCATCTTCCTGCCTGCGTCCCAACCGCCACACTCTCCGGCCTCCTAGGACATCCATGTCCAACACCCCCACCGCTTCGCTCTTCTGCTTCCATCAGCCTGTGTGGTTTTCTGCGAAGCAACAGAGTTTTATGAGGACCCTTGTGGAAGGCAGAAGAGCAATCGTGAGGATGCTTAGTATTGAAAAGTCATTTACAGGCCATGCAGAGTTGTCCTGATCAGCAATAAAGATTGAAAGTTGAATGCTTTCCAGCAGAAGTTAGATCCTCACTGGTACAAATAAAAGAAGTTATCCCTGTGTGTGCCTGCACTCAAAAGAAGACTGTACATGTGCAGTTACACAAAGGGCTGCTGGAATGACTCACGGTTCCAAGAAGGGTTCCCAGCGGAGATTTGCAGGGGCGTCACTGAACAATGAGCTCAGAGAGCAAGAGCTGTGAGCTGTGTGCATTCTGCTCAGCGAGGAGGTACCAGAGCCCAGCGGCCCAGAGGAGATGCTAAACACAGACTCACCAAGTTAATGGCTAGGGTAGAAGCAAAGTGGGTGGGCAGCCCATCCGGGTAGGAGAAGGCGGGTGAAAAGAAGTGAATTCATTCGTCAGCAGTATTACCTTCCAAAACTTTATTTCCGCCCAGAGGCTTAAAGGTTCTATAAACTTAACCTAACTGTTCTCCTTCTGCTAAATTAAACCATGCAGGTATAAGAAGGGCAAAACACAAGTTGGGGAATGAGGAGCTGCATTTATTCCTATTTCCTTTTAACCATAAGCGATGCCAATCCCACTGACACAAAGTCAGTTAGGAAATCTCCATAATCTATATTCTCGGCACCTGAGCACAACACAGGAAGGCACATGCCCTATTGTGCTCTTACTGCATTCAAGTTCATTTCCTGCTACGGAGTCACAGGGATACACTATTGGGATTGTTGAGAGCCTTCTCTTTCTTTATTCCTGCTACAATGTTGGATACAAATTCTCCCTGGTGGTCTGAAAGTTTAAGACAGGCTTCAGTGAAGCCAGAGTAGATAAAGATCCTTCCTTTATCCCACGCCTGTAAATTTAAGATTTCTACCACCAAACCCAGGAGAGAAGGAAGAAGAGACAATATTTATTAAACAAAGTATTTTTTGACAGTCCGTGCCTTATTGAATCTTCCCATGGCTTTGTGACATTCATGTCACCATGATCGCCATCATGATTTTTCTAAGAGAAGCTTGAAAAGTCAGCCAGCCTGTGGTCACATATCTAGCAAGTAGAGAAGGTCTGTTTGAGCTATGGCTTCTGGTCCCTCGCTCAAGCTCCCCCATGACTTCAGGCTGCTTCCAGAAGCATGTCTCTTCTTTCAGCCATTTTTTTCAAAGGGGACCATGTCCTTTCAGACTCGGCAATCGATCAAGGCAATTCCAAATCATAGCTGCGAAAGAGCATTTTCAGGCAGAGATGATTAGTTCCTGCATTTCGTGTGCTGTGTCAGGCGCTGTTCTGAATGATCGGGATGCCGTTGTAAACATGACCGACCCAGATACTCACCCACACAGGGTGAGGAGCAAGGGGCCCATCTCCCCCTGGATCACAAGGTGGGCCTCTCCCCGTGGCCACGGCTGTCCCCACCCCCTATGGCCATAGCTCTCAACATTCCCAGCAGCGTGGTTCACCTTCAGGGCAAAGGGTGGTAATGACCTCTCGAAGCTGCTCAGACCTGGGCAGCTCACCCTCCCTGGCTGCCCCATTCCATGCCCACACTGTCACGGCCCTTCACAGAGCTCTCCTCGGTCGCTTTCTGAGAGGATCAGACTCTCACAACCTGACTCCCAGAAAACACCCAGTAAAGGGGGATTCTTGCGGTGGCTCACCGGCCGTGGCTTTCGTGCCACGCCATTCTGTTCCCGGCGTTCTCTGAGCACAGATCCTGCAAGTTAAAACCTTCTCTTTAAACTGATATCTTAAATTGGCTATTATTGGGATTTTGGATGTAAGTTATCTTTGCGTTTAGACAATGATCGTTTCTTCATCTGTTCATGAGGACAATAATAGAACCTAGCCCTTCAGGCTGTGGTGAGGATTAAATCAGTTCAGGCACACATAGACAAGGTCTAACCCAAAGTAAGTACAGAAAAACCCAGTAAGTACAGAAAATAACCTGCTTCTGTTGTTTATTTTTGAAATGATTATTTTATTGTGAATTCGGTTTCTCATATGCTGTTGCTAAAGCTTCAAACAAAAATACCTGCTGCATACAATCTGCTGCTAGAACCCTAGGAACTAGGCTGTCTCTGGAAGAAGGAAACATATTGTGTTTAATGCAACTTTCCCCAAACATTTTGAGGATGCTATTAACATTTCCTGGAATCATTAACATTTTCCTGTAGCCAATGTTCTTCCTAAATGACTTTACAAAGTGTTGGTTGGGTTGATCGATGATGTCTGCACCTTCTTTTCCAATTTTGCTCAAAAACGACCTCCTGGGTGGGTGGAAGAAAGGAAGGATGACTGGAGACGGTGCCTGTCCTGAAGTGGCAGCTTGGCTGCTGTCTGGGGGACCCAGGGGCGGTGTGGGGACTTGGTGTAGACTTGGGTCTCGGGGCTGTCTCTTCTGCGAGCCTTCAGCAGGGAGTGGGTGGAAAAGGAGCGTGGGGAGTGCATTCCTTACAACACGATTCTGCCCCATGACAGCTTGGCCTGCAGAAGGTTCGCTGCATAATCAAATCTGCAACCTACTGAATGGAAGAGGCAGCCAGCTGAGCATGGACAGAATCAATGAGATGGGAAGCTGGTGGGTGGGCACTGGGACAGCCCTTTTGGGCGGGGTCATTGCTCTTGGCTTCCACTTAAAGACGGATCTTTCAACTTTCACTTGAGCTTCATGTGATATTAATTCCTCCAGAATACCTTTCTTTTCAGCTGAGAATTCTGCTTTTCGAACATGTATTTCAAAACAGGATTATTGAGGGAAATTCAATTTCATTGCCTAGAGTTTATGAGTGGAACGTTTCTTTCCTGCCCTCTACATTTATCCAGTTTATTATAGAAGAAAATCAATACTGCACAATGGTCTTTAATACAATATAAGAAAGTCTTCATGTTTAAAAAAAAATAAAACCTACTCAGGCTGAAAACTATATACATAGCAAGTAGGACAGGCCATCACACAGAACTGATCTCTCCTCTTGCAAGAGATTTTATTGGATTCCCCCCGTTTTACTCATGAGGAGGACAAGAGTGGTGTGAGAAGTCCTGAAATGCTTCGGTGGAGGGTGGTATTTAATAGGAAGGAGGCAAGTACCCCCACACCAGAAGGTTCTGGGCCCGTCTTGCCTGGGTCTGGGTGTTAGTTGGCTTGGGGTCTGCAGGCTGGAGGGCCACACGTGGCTGCATACCAGCCCTGTGTCCTGGAGTGCCTCTGTGCTGGTCCCACAGGACAGCCTTACGATGCGCAGGGTCAGACTTTCCGAAACACCCACCTCTACGGGTGGGCGTGGAGGTTCTCGTATTCTAGATGCATGTTTACATTCTTAAATGAAATGAATGTGCCCAGCAAACATTTATCGCCAATTTGATAAAAACTGAGATCTTGCCATTTTCATTTTCACTTTCATTTTCCAAATGACTAGTGAGGCTGGGGATTCTTCACAGGGTTATTGGCCGTTTGTGTTTCCCTGGTATCCCTTGTCCGTTCTTTAAATGCATTCACCGACCTTTTCCTATTATTTGAAGTCTTTCAAGGAGCTACATCTCAGTGCTGCGGGATTTCATCTTCTGGTGGAGGACAGAATGAGCAGAGCAGTAGCTTCTCAAAAGGGTCCAGGCCTTAATCCCTGAACCCCGTGAATGTGTCCGGTCACATGGCAGAGGGGGATGAAGGCTGCAGATGCAGAGAGGATTTCGCATCAGCTGGCCTCAGTCGTGAGATTTTCCTGAGTTGTCTCTGTGGGTTCAGCCTCATCACAAGACTCCCATAAGTGGAAGAGAGTAGCAGAAGAGACACCCAGTGAGACGACTGTGGGAGAAAGATGCAGTCTAATGTTGCTGGCTTTGAAGGAGGAGAAGGAGCCACACCAAAGATGGTGGGCCCCTCTGGAAGCCGGAAAAGGCAAGGGAGCAGACTCGCTCCAGAAGCCGCTAAAAGGATGTGCAGCCTCGTAAGCCATGTTGAGCTTCTGACCTACAGAACCATAAAAACATAAATATGTGTGGTTTTCAAGTCGTGCATTTGTGGTAATTTTTTGGTATAACTGCAAGAGAAAACTAACATGAGAAAGTACTGTGAGGGCATTCATTTTTTTAAAGACTTTACTTGTCTCCAACATCTCAGGGCTACCTTACTGATAGATGTACGCCTAGGGACAGACGATGACTCCTGCGTGACACACTCCTAAGTACAGACCATGCAGGAACTGACATGACATAGCCCTAAGGACAGCCTGTGCATGACTCTTGCATGACATAGTACGATGTACAGTCTGTATGTGACTCTTGAACAACACATTTCTACGTACAGATGTGTGAGACTCTTGCATGACGTGGTCCTCAGAACAATGTGGCCTTTGCCTGACACAGTTCTAAGAGAAACCTGTGCGTGACTCTTGCATGCCATAGTCCTAAGGACAGACTGTGTATGACTCTTGCACAATGAGTTTCTAAATACCGACATGCAATGCCTTGTAGCTTCACCTTTCACACTTCTCAAGACTATCAAAGAGGTTCCTAGTATGACGCACGTTTCCAAATACAGGGTAGCTGCTCTGATCTCTTAGGGTGTGGCCCTTACTTCGAAATTTTGTGAGAGACAGGGGAATTTATTAGTTAAATGAATGGACCTAGTATTGGAACACCAGAGCTCAAGTCCCAGCCATGTTATTTATGAGCAGAGCAACTTAGATGATCAATAGAGAATACTAAGACTAACAATGACAGAGCACACATCTTTTTAAGCAGGAATGGGACATTAAACATATACAAATTTCATCATATGCTGCTCAGTAAACCAGAATTCAAAACATTTCAAAGGGCTGAAAGCATTCAGAATATTTTCTCTGCCACAATAAGTGATGAATCAATAACAAAAGTACAATTGTAAATACATCTGTAGTTGTTTCATAATTAAGCAGTTGACTTCTAAATGACTCATGAGTCAAAGATGAAGTGAAATTGGAAACTGTTTAGAGAGCTGGGTGCCATTTTTTTCCAAAGAACACAAGTTTTCCTGCAAAGAGCAGTGGCGAGAGACTACCGGCTCCAGCCTCTGCCTCACCATGTCAGCGCCTGGCTGGACACTGGCAGCGAGGGCTGCAGAGGGAGCCCAGTGGCAAAGTCCCACCGGAGAAGATGAGAGAGGCGCCTGCCACCGTCTTGAAAATGGGGCAGGAAAGTGCCCCAACTTGCTCACCACAGAGCAACAAACCCGATCTCTGTGACCGGTGGATCCGCGACTCAAGGGTTGATGGTGATCCAGAGGGAGTGTCCTGAAAGCACAAACTTCAGAGGGACAGGACAAGTCAGGCACCCTACCCCCTCCTGGATCCAGCTGCAGGACAAAGGGTGTGGCCAGACAAAGATGGGCCTCCAAAGAAGGCCTCCAAAGAGATCAGTGGTGACTCCAGGGCTGGCCCAACGCCCCTCACCCCAGCAATCCTTCGAACATCAGACTCACACAGCTGGGGCACGACTGAGAGGGACGAACCCAGGCAGAGCCTGGGTGTCACCCACAATAGGAGAGCTCCATTCCAGGACTGGCCCGGCTGGCAGAAGCTCTGCAGAGAAGCAGACGAGAGGAACAATTACAGAACCTGCCACTAGAAGGCAGGGTTTTCTTTTCTTTTTAAACTTTTTAAAGTTTTTTGCCTTTTTGTTAGTTTTTTCTTTTTAAAAATATTTTTCCTTCGTGTATGAATGTGTATTTAAGGGTTTGATCTGCATCCTCCCCTTTTTTCCTTTCTTTTCTTTTTCTTTCTCCTTTTGTCTTTTGTTTTCTGTTTATGTGCATATGTGAATGGCTGAGTGTTCATCTTTCATTTATTTTGTTCTTTTGTCTTTTATGTGGGTTGGTTTTTGCTCTATTTTTCTTCTCTTTTTTTGTAGTTTAAGGTGGGTATAAATATATGTGTGAGGGTTCCTCCCCCATCTTTCCTTTTTCTTCTTCATTCATTTTTTGCTTGATGTGTGTGTGTTGTGTGTGTGTGTTCAGTTTTCCCATTTTTTTGTTGTTGTTTTCTGTTTTGTTTCACTTTGTTGTTATTCCAGTTTGTTTTTGTATATGTGTGTGTCTGTGTGCATGTGTTCAATTGTTTTTTGCTTTGGTTTCTGCTTTCATTGTTCTGTGTTTTTTTCTTTATTTTATTTTATTTTTTTGTCCATCTTATTTCATTCTATTTTTCTCCGTTCTCCTCACTGCTACTACTGTATTTTGGACTCAGGGGGTGCACACATGTACCCAAAGCATCGTCATAGAGAATGGTGGTGGGGAGTGGATCTCAGGGAACATATACCACACTCAGTGAACACTGTGATTTTCAAGTAGTTTCTGAATTCTAGCTCCCCGTCCTCTACTTATTCGACATTCAAAACTACAAGAGAAAGCAAAGCTTCCCACCCACAGTCCTGTTTCAAAATAGAACAAATCTAGAGCCTGCATCAGGGAATAATAGAGGACCGAGCAAACATCAGAAGTGAAATCCTCTCTCACTGCCACTGAATAGCAGAACTAAAGAGAAAAACAAAAGATCTGCTACAAATGAGGAAAAACCAGCACAAGACCACAGGTAATTTCAAGTGTAACAAGTGCCTGAAAAGTCAGACCTCAGAGCACAAACAATGGAGTCACCAACGACTGGCTCCAGAATATGACAGGGATTTGGGAATGAATGGAAACATTGAATAAAACTCAAGAAAGACAAGATGCCACACTGAAGGAATTTCTAACAGATTTTGGCAATAAAGAAATTCATCCAGTAAATAAACAACAAAGTGACAAGCATGGAAAGCAGAATTAATCTAGCAGAAGAAAGAATCTCAGAACTCAAAGACCAGAACATGGAATTAACCCAATCAGTAAAAAACGTAGAAAGAAAACTCAGAAAGAAAGAACAAAGCCTACAAGTGATGTACAATTATGTCAAGAGGCCAAATCCACACCTGATCAGTATCCCAAAAGAAGAAAGGGAAATGAAGAACACCTTGGAGCAAGTATTCCAGGATGTTATCCAAGAAAATTTTTCCCATCTCATCTCACCAGAGATGTGACAATCCAGACACAAGAGATACAGAGAACTCCCAGAAGATATCAAATGAGAAGACCAACCCCTAAACACATAGTAATTCACGTACACAAAGTAGACACAAAAGAAAAAACCCTAAAGGCAGCAAGAGAGAAAAGTCAGACTACCTACTGGGGAAACCCAATCAGAATAGCAGCAGACCTATCAGCAGAAACACTACAAGCAAGAAGGCACTGGAGCCCTATATTCAAAGTCCTCAAAGATAAACAATTTAAAACAAGAATTTTCTATCCAGCCAAGTTCAGCTTCATCAGTGAGGAAGAATTAAGATCCTTCCCAGAATCCAATCCCTAAGAAATTATGCAGCTTCCAGACCAGCTTTAAAGAGACACTAAAAAAGGTATTAAGCACAGAGGAAAGAAAATAATAATAATAAAAAGAATGACCACACACTTCCCAAGAGAACAGCAGAGCACAGAATCAACAGAGAATACATCACAACAACAAACTTGAAAGCACACACACACATTAACCCCAAAGCTAAAAGAAAACAAGCAAACAAAGAAAAAACTTAAGGAGTTCTGGTAAGATGGTGACGGCATAGGTGGAATTGTGAGATTCTCTGAACGTGAGTTCCCAAAAAGACTCTTACTTCTCTTCCCCCAACCCCCTGCCCACTGCCAGCTGCACTGGTCCGAGGCCCGGGGACCCTTGGTCCCAAGCAGGGGTGGATATTGCAGCACCCGGCTGCTGCTGCTCCACTATATGTGACTCCCACTTGTGTGGGAGTCTCGGGTCTCAAAGCATAAGAACCTTAGAAAATGAAGGACATACCCTCATGGAAATTGGAACTGGTATCCAATTCCTGAACAAAACCCAGAACCCACAGGCCATAAGAGATACGATAGACAAGTGGGACCTCATTAAACTGAAAAGCTTTTGCAAAACCAAAGAAACCAGAGCACAGACAGCCTACAGACTGGGAAAAGTATTTGCCAACTCCAGGTCTGACAAAGGCTTAACATCTTGGATCCACAAGGAGCTCAAACGTGCTGAAAAGAAAAAAACAAACAACCCCATTATAAAATGGGCTAAAGATATGAACAGACACTTCTCAAAGGAAGACATCGAGCAGCCAACAGACATATGAATAATGTTCAACCTCACAAATCATCAGGGAGATGCAAATCAAAACCATACTGAGATACCACCTAACTCCAGTCAGAATGGCAATTATCAATAACTCAAAGAATAACAGTTGCTGGAGAGGGTGTGGTGAAAATGGAACTCTTCTACACTGTTGGTGGAAGTGTAAACTAGTGCAACCTCTGTGGAAAACAGTATGGCGATTCCTAAAAGCTCTAAACATCAACCTCCCATATGCCCCTGCAATCCCCCTACTGGGAATACACCCTGAAGAACTCAAATCACTCTATAAAAAAGATACCTGCACACGTATGTTTATCACAGCATTGTTCACAATAGCAAGAACCTGGAAACAACCATGCTGCCATCAAAAGAGGACTGGATTAAAAAAAGTGGTACATATACACGATGGAATACTACGCAGCCATATAAAAGAACAAAATCATGAACTTCGCAGCAACCTGGATGGAGCTAGTGTCTATAATACTGAGTGACCTCTCACAGAAACAAAGATCTGAGTATCACATGTTCTCACACATATAGTGGACCTTGAACATCTGTCATAATACTATAAGAAAATAACTGACAGTGGTGGGAAACTATGGGGGTGGAGGGGAAGGGAGATGGGATTAACAGTAGTAAATATCTGTCTAGGGACAGGGAGACACCTCTTATCAACAAGGGTGCCTGAACGAAGCATATTTGTATACCTAACCCTTAACTGTACCCCACAAAATCATAATAAAAAATATTGATTATAAAAGAAAAAAGAGAGAAACTTAATAAGAACCTCATGACAGGAATAAACAATCACATTTCAATAATCAGCCTGAATGTGAATGGCCTAAATGCACCACTGAAAAGACACAGAATGTCTAACTGGATAAGGAACCATCACCCAATTATTTGCTGCACCCAGGAAACACATCTCACCACAAGGGATACACAGACACAAAGTTAAAAGATGGGGAGAGTTTCCAGACAAATGGATCACAAAAGAAGGCAGGAGTTGCAATCTTAGTATCAGACAAAACAGACTTTAAGCTATCAAAAATTTTAAAAGATATGAAAGGACACTACATAATGATAAAAGTTTTAATCCATCAACACGAAATATCCATCCTAAACATATACGCACCCAACACAGGAACACCAGCATTTATAAAGCAACTACTAAATAAACTAAGAAAAGATATTGACTCTTATACTGTTATTGCTGGGGACTTGAAAACCCCACTAAGAGCCCTAGATAGATCATTGAGGCAAAAAATCAACAAAGAGATCCAGAACATAAACTTGACACTCAACCAAATGGACTCAATAGACACCTACAGATTATTCCACCCAACAACCACAGAATATGCATTCTACTCATTCCCACATGGAACATACTCCAAGAATGATCACATCCTCGGCCATAAATCAAGCATAAACAAATTCCATAAGGTTGAAATATCGCAATGCACCTTCTCAGACCACAGCAGAATAAAAATAAATATCAACACCAATGAAATTTCTGCAAAGTTTGCAAAGACATGAACACTCAACAGCATGATGCTGAGCAACTACTGGGTCAACACTGAAGTCAAAGCAGAATTAAAAGATTCCTGGAAACAAATGAAAATGAAGAAACATCATACCAAAACCTCTTGGATGTCATGAAAACAGTTGTAACAGGGGAATTTATACCTCTATGAACATACAACAAGAAAATGGAAAGATCACAAGATAACAGCCTAACAAATCACCCAAGGGAGCTGGAAAGAGAAGACCACCAAAACCCTAACGTTAACCGAAGAATCCTGATCACCAAAATAAGAGCAGAAATATGGGACATAGAAGACAAAAATATCATAGAAAACATCAACAAAACAAAAAACTGGTTCTTTGAAAGAATTAACAAGATTGATAGACACCCTCCCCAGGCAGAATGACCAAGAAAAAGCCCAAATAAACACAATCAGAAATACAAAAGATCAAATCACAGCTGATCCCTAAGAAATACAAAAGATTATCAGGAACACAGATGCAAAAATACTCAACAAGATTCTAGCAAATCAGATCCAAAAATACATCTCAAAAATCATCCACCATGAACAGGTAGGCTTCATCCCCAGGATGCAGGTCTGGTTCAACATCCACAAGACCATAAATGTAACTAAACACATCAACAGATGTAAAAACAAGAATCACGTGATTATCTCATTAGATACAGAAAAAGCTTTTGATAAAATCCAGCATTGCTTCTTGATAAAAAAAAAACCCTCAAACACCTTGGTATAGAAGGAACATACCTCAAAATAGTAAGCACAATCCTTGATAAACCCATAGCTAGCATATTGCTAAACAGACAGAAGGTGGAAACATTTCCCCCTGAAAACTGGAACAAGACAAGGCTGCCCACTCTCTCCTCTCTTATTCAACATTGTGTTAAAAGTCCTAGTTAGAGCAATTAGATAAGAAAAGGAGATCCGGGGTCTACAGGTAGGAAAAGAGGAAGTCAAACTATTCCTCTTTGCTGACGATAGGATCTTATACCTTGAAAATCCAAGAGAATCTGTCAAAAACCTGCTTACACTGATAAAGGACTTTGGCCAAGTCTCAGGGTACAAAATAAATGTGTAAGAGACAGTTGCATTCTTATACACCAACAACAAGCAGGCAGAGAACAAAATAAAAAGCACAATCCCATTCACAATAGCCACACACAAAAAATGAAATACCTCGGCATCTTCCTAACCAGAGAAGTGAAAGATCTTTACAATGAGAACTACAAAACCCTGTCAAGGAAATCCAAGAAGACACAAACAAATAGAAAAATATTCCATGTTCATGGATAGGAAGAAATCAACATTGTTAAGATGTCCATCCTACCAAAGTCAATCTACATTAAGTTATCAACATCATTCTTCTCAAACCTGGAAATGACAATACAGAAATTCATATGGAAACATAAACGACCATGAATACCCAAAACAGTCCTTAGCAAAAGAAACAAAGCAGAAAGTATCACACTTTCAGACTTCAAACTTTACTATAAGATAATCATAATAGCCTGGTATTGGTACAAGAACAGGCATATGAACCAATGGAACAGGATAGAGATTCCAGAAGCCATGCCTCAATTTCTCAACCAACTAATCTTTGACAAAGCCTCCAATAACCACCACTGGGGAGAGGAGAACATATTTAGTAAAAGGTGCTGGGAAAACTGACTGATCACCTGCAAAAGATTGAAACAGTACCTCGACCTATTACCATACACAAAAATTAACTCTAAATGGATCAAAGACCTAAAAGTAAAATCTCAAACAATAAGAACCTTAGAAAATGCAGGTGACACTCTTATGGAAATTGGAACTGGCGACCAATTCCTGGTCAAAACCCCAAGTGCCCATACCATAAGATATAAGATAGACAAGTGGGACCTGATCAAACTGACAAACTTCTGCAAAGCAAAGGAAACTATCAAGAGAGCAGGGAGACAGCTCACAGAATGGGAAAAAATATTTGCCACCTGCATATCTGACAAAGGTCTAACATCTAGGATCTACAAGGAACTCAAACGCACCGAAGGGAAAAAAACAAACAGCTCCTTTAAAACATGGGCAAAAAACATGAATAGACACCTCAAAAGAAGACATATGGGCAGCCAATAGATAGATGAAAAAGTGCTCAGCCTCACTCATCAGAGAAATGCTACAAAACCACATTGAGATGCCACCTAACTCCAGTAAGAATGGTCATCATTAATAAAACAAACAACAGATGCTGCAAGGATGCAGAGAAAAAAGGAACACTTTTACACTGCTGATGTAATGCAAACCTAGCGCAAACTCTTTGGAAGGTAGTTTGGCAATTTCTGAAAGAACTGGAAATTGACCTTCCACATAACCCAGCAATTCCCCTATTGGGAATATAACCGAGGAACTCAAATCATTCTACCAAAACGATATCTGCACACATGTTTGTTGCAGCTCTACTCACTATAGCAAAAACATGGAACCAACCATGCTGTCCATTGTAGGTGAACTGGATTTTTTTTTAATGTGCTACATACACGCAGTGGAATATTCTGCAGCCATAAAGAAGGACAAACATATGGACTTTGCAGCAACTTGGATGGATTTGAAGTCGATCATACTCAGTGATCTATCACAGAAACAAAGAACAGAGCACCATATGTTCTCACTCATAAGCGAACCTTAAACAATTATCATAATACTATAACAAAGGGATTGGCAGTAGTGGGAAACTGCCAGAGGAGGGGGGTGGCATTGGCAGTTGAGGGAAACTGCCAAGGGAGGGAGGGGCTCACATACCTCATCAACAGGGGTACCTGCATAATGAACATTATACCTCACCCTGAATTGTACCCCGCATCTTTAAAATAAAGAGAAAAAAAGAAAATAAATAAATAAGCCTTCATAATGCTGTGAAAAAAAAAGAAAGAAATTTTCTTTCTGAGTTGCCGGTGTGTTATTGTCGGAATCATACACACTTCCTTGGTCTCATTATTAGCATATTGTTAACTGGTTTAACTGTGCTAAGGAGTTAACATGGTTTGAAATAAATTTCAATAAACTGGAAATTGACTTTTAGAAAAGGAAACTAGAAGTTTAAAAAATTAATGATATATTAAAATTTGTAAGATGCAGCTTAAAATGCTTATACATATAACCTTCAATGTGCATTTGTTTGTTATCTCACAAGTTTTCTTTTGATTTATTTGTTTTTTAAGTATTTTATCTTAAAAATGTGGGGTACAATTTAGGGTTAGGTATACAAGTGGACATTGTACATGTAAAGTCTGGGCCTTCCCTTGGTCCCCACTTTTGCCTGGTTTGAGATCGGGTACCCATTTAAAAAATAAAAAAGGTAAGGTTCAGCCGGGCACGGTGGCTCAGCCTGTAATCCCGCGCCTTTGGGAGGCTGAGGTGAGTGGATTGCCTGAGCCCGCGGGTTCGAGACCTGCCTGGGCAGTGAGACCTCATCTCTACAATAAATCAAAAAATCAGCCGGGCGTGGTAGCGCATGCCCATAATTCCAGCTACTTGGAAGGCTGAGGCGGAAGGATCGCCGGAGCCCAGCAGGTCAAGGCTGCGGTGGGACTGCACTCCAGTCTGGTGACAGAGTGAGACTCCAACTCAAAAAAAAAAAAAAAAGGTAAGATTCTAGAAAAACAGCAGCAAATTAAAACCCCAAAAGTAGATTAAAGGAAATAATAGATAAACATAGAAAGTGATGAAATTCGGATACACTGGATATGTTAAGATTCCTGTCAGTTTATCATTAAATTTTTCAAATTATTTTCAAAAGCAAAGCTATCGAAAGGACAGTCACGTCTAGAATCAAAAGTACACTGTTGTGAATCGTGCTACGTCTCCTGGTCTACCACCATGGAGGGTGATAGTGGTAACAGAACTGATAAGACACCCTGGCAAATTAGCGATACAGGTTGCAGCATCCCTCATCTGAAAATCTGAAGGCCAACATGCTCCACATTTCAAAACTTTTTGAACACCGACATGGTGCTGGAAGGAAATGCTCCTAGGAGCATTTCAGATTCCACATTCCTGGATTAGGGACGTTCAATCACAAGTAGAGTGTCATGCAAATATTACAAAATCCAAAATTGAAAATATTTCTGGTTCCAAGCATTTTGGACAAGACGTACTTGACCTAGCATCAAAATTTCATCTTTTAGAGCATCTAATTAAATTCTGGCAAATTTTAAAAATACATAAATCAAGCAATGTTTCCTGAAACAAGATAATTATATAAAGAAGACTTCAAATGAATTGCATGTCTTTCTTTGATTCTATTAAGTTGGAAATTTGAGGACACCAGGAGACAGAAACCAGTCAAGAATAAGCCTCGTTCAAGTATTACTTAGTCTGCTGAAGGTGCTATTTCACTGAATGTTCAGACAGTTAAGAAGTATAGCCGGGCAAAGTCAGCATGGCGTAAACATGCCAATTTCCTGATCAAGACCTCCTGACCTCTCCAAGGGGAAAAGGGGCTCTGACCCTCTTTTTGTCCTCCTCTGGGACAGACTTCCCAGGCCCCTGCAATTTTTTTTTTTAGTTGGAATCTCACTCCATCGCCCAGGTTGGAGTGCAGTGACACACTCATGACCACCCCAGCATCAACTTGCTGGGCTCCAGTGATCCTTCCCCCTCAGCCTTCCAAGTAGCCGGAACTACACACACACACTACCACACCTGGATTTTTTTTTTTTTAATTGTAGAGACAAGATCTCACCAAGTTGCCTGGCCTGGTCTCAAAACCACAGGCTCAGGCAATCCACTCACCTCGGCCTCTGCATTTTTTACCACAGGTTGGGGTGGTTACCTGAGATTCCCATGCAGAGAGAGAAAGGTGTGTGTAGGTAGCCAGTACTCTGAGCATCGATATTCGTGTGGGAGGGATGGGCACAGGATCGGGCAGAGGGAGAAGTTGGGCTACAACGCCCAAGCATCAAAGGCCTCACCACGCCACAGGCCGCTGGAACTGAGATGCATGAGCAGAGTCCATGCAAGAAGGACCAGCGTTCACATCTCTGCGCTGACCAGCCGTGGGACCCAGGCTGCCTCGGGAAGGTGCTCGCTCCCTGGGTTGCTGCTGTCTTCACTTGAGACTCAGCTGTCGGATGTCAGCCTTTGACCTTCCAAGCCAGTAAGCGAAGCGTGCTTGGGTCTTGAAGAGGAGAGTGCCCATGCAGTAACCACTTGCACTCTTCACCTGAGTCAGCAAAGGCTTGGTGATGGCAGACAACTGTAATTTCTCTGTCACCTTTGGGATGCAGGAGTCAAACATATTTATAGTCGATAAAAGAAACACTGAACAGGCAACATTTGCCAGCTGTATTGATGTGTGCAAGTTATGAACCTCTGTTTCCTCATATATAAATGCAGATAACATACAGCCTTGAAGAATAAAAGGAGCTGTGCTCTTTAAGGTACTTTTTAAACCTTCTATCTCTTGGAAAGCTCTGCTTCTCTTTTCCTAAACCAATTGGGCATTCTCAAAAAAATGCTTCAAAAATTATAACACAGCCGGGCTCGGTGGCTCAGCTTGTAGTCCCGTGCTTTGGGAGGCCGAGATGAGTGAATTGCCTGAGCCCGCAGGTTCGAGGCCCGCCCGGGCAACTTGGCGAGACCTCGTCTCTACAATAAATCAAAAAATTAGTCGGGTGTGGTAGCACATACCTGTGTTTCCAGCTACTTGGAAGGCTGAGGTGGAAGGATCGCCGGAGCCCAGCAGGTCGAGGCTGCTGTGGCCGGGTCCGGTCACTGCACTCCAGTCTAGGTGACAGAGTGAGACTCCAACTCAAAAAAAAAAAAATCACAACGCTTATCCTTGTAAAGTGAATGCATTGTGGCATAAACAAAAACTACAGTGAACCTGTGATAAATTCTTCATGACTCACTTTAACTAACATGGTTTTCAGGTCAAAAAGAAAAAGATCCTTGAATGACGGCATAACCAAGTTCCCACAAGGGCTGTCCAAGAACTGGCAGCAGAATCCTGCCTAGTCTCCATGCCTCAGAAGGCACACTCAACAGGGCAGAAGCCCAGCTACAGAGCCTGACCTGGCCCCATGCGTCCACAGGGACAGCGGGCAGAGAGTAGGGACCCATCCACAGAGCCTCGTCTTTCCTGATGTGTCCACAGGGACAGTGGGCAGAGAGCAAGGGACTCCATCTACAAAGCCTGGCCTGTCCCCATGCGTCTACAGGGACAATGGGAAGAGAGCAAGAGAACCCATCTACAAAGCCTGGCCTGGTCCCATGTATCCGGAGAAACAGTGGGAATAATGCAGGGGCCCATCTACAGAGCCTCATCTTTCCTTATTTGTCCACGAGAACAAGAGACCCCATCTACGGAGCCTGACCTGGCCCCATGCGTCCACAGGGACAGTGGGCCTAGAACAGGGACCTACCTACAGAGCTTCGTCTTTCCTGATGTGTCCACAGGGACAGTGGGCAGAGAGCCAGGGATCCCATCTACAGAGCGTGACCTAGCTCCCTGCGTCCACAGGGACCGTGGGCAGAGAGCTGAGACCCATCTACCAAGCCAGGCCTGTCCCCATGCGTCTACAGGGACAGCGTGGCAGAGACCAGAGGCCCATCTACAAAGCCCGACCTGGCTGCGTGCATGCAAGGGACAGTGGACGGAGAGCAAAGACCCCAATGCAAGGTCTGGCCTGTCCCCAGGCATCCGCAGGGACAGTGGGCAGAGAGCAGAGGTCTCTTGCTCTCTGCCCACTGTCCTTGTAGACCCACGGGGCCAGGTCAGGCTCTGCACGTGGGGTCCTTTGCTCTCTGCCCGCAGTCCCTGTGGACACACCGGGAAAGATGAGGCTCTGCAGATGGGTCCCTGCTCTCTGCCCACTGGCTTTGTGGGTGCATGGGGCCAGACCAGGCTCTGTAGCTGGGCCTCTTCTCTCGGTCCACTGTCCTCGTAGAAGCCAGGCTCTGCAGATGGGTCCCTGCTCTCTGCCCACTGTCCCTGTAGACAGATGGGAACGGGTCAGGCTCTGCAGATGGCATCCCTGGCTCTGCCCACTCTCCCTGTGGACACATCAGGAAAGATGAGTCCCTGTAGGTGGGTCCCTGCTCTCTGCCACTGTCCCTGTGGATGCATGTGGCCAGGTCAGGCTCTGTAGGTGGAACTCTGCTCTCTGCCCATTGTCCCTGTAGACGCATGGGGCCAGGTCAGCTGCTGTAGACGGGGTCCCTAGCTCTCTGGCCACTGTCCCTGTGGACACATCAGGAAAGATGAGGCTCTGCAGATGGGTCCCTGCTCCATGGGTCAGGTCATGCTCCTTGCATCCACAGGAATGTTGGGCAGAGAGCAGAGACCCGTTCACAGAGCCTGGCCTGTCTCTATGCATCCACAGGGGCAGTGGGCAGAGACCAGAGGCCCATCTACAAAGCCTGCCCTGGCTGCGTGCATTCAAGGGACAGTGGACAGAGAGCAAAGACCCAAATACTAGGTCTGGCCTGTCCCCATGCATCCACAGGGACAGTGGGCAGAGAGCAAGGACCCATCTGCAGAGCCTCATCTTTCCTGATGTGTCCACTGTAACAGCGGGCAGTGAGCCAAGGACCCCTTTACAGACCCTGGCCTGTCCCCGCGCATCTACAGGGACAGTGGGTAGAGAGCAGAGATCTCCCTACAGGGCCTGGTTTGTCCCCAAGCATCTACAAGTCCAGTGGGCAGAGAAAAGGGACCCCATATACAGAACCTGATCTGTCTCCATGCGTCTGTAGCAACACTCCGCACGGAGCAGAGAGCATCTACAGAGCCTAGAGAAGCAACACCAGAGACTTTCGAGTCCAGAACTGCCCTACACACTGAGAGCAGAATTTTTAGACCTACCTTTGTCCCAAGCACGGTCTGAAAACTAATTTGCATAGAAGTATCGGTAACTTCCAAATATAATAGAGGCAGTCATGCATGAAATGCACATTTATTTTTTAATTTAAACTCCCTTTTCAGTGTAAAGTTGGTAACCATAATCTACTGAATGTAAAACTGACTTTGGGGTCAGCTAGACCTGAAAGTCAATCACATTTTCCCACCTGCCAGCAGTGTGATTTGGGGCTTGCCAGGGCTTTTTTTTTTAACTGGTGAAATGAAATAGAACTGTCTCCACGAGTGCTGAATGAGATAATTTTTGTGGTGCCTCTGGAGCTTAGTAGGGGCTCTGCAGTGATCTCACTAGCGGTTATGATTGACAGTGATATGGTCTCCAGAATTTCTGCCCCAAATTACATGAGCATTTGGAGGTACCAGGACCTCAGGCTCAGCCACAGCCCGGGCAGCCTCTCCTCCAGCACACCTTGGAGTGAATGCACTGCTCCAAAGAGAATTTTTCTTTTCTTTCCGTGCCAGGGCCTAAAGCATCCCTGACACTTCATAGCCAAGATGAGAAGAACGTGCTTTAATGATAAAGTGAAACTCGTTTCTTTTGCTCCCTTTAGGAGTTTTCCCTTTTAGTTGGATGGAAGAAGAGAGAGAGGGGAAACGCTAGCAGGAAATATTTAAATAGCAATTAAGTTTCACAGAGGACTTTCATTGCTGAGAGCTGCCCCCGGCCAAAACTGAGAGCGAGTTAATTTCTGGGGATTTATGATGCTGTATAAAACCTATAGCTGCACGCCATGGCCTAAGAGATTAGTTTTAGTCCAGGAAGAGACTGAGCCTAAGACTCTCTCCCCTGACGCGAGGGCGGCCGCTGCCGTCTGGGAGTCTGCCCGCTGCCGCCTTGTGCCTGCCATCTCTGCTGAGCTGGGAAATGAAGGCTGCCTCAGGGAAAAGAGTCCAAAGCAGACCGGTGATTAAGTTTATCTTCTCATCTCCACATTATACTCTCAACAGCACTTAAATTAAAAAATGTTTCATGTCCTCTATGTATTAATAAACGAGTTCATATACATAATCTTCAAATCTGGGGGTCCATCTTGAATATTTGAATTTCAGTTATAGTTTTTGAAGCTTTCACAATGAAACTTTCTAGGCTTTTTTTTCTTGCTTGTGACATGGGCATAATAATATCCCACAAACCTCCCTCCTTGGGGGTGTTAGCACACTAATGCCCACATATTTGTGTTGGATAAAACTCAGAAACAAATGCAAAAAAAAAATACCATGTGTAGTTTTTAGGGACAGTGAGCATAGAGCAGGGAGCCTCTGTGATGGATCCCACAGTCCCTCCCTCCTGAGAGTCATGACCTTGAAGTCATGCCCATAGTATTCAT
Source organism: Cephalopachus bancanus (assembly GCA_027257055.1). Taxonomy (NCBI): domain Eukaryota; kingdom Metazoa; phylum Chordata; class Mammalia; order Primates; family Tarsiidae; genus Cephalopachus; species Cephalopachus bancanus. Next base: position 333,405 of record JAPVLO010000252.1, on the reverse strand, counting down.
GCCCCGATGAAAAATGGCCTTGATACTCACACCCCAACAGGCATGCTCTTGGTATGCACGCCCTTGATACGAATGCCCTTGACTTTCCTGCCCTTGGTAGGCATGAGCTTGTTATTTATGCCAGTAATAGGCATGACAGTATTCATGCTTTTGATAGACATGCCCTTGATATTTACATCCTGGATAGGAATGCCCCTGGTATTCATGCCCTCGATAGGCATCCTTTTGGTGATTATAGCCTTGAGAGTCATGCCCTTGGCATTCATGCCCTTTGTAGGCGGGCCCTTGGTATTCATATCTGTGGTAGGCACACCCTTGGCATGCATGCCCTTGGTAGATATGAGCTTGTTCTATACACCCTTAGTAGGTATGACCTGAATATTCATGCTCTTGATAGGCATGTCCTTGAAATTCATGCCCTTGATAGGCATTTTTTGGTGATTACAGCCTTGATAGACATGCCCTCGGCATTCATGTCCTCTGTAGGCACATCCTTGGCATGTGTGCCCTTGGTGGGCACACCCTTGGTATTCATGCCCTTGATAGGAACACTTCTGGTATTCATGCCCTTGATAAGCATGCCCTTTGTATTCATGCCCTTGATAAGCAGCCATTTGTATTCACGCCCTTGATAGGCATGCCCTTGGTATTCAGGCTCTCGACAGGCACACCCTTAGTACTCACACCCTTGATAGGCCATGACCTTGGTAGTCACGCCCTTGATAGGCACGGGTTTGAAATTCATGCTGTTGCTCTCCATGGTTTAACCCGAATGTAAGTTGGACCTTATGACTCTTTTCAACCAAGCAGAAGAAGGTGGGTAGACTTCTAGGGCTGCCATCACAAAGAGCCCCAAAGCTGGTCTCCTGAAACAAAAGAAATGTATTCTCACAGTTCTGAAGGCTGAAGTCCTAAAGGGTTCTGCGAGGCCGTTCTCTCTGAGGGCTCCAAGGGAGCATTTGATTCGGCGGTGTTTGCCACAAACCTCGGCACTCCTTGGCTTGTAGACGTATCACTCTAATCTCTGCCTCTATTCTCACATGGCCCTCTCCATGTGTGTCTCTGTGTCTGTCTGTCTTCTCCTCTTCCTATAAGGACACAGGTCATATAAGGCCTATGCTAATCCAGTTTAACCTCTTCTTAACGTGATTACATATGCAAAGACTGCTTTTAATAGGGTCACATTCACAGGTCTAGAAGAGAGAAATTTTGGGGACATTATGCAACCTAGTAGCGTGGGGCACTCTAGTTGATTAATTAAGCATGAGCAATTCATAGCGCCTGTGTGCAGTTTTCAAGAAGGGCAACTTTTATGTGTGATCATGGTATTGAGGTTTTTGCACAGGACAGTGCTTCCTAACTTAAACCACAAGAATTTTTAGTGAGCATGGTGACTTGGTCAGTAGCAGAGGGAAGCCACTCCCAAGGTGGGTCACTCTTGTCACACACGGACATGGCATTGAGCTCAAGACGTGGGACAGCAGAACTTAATGTTGGCCCATTCTGTGAACTTTTGGGGGCCCGTGATAATGGGTCAGCCATTCTCAAAGCAGTCAGTCTCGTTTTGCATGGGTGTGTGGGATACCAGTTTTCAAGTTGAGTCACTCTCTTGTGGATGAGCACACTGTTAGTTTGTGAACATTAGACAGCAGTTCCCAGAACAGGGTCTTTCATATCACATGAGCATGATATCAAGTACAAGTGCATGGGGGGTCTCTAGGTACCTTATGGAGTCTGTATACGTAGTCCAGCAGTTTCACAGTGGGGCCACTCTCTTTGTGGGTACGTTTTTAGCCCATGCTCGTGCAACTACAGTCCCCAAAGCGAGCCGCTCACATCACAGGTCAGCAGGGCACTGACTCGCATGCATCGTGCAGCACGCCATGCTGGGCCAGTCTCTTTATGTATGAGCATGGCACTGAGCCCATGAGTATGAGACAGACGTTCTCCACGCGGGCCATTCTCATTCCAGGGAACATGGGATTGGCACGGAATGGCATTTTCCGCAGTGGGCTACTCTTATTACATGTGCGTATGGAACTGAGCTTGTTTGCACAGCACAGAATTTCCGAAAGTGGGACTTTGAGAGAAGAAGCAGTGTCTCCAGCGCAGCATGTGATTTGGTTTCCTGTTTTATTCGGTGCCTGCGGTGCACCCGTGCATCTTGGTTTCGAGGGGTTCTTGGGACGGGGGCGGCGTGTGGACAGTGGCTGAGCTGTGATGCCCTGGTCTAGTACCAGAGAGGAGGGGAGCTCATGTTTTCTGAGATGTGGGGCCATCGCAGTTACTACCTGGGCTGGGACATGGCCAGAAGCGGCTGCAGGTCTGAGCCCCTCCAGCTCAGGAAAGGCGTCTGAAACATGGGCGGAGCCAGGAGCCCTGCTGTTGATTGAACCGTAATAGGGCATCGTTTTTTTTGTTTGCTGTTTTTTCTTTCTCTGTTTCCTTTTTTCTGCCTTCCTATGAGGTACTATTTTTGTCTTTAAATTCCATTTGATTTATCTGTAGTTGGGATTTTTTTTATAGACTTTTTATTTTTAGAGCAGTTTTAGGTTCACAGCAAAGTTGAGCAGAAAGTACAAAGATCTCATGTGCCTCCTGCATCCCCACCAACCCCAACACGCACACAACCTCCCTCCCACCAACATTCAGTGCCAAAGTGGGACATTTGCGATGATCAATGAACTGGCTGACACATCGTGATCGCCCAAAGTTCATGGACTGCAGTCGGGTTCATTCTTAGTGATGTACCGGGCATATCTCAAAACGATTGCTTTTTCCTTCCCCTCCTCCAGAAGCAGGGCAGTTTTTCTCTGCTCTTCACTGCTAGAATCTGTTAGGAGGCTCCTGGTAGTAAAACTCACAAAACCTGTAGCACTGGGTCCCCCTGTAGTTTTGTGTTTTGCTTTGCTTTGCTTGAGTTGGCGTCTCACGCTGTCGCCCAGACTGGAGCACAGTGGCACGCTCCCGGCCACCACAGCCTCGTCCTGCTGGGCTCCGGCAATCCTTCCGCCTCAGCCTTCCAAGTTACTGGAACTGCAGGCATGCGCCATAAAGCCTGGTTAGTTTTGTGATTTATTGTAGAGACGAGGTCTCGTCAAGTTGCCCAGGCGGGTCTCGGACCCGCGGGCTCAGGCAGTCCCCTGGCCTTGGCCTCCCGAAGTGCTGAGATGACTGGCTGAGCCACCACGCCTGGCCCCCTGCAGTTTTTACTCCCAGATTTGTCCACACAGAGTCTCAACAAGGTCAAGAATTTCCTCATGGGTTTCTGCTCGAATACTTTGTGATTTCCTGTATTCACCTGACTGTCTCTCCAACGTTTGGAGCAGCTGCTTTCCCTGTGACCTCAGCTCTCTGAGGGAATCTAAGAAGAATTGTTGATTTCTCTTTTTGTCCACTTTTTACTGGTTGTTAGGGCTGAGTATGACTTCCAAGCTCTTTCCATGATTACTGGAAGCCAGAAGTACTTTAGTCCTCTGTAGTGTTTGGGGGCCTCTCTCTTTGAATAGCTTTTTAAATGGCTGCTCTGGGTATTTATATAGAGAGAGAAAATATATATAACCAAAGTCCACTGCTGTCAAAATTCTACCAGTTCTAGTGAAGAAATGTTATCTCTCTTTGCACCCCTTTGCCCTCCCCCATTTATAATATTTTTGTCTTAAATAGTTCTTCTCTGTATATTGAGAAGTATGTTAGATAATGTTATAATTTTGGCTTCAATCATTTTTTGTAGAAAAAAATCAAACAAAGCAGAAAAGTCTATTGCATTTGCACATACTTTGTTCTTCCCATGTTTCTGATGGTTCAGATTTCCTTTTTGTATTATTTCCTTCCTGTTTGAGGTACTTCCTTAGGTGTGCTTTGAAGTTAAGTTTGTTTGTGACAAATTATTTCCACTTGCTGTAGATTAAGAATATCATTATTTTCCCTCCACTAGGGGAAGGATACTTTAACTCTGACTGTTTCTCTCGCTATTATCTTTGGTTTTTAGACGTTTAATTATGATGTGTCCTGGTGTGGATTTCTTTGAATTTATCCTCCTTGGGACTCTCTCCGTTTCTTAAATATGAAGATTAATGAGAGGAAACGCCAAATTTGGGGGATTGTCAGCGATTATTTCTTGGAATACTTTTCCGGCCTTACCTTTCCAGCTTCTTCTGGGACTCCAATGGCACAAATGTTGGATATTTTGTCAGAGTCCCAGAGGTCTGTAAGGCTCTGCTCATTTTTTTTAGTCTATTTTTCTTTGCTATTCAGGTTGTATAATTTCTGTTTTTCTGTCTTCAAGTTCACTGACTCTGTCTTCTGTCATCTCCATTCTGCTGTTAAGCCCATCCAGTAAGGCTTTTTTAAAATGTCTGTTAATATATTTTTAGTTTTAAATTTTCATTTGTTTTCTCTTTATATCTTCTATTTCTTGCTGAGATTTTCATTTATTTGCTAAGACTTTCTATTTTTTCTGTTTTAAATTTGTTTGCAACTACTGGTTGAAGCACTTTATGATGGCTGCTTTACAATATTTCTTAGAACTTTGCAGCAACTTGGATGGATTTAGAGTCTATCATACTCAGTGATCTATCGCAGAAACAGAGTACCATATGTTCTCACTCATAAGCGGACCTTAAGCCATTATCATAATATTATAAGAAAGGGATTGGCAGTGGTGGGAAACTGCCAGGGGCGGGGGGGGGGTGAGATTAGCTGTTGAGGGAAACTGCCAAGGGAGAGAGGGGCACACCTCATCAACAAGGGTACCTGCATCATGAACGTTTGTATACCTAACCTGAATTGCATCCCACATCTTTAAAATTTAAAAAAAAATTTTTAATATATCTTAGAAAGTTCTAACATCTTTATCATTTCAGTGTTGATGTCTATTGATTATCTTTTTTCATTCAGTTTGAGGACGTACTTGTTTTTAGTATGACAAGTGGATTTTTTAGATTGAAAGCTGGACATTTTGGATATGGCATGATGAGACTGAATCTTATTTCAGTCTTGTGAGTTGGCAGTCTTCTTTTGACTCCATTCTAGTCCTAGAAAGTCCTCATTCATGCCAGGCAGGAAGTAGAAGTTCAGGTTCTTAATTTGGCCTCTGCTGACGTCCAGGGTTGACAAATTCCTGGTTGCTTTGGGAAAGGGTGAGAATTCATGGCCCCCACTGTGTCTCTGCTGATCTGCACTGTCTTCGAAGGTGAGGGGCACTTCATCGCGGCACCCCACATAGCCATCACTAGCACTGTGGAGTGGGGAGTGGGTCCTGTTACCCCTGGGTGAAGGTCAAACCGTGACTCTCCACAGGCCTCTGCGGAGACATCCCAACAGAGAGGTCACGGGGAACCCCGTTATAACCTGGCAAGGATGACAATCCCAGCCCCCAACTCTGTGTGCCATAGACCCGATGTCAAAACGGTGTCAAAGAGCTCCTCCCTGTCCCTGGAGCTGGGCAAAGAGAGGGAAGAGTGGGATAAAGCCTCCCAGTGAGAGGCTGGGGATGGGATCGGTTGCTGGCAGCCCCAGCCAGGGCTCTGCTCCTGCAGCTGCAGAGTGTGTGTGTGTGTGTGTGTGTGTGTGTGTTCGTGTGTGTGTCTGTGTGTGCTCAGGGCAGGTCCCACTCTGTCTCCAGACTACCCAGGGCTGGCCTCAAGGCTTGCACCCGAACAGAGACACAAGCCCCACAGTTGGAGGGACCGAGGCCCGTCATCATCTTGGATGTCTTCATAGTTTGCGAGGGGCCCCACAGGTTTGCTGTGCACTGGGCCTGCTTCGAGGCTGCTGTGGCCCATGCCTGCCTGCCCGGGTGAGGTATTGGGGCACTTGACCTGTGTGACTGCTGCTGAGTGCTTCACAGGGAAATAATATGTGCTTCACGGGGAAATAATAGTATTTCAGCTATTTCATCATGGTGAATATCGTGACATCATGAAACTTAAAATGCAGATTGCCTCTCTCTCCCCAGCATCCTCTCAGCACCCCTCACAGCCTTCCCAGGGACCTGAGGGCCCCAGGATGAGGTGGCCTTATTCTTTCAAACACCCTCGCCACCGGCCTTCCCTGCCCTGCCCTTCTCGGGCATGCACCCCCAAGAGTCCGAGGACTCCGTGCCAGTCGTCCACAGTGACGGGAATCCCAGCCCCCGGTGCTGGAAGCTGCAGGTGGCTCAGCGGGAAGGCAGCGCCCCTGCCTCGGCCGTGCAGCCCACCCCCCCTGTGGCCAGGGTCCTGCCAGGCTAAGCCTGGGGCCAGCGGGGTAAAGGAAGGAGTGGGTCGGAGAGTGCAAGCAACGACCTGGGGCCCAGAGGCTGTTACGTGCAGGGGGAGAAGGATAAAGGCTTCTGGCAGGAATAGTGTCCTCGCATTTTACAGAAGCCGCTTTGGAATTACAACAAATTAATTACAGAAAAAAAATGGAACACCATAATAAACCCAATAATAATATGTGCTTCACAGGGAAATAACAGGATTTAAGTTATTTCTTCATGGCGAACATTGTGACATCATGAAACTGAAAATGCAGGGTCTAGTGCTAGGAGTTGACCCTGTGGATGAGGTCACAGCCGTATTTCAAGAAAGCTTGTTGCCACATTCCCCATGTGTAAGACAAAGAAGCAAGCAAAGGAACACATTAGAAGTCCACAAGCCCATCATGGAATGTCACACAACCCCAAATTCAAAGATCTAAAAGACAAGGACAATTTGAGAATGTGAAAATTTGCACATATACACATGTGCATTCGTCTGCACACCCGCCCCCAAGCTTGCGAATACAAAGTTCAGACGGCCACACAAGGAACCTCTAAGGGTCGCACCTGGCAAGGGTGACTGGGTTGCTGGGCAGCAGTGTCATTTCCAAGCGGAAACCCTTTCCTCCCCTTTGAACGTGCTTTGGGCCTGCCCATGTGTTATTCCAAGAGGAAAAGACCAGTTAAGTGGGGTGGTGTGCCCGGAAGACTGCTTTGTTTTGCCTTTGCTCTCGGTGAGCACACAGTCAGGGTGTGCTCCCTCCCTCCCCATAGTCAGGCATGGAGTGAGCCGTGCCGTGATCCCCAGCCCTGTGCATGGCCTCCGATGGACACAGGTGACCAAGGTGATGTGAAACCATGGTCCCGGTCAACGGGGGAAAGAACCTGGGCCACGAACCGTGGACAGCCACCTGCAGAACATCACCACCTGCTGTGAGTGCCTGCTGGAGATGGTTGAGCTTTCTGAAGTTCTCTTGCAGCAATAGAAGCGGCTTAACAGAAATTGAAATCTGAATTGGAAGTGGAGTACTTTTAAAAAATCCCCCACACACAAAATAAATGAGCAAAAGGCAATTGCATTCTTATACACCAAAAACAAGCAGGCAGAGAAACAAATAAAAAGCACAATTACATTCACAATAGTCACAAAAAATGAAATACATCAGCATCTTCCTAACCAGAGAAGTAAAAGTCCTTTACAATGAAAACTACAAAACACTGCTCAAAGAAATCCAAGAAGACACAAACAAATGGAAAATATTCCATGCTCATGGACAGGAAGAATCAACATTGTTAAGATGTCCATCAGATCTAAGGCAGTCTACAGATGCAACTCAACAGCCATTAAATTACCAACATCATTCTTCTCAGACCTGGACACAACAATACAGAAATTCATCTGGAAACATAAATGACTACAAATAGCCAAAAACAATACTCAGCAAAAGAAACAAAGCAGGAGGTATCACCTGTCCAGACTTTAAACTTTACTATAAAGCTACAATAACCAAAACAATCTGGTTTTGGTATAAGAATAGGCATAGGGACCAATGGAACAAGATAGAGATTCTGGAAGCAAAACCTCAATTTCTCAACCAACTCATCTTTGACAAAGCTTCCACCAACAACCACTGGGGAGAGGAGAACTATCCAGTACATGGTGCTGGGAAACTGGCTGATTCACATTGCAGAAGATTGAAACAGGACCCCTACCTATCACCATACACAAAATCAACTCTAAATGGATCAAAGACTTAAATGTAAAGCCTTAAACTATACGAACCTTAGAAAATGCAGGAGACACCTTTATGGAAATTGGAACTGGCAACCAATTTCTGATCAATACCCCAAGTGTCCATGCCATAAGAGATAAGATAGACAAGTGGGACATCATCAAACTGAAAGTTTCTGCAAAGCAAAAGAAACCATCAAGAGAGAGGGGAGACAGCCCACAGAATGGGAATAAATATTTACCAACTGTATATCTTCTGACAAAGGCCTAACATCTAGGATCTATAAGGAACTCAAATGTACCGAAAGGGAAAAAATAAACAGCCCCATTAACAAGTGGGCAAAATACATGAATAGACATTTTTCAAAAGAAGATATACGGACATCCAACAGATACATGAAAAAGTTCTCAGCCTAACTAATGAACAGACAAATGCAAATCCAAACCACACTGAGGTACCACCTAACCCCAGTAAGAATGGCCATCATTAATAAAACAAATAACAACAGATGCTGGTGAGGATGTGGAGGAAAAGGAACACTTCTACACTGCTGGTGGGAATGCAAACTAGTGCAACCCCTGTGGAAAACAGTGTGGCAATTTCTGAAAGAACTAGACATCAACCTTCCATATGACCCAGCAATCCCTACGGGGATGTGCCCAGAGGAATTCAAATCAGTCTACAAAAAAGATGCCTACACAAGCATGTTTATTGCAGCACTGTTCACAACAGCAAAAACACAGAACCAACCATGCTGCCCATCAAAACTGGACTGGATTTTAAAAATGTGGTACGTATACACAATGGAATATCACGCAGTCATAAAGAAGGACACATGTATGGACTTCAAGGCAACTTAGATGGATTTAGAATCTATCATACTCAGTGATCGATCACAGAAACAAACAGAGTTACCACATGTTCTCACTCATAAGCGGACCCTGAACATTTACCATAATACCATAAGAAAGGGAATGGCAGTAGCAAGATACGGCTAGGGGAGTTGGGGGGACACAACATCAGTAAGGGGACCTGATCGCAAGCCAGGCAAAGTGGGGCCCAAAGGGAGGCCCAGACTTAACCTGTACAATGCCCACTTATATACCTAACCCTGAACTGTACCCCACATCTTTAAAATAAGAAAATAAAAAACATAGTATTTACTCTGAGCAAAAATAAAGTTGTTTTTAAATCCCCCAGAACCCTGAATACATGGCACTGGCTTTGTGGTCAAGTGGAAAGAGAGGCCCCAAGGAGTGCAGTGACACCTGGTGAAACCGCTCGCTGCACCAATGTGGAAGGCCGCCACGTTGCAGAGGGGCCCGTGGTGCCAGGGAGGGTTGTGGGACCTTCAGTGTGTGGCTTTTACTTTCTGCCTTTAGCAAATACTGCAAGGAAGACATTTGCTCTGGAAGTAATTGGTGTGTTTGCCAGCAGCTACGAAAGGGAGTAAAGAAGGCTCAAAAAGCTGGAATTCAAACGTTTTAGAAAATCCAGTGAGTTCTACACCACCAAAACAGAGAGGGAAGGTTGAGAGAGGTTTGCAAAGACGTTTCCTCCTTCGACTCAGCTCTGAGGCAAAGATCAGATGAGAGCAGCTTACACCCATGCTCTTTGATTCTGTCAGGCTCACAGTTGAGAGAGCAGGACAGGCGTGAGAAGTAACCAAAAAACGTGGCTTGAGACTAGATCTAGGGAAGAATTTTCAATGTGCTTAGAGACATGTGGAACTGACTAGAGACGAATGGTTCAGAAACCTATTACAGTTCTGTAAAATCCGCATCGCCAAAGACATCATCAGCCCAATCTAGGCAGGTTTTCAACGTTGGAGCCGAAAACCATTTTTTATGATGGCTGCCCCATCCTAAGTCCCTTCCGGAACCTGGCGAGAGCGCGAGCGATGCAAATGGCTCCTCTCTTCGGCTGACGGGCTGCTGAGCAGCAGAGAGCCCCATCCAGGCTTATGAAGACCCTGTGAGGAGCACCCTGCACACTTTCCTTTCTTTGCGTGGATTCCAGTGACCGGACGACACGCAGAAAACTCTTTTGACCAAAAAAAGTCTCATTTGCTCCATCTCCACGGATGGACCGAATGTTTGGTAGCCAGAGAGGCAGACTGTTGCCGACTGCTGGCGGCCCTGTGAATCCATCTTCTCCTTCTTCCTGGGCATGGAGCTAGGCCACATTTTCCAGCTGCCTTTGCAGTTGGGGGAAGTCATGTGGTTAGTTCTAAGCCATGGACTGCAGCAACATGGTCTCCTCAATATTAGGTCTGCTCCTAGGAAAACTCCCAACTGACACTCCATGTTCTGACACTGACATCTCCTGCTCCATCTTGGTGCCGGTGAGCAGAGACCTTGAAGTGGTCTCGTGACGAAATAACAGGGGAGAAGGAGCTTCCCTGTTTGGAGGAGAGCTGCCTGCCTGTCAGGAGCACCTGTTCCAAATTTCATGAAAGTTGCAAATCGACTTCTATTGCATCCAACCACTGAGTGTGGGCCTATATGTTACAATAGCTCATGCTACCTTCACAGATGGCAACATACATATAGTGATAAAGAAGAGACAAGTAGAAAGGTACAGAGCAGTGCACACAATATGGTTCCATCTTATAATTTTATTTAAAAGCACATAGGCGACAGTTCCTGGTTTACAATGGTTTCATTTTCCTGTGGTGTGAAAAGCATTTGTATTCAGCAGAAGCCACACTTCAAACGCCCGTGAAACCATCTTGTTTTTCATTCATCTCAGTATTCAATAAGTCACATGTGATATTCTACCCTTTGCTATAAAATAGACTTTTTATACCTGCACACACGTGTTTGTTGGCGCTCTATTCACAATAGCAAAAACATGGAACCAACCATGCTGCCCATCAAAGCTGGAATGGATTTTTTAAATGTGGTACATATACACAATAGAATATTAGGCAGCCATCAAGAAAGACAAACATATGGACTTCGCAGCAACTTGAATGGATTTAGAGTCAATCATACTCAGTGATCTATCACAGCAACAGAGAACAGAGTACCACATATTCTCACTCATAAGCGGACCTTGAACAATTATCTATGAGAAAGGGATTGGTGGTAGTGGGAAATTGCCAGAGGGAGCGGGATTGGCAGTTGAGGGAATCTGCCAGGGGAGGGAGGGGCACACCTCATCAACAAGGGTACCTGCATAATGGACGTTTGTATACCTAACCCCGAATTGTACTCTATATCTTTAAAATTTAAAAAAATCAAAATAAAAATATTAAAGGAAAAAATAAAAACAATACATAAATTTTTAAAATAGCCTTTTTGCTAGATGATTTTGCCTAACTGTAGGCTAATGCAAGTGTTCTGAGCACATTTTCTTTCTTTTTTTTTTTTGAGTTGGAGTCTCACTCTGTCACACAGACTGGAGTGCAGGGGCACACTCATAGCCACAGCAGCCCCAACCTGCTGGACTCAGGAGATCCTTCCACCTCAGCCTTCAAAGTAACTGGAACTACAGGCATGCACTACCATGCCCGGCTAATTTTTTTTTTTTTTGAGTTGGACTCTCACTCTGTCGCCCAGACTAGAGTGCAGTGGCCGCTCCCGGCCACCACAGCCTCGACCTGCTGGGCTCCGGCGATCCTTCCGCCTCAGCCTTCCAAGGAGCCGAAATTACAGGCATGTGCTACCACGCCCGGCTGATTTTTTGATTTATTGTAGAGATGAGTTCTTGCTGCCCAGGCGGGTCTCGAACCCGCGGGTTCAGGCAATCCACTCACCTCAGCCTCCCACAGGCGCGGGATTACAGGCTGAGACACAAAGCTTGGCTTAATTTTTTTTTTAATTGTAGAGACAAGGTCTCACCGAGCTGCCCAGGCTGTCCCAACCCCCTGAGCTCAGGCAATCCTCTCGCCTCGGCCTCCCAAAGTGCTGGGATGACAGGCCTGAGCCACCGCGCCCGGCTGTGCTGAGCACATTTGAGCTGGGCCGGACCCAGCTACGTTGCTCAATAGAGGAGGTACATTCAATGCACCTTTTACTCATGATATTTTTAACTTGCCATGGGGTTATCTCCTGATAACCCCATTGTAAGTTGAGAAGCATCTGTATTTGTATATTCACAACTGGGACAAGACTGACTGAAATGAAGAAAGTGGAGGAAAAGTACTCCCGGAGAACACGGAAGCAACTTGACAATGGTCCCATCTGGCAGTGAGTCAAAAAACAGAGAAGAATGACAACTAAATGAAGGAATGATTGCGCAAAGAACCGCGGGGGGGCGAACTCGGGAAAGACGAGAGCAGCAGGGACCGGCGTGCTTCACTGGCGACGCACCAGGGAATGTGCCAGCAGAGAGATGCTGGGTGCCCTGCAGAGTCCTTGCATCCCGAGAGCAGACGGGCAGCCAAGAAAAGACTTCCCGTCTTGGGGCTCCCTCAACTAATCAGCATCACAAACGCTAAGCCATCTAGGGTCAGGGTCAGGGTCAGGGTCATTAACATTGCTGTTAGGAGAACTCTGAAAATTGTTTAACTTTCACATTCTTCATCTACATATTTTGGTAGAAGGTAGTCACAGATTGCTTTGAGTTCAGTTGGAAGCAGAAGAGATCTTTTTTCACCTCTGCATTACAGGGATCATACATGTTTGTTTTAGTTGAGATCCACTGGGAATAGCTATGGTATTTAAATGCTATCACATAGACTATAAGACATTCTTCTTGTATGAGAATTACATAAGTCAGTCAAAATAAAAGAGTGCCTGGCAGTTTTTAACTAAATGCAGCATGCAGTAGGTCATGACACCAGCAAATGCATGTAGTGACTGCTGAAAGAGAAGAAAAGACTTTTGCGTTCCACAATATCACAGAGGGAGAAACATCTTTCCGGGAAGCGGCTTCATGATTTGACTGACAGCCTTCTCTCTTCCTCTTCTTTCTTTCAATGTCTGTCAAGTTATAAAATATATATCTGGGGGAAATGCTTCAAAGCCAGCAGTGCATGTCGGGAAAATGTTCTTTCCTTTTCTTCTGCCTCAAACAATATGGAATTGTGATGTCATCTGCAGATTAACCCCGACTATCTATTGGGACTCCGGCGTGAATTAAAGCTGTCGGTCCCCTCACGTCCCCAGCAGCCAGCCCATTCTGCAGCTGTCATCCGTCTCCTGTCCATCTCCTGGGAGCAGGTGGCAGAGTGTGCCGGAGTGTGCAGTGACTGACCCTTTCAGATGCATGTCTCCACCTGGGGTAGAGCCATAGGGACATGCCTTCCACTTCTCACTCAAGACAAGTGTCAACCCAGAGATGGCCTGTCAAGTTCAGGAAGTCCCTGGTTCATTTTACCTCGCGGAGGGAACACAGGCACTAAATTAGCACAAAACATCCCGGCAGGTCAGCCACAGGGACACAGTCATATGCTGTTTGTCCCCACTGCATTTGTGAATCGATACCACATTGATTCACACTTAGTTGTCCTCTGATAGCTCCATGCACATTAGGCTTGGTTTTGTTCATCCGCTGGAAGCGTCGAGGGTGAAGGGGCCGTGTGTCTCAGCTTTCCCGGTGCCTGGTGTTATGGACAGGCAGAATGCTTCCATGGAAAGAACACTGGATTGGGATTAGAGTGACCGGGGTTGCGTCTCATTTTAGAAAGTTGTTTTGTGCTTGCTGAGCCTCGGTGTCCTTCTCAGTAAAGTAGGAACGATACCATCTAACGCCCAGTGTTCACGTGAAGATTAAATGAGCTAGGAGTGAGTATAGAGCAGCCCACACAGAACCTAAGGGAGTTCTCTGTAATCAGGGACCCCTGCTGTTTTAAAACACGGTTTCTTCGCTGGCTGTTTGATGGACATATGCATGTGGAGAGCTCATGCCAGGCAACAGCCCAGAGACCACTTCTGCCCTAGCATGAGTTTTTTTTATTGGATTGACAGCGAACTCCAGGTTAGTTCTACATCACCACATGGCTCCACATTTACTTGTGCCTTGGGATAACCCAGAGCCTTTAAAAAACTAAAGTGCGCCGGGCTCGGTGGCTCAGCCTGTAATCCCGCGCCTTTGGGAGGCTGAGGTGAGTGGATTGCCTGAGCCCGCGGGTTCGAGACCCGCCTGGGCAGCGAGACCTCATCTCTACAATAAAGCAAAAAAAAAAATCAGCCGAGTGTGGTAGCGCACGCCTGTAATTCCAGCTACTTGGAAGGTTGAGGCGGAAGGATCGCCGGAGCCCAGCAGGTCGAGGCTGCAGTGGCCGGGAGTGGCCACTGCACTCCAGTCTGGGCGACAGAGTGAGACTCCAACTCAAAAAAAAAAAAAAACTAAAGTGCCCTCTCCCTAGAGATTCTGGCTTAGGAGATCCAGCCTGCCTGGGTAGTGAGTGAGAGTCATCCATCAGAGATCCCTGGCTGGGGCTGAGAGGCCCGAGTCTGTGTCCCTGCCATGCTCTCTAGGACAGAGCTCACGGTGGGGGGCTTCAGTAGCTCCCTTCCCGCCAGCACGGGCCCAAGAGCCAGGCCCAGGGATAGGAGGGGGACGTCAAAGCTGGGACCAGGCTTTGGAAAGGGAGAAGATGGACGCCACTGCTGCCCCCAGACTGTTGAAGGCACAGCCCACAGTGTCACATTTCACATTTGCATCTAGGCTTAGTACATTAAGAAGTACACGCGAGTCTTCTTAAAAAAATTTTTATTATAAAGACATGGGGTATATTTCAGGGCTAGGTATATAAATCTTGATCGTGCAGGTACCCTTGTTAGATGAGTTTCCCTCAACTGCCTATCCCACCCCCACCCCCGACAGTTTCCCACTGCTGCCAATCACTTTCTTATAGCATTATAGTTGTTCGAGGTCCGTTTATGAGTGAGAACATATGGAACTCTGTTCTTTGTTTCTGTGATAAATCACTGAGTATGATCAACTCCAAATCCATCCAAGGTGCTGCAAAGTCCATACATTTGTCCTTCTTTATGGCTGCATAATATTCCCTCGTGTGTATGTACCACATTTTTTTAATCCAGTCCAACTTCGATGGGCAATACAGTTGGTTCCATGTTTTCGCTATTGTAAATAGAGCTGCAACAAACATACGTATGCAAGTATCTTTTCTGTAGAATGATTTGAGTTCCTCCAGTCATGCGAGTCTTTTTGTTGCATTTCATCCCTACCCAATGTCACCTAAGCTGACTCTATTTCAGCTGGTTCCCTCCCACACAGCCCTTCCCCTCTCTCCTCAATGGGCAAACCTCAACCCATATCCCATCCTCCCTTCCTTGGGGCATGTGGCACATACCCTGTCCAAGCTCCCGTGGGACCACGGGCGTATGCATGCCCAGTTCCCTCTCCTTCAGCATTTGGGGGCAAAAGTTCCGTCCTCTAGTTTGGAGCCTTGGCAACCAATTTGTCCCTTATTTCTATAATTTGTCATTTTAGTAATGCCCTATAAGTGACATTATATGTACGCAAATTCTGGAACTGACTCTTTTCTCTCACCATAATTTTTGAGAGATTCATCCAAGTTGTTACAGGAGTTTGTTCCTCTTTATTGATGAGTAGTATTTCATGGTATGAAGGTAACTGTTTCACTACTCACATCTAGGGAGTTTCCAGTTTTAGGCTTTTACAATTAAAACTGCTACAAATATGCATGTGCAGATTTTGTGTGTCAAGATAAGTTTTCATTTCTCTAAGACAAACTCCCAGTGGTGCAATTGCTGAGTCATGTGTTGCATGTTGAGTTTTATGGCGAACTGATCAACTGTTCCGGAGTGGCTGCACCATTTTACATCCCCGCCAGCAACGTAGCAGAGATCCAGTTTCTCAGCTTCCTTGCTAGCACACACTGTTGGTGCCTACCTCGAGTTTTATCCATTCTGATGGGTGTACAGTGACATTTCATTGTGGTCTTAGTTTTCATTTCCTGAATAGCTAGTGGTGTCGAATGTCTTTTTACGTGTTTCTTTGCCGTCTGTATATCCTCTTCTGTGGAATATCTGCTCATATCTTTTGCCCATTTTCTAACTGGAGTGTCTGTACCATTACTGTTGAGTTTTGAGAGTTCTGTGTCTGTTCTGGAGACTGGTCCTCTTTCAGATGTGTGGTTTGCAAATATTTTCTCCCAGTCTGTAGCTTGTGCTTTCAACCCCTTATCAGGGTCTTACACAGAGCAAACATTTTGAAGTTTGAAAAGTCCCATGTGTTACTTTTTCCTTTTCTGAGTCATGTTTTGGTGTCAAGTCTAAGAATTCCATGTTGATTTGATCTGTATTGCTTTTGTGCATGCTCCGTTCGTTTTGTCAGGGGTTCTCTGTGTTTATTTTACCTGCACAAAACTCATCACAGTTCGCTGGTGTCTTCATTTTTCCCAGCTGAGTGAAGTACGGAAGCTGCACCTCCCTTTATAGCATTTTACTCTCTTTCACTTATGACATCATTGCCTCAGATATTTACAAGCACTCAGAAACACATCCATCAGATCAGTCAGTCCTGTAATTTCTGTATCCAGCATGATTTAGAAAACTCAGGAAGAGAAACAAGGCTTCTGGTATTCACCAATCTGTGCTCACCACGTCCATTATTCCTTTCTGGTATTCTAGATTCTTTCTTTTATTACTTTTTCTCTGTTCAATAACCCACCACTTGCCATTATTTTACCGAGGACTGCTGGTGACACAGTCTCGGTGCCTCAAGATCTGAAAGTCCTGATCTCTCCGTATCCAGAGGGATGTTTCCACTGGCCATGGAATTCTAGGCTGACAACTCTTTTCTTGCAGTTCTCGAAATATATTCTGTTCCCTCCTTCCGGTCCACATGGTTTCAGTGTCATTCACAGGTTTCCCCCTCACACATACGGAATTGTTTCTGTCTTGCCATTTTAGCCTTTTGGGGTTTTTTTCAACTTTAGTTTTCATAAGTCTGACTCTACTGTGTCTTCATGTGGATTTCTTTGGGTTTATTCTGCCTGGTTTTTATTTGGCTTCCTGAATCTGTAGGTTTATATTTTTTGCCAGTTTGGGAAATTTTCATCAAGTGAATTTTTAGTCCACCTTATTTATCCTCTCCCTCCTAGATTCCAGGGACACAATGTTGGATCTTTTGTTATGGCTTACAAGGCTCTGAGGCTGTCTTGATTTTTTTCTTTTGTTTTCTTTCCATTTTTCAGATTAAGAATTTTTATTATTATTTCTTCCACTCCACAGATCTTTCCTCCATATTCTTAATTCTGCTTGGAGTACATCCAGTGAGGTGTTTTGTTTTTAATTCTGTTATTGCAAGTTTTCATTTGGTTCTTCTTTATAATTTCTATTTCTTTGCTGAGACTTTTTTTTTCATTTGTTTCAAGCATGTTCATGATTGCTTGTTGGAGTGATGTTTATGATGGCTGCTTAGTCTCTGTGATCATTCTAACATCGTTAGCATCACGGTATTGTACCTATTGCTTGTCTTTTGATATTTAGTTTAAAATCTTCCTGGTTCTTGGTACGACAAATGATTTTCAACTGAAACTTGAACATTGTGGGTGTGCTTTGATGAGACTCTGGACCTTGTCTAGACCTCATTTTCAGCTGACTTTCTCAGATCCTACTCGTCCAAGGGAATGAATGGCATTACCTCACCACAGCTAGGTGAGGACAGAAGTCCAAGTCCCTCATTCAACCTCCATTGGTACTGGACTGCGAGGGGTTTCTGGAAACTTTTAGGCAGTGTTGGAATTCCCAACTTCCACTGGTCTTTCAACGAAAACTCTCTAGCGGGTCATGACAGGAAAGCCTCATCACTGCTCCCAGGTGTCCTCCAGCCTTGCTAGTGTTGGGCAGAGGTGGCAGTCCTGACGTTCTAGTTGGTCTCTTCTGACACATCCAGGTGGAGCTCACTACTGCCAGGTGGGGTGCAAGCTTACTCCCCACCCAGACTTTGCTGGCATGGGTGGGGACAGGCCTGCGGGTTTTCTGTGCTGCTGACTGGAGTAGAACAGTTATTATCTAAAGATTTTTGCCTACTAGGCTGCCACTCTTCTGGTCTTTTGGGAAGAAAAGGTAGGCTTTGGGGGGTTTTACTCTGTGCTCATTGGCATTCCCAGTTTGCAACTCAGCTCCAAGTCTGGGATAGACGAGGCAAATAGTAAACCAAGGATCTCGCTGCCCCATCGTGCCTCACGTCCTGAGATCTCTAGCCACTTTGCTTTTAATGTTTGTTTTATGCATACAAAATTTTTACTTGTAGGGAACGTGAGGACCATTTGGGGGCCCAAGGTTCACCTGCACATAGACTACTTATGCACCTAATCCTGACTTGTGACCCACACCTTTACAATAAAACTTTTAAAATATAAGTAAATCCTGAAAAAAAGAACAGCAGAATTTTTACTTGTACTGAGAGGGACTAAGAGGGGAAAACACATTTACCTCATCTTCCCAGGAGTGGAAGTCCAGAAAAAGCAGCAAATTTCATTTTAATGAGACAAAAGCCCATGTGGGAAATTTGGTCATCAATAAACAAATTGTTAAGCTGAGAGTGGAACTAGCAGTGAAAGTCAGCCATTTACTGCAGATTGGTGATCACTGAAAGGGAAATCAGGCAAGGGGGAGAACACACATTCAGGTACAGCAGGAAGTGGTCGTGTCTGGCTTGTTATTATTAAAGGTGAGAGCTGGATATCTCAGTGCACATGAAGAATGAAGACAGAATCTCTTATTCCCCAAATGGCTCCATTCTACATACTAACAAGAGTGGTTTTCTATGTGGAAGAGGGAATTCAAACCTGAGAGACAAGGAGATTAAGTTCCAGGAGGGAAAGAAGGTGACAGTAGATCATTCAACATTCATGGAGGAGTGGGACTCCAAACCAGATGTGGAGTCCAGGGACTTCGCATGACAGCCACGTACAAGCCCAGCACCACAACCTACAGGCCTCAGAAAGGGTGGAGAATGTGGCCAAAATGGTTATCCCAGCCTTAGCCAAGCCAGTAGAGGAGTAAACTTTACACTGAAGACTAGCAGGTCTTCAAACCCAGGGACAGCTTTGTGCAGATCATTAAGTAGGATGTTTTAAGTAATTAGATTGAGAACAAGTAGCCCTCACTCAGAAGCAGCATGTACACACACAGAAGAGATCAAGCTCAGTTCATCTCCTTGATGTTTTCATGATCAATTTTAAAACTGATTGACTTAATAAATCCATATGGTGCTCTGCATGTTAATGCACGCCATTCTAAAAGATTTATAAATATTAGCTTTTTCAATCTTTTTCCCAGCCCAAATGTATAGGTGCTCTTCAGTTAAGGAAACCGGCACACAGATAACTTAAGTATTAATCGCTTGTCCGAAGTCACATGGATAGCAATTCACAGAGCCCGAATTCAAAACCAGGCAGTTTGGCTCACGGTCTGAATCCCAAACTTCAACAAATCCACCCCCAGCCCAGAGGTCCACCGTAGTCACAACATATCCAGAAAGCAGAGAGGCGGCTAAGCCAATCGATGAATAAGGGGCAAAACGCAATTAGCATTTACTGAACATCTATTGGAGTCCAAGAACGGTGCCAGGTCCTGGCAATATGGCTGTGAACGTCTCAGACACATCAGCCCTGCCCAAGGGAAGAGGCAGATGAGGAAATGGAAGTAGAGCAGCCATGAGGGTAAAAGTAGGGGAGCTTAGGGGGAGCCTACTGAGAAAGACTTCCATGTTCTCTTTGGATTGGCTGACATTTTTTTTTTTGAGTTGGAGTCTCACTCTGTCGCCCAGACTGGAGTGCAGCAGCCGCTCCCGGCCACCGCAGCCTCGACCTGCTGGGCTCCGGCGATCCTTCCGCCTCAGCCTTCCAAGTCACTGGAACTACAGGCATGCACTACCACGCCTGGCTCATTTTTTTTTTTTTATTGTGGAGATGGGGTCTCGCCAAGTTGCCCAGGTAGGTCTCAAACCCGCGGGCTCAGGCAATCCACTCACCTCAGCCTCCCAAGGCGCAGGATTACAGGCTGAGCCACCGAGCCTGACTGGCTGACATTTAAACTCTAGTCAAGCAGAATGTGAATTTAAAGAGTACACTTAAGGACATAGGGTGCAGAGCAATTCATTTGTCCCTGCTTCGCCTGACTAAGCACAACCCTGAGGAGATAATAACACAAGAGATAACTGAGGAGAACTCAGAAAAGATGGTAATAAAGAAGCAAGTCCGTATGGGACCCCAGGACTGGAGGAATAGCACAGTGTTAGGGTCTTGTACCCCCAATCCAGGCAAAGAAGTCACCCCAGGCCCACCATTTTCTGCCCCCAATCTAGCAACAGAAGGCAGTCAAGGTTTGTTCATTCCTACTATCGAACAGGAATGCATCTAACAATGTGAGGTGAACCCACCACCAACATCCAAGACTATCCATTGGAAACTCCACCCTCAATGGGCTAAGGGAAGCACTGTCCTCCCTTGTTGGACCCAAGACTTCCTTCCACTACCAAGAGATACCAAGGCAGGCAAGAAAGTCTAGTGGGAGGGACTCAGACTGTGGTCCTGCAAGCCTCTATAAAGAGGTCCATGGGCCCAAGAATCTACTTTCGTGCACAGAGACACTAGAATGAGAACCAAGCCAGAGACACCTCATCACAACCACCAGCCAAGTCCAAGAATTATCTTTGTCTTCATTGGTATAAAACACTCTTCTGCCCAGAGACACTGTAGAGGATGATGGAATCAGTGAGAAGGACTCAATCACCATAAGCAAGATGGGCTGGAATGGCTCCTTCACTCCATGGGCCTCATAAATCTGAGTCCTGAAACTTCCTTCTCCCACTAAAAGACATGGGCAGATGGGCAGAGCCACTAAGAGGGATCTAACCAGGACAATTCCAAGATGGCAACAGAGTCAGTCAGAGTGCGAGTCTCTGTATAAATGAATGGGCACAGGGACGAAAAGGTGCATGCAAGTGTATTGGCAAGTGAGTGTGCGAGTGTCTGACTGAGTGGGCATGTGGGAACCAGAGGCCTGAGCTCTCCTGCTGGGGCAGCTGCCTCATGCAGCTACACAGATCCCAGCACATTCCATGGCCCAGAGGCAGGCATCATCTCTGCAACCCTACCTGGAAGAGGCAAAAAAACACCTGCTGCTGGTGCCACCCACCACCACAGCCTTCAGCACTAGATCAGACGCTGGCAGTGGAGATGGTGGAGAAAATATACCAGAAGAACTAGTTACCAAGCCCCTGAGGAGGACAAGATGCAAAGATGTCACTATCACTTTGTCTGGTAACTAGGTAGAGACAGGCTCCAGCCTGCCTACATGAACAGCATACTCCCTGAAATTGAGGGGTGAATTCAACACCTTTCTGAGGCTGATAACTGCCAACCCAGAGAGAATACCCTGGGTTCAGTATCCCCCAGAGGAACAGGTGCCAGTGAAGAGACCCAGGTGCCCCATCCCCTAACTGAAACATTTGCAGGTCTATGGTTGCAACTGGACAAGAAAAATCCAGTCCACAGAAGATGAGAGAGGGTGAGTTTTAAACTCACCTTCCCCCAGAGATTCATGAGACATGTGACCCAGGTGGGGAGCATCTTGACCAGCACACAAGGAGAGGGCTGAACACAGGAGGATCAGTTGAGAGTGGTTTGCAGCCTTCCCTGACCACAGAGTGAGCAAGGGAATAGATCTAGAGGTTGGAGGCCCCTCCCCCCAATCCACTGCAAGCAAGAGCAGTGATGCTTGAGCATGCATGCAAAGAACCTGAGGTTTCAGAAACTGCAACAAGAAGGCTCTCAAAGATTACAAAAGGATTTTTTTCCATTGCTTTCTCTATATAATTTGCAGGGGACATGTGTCATATTTTGTTTTACTCCTTCTTCGTCTTATTTTTTCACATAAGGTATATATAAGTGTGAAAATCTCCTCATATGGTCAGTTTTAGTGGTTTTTCTTTCCTTCTTTTCTCTTTTTTACTGGTTTGTTTTTCTGTCTCTTTGTTGAATTGTTTTTCTTTCTCTTCATTGTCCTTTCTTGTCCCTTCTCTCTTTCTCAGTTCTTTTCCTTTCTCATATGTTATTTTATACCCAGGTCAAAATGCATGGTCATACTGTGAGGTGGTGGGAAGTGGGTACCTGTGGGCTCACACCCCAATCAGCAAACAATGTGATCTGCAGGCAGCTTTTGAATCTTAGCACCCCCCCAACACAACTTATTCAAATATCAAAGCTGCAAAAGGTCAGCACATCTTCCCACCCCAACCAGGTTTCAAAATTGAACAAATCTAGATACTTTACCAAAGGAAGATGAAGCGGGTGAGCAAAAAGAAGTGAAAACTACTCCATCTCTCACTGAGCAATGAAAGTAAAGAGAAAAGAAAAATCCATGACTGATAAAAAGGAATCAATGGAAAAGCACAGCTATCTTACAAAGTTCAAAAGTTTGGGATACAGCATGAGAATACAGACTTCATAACTCAAACAATGAAGGGTGTCCAGATTGACTGGTCTCAGACCACAAATGCAGAAATCAAGAAACGGTTGGAAAAGATGAATAGAAACCAAGAAAGGCAAGATGAAAACAAGAAAGAATTAACTATAGAGATGCAAGTTATAAAGAATACAGTCAATGAAATAAATAATAAACTGAGAGCATGGAAAGCAGAATTAGCCAGGCAGAAGAAAGAATCTCAGAGCATGAAGACCAAGCTATGGAACTAAACAATTCTGTTTTTAAAAAATGAAAAGGAGCTTAAAAATATGGAACAAAGCCTTCAAGAGGTGTGCAATTATATTAAGAGACCAAACTTATGCCATATCAGTATCCCTGAAGCAGAAAATAAGAATAAGAGCACCCTGGAACAAACATTCCAAAGGTAATCCAAGAAAATTTCCCTCATTTCATCAGAGATGCAACCACCAAAACACAAGAGATTCAGAGAACCCCTGCAAGGCATCAGATGAGAAGACCTACTCCTAGACACATAGTAACTCACTTACGCAAAGTAGGTATAAAAGGAAAAAATCCTAAAGGCAACAAGAGAAAAAGGTCAGAATACCTACCTGGGAAGATCAATTACAATAGTAACAGACTTATCTACAGAAACACTACAGGTTAGAAGACATTGGAGTCCAATCTTCAAAGTTCTCACAGATAAACAATACCAACCAAGAATTTCCTACCCAGCTAAGCTAAGCTTCATCAGTCATGGAGAATTAAAATCCTTTCCAAACACTGAATCCCTAAGAGTTTATGCTGCCTCCAGAACAGCTCTACAAGAGATGCTTAAGAAGATATTAAGTACAGAAGAAAGAAAAAAAGAATGAAAACACTCTTCCCAAGAAACAGGAAAACAGAATCAGCACAGCAAACATTGTGACTGCAAAACTGAACACACACACAAATATCAACCCCAAAATCAAAAGACAACCAACAAACAAATAAACAAACACAACAACAAAACTTTTTAAGAGCTTCATGATAGGGATAAACTCTCACATCTCAATAATCAGCCTGAATGTGAATAAACTAAATGCACCACTGAAACATCATAGAAGGGCAAACTGAATTTAAAAATATTACCCAGCAATATACTGCCTCCAGGAAACAAATGTCAAAAAAAAGGACACTTACAGACTCAAAGTTAGAGGATGGGATACAAATTTTCAGGCAAACAGTTCACAAGAGAAAGTAGAAGTCACAATCTTAATACCAGACAAAGCAACCTTTAAGCTATCAAAAATTTTAAAAGATACAGAAGGACACTACATAATGATAAAAGGTTCAATCCATCAACAAGAAATATTCATCCTGAACATATATACATCCAACACAGGAGCACCAAGTTTCATGAAACAGCTACTAAGTAAACTAAAAAAAGAGATTGATTCTAACACTATCATAGCTCCCCAGCAAACAACCCTAGATAAAACATCAAGACAAAAAGAGATCTGGAACCTCAACTTGATGCTTGACCAAATGGATTTAATAGGTACTTACAGAACACCCACCCTACAACCACAGAATATACATTCTACTCATCACCACATGGAACATACTTCAAGATGGACCACATCCCTGGCAATAAATGAAGCATAAACACTTTTCTTAAGATAGAAATACTGCCATGCACCTTCTCAGACCACAGTGGAAAACAAAAATGCCACCAGCAAAATTACTCCCAAACCCACAAAGACATGGTCACTAAACAGCATGATGCTGAACAACTCTGGGTCAACACAGAAATCAAAGCAGAATTTAAAAATTCCTAGAAACAAATGAAAATAAAGACACATCTTACCAAAACCTCTGGAATGTCATGAAATCAATACTAAGAGGGGAACTATATCTCTATGAACATCAAGAAAATAGAAAGATTACAAGCTATCAGCCTAACAAATCACAGAGCTGGAAAGGCAGGATCACCAAAACCTTAACAGAAGAATCCAGATCACCAAAGTAAAAACCCAAAAAAGGGACATAAAAGACAAAAATATCATAGAAAAAAATCAATGAAATAAAAAGCTGGTTCTTTAAGAAGATAAATAATACTGATGAACCCCTAGCCAGATTGACCAAGAAAATGAGAGAAAAAGCCCAAATAAACACAATCAGAAATGCAAAAGATCAAGTCACAGCTGACCCCAAAGAAATACAAAAGATTACCAGAGATTACTAAGCATACTTGTATGGAAACAAATGCGAAAACCTAAATGAAATGGAGAAATCTCTGGCATCACAGAACCTCCCAAGGTTGAAACAAGAAGAAACTGAGACTCTAAATAGACCAATAGCAACCCAGGAAATTGACTCTGTCATAAGAAAACTATCTACAAAAAAAAAAGCCCTGTACTAGATGGCTTGTCAGTGGAATTCTACAAACATCCAAGGAGGAGCTGATACCAATTCTACTGAAAGTATTCCAGGCAATCAAGAAAGATGAAACTCTCCCCAAATAATTTTATGAAGCTAACATCATGTTGATACTCAAAATGAGTAAAGATCCAACAAAGAAAGAGAATTACAGTCCAATATCCGTGATGAACATAGATGCAAAAATTCTCAGAAAGATTCTAGCAAATCAGATCCAGCAATATATCTCAAAAATCATCCACCATGACCAAGTAGGTTTCATCCCTGGGATACAAGGCTGGTTCAACATCTGCAGCACCACAAATGTTATTAAATACATCAACAGATGTGAAAACAAGAACCACATGTTTATATTATTCGATGTAGAAAAAGCTTTTGACAAAATATAACATCTCTTCTTGATAAAAACCCTTGAACACCTAGGCATAGAGAGAACATACCTCAAAATGGTAAGAGCCATCTATGATGAACCCACAACCAACATATTGCTAAATGGACAAAAATTAGAAACATTTTCCCTGAAAACCAGAATAAGACAAGGCTGCTCACTCTCACCCCTCCTGTCCAATATAGTGACAGAAGTCCTAGCTAGAGAATTCAGACAAGAGATGGAAATTAAGGGTATCCATATAGGAAAAGAGGAACTTATTTCTCTTTGCTGACAATACAATCCTACACCTTGAAAACCCAACAGAAGCTGTCAAAAAACTCCTTGCACTGATAAAGAACTTTGGCAAAGTCTCAGGCTACAAAATAAATATGCAAAAGACAGTTGCATTCTTATACACCAACAACAAACAGGCAGAGAACCAAATAAAAAGCACAGTCCCATTCACGATACTCACACACAAAAAAGAAAGAAATATCTAGGCATCTTTCTAACCATAGAGGTGAAAGACCTTTAAAATGAAAATTGCAAAAACACTGCTCAAAGAAGACACAAACAAATAGAACAATATTTCATGCTCATGGATAGGAAGAATCAACATTGTTAAGAAGTCCATCTTACCCAAGGCAATCTACAGATTTAACGCAATGCCCATTAAATTACCAACAGCATTCTTCTCAGATATGGAAAAAAACAATACAAAAATTCATTTAGAAACATAAAAGACTAGGAATAGCCAAGAAACAATGCAGGAGGTATCACAATTCCAGAATTTAAACTTTACTATAAGGCTACAATAATCAAAACAGCCTGGTATTGGTACAAGAACAGGCATATAGACCAATGGAATGGAATAGAGATTCTGGAAGCAAAGCTTCAATTTCTCAACCAACTCATCTTTGACAAAGCCTCAATAACAACCACTGGAGAGAGGAGAATCTATTCAGTAAATGGTGCTGGGAAAATCGACTGATTACATGAACAGGCCTAACATCCAGGGTCTACAAGGAACTCAAAAGTGCCAAAAAGAAAAAAGTAAACAGCCCTATTAAAAAGTGAGCAAGAGACATGAATAGACACTTCTCAAAGAAGACATACAAGCAGCCAACAGATACATGAAAAATACTCAGCCTCACTAATCATCAAATAAATGCAAATTAAAATCGCACTGAGATACCACCTAACTCCAATCAGTAGGCCCATCATAAATAACAAAAAACAGCAGATGCTGGAGAGGATGTGGTGAAAGGGAACACTTCTACATTGTTGGTGGGAGTGTAAACTAGTGCAGTCTCTGTGGAAAACAGTGTGGCGATTTCTAAAAGATCTGAAAATCTTCCTTCCATACAACCCAACAATCCCCCTTCCAGGAATATACCCAGAGGAACTCAAATCACTCTATGAAAAAGATACCTGTACACGCATGTTTACTGCAACTTTATTCGCAATAGCAAAAGCACAGAACCAACTGTGCTGCCCATCAAAAGTGGGCTGTATAAAAAAATATGGTGCATAGACACGATGGAATATAAGGCAGCCATAAAGACATAATTATGAACTTTGCAGCAAGTTGGATGGACTTATAGTCTATGGTCCTGAGTGATCAATCACAGAAACGAAGAACTTAGCACCACATGATCTCACTCATAAGCGGACCCTGAACATTTGTCATAAAACCACAAGAAAGGGATTGGCAGCAGTGGGACACTGCCAGGGGAGGAAGCGGGGAGGGCGCACAGCATCAATCAGGGTGCCTGATTTCCAACCAGGAAAGTGGAGACCCAAGGGAGGCCCAAGCTTTGCCTGTACGATGAGCACTTATCCACCCAATCTTAGTGTGCCCTGCATCTTTAAAACGTTAAGAAAAGCGCGACCAAACCATAGTGAGGCGTCCAGTCCGGGAAGATGCTTTGGCCCTGTCGTCTTGAGAGTTCTCCTCCCCTCCTAGAGACAGCAAGGCAGCCAGAGCTCACCAGCATGGTGCTCCCCGCCAAACCCTCCCTCACTTAAAGAATCAGGCACTTAGCTTGGGGGAAACCCTTTCTCCCTCTTAGGTAGCACCAGAGAAGCCCAGCTGGAGCCCCAGTGGCTCCAAATAAATCAAGTAAATCAAAGCAACACTACAAAACCTCAGAAAATTAAATTGCTATTGTGATCTCAGTTCACGGAAGCAGGTCAAGACCTGAATTCCAAACCTAAACAGAGTGACTGCCTGCCCAAAAAAAAAAAAAAAAAAATTAAATAATACTCACAGTCTCTCCTAGCACAATAGATGAAATGTCCAGGATACTATTTTAAATGACCCATCTTACCAAGAAGCAAGAAAACCAAAATTTGAATAAGTCAAGACAATCAACTGAGTCCAACATCAAGATAAAGCAGATGTTAATTATCCAACAATAATTCCAAAGAAGCCATCATAAAATGCTTAAATAAGCAATTACAAATTCTCTTTAAACAAATGAAAAAAATAGAAAATATCAGCAGAGAAATAGAAACTATAAAGAGGAAACAAATGGGAATCATACACCTCAAAATTAAATAGAATAGGAAAAAAATCACTATATTTGCTCAAAAGTAGAAAGGAGGTGAGAAAGCATAAAATCAATCAACTTGAGGATAGATTAATAGAATTTATCTAATCTGAGCAACAGTGGAAAAAACAGGCTGAAAACATAAAACAGAGCTTTAGGCACATGTGATGAAATAACAACAAGAAGAATAAAAAAATCCAAAATTCACATACCTGGAGTTCCAGGAAAAGAGAATAAAGAGAATGGGAGTAAATGAGTGCTTGAAAAAAATAATGCCTGAAGACTTCCTAAACTTAGCAGAATTCTCAAGCCTCCGGTTTCAAGAAACTGAGGGAACACAAAATAGGCTAAACCCAAAAGAATCCATGCCAAGATACACCTCATAATAAACTTTTAAAACTTTAAAGATGTTGATAAACCCTGAAAGCAGCCAGAGAGAAACGTCGTATTATCTACAGTGGAATAACTTCGTGGATGACAGATTTCTCTGAAAATTGACAGCCAGAAGGAACACAACATGCTTTTTAAGTGCTAAAAGGAAAAAAAAGCTGTCAACTGGAAACTCTGTATCTAATAAAGCTATCATTCAGGAATAAAGAGAAAATTAAAACATTTTTAGATGAGGAAAAAGTAAAGAATGTATAGCTTGCATATATGCCCTTGAGGATTGACTCAAGACAGTTCTTCAAATAGAAAGAAAATGATAAATGTAAGAATCATAGACCATCAGACCACAAAAGAAACATTAGATATACCATAAATATAGGTGAAAATATTAGACTATTCTTTTACTCATTAATTTTATAATTCATATTTGATAATTGAATAAAAATTATAACACCAAACGTTCCTCAAGGGTTCAACTCTCCCTCCAATCTCATAAAGGTGAATCCACCTTTTTTTCTCTGATCTACTTTCTGAATAAACTTTGTTTTAACCTACTCTTTGTGCAATTCTTTGCATCTCTCCCACCTCACTGGCACACTGAACTAAGGAATATGTACCTCAAAAACATTCATTTTAACAGATAAAAGGAGCTGTATTAACTAATAAAGTACACTTGAGCGCAAAGAAAATTAGGGAATTCAAAGGGAAATATGACATAATGACAGGTAGGATCAGCACACCAGAAAGATGTCATTCAGCTGACAAGAGAGCCTTCAAATACTTGATGAGAAGAAGGAGGAGCAGGAAGAGAAATGAAAAAAAAAAAAAAATGGACACATCCACAAAATCATAGCAGGAAACCTAAGCATCCCCCTCTCCCAGAGCATATATAACTACTGTACAGAAAATCAGCGAGGATATAAAGAAATTTAACAACCAACAAGTAACAGGACCTAACTGACACATGCAGAACACAGTGCAACGGCAGTGAAATGTATATTCTTTTCAAGGGCCCATACACATTATGCAAGATAGACAAGTCCTGAGCTACAAAAGAAAAATATGAAAAGAACGTAAATTATAAAGAGTGTGTTATCTGACTATCTTGGAATTGAACTAGGCACTGATAGAAGAAAAAGGGAAATCACATAAAGAATTGTAAAAATACACTTCTAAATAACCTATATGACAAATAGAAAGCCTTAAAGAAAATGCTTACATGCAGAGATATAAACTAGGACAAAACTACAATATGTCAGACATTAGCAAAAATAGCAGAGGATGAACCTCCAAAAGTTCTCTGGTCCAAAAAAGCAATAAGAAAATAATGTGTAGGTGGGGGATGCCAAAAAAAATGTAGACACATTTTAAGCGAAGTTATCTATGTATCACTTTTCAAAGTTGAATTAAATTACAGTGGCAATGAGTAGTATGATGTTTGCTCAACCATGCTTCCACCATTCTCTTTGTCCTGCCTGTCACACAGTGACACTAGCATTCATTTGATTAATACCATCTTATAGCTAACGTTATATTTAAAATGCATATGCTTTTTGGCACCTGTGTGTGTGTGTGTGTGTGTGTGTGTGTGTGTGTGTGTGTGTGTTTAAAGTCTTACAGCAATGCCATGAGTGTTAATTCAAGAAAAGCAACTGAACCGTGTGTTTTGTGGCACTTAACATGTCCAGTTTCCATCCTGCTTTCTCCAGTTCTGCAGTAAGCTTAAAAAACAACATCCTGCATTCACAGTAAAAATCCAGAAGTCTGGCACCCACCGGAGGGGGTGGAATATGGTCAGAGCTCCTTCAAAGCCTCTTTCTCACAGAATTGTCAAAACATCCCACTTGCAAGGCTTTCCTTATGTGCCTTGACTCAGAGCTTACCTAGTGAAAAAGTTTTTCACCAGGGACATCTGTTGAAACCATTGAGTCTATTTTTTTTAACTTTGTTAGTTCCTAAAGCTGTGAATAACAGTTGAGGCTAGTAATGGGTTAACCGACATGCTCTAAAGGAGGAGTTGGTATATGAGATATTCACAGAGCCTTTGCAGAGCTCTTTCGTATTTCTGAGAATTAAAATGTCTACGTGTAGGGCTGTGTGCAGGCTTAAGAAAAGCCTGAAAAGACCCGAGCAACCACCTCTGGCTGACTTTGAGGCTTAATTCCAGTAGAAAGTCAAGGCTAAGGCAGAGTTGTCAGACGACTGGCTGGACGTCAAAGGTATGCCCCAAATACAGAGAGAACACCTCAACAAAGAATGAGTATAATGGTACCATATGTTTAAGGAAATTTCTGTCCTATCTTTAACTGACCACTAAGTTAACTGAGCAGAAATGTCAGTGACCTCCCATGGCAAAGAATATAGATTATACAGAATTAGTACACAAAAGCCACTAAATAACAAAAATAAGTCGAAACCGAAATAAACCCTGAGAATAAGGAAAAATCTGGTTTTTACACTTGTCAAATATATTACCATAAATTTCTAGTTTAAGAAAAACTTTTCAAAGCCTGCAATGAAAAACGAAAATACACAGGGGAAGAAGCAATCATTAAAAACTTACCTTTGCCAAGCTCGGTGGCTCAGCCTGTCATCCCGCGCTTTGGGAGGCTGAGGTGAGTGGATTTCCTGAGCCCGCGGGTCCAAGACCTGCCTGGGCAACTTGGCGAGAACTCATCTCTACAATAAATCAAAAAAATTAGCCGGGCATGGTAGCGTGTGCCTGTAGTTCCAGCTACTTGGAAGGCTGAGGTGGAAGGATTGCCGGAGCCCAGCAGGTCAGGGCTGCGGTGGCTGTTCCTGGCCACTACACTCCAGTCTGGATGACAAAGTGGGACTCCAACTCAAAAAAAAAAAACTTACCTTTACTGGAATAAAAAAGAAATGTGGTACATATACATGATGGAATATTGCACAAGCCATAAATAAGGACAAAAGTATGGACTAAGCAGCAACTTGGATGGACTTTGAGTCTATAATACT
Organism: Cephalopachus bancanus; assembly: GCA_027257055.1. Classification (NCBI taxonomy): domain Eukaryota; kingdom Metazoa; phylum Chordata; class Mammalia; order Primates; family Tarsiidae; genus Cephalopachus; species Cephalopachus bancanus. Next base: position 302,341 of record JAPVLO010000252.1, on the reverse strand, counting down.
GAGTGATCTGCCACAGAAACAAAGAACTGAGTACCACATGTGCTTACTCATAAGCAGACTTTGAACATTTATCATAATACTATAGGAAAGGATTGGCAGTAGCAAGAAACTCAACAAGGGTACCTGTATAACAACCATTTGTATGCCCGATCCTGAAGTGTACCCCACCCACATTTCTAAATTTAAAAAAACTTACCTTTGAGAAAGCCCTGACATTTAACTTACTAGAAAAATGTGAAACTCAGCTATTTTAAACATGTTCTAAGAACTAAGGGAAACAATGCTTAAAGAACTAATCAAAAGTATTAGAATTATGTATCACCAAGTAAATAATACAAATAAAGAAACAGAAATTTTTAAAAACAACCACACACATGTGTGTAGACATTTTAATTCCTAGAAATATGTAAGAGCTCTGCAAAGGCTCTGCGAATATCTCATATATCAACTCTTCCTTTAGAGCAGATCGGTTAACCCATTATTAGCCTCAACTGTTATTCACCGCTTTAGACCCTAGTAAAGTTTAAAAAAAAAATAGACTGAATGGTTTCAACAAATGCCCCTGGTAAAAAAAACTTTTTTCACTAGGTAACTTATTGAACTTATCCTGAAGTTGAAAAGTACAATAACTGAAATGAAAAGTTCACTAGAAGGGATAAACAGCAGATCTGAGCAAACAGAAGAAAGAATCAAGGAACTTTGACAGAGGCCAATTAAGATTATCCAATCTGGGGAACTGAAAGAAAAAAAGGTGAAGCATAATTAACAGAGCTTCAGAGACCTGTGGGACGCCACGAAGCACATCAACACACGTGTAATGGAAGGCACAGAAGAAGAGGAAAAAGGTTTATTTGGCTGTACAAGAAGCATGACACAAACATCTGCTTCTGCTGAGAGCATCAAACTATTTATGCTCATGGCAGAAGGTGAAGGGGAGCCAGCATGTTCAGTGATTTCATGGCGGGAGAGGAAGCGAGAGAGAGAGAGAGAGGGAAGGTGCCAGGCTCTGTTTAGCAACCGGCTCTCACAGAAATTAAGAAAGCCCAAACTCACTCACTCCCCATAATGGGGCATTAATCTTTTCATGAGGGCTCTGCCCTCATGACCCAGACACCTCCCATTAGGACCTACCTTCAAAATCTGGGATCAAATTTTAACATGAGATTTGAAAGGAGGCCAAACATCCAAATATAGCAGCTGGTTTAACCACAAAATATCATCTTAGTACACCTTATTAATAAAACATAAGACAAAAACATCATCATCATTTAAAAACATGCCAGAAAAGTCATCTGACAAACTCAACATCTTTTTATAACAAACTAGGACTAAAAAGACTTCCCCACACTTATAATAAGTATCTTCAAAAACACCAAGCAACATCATACTTATTGGTTTAAGATCAAATTCCGTCCTTTAAGATCAGAAACAAGACAAGGGTACATACTTGCCCTACTTCTATTCAACATCCTACTGGAGGTTCAGGTCAGAGGGCAATTATGCAAGAAAAGGAAATAAAGATATCCATATTGGAAAGAAAATGAACCTATGTTTATTCACAGATAGCATCATCTTATATTAGAAATCTTATTGAATACAATAAAAAACTCTTAGAATCAATAAATGAGTTCGGCAAGACAGAAGAATACTGTATCAATATACAAAAAATTTAGTCTATTTCTATATAAATGCGTGATCATTTAAAAGTGAAACTAAGAAAACAATTTCCTTTACAATAGGATCAAAAAGAATAATATACAAAAGAAGCAATTTAAGAAAAATGCATGAGATGTGTACACTGAAAGTAAAAAACATTGTCGAAAGAAATTAATATGGTCTAAATAAATGAAATATTATGTTTATTGATTTGAATACTTAAAACTGTTAAGACAGCAATACTTCCAAAATGTATCTACATATCAACAAAATCTCTAACACGATCACAAATTTATTTTTGCACAAATTGATGAGCTCATCTTAAAATTTATGTAGAATATGAGATCCAGAGTAGCCAAAAGAAATGAGTAACAAAGTTGAAAGATTAACCCTTTTCCATTTCAAAACTTAATATACATCTACAATAATCAAGAAAATATGGTTCCATCATACGAAAAGATATTGAGAGTCCAAAAACGAACTCATCTATTTATGGCCAACTGATTTTACACATGGGTGCCAAGAGAATCCAAAGGGTAATGTATAACTTTTCAAGAAACAATGCTGAGGCAACTGGTTGTCCACACGCAGAAGAATGAAGCTGGAGCCTTACCTCACATCATACACAACAAGCTTGACTCCAAAGGAGTCATAGTCCTGAGCGTAAAAGCTAACGCTATAGACACTTGAATAGAAAGCACAGAAATACATCTTCATGACCTTCACTTAGGCAATGATTCCTCGGGTACAACAACTGAAGCACCCATGGTGAAATAAAAAATAACAAATTAGACTTCATCAAAATGGAAAATGTTTGTGCCGCTGACCATGTTGCCAAGAAAGTGAAAAGAACAGCCACAGAATGAGAGGCTACACTTGCAAATTATATGGGTGGGAAGGGAGTTATATTCAGAATGTGTGCTAGGCGTGAGCTAGTGGCTAAGCTTCTACCGAGAGAACAGCCTTGGAAGCACATACTAGGCAGAAAGAGAAAAGTGACAAGAGCTTCGAAGTGCACCAGCATGCAGCACGATGCTCTGGGGATTGGAGACGGCAGGCTCCAGAACCAGAATTCTTCCTGCTAAAAGAATTCTCTTCCTAGACAAAGTGAATTATCTTCTTTACCCCTGGGCTTCCACATCTGCCATGTGGCCACCTGCTGATGAATTTTCAGGAACTTAGGACTTTCCTGTGTGACTCTGTGGGGTTCCGTTAGGTGGTCACCCTGCCCAGATACACAACCAGCTGCACAGAAGAGACAGCTCTCAGTCTCACTCCGCCTTCGCCAACTGAGCCAGTATCCTGACCTGTTCGCCTCCACGTTCCTACTCCCAGGAAATCCCTCACTTACTTGTCCCTGTTGGATAACCTGACCTGTGTGGACACCACCAGGAAGACAGGACTTTGGCTGTCCTTGGCTACAAATCAAAATCTCTGTTCACGTTGCCCAAAGCCAGTGTAGGGAAACACCAGTCTCAGGCTAACCAGACCCGCTTTTGTTGATTCCATTCCACTGGGTCCATCTGAAGAGACCTCCTTGTGGGGAGGGCAAAAGGCAAGAAGCCACAAGTCGGTAGCCAGCCAACCAAGCAACCCTCCAACTACATGATCTAAAGTAACTCTATTCACCTGCTCACCTAAGACGTTCGGGTGGAGGAACCAAGCCAGCAACTTGGGTTATGTTGGTTTGAAAAGCAAGTTCAATGTTCCTTTTGGAGAAACACAAATTGCAAGAAAATGTCTGCTGATACAGAAAAAAAGCCAAGCTCAAAGAGGAGAGAAACATGGGCCGGGATTATCCCTGCGACTCCCTTCCAGGGCGCACCTCTCTGAGTCTCGCACCAGGGTACGGTTCCAGGATGCAGGAGGAAGGAGGAGGCTCTCACGCACTTGGGGGCGCGTGTGAATGAGCCGAGGGGCTCAGCAGACCACATGGGAGTTGGGTTAGAAAACAAGTTGGCAGCCTCCTTTGCTGGTAGCTTCTTTCCCGTCTAGAAGGCTGGTTCCATGGGGTCAGTCCATGATCAGGCTGGAGAAACGGAGCAATTGCAAAACACGTTCACCTCTGCTTGCCATCCCAGTCCCTTCTGAGGTGCAGGAAAGCCGTTTCGTTGTCTGTGAACTTCTGGAATTAAAACACATTAGTGCTTGGAAAACAGAAGGTCGAGAGTAGGGCCATTTATTTACCTCCTGTTTTTAATCTGGATGAGAGAAATTCTGCTATAACGGCACACAAATTACATCACCTTCAGTGTTTCTGGACCTCCAGCTTCGGCCACATCATCCAACGTGGTTGCCATGGCAAAGATGGTCCTAAGTGCCAGAGGCGATGGGAGCCACTGCTCAGTACCCAGGCGAGGAAAGCCAAGGGCTCTCAGCACAGCTGCGGGTCTGGGAGCCTGCACCCGGTGGAGGAGGCCTTCACAACTCTTCCTGGCCTCTGGCTTCTTTGAAGCAATGAAAAGCTAGAATAAGCTTGCTGGGAGATGAAGTCTCAGGAAGATGGGATTTTCATTAAATCTTTGTGATACAATACACATGGCTAAAATTTACCATCTTAGCCATTTCAAGTATGCAGTACATTAAACACATGTAGAGTTTTAAGCAGCCATCACCACCAGCTCATTCCATCTTGTAAAACTGAAATTCTGTGCCCACTGAACAACACTGAACAGCATTCCTGACAACCAACTATTCCACTTTCTGTTCTTTTTATAAGTATTACTTGATTGTTTAAGTTTTGTTTTGTTTTTAACTGATAAATAGCTTCACGTATTTGTGGGGTATAGTGTGAGGTTTTGAGACTTATATACATTGTGTAATAATCAGTCGGGGTAATTAGCATATTAGCATATCCATCATCTCAAGCACTTGCCATTTCTTTGTGGGAAAGCATTCAAAACCCTCTATGCCATCAGTTTTGAAATATACATTAAAAGCCGGACTCGGTGGCTCAGCCTGTAATCCCGCACCTTTGGGAGGCTGAGGTGAATGGATTGCCTGAGCCCACGGGTTCAAGACCCGCCTGGGCAGCGAGACCTCATCTCTACAATAAATCAAAAAATCAGCCGGGCGTGGCAGCGCACGCCTGTAATTCCGGCTACTGGGAAGGCTGAAGCGGAAGGATCGCCGGAGCCCAGCAGGTCGAGGCTGCGGTGGCCGGGAGCGGCCACTGCACTCCAGTCTGGGCGACAGAGTGAGACCCCAACTCAAAAAAAAAAAAAAGAAAGAAATACACATTATTGTCAACTAGTCGTCCTCCTGTGCAATAGAACACCAGAACTTATTCCTCCTGTCAAACGGCAAATTTGCACCCATTGACCAACCCCGCCCTGTCTCCCCTTACCCCCAGTCTCCCCAGCCTCCGGTAATAACTATTCTGCTCTCTATTTCGATGCGATCAACTTCTTTAAAATTCCATAGATGAATGAGGTCATGCCGTATTTGTCCTTCTGTGCTTGGCTTACTTCACTTAACGTAATGTCCTCTAGGTTCCTCGATAGTGTCAAAAATGACAGGATTTCAAACGGCTATTCTAATAAAGAGAAAAAAATATCAAATGCTGGCAAGGATGTGAAGAAACAGGAGCTTTTATACACTATTAGTGGGAATGTAAGTTATTGCAGCCATTATGGAAAACAGTAAGGGGGTTCTTCAAAAAGTTAGAAATAAAACTGTCATATGATCCAGCAATCCTACCACTGAGTATGATACAAAGAAAATGAAATCAGCGTGTCAACAAGACATCTGCACTCTCCTCTTTATTACAGCAATATTCACAATGCAAAGATATGCAATCAAGTGTCCATTAAGGGATGAATGGAGTGATAATGTGGTTTATACAAATAATGGGATACTATCCAGCCATAAAAAAAAGAAACACCATTCTACTTTCTGTCTCTATGATTCTGACTACTCTAGCTACCTCATATAAGTAGAATCACACAGTATTTGATTTTTTGTTTCTGGCTTATTTCACTTAACATAATGTCCTCAGAGTTTATCTGTGTTGTAGGATGTGTCACAATTTCCTTCCTTTTTAAGGCTCAATATTTCATCGTGTGTGTATATGACATTTTGCTTATCTGTTCACCCATCGATGGGCACCTGGGTTGCTTCTACATTTTAACTGTTGTGAATAATGCTGCTATGTACATAGTACACAAATATCTCTTCAAGACTCTGAGCTTTTTTTTTTATCCTTTTTGGCATATACTCAGAAACAGAACTGCTAGATCACATGGCGTTTTTATTTTTAATTTTTTGAGGAACTGATGTGTCCTATTTTCTACAGAACCTGCAATGTTTACCATTCCTGCCAACTGTCCTCAGAGTTCCACTTTCTCCACATTCTCATCCACAGTTGTTTTCTGGGTGTTTTGTTTTGTTTTGAATACTGGCCATCCTAATGGTCATGAAAAAGTATCTTGTGGTTTTAGGTAAATTTTCCTAATGATTAGTGATTTTGAGCGTTTTTTTGCATGCGCTTACTGGCCATTTGTAAATCTTTTCTGGAAAAATGTCTTTTTCGGTCTTTTGCCTATTTTTGTGTCGGGATATTTATTCCTTACTGTTGAGTTTTAGAGGTTGTCTATAGATTCTGGATAGTAATCCTTCAGAAGATGAATTTGCAAGACAAATGTTTTTAATGGAGCTGAAGGCTTGTGTGTGCTAACGAGACAGTGCATGCCCAGACCTTAAAGGTGAAGAGCACCCCGGGACCCAGGAGAGGCGGGGGAAGGGCCCTCCCCTCCCCCTTCCCCTCTTGAAGCTGACCACTGGGAGGCCCGCTGCGGCGGGAACCTGCTCCCCCGGGTGGCCGCCCCTCGTGCCACCCAGCGAGACATCACCTGCTGAATTCATCAGGCTCCCCTCCGACCACACGGACGGGACGCACTGCCCTCCTAGTCTGCCACCAGGGCATCATGCTTTTGGTTACAAATTACTTGAGGTTGGAAGTGTCAGGATAATCAAAGCTGTCTTCCATTTCTAATTCAAAAAGCATGCAGTGGCACATTTTATTGCTTGTACACCTTTTTGTTCTAACGGGAGTTACTGCATCCCTTTTTGTTTTCGTTTTTTTGAGTGCCTTTCTTAGTTTAACCCAGGCCTCTCCAGTCTCAAAGGCATCAGGAAATCCATTGACTCCTTTGTTTTCCTTGGGGTCCTCTGCATCCTTGCCGCCACCTGCAGAGTTCCCTTCACTGCTGCCTCTCTGGGGTCTCCCTTCACCGCTCCACCGGGTGGCGTCCCTTGTTTCCCATGTACCCGTCCTCCAGATAAGTCCCTTTCAAAGGATGCCAAGGAGGTAAGCTTTCTATAATAGGATTGTAAATGACCAAAAAAGTGTCTTCATTTAAGAAACATTTCAAAGTCCATCAGGCCGGGCTCGGTGGCTCAGCCTGTCATCCCAGCAATTTGGGAGGCCGAGGTCAGTGGATTGCCTGAGCCCGCGGGTTTGAGACCCATCCAGGTAATTCCGCCAGACCTTGTCTCTACAATAAATCAGAAAAACTAGCCGGGCGTGGTAGCACATGCCTGTAGTTCTGGCTACTTGAAAGGCTGAGGCAGAAGGGTAGCCGGAACCCAGCAGGTGGAGGCTGCGGTGGCCAGGAGCGTGCCACTGCACTCCAGTCTGGGCGACAGAGTGAGACTCCAACTCAACAATAAATAAATATCCATCAACAGGCAAATGGATAAGCAAACTGATATATTTACGTAATGAGTAGGCCGGGCTCGGTGGCTCAGCCTGTAATCCCGTGCTTTGGGAGGCCGAGGCGAGTGAATTACCTGAGCCCGCAGGTTCGAGACCCGCCTGGGCAACTTGGTAACACCTCATCTCTACAATAAATCAAAAATGAGCCGGGTGTGGTAGCGTGTGCCTGTAGTTCCAGCTACTCGGAAGGCTGAGGCGGAAGCAGGTCGAGGCTGCAGTGGCCGGAGCGGCCACTGCACTCCAGTCTGGGCAACAGAGTGAGACTCCAACTCAAAAAAGACAGACCAGGCTCACGCCGTACAAACACAGGTGTGTTTCACAACAATAAAACCGAAAGAAAAATGCAAGTTGCAAAAGAAAACATAAGTGCAGTGATGTTTTATACACACACACAAAGTTCGTCATTGTGGATTTCACATTTGTGAATTTGCCTACTCACTAAAATGTATTGGTAACCCCCAAACTGCAGAGCTTTTGCAGTCATTCAGGGGCACGTGCTGACCAGAGACGTTTTGGGTCTCCCTCTACGTAGGTCCCAGCTGAGGATGAATGAGACCGTGCTCTGCTTTCTCGTCTCCTTCTCCCACAGTGGAGACCTGGGCAGGGCAAGAAGCCCAGGCTCTGGGCTAGCCGGGTGCAGTTTGAATCCCAGCAGGATTCCAGGCAGGTCACCTCAGGCATCTCGCTTAACGCTTCTGAACCTCATTTCTCTATCACAAAATAAAGTGGATAAAATCTACCAGGATGTGCTGTTTTAAGATTCAAGATGAAAATCCATGTGAGATTCATTATATACATATTTACCTGAAGGGCAAAGTTTCAGTTTTCACTAATTCAGGGGTCAGGACAACTTGATGGAACATAAATGCAAATAACAAATCGAGAGAGATGAAGAGAGAGAGAGAGAGAGAAAGGCAGACAGGGATAGAGATGGAGACAGAGAGAGTGAGAAGTAGCCAAACATCTATATATAAATATATTTATTTAATATCCACTTACATAAACTTATGAAAATGATGTTGGGCATGATACAGAATTCAAAGCTGGAAAACCATTTCCTTCAAAAGTGTCAAGGAGGCCAGGCTCGGTGGCTCAGTCTGTAATCCAGCACTTTGGGAGGCTGAGGCAGGTGGAGAGCCTGAGCCCGTGGGTTCGAGACCCACTCGGGCAACTTGGTGAGACCTCGTCTCTACAAAAAATAAAAAATTAAGCCGGGTGTGGTAGCATGTGCCGGTAGCTCCAGCTCCTTGGAAGGATGAGGCAGAAGGATCGCTGGAGCCCAGCAGGTCGCTGCTGCGGTGGCCGGGAGTGGCGACTGCACTCCAGTCTGGGCGACAGAGGGAGACTCCAACTCAAAAAAAAAAAGTCAAGGCATCACCCCATTGTCTTATAACTTTCAAGGGCGCTGTCAGCAATGCAATCTTACCTCATACCTATTACATCACCTGGTTATTTCAGTCTGGCAACTCAGTCCTTCAATTCTGGGACTTTTTCCTGATATTATTTCTTAAGCACAATCTTCTCCTTTGGCCTGATGATCCTCGGCCCAGCAGTCAGGCTGGGACCTGGCCATTTCACTGAATTTGGGACCTGCCAGAATTTCCTCCGGGACTGGTCCCTTTCCCCAAAAGAAAGTCTCCCCTAATCCCTTTATATAAATGAAGACCTGGTTAAACAGGAAGATATACCCTTTTCATGGTTTGTGAGAAAATGCATTACAATCTTTAGAAGGGCAACAAAATTGCCAAAATTACAAGTGGGGGGGCAGGGTTTCTGTGAGCATGATCCTTGAATAGTTCGTTTTAAAATACACAGGACCAAAAAAAGAGAAATAGAACAAATGGAAATACTCCAACAATGACCAAAGCTAAAATACAGCTAAGATAATTAAGACAGAATGGTATTTTACCACAAGAGTGAAACAGAAAATAGAGCCCAGAAAGTACACTTGAAAAATTACAGACTAACTTAGGGATCAGAGGAGGAAAATCAATGATTCAATAAGAGATATCAGGGTACTCCAAATGGCAAAATGGTAGTAATAAACACAACAATATTTTTGGCCTTATACCATTAACAAAAGTAATTCCAAGTAGATTAAACATCAAAATGGGAAAAGCAACAATTTTTAAATTTTTGCAGAAAACATAGGAGGTATATTTATTACCTAGAAATAAAGAATAACTTTTATGTAAAACACAAAAATTGACAAACCATAAAGGAAAGCAAAATAATCATTTTGACTTCGCTAAAAGAAGAAATTTCTAAACAATACAGCAAAAACTATCCGCTAAAATGTGGACGTACAAGCACAGGCTAGATGTAGATAATGAACTTTACGGAGAATGACTAGGTTGACCTCTGCCTGGTCTGCCTAGGACCGTCCAGCCCCATTTGCTGACAGTGTAATCATTACTAATGCCCTGTTCTCAGTCTCACACATTTTTAGGGCCATGATATTATACGATCATTCTACATATAAGCAAAAAGGATCACGATTAAACAATAATTATAAAACCCTGGCAAAGAAACGAAAATTTAAAAATAAATAAGAAAAGTAAGTAGACAAAGACAGCAAAGCAAAGGATGTGAACAGGTAGCTCACAGAAGAAGAAATCTTAATGGCTGTAAGTTTATGAAAAGATGCTTGACTTCACTGGTAAACAGGAAAATGCAAACTAAAAACACATCCATCAGAAAGGCAACATTCAAATCCTGAAAGTGTCAAGTGACGGAAGGATGTGAAAACTAGGATGCCCACCATGCAGGTGGGATGTGAGACCACTCGCCCTGCAAGTTCCCTGCAAGTGTCTTGTGTCGTCTGTTTCAGATAGAAAGTTCACAGGCAACCCCCTCGGGTCCCCTCCCACTGTGGGAGCTTTTCTGTCCTCTCAATAAATCCCGCTTTCCAGCAAAAAAAAAGACAGAGGGTTCATGACACTGACCAGTTCCTTCTTGGAACTGTTATTCGTGTCCACAAAGAAACTTAGGCAGGACAAGAAAAACGGAAACTACCTAGGTGAGCAGATAAACCGAGCCATGTTCGTACAAAATAATACAATATTGAAATCGAATGATCTACTCCTAAAACATGGACATAGGTAAGCCTTACATGCAACGCTGATGGGGAAAAGTTAGTCACTGGAAAAGACGCAGAGCATGGCTCCACCCATCCTGGCCCCAGGTAGGGAACTGCCTGCTTGGGGTGCCCCAGCCTCCAGAGCCTCCCCCAGTGTCCACTCTCCCCGCCTGTGACTTGCTGCTTTTTCTGCTGAGCCCCAGACCCCTTTCCGTCTCTGAGAAATTGCCCACCGTGTGACCCTTGGAGGCAGACTCCAGCCCCTCTTGAGAAGCATGGAGCAGTGATTGGCTTCCCCAGTTCCTGGGCAAGCCGCGAAGCCACCGCAGCCACACCCGCCTCCAAGATGGCGGCTGAGGAAGACCCAAAAACCGCGGAATCAAAGGGGTGGGGATGGGTGCTCCTTCTGGCCACCTGCCTGGCTCCCCGAGCCCAGAACCTTTCCCGGAGAGTTCAGAATGCTGCCCTCAGACCCCTGGGTGGGGACTCGGCCAAGGAGGCCGATGGAACACCACCTGCGGAGGGTCACCTGAGGGTCGCCTTCTTCTCATGCGCGCAGAGGCCCTGCAGCGCCCAGGATGCCTGAGGGGTGCCAGGCTTGGAGGGGACCGTTCTGCAAGGAGCCGGGACTTCTCTCTGTTGGGGAAGGGTGGTTTTCTTGGGCCCAGTGTCCCTGCCTTCCCCTGGCTGGCTGCTTCTTCACGCTCCTCCCCCAAGTCTCCAGGGCCCTCGTCCGGCCCCCGGGGTCTGGGGGCTGACTTCCCGGTGGGACGCTTGCCAGAACACTTCTGTGAAAAAGCTCTTCCCACCGCGTGTCCATCGCACCTCCTCCTCCAGCCAGCAGTGTCCTTTCGCCAAGCCCCGCTCAGGTGCTGGGTCTCCAGGCACGCTCCTGGTCTCCCCGAGGCCTCCTCTCTTCTGCCTCCAGAGCCCTCTACTCTGGCTCACGCCAGGTCGACCTCAGGGTGTCAGGCCACACTCAGAACCTCCAAACATGATCAAAATGAACCCACTGCCCCCACCCCAGTGCCCACTGAGAAGCAGTAATTTGACTGAACGGACATCCAGGGCCACGCAGCAGAGACAGAACAAGCCCCAGTCTTTTGTGGTTTCTGTGCTTTCCTTAAGCCCCCTTCCTGCCAGCCTTCCTCTCGTGTGGCCTTCTCTGTCCTGCCCTGTGATCGCCACGCCCTCAGCCGTAGCCCTCAGCCATCCCCCTCCCCATCCCACAGACAAGAGGCGCCACCACCCTCCCTCGAGTGGCCCTGGGAGCAGGCACATGTGCACACACGCACGCTCGCCACACCAGCGGCTGGCATCGCTCGCTCTCCTGATGAGCTTTGTCCTCGAGTTGTATCATGGAAGCCCAAGGTATGGTTCGGGTGGAGACTGAAACTTCTCACCTCCTGGATTCCTTTGGTTCTCGAGTTTGCTCAACAAATGAGAAAAGTGTGGTCGCTCTCTGGGGTGAGCTCTGAAAAGAGGAAATTTCCGTTTTGTCACCTACAAAAATTATGTTTTGTTCAGTTCCCACACCGGGTGGTGAGCCCTGGAGAAGCCGGGTCTCCCTCTCCCCTGCACATCCAGCACAGCCCGCAGGGCGTGGTCCTGGGCTCGCCGGATGAGTAGCGTGGACAGTCAGGGCAGGCTCCCAGCCTCCACCACTGCCACTGTCCTTAATGTAGTTGTGCCCGCTGTTCCCGGCCCATGGCGAGCACACCCTGAGCTAAGTGAACTCACGGTCGGCCTGTGGGCTGAGCTGGTGCCTTGAGTGCAGGAAGGTGTGTCGTTGTCCTAGAAACGTTCATACTCTTGCACTCTGGCGGTGCCTGTTCTGCCCGTCGTGAACCCAGCGAGGAAGCAGGAGAGGAGGTGAGTGGCACCTCCGGGAGAGCAAGCCTTTGTCTACGCCCCACCCTCGGGAGCGGCAGTGTCACTCCAGCTTCTCCTGCGGGATGGAGAGCGGGGAAGGGGAGGTGAGGGCTGCAGGAGGGCCTGGCCCGTGGCCACCCAGGGGGCTGACGGCGTGTGCCCCAGAGTGGCCCTGGGAGGAACATGAACATAGATAAAGATAAAACCCAGAGGCCGTGGTCTCTGTGGGGAGCCTGCAACACTTATCCACACCCCCGTGGTCCACGTCCCCATCCCTGAGTGAAAGGCTTCCCAGGACACATTTCTTTTTATCTGGAAGGTGCCTGGGGATGATGACAGGTGCCGAGATCTAAGCGCACCTTCCTCTGCCTTCCAAAAGGCGAGAGAAATGGGCCCAGCAGGGAATTCCTGTGTGAAATACGATCATGATCCATGACTGTGACACTCTCCGACACGGCAGCTCCTGGTGACAGCTTCCATGACTGTGACACTCTCCGACACGACGGCTCCTGGTGACAGCTTCAGAGCCTGTGAGCACGCGCTCTTTTGTTCAGTCTCCCCAGATCCCTTTGCTATGCCCTTGCCCCTGGCAGAGGAGGGGTCAGACGAGGACCAGAGGTCAGCCGGGCCCACACAGAGAGCCACCTCGACGGGTCCCCTTGGTGCCACACGACCCGGCAGAGCCTGAGGGCCAGGAAGTGAGAAGAGCAGGAAAGGGGGAACTGGCAAGGCCAGTCCTCAGGCGCCCTGTGTTTGTGGCCTGGCTTCACAGCCGGGTGGCCGCTCCACTGCCTGCGCCCCCACAGCCCCTCTGAGATCATAACACACAGGCATGTGTTGTGCCCGCCAGGGGCCAGGGCACAACACATGCCTGTGTGTTATGATCTCAGAGGGGCTGTGACGGCTCACAAGGAGGAACAACCATGTCCCAAGAGATTTAGAGACATTCGTGTCATTCGACCCCACCGTTACATTTCTGGGAGCATATCCATGGCATAGCAAGAAGAGGACGGCCTTCCACTGCAGAGGTGTCGGGGCTCAAATCCCGGCCCCCTCCCCCCATTTCTAGAGGGCCCTGGAGAGACAGCTGCTCCTCTCACCTCCACCCCTTGCCTGTGCTTCCGGTAGATACGCTGCGTCACACTGGCCACTCTGTGAACAGTGACCCAAGTTGCAACCACAGAGAAATCACATTCACAAAGACGCTTGAAGCACTTAAAGAATAGCACTTAAAGAATAGAACAGTCGGAAACATTCAAATGATGCAAAAAATAGGGAGGCTTCCTTCCGGAAGTTTCAGCATTTCATTAGCAGAGAGTCTTGAGCATAGCTGTCCAAGTGTCGGCAAGCCTCGAAGGCTGAGAAGCCTTCCCGTGGTGGCCACCCACGAGCCACACACTGAGGAGATTAGACAGAAGGATGCAGAAGGTCCGGCCAGGCCAGCTGTGGTGGGCAAAGGAGCAGACAACCCTGGAAACCACCCAACTGACCCCTAAAATTTGCAAGTGGGCGGCTGAGGCCACAGATGGAGAAACAACCCGCCAGCACCTCTGGTGCCTCAGAGGTGGAATCAAGTCCCCAACTCCACGGCTGTTCCAGAGTCCCTGCCATCAGGCCAGAGGTTAACACCATGAGCAAGGGACAGAAGGATGATTCAGCCCCTGCCGCTGCAGAACATGTATCTGTATCATTCTGTGAAGCATGACTTCCCATTCAGGTCCACAGATTGTTGTTCTAGAATGCATTTCCTCAGTTGTGACTCCAAGTGTCTGTGTAGTACAAAGTATAGCACGATCGCTATTGAGATGTTGTTCGGCAGAAGTACATGGCACAAAGAAAATGACGCTGGGCTTATGTTGTTGCCCTCAGATGCTCCAAATAGAAACGCAGTCAATTCCAATAATGGTTTGATTTTCTTGACAATCTGTGGAGTCGATGTCCAGCCAGTGTAAGTTCATTCTGTTGAAAGTGAAACCTTTGACATTAGTAGGACTGATACAAATGCGGTGCAAAGTACGAAGATAGCATAACTGTTCTGCAATGATACCAGGAACAAAAACGGTGATGGAGCACAGCGTGTTTTGAAAGCAGTATTCTTTTAAATTAAATGTAAAAGCATGCTTGACAAAAGATATTTGGAATAGATCGTGGTATATACGAAATTGAGAACTGCATTCAAGCAAGCTGCACTATTGAGTCCAAATAAAAACTGGAGTCTTCACGTGTTTGAATGCTTTTATGTCTACCTAGAGAAACTGAACTGCAAAATGTCTGTGGCAAAACTGATGTGGAAGACACCAAAAATATTCACTAGAGTCGTCCAAGCTTCCTGTCTTGCCTCAAGCTAATATGAGAAATACATGTCTTCGAAGAACTCCCTGGTAAAGCAGCTTGAATAGCTGACTATGGTTTTGGACCCTTTTGTAAAGGAGTCCCTAAAATTTTAATTGCATTTAGATCAAAAGTAGTTGAAAACTGTTAAAGTAACACACAAAAAAAAACCTACTTTTGAAGTTTTTATCAAAGTGCAATTATTGAAAATAAACCAGAAGTCACTGAACAAAAGAAAGCTGAACAAATTAAGTCATGAAGACACAAGCCAGATTTCTTCTGACAGTTTGTAATCGTGTTTTGGAATATGTCAACTGGTAAGGAGAATCTTTTGATAGAGGCTTTTGATAGATTATTAATGGGATTTTTTTTTACAAGACTTTTCATGGACTCTTTGGAATAGTCAAGAAATGGAAATAATCTAAATCTCTATTATTAGATGAATGAAAAAAAAATCATGGTATACCTACACAATGGAATACTACTCTGCAATTAAATACTCCTTTGAACACCTCATTTCATGGTTACATGAACTATTGATACACACAACCGGCAGGAGTTATTCTGAAAATAGCTATGCTGAATGGAATAAGCCAGATAAAACAAAATACATACAATTTGATTTTCTTTTTTATAAAATTCTACATAAAGTACAAACTACCTATGGTAATATGAAACCATTCAGCAGTTTCCTGGAGATAAGCATTGAGCAAGGAGAGAAGAAAGTGAGGAATTTTCCAAGGGCTGAATAATAATTTTTTATGACCCTCAAATTGTCACAACTTTAGACATCAGAATTCCTCCTACCTGGGTCTTGTGTCCCGTTTTTAGACTTTATTTTTCTTTCTTTATTTTTTTGAGTCAGAGTCTCACTCTGTGACCCAGGCTGGAATGCAGTGGCACAATCATGGCTCACCATAGCACTAACCTCCTGGGTTCAGGTAATCCTTCCATCTCAGCCTCCCAAGTAGCTGGGATTACAGGCATGTACCAACTTGCCTGGCTATTTTTTTTTTTTTTTTAATATCTGTAGAGGCAAAGTCTTACGATGTTTCCCTGGCTGGTCTTGAACTCCTGGCCTCAAGCAATCCTACCACTTCAGCCTCCCAAAGTCCTGGGATTCCAGGTGTGAGCTACTGCTTCCAGTTGATTTTCTTTATTTTTAAGAGCTTTAGGGGTACAGATGATTTTTGGTTACATGGTTGCTTTGTACAGTGTTAGTGCACATTGTATCTGACAGGTGATGATTCATCCCTCCCCTGCTTCCCAACCTCCCCTTCTGAGTCTTCCGTGTCCATTGTGCTATTCTTTTTTTTTTTTTTTTTTGAGTTGGAGTCTCACTCTGTCACCCAGACTGGAGTGCAGGGGCCGCTCCCGGCCACCGCAGCCTCGGCCTGCTGGGCTCCGTCGATCCTTCCGCCTCAGCCTTCCAGGGAGCTGGAACTACAGGCGCGTGCTACCACGCCCAGCTCATTTTTTGATTTATTGTTGAGATGAGATCTCGCTGCCCAGGCGGGTCTCGAACCCGCGGGCTCAGGCCATCCACTCACCTCAGCCTCCCAAAGGCACGGGATTACAGGCTAAGCCACCAAGCCCGGCTTATTTTCTTCTTTCATATGGCTGAGTTATATTCCCTTTAGTCAAGCAAGTCTCTTGAAAACAGCAGATATTTGGATTCCGTGTGTGTGTGTGTGTGTGTGTGTGTGTGTGTGTTTTCAATCCATTCTGCCAATCTATATCTATTAAGTGAGGTGTTCAGACCATTTATACTCAAAGGTAGTAATGGCATGTGAGGTACTGTTCCATTTATTGTGCTGTTACCTGGTTGCTTTGATATCTCCACGGTGTTGGTGTTTTATAAGGCCTTCAAGTTTTAATAATTTACATTGTTTCTCTCTACTGGTTTATTTTGACCTTTTGTTTCAATGTTTAGAACTCCTTTGAGTATTTCTTGTTGAGTCAGTCTAGTGGTGACAAATTCCTTCAGAATTTGCTTGTGTGACAATTTATTTCCTTTTCATGTATGAAACTTAGTTTTGCAGGGTACAAATCCTTTTCTGACAGTTATGCTGCTTGAGGAGATTACAGAGAGGGCTCCAATCCCTTTTGGCTTGTAGAGTTTCTGCTGAAAAGTCTGCTGTTTGTCTAATAGGCTTACCTTTACTTGCTGCTTTTGTCTTACAGCTCTTAGAATTCTTTCCTTCATGTCAATTTTGGATAACTTTATGACTATATGCCTTGGGAATTACCTTTTTGCAATGACTTTTCCAGGAGTTCTGTGTACTTCTTGTATCTAGCTGTTTAAATCTCTGGCAAAGTCAAAGAAGTTTTCTTCAATTATTCCTTCAATTTTTCCCTCAAATAGATTTTCCAAACCTGTTGTTTTTTCTTCTTCTACAGGAATACCTATGATTCTTAAGTTTGGATATTTTACATATCCCCACATTTCTTGGAGGCTCTGTTCAGATTTCTTAATCCATTTTTCTTGATTGTTATCTGGTTGGGTTAATTCAAAAGCCCTGTCTTCAGATTCTGAGATCCTTTCTTCTATTTGGTTCAGTCTACTGTTAAAACTTTCTACTGTGTTTTTACTTCATTAAATGAGTCTTTCATTTTCAGAAGTTCAGACTATTGTTGTTGTTGTTGTTGTTGTTTTTAAGTATCTATCTCTTCTGAGAATTTTTCATTCATGTCCTGGATTTTGTTTTGTTTTGTTAGTTTCTACATGCTGATTTTCAACTTTCTCTTGAAATATATTGAGCAATTTTAGAATCAACCTTTTGAATTCTATCTCTGGAATCTCAAGGATTTCATTTTGGTTGGGATTCACTGCTAAAAAGTTAGTGTAGTCTTTTGAGATAATAAGAAAAACTCTTGGCCAGGTTCTGTGGCTCAGCTTGTAATCCCAGCACTTTGGGAGGCCGAGGCGTGTGGATTGCCTGAGCCTGCGGGTTCAAGACCCACCTGGGCAGCTTGGCGAGACCTCATCTCTACAATAAATCAAAAATTAGCCAGCTGTGGTAGCATGTGCCTGTAGTTCCAGCCACTTGGAAGGCTGAGGCGAAAAGATTGCCAGAGCCCAGCAGGGCAAGGTTGCAGTGGCTGTGAGCATGCCACTGCACTCCAGTCTGGGCAACAGAGTGAGACTCCAACTCAACAATAAAAAAAGAAAAGAAAAACTCTTGTTTTTTCATATTACCAGGGTTCCTTCTCATTTGCATAGTCTATTTCTTCTTATTATTGACAGATTTGTTTTTTTATTCCATTTTTTGTCCCTTAGGGGTGTGATCTTAATGTTTATACTTTATGCTCATCTAGCTTTCAGCTCACGGTGCTTTCAGATGAAAATGTATGTGTGTGTTCCTTAATTAGAGAGAATCTTTGTGCATTGGCTTTCTCAGATGCTGTTTGCAGTAGCAAGCATTGGGTATGCGTGTAGGTCACTGTCTTCTATGGGTCTAGAATGACAGAGGACTAATGAAGCTTATGTTCCCCAGTGGCATTGTGTGCTCTTTTTTCTTTTTCACTATTTGTCTCTGGGTTGAACCTTTCAGGCTTCAGACTGTGAGGAAGCACTTGTGCATGAGAACTAGTTGCAACTAAAGCAGGTGGTTATATGCAATTTCCCTATAGAAGACTAAGTCCTCAGCCCTGATGGAGGTGGTTGGGGAAGCTCCCAGTGAAATGCACTTAGGTCTTCACCAGAAGTGTCAGGGGTACTTCAGCTCCACTAGATATTAATTAGAAAAAATTATATTCTGACCTGAAATTAAATAAAATTGAGAAGGTCCATGATCTTGCAGCACTAAATTTAGTAGAACTTTCAAAAGAGTCATATAGAGAGAAAATACATTCAATAAGTTTGTCATAAAATCATTTTGTTCAAAAAAGCACTCTCATGGAAGGCCATGAGACGGTAATTCCTATTGATATATTTGGACCAACATATTTAGGAGAAAAATTAAAAACTATAGCATCCCGTATTTTGTATCAAACTTATCAGGTATTTTAGTACTGTAGAGATAATTTTCTCAATGTAAGCATTATGTTTTACAAGAATCTATTGAAAGCATTTCAGTTTTACTTTCCATAAAATATAATTTTGAAAATGAATTATGCAATTTTGTGTTAAAAAATATATATGTCCACACTGAACAAAGTACATTCATCACAAAAATACCAGGAACATAGTATTAGAAAAAGACATGGCTAAAAGCTGACGAACAATGAACAAATTTTTTAAGTAAATTTAGGGTAGATTAAGTCAAGTAATAACTAATAACAGTTGATGTTTCATTTTTTAAATGGTTTTAAAGAAGTTATTTTTTATTTCGTATATTTTAAATCATCTTTAGATTAGATTTGTATCATTACACAACTATTATAAAGTGCAACTACTTCTTTATGCTATTTTAAGATGTTGTTTGTAGAAGAAGCACAACTGTACTGCATATTATATAATCTGAGGCACCTTCTACCCACATCCACAAAAATGATCACCAGTTTTAAATGGTGCTGTCACACTCCCAGTGACAATGGCTTAGGTGATGACTCAATGCCTACAGGAAACAACAAAACACCACTTCTTGGCTGCTTCCTACTAGTCGACTAGGTACTATTTGCCAGGAATAACTTAAATAACCTGACAAATGTTAGATCCCTGTTATTGCCCCCTTCAATCTATATACACAAGAAATTAGATTCAGAAGGCTTAAGGTCCTACGCCAGAACCACACGAGCAGGAGATGGGTCCATCTATCATGCCTATGAGCTCTCCACTATTTTGTACAGCCCCCTCTCAGAGGATGCACATCAAAACAGTTTTTGGCTGGACTGCTTCTGTTACACAAGAACTCATGGCATTCTCTTGCTTTCTATGTTCCTTAGTTTTCATTTTTTGGTTGTAGATTAATTTTTCCAAAGTG
Organism: Cephalopachus bancanus; assembly: GCA_027257055.1. Classification (NCBI taxonomy): domain Eukaryota; kingdom Metazoa; phylum Chordata; class Mammalia; order Primates; family Tarsiidae; genus Cephalopachus; species Cephalopachus bancanus. Next base: position 282,762 of record JAPVLO010000252.1, on the reverse strand, counting down.
GAAATACTACTTTTGTTCTTCAATACACATTTCTTCTTAAAAGTGGGGGCTATACCATCTTCAACACAACTGTGACTGGGAGAGATCAGAGCCCATCGTACATTGTAAGCATTGGCCAACTTACCGGTAAATGAAATTGTGCTGCATGGACCACACCAAAACAAAGTACGGGGGACAGTCGCCAATGGAGAACAGAAATGACCATACGCTGAGTTTTTCAAGCCAGCCTTGATGAATGGGTCTTTATGAGCCCATGTGGAAATCTGATTCTGGAAACGGGGAATCACCTGACACCTGGCATCCACTAGAAACTTTCTAAGATTCTTTGAACATACATGGGTCCACCAAGAAAGAATAGGGAGTGAGGGTTAAAACTTAAGTTAGCCAAGATGATTCCTTTAATCAATATGTAAATTGTATGGTCTACCATTTTCATCTGTGATTCTTACCCTCCATCAAAATCTTAATTTCAGTTAATTTTAACTAAGAAATATGTAGATATCAAAAGTGAACATTTACAAGGAAGTATCATTAAATTCTTTATAAATACAAGAACTAGGACCATCATGTTATCTGAAATTTTAACCCCCAGCAGGACTCACTCAACTGTGATTACAAAAGACTAAACAGCAGAAGGAACTTCCATGAGTCACCCCTGCACAGCTGTCCCTGCAGTGTCACCCAAAAGGTACTGAACCCAGAATTTCACATATATTGGGTAAATATCATTTTCCTCTTCTTATCGATAAAGAAACTCAACTGGGAGAGGTTAAATAAATTCTACAAGGTCACACTCCTTGTAAAGGCTATGGTAAAATTGGTTTTTCACTTTGTGTTTTTGTTTTTGTTTTAATTTTTAATTTTAAAGATGCGTGGTACAATTCAGGGTTAGGTATACAAACATTCATTATGCAGGAACCCTTGTGGTTGAGGTGTGCCCTCCCTCCCCTGGCAGTTTCCCTCAACTGCTAATCCCACCCCTCCTTCCCTGGCACTACTGCCAATCCCTTTCTTATAGTATTATGATAATTGTTCAAGGTTCACTTATGAATGAGAACATATGGTACTATGTTCTTTGTTTCTGTGACAAAACACTGAATATGATAGCCCCTAAGTCCATCCAAGTAGCTGCAAAGTCCATATGTTTATCCTTCTTTATGGCTGCATAATATTCCATTGTGTATATGTACCACATTTTTTTTTTTGTCCAATCCAACTTCGATGGGCAGCATGGTTGGTTCCATGGTTTTGCTATTGTGAATAGGGCTGCAACAAACATGCATGTGCATGTATCTTTTTTGTAGAATGATATGAGTTCCTCCTAGTATATTCTCAATAGGGGGATTGGTGGGTCATATGGAGTTATTTCAGAAATTGCCACACTGTCTTCCAAAGACATTGCACTAGTTTGCATTCCCCGCAGTGTAGAAGCATTCCTTTTTCTCCACATCCTTGCCAGCATCTGTTGTTGTTTGTTTTATTAATTATGGCCATTCTTACTGGGGTTAAATGGTATCTCAATGTGGTTTGATTTGCATTTATCTGATGATGAGTGAGGCTGAGCACTTTTTCATGTGTCTGTTGGAGGCCTGTATATCTTCTGAGAAGTATCTATTCATGTCTTTTGCCCATTTTGTAATGGGGCTGTTTTTTTTTTCTTTCAGCATGTTTGAGTTCCTTGTAGATACTAGATCTCAAGTCTTTGTCAGATATACAGTTGGCAAATATTTTTCCCCGTTCTATGGGCTGTCACCCCACTCTCTTGATGGTTATGATAGAATTTAAGCTCAGAGCTGCCCAGTTCAAAGCCTTCGGCCTTCCCCTTGACACCCTCCCAGAAATGGAGGGCGGCACAGAGCAGCTCTCTTTCACTGAAGACTTAGCACATGGATGTGGCCAGGAAAATCATCATTCTCTCCCCACAGATCATTTTTGTTTGATGGTCTGATTATTTTTTAATTGCAACATATGCATAACATCAAGTTTACAATCTTTAACCTCGAATTTACCATTTTTAAGTGTGCAATTCAGTGGTGTTTAATTATCTATACATACCCTGAGGCCAATTTTTTTTTTTAATACGAGGTCTCACTTTGTTTCCCAGGCTAGACAGAAGTTTTTAATATTTATGTAAATTTATCTACTTTCATTTTTTTGTCTGTGCTTCAGTGTCATATTCAGAAAAATCAATGCCAAATCCAATGTCATAAAATTTTCCCTCTGTTTTCTCCCCAAAGTTTTACAGTTTTAGTTCTTATGTTTAAATCTTTAACCCATTTGATCCATTTTTGAAATATGGTCATAAGGTGAGAGTCCAATTTCATTTTTCTGCACATGAATATCCAATTTTCCCAACATCATTTGTTAAAAAGACTGTCCTTTTCCCATTGTATGGTCTTAACACCCTTGTTGAAAATCATTTGACCATGTCTGTAGGGAGTTATTTCTGGACTCCCTATTCTATAATTATAATAGTTTATAAGTCTGTCTTTATGCCCAGTATCACAATGTTCTGATTACTGCGATTTTGTAGTAAAGTTTGAAATAAAGAAGTGTGAGTCCTTCAACTTTGTCCTTTTTCAAGATGATTTTGGCTATTCAGGGTCCCTCAAGATTCTATATCATTAAGAATAGATTTTCTACTACAAAATAATGTTAGAAGGTCATTGTAATTTTGACAGAGTTGCATACAATATGTAGATTACTTTGGGTAGTATTGACATCATAACAATATTAAGTTTTCCAATCCATGAACACGAGACAGCTTTCCATTTTTTGTTTCTCCTTTCTTTTAACGATGTTTTGTAGTTTTCATTGTACAACTCTTTTGCCTTCTTGGTTAAATGTATTCCTAAGTATTTTATTCTTTTTGGTACTTTTGAAAATTAAATCTTTAATTTTATATTTCATTTGTTCATTGTTAACATATAAAAATGCAACTGATTCTTTTGAGTGTTGATTTTGTTTCCTGCAGCTTTATTGAATTCATGTATTAGTTTCAATAGTTTTTTGTGGCATCTTTAGGGTTTTCTGTGTGTAAATCATGTCATCTGCAAACAGAGAAATGTTGCTTCTTCCTTTCCAATGTGGACATCTTTTATGTCTTCTTCTTGCCTAAGTGCTCTAAGACTCTTAGCACTATGTTGAGTACAAGTGGTGAAAGCGAGCATCCTTGTCTTGTTCCTGATCTTAGAGAAAAAGTTAGCCGTGGGCTTTTCATAGATGGACTGTGCTATGTTGAGGTCGTGTCCTTCTAGCCACACAGATCTTTCACACTGCAGCCTGCAAAAGTGATTTAAAAGTGACCCTAGGCCGGGATTGGTGGCTCAGCCTATAATCCCGCACTTTGGGAGGCTGAGGTGAGTGGATTGCCTGAGTCCGCGGGTTCAAGACCCACCTGGGCAACTTGGCAAGACCTCATCTCTACAATAAATCAAAAAATTACCTGGGCATGGAAGCGTGTGCCTATAGTTCCAGCTATCTTGGAAGGCTGAGTGGAAGGATGACTGGAGTCCAGCAGGTCAAGGCTGCGGTGGCTGGGAGCGTGCCACTGCACTCCAATCTGGGCGGCAGAGTGAGACTTCAACTCAAAAAATTAAAAAATAAAAAATAGGAAGAAAAAGAAAGTGACCTTAGCCCTCCATCAAACGACGGAGAGTGGGGCAGCACCCTCAAGGACCCTCCTGGTCTGTGCAACGGGCTGTGCTACCCTAAAATGGGATGAAACACAGAAGCATGGGCACCATCTTGGACTTGGCGAAAGTCACTGTTGCTGGGGCAACCGACAACAGAAAGACAAGTTATGATCCGGTGGAAATGTACAAGACAGAGGACAGTAAAGACACCGGTTGCTCTGAAGAGAAGTGGATGTGGGCTCCAAGGTCGAAGACGCTTTTCCGGAAGAAGAGGAATTCGAGCTGAGTTGAAAGTGGCAGGCCGCGAGGAGTGGAGAGGGCGCTCCACAAGCACAGCGGGGAGTCGCGCCCTTGCTTCAACATTCTGCTCACCTGCCCCACATCAGATGGCCTTGCGGGTGGCCGCAGGCGAAAAAGCCCATCTCTGCCCCGTCTCTCTCCACCCCTTCTCCTGTTTACAGCGTGAATGGCCACCTAAAACCTTGTTCTGGGCTTCTCTGTTTGCTCGTGTGCTGTCCTGCCGTAGGATGTGAGTTCTAAGGGAGCGGCGATTTCTGTCCGCCATGTTCACTGCTAAGTGTCCAGCTTATTGAATAGGTTCAGGCACATGGTAGGTGCTCAGTAAATGTCTGTTGAATGAATGAAGGAAAACACAAGGCCCTGGGGTTGGAGCATAGACACCTGCTGGAAACAGAGCCAGAAAGGGATGCTTGGGCTGGAGCCAGATTCCCAGTGGCTAGCAGGGCAGACAAGAAATAAGGTCTTGATACACAAATTTAGGGAACACTTTTGGGCAGAAAGTGACATGAAAGAAAGTGTCTCATACTTTCCAAACAGACACGGGACCATTGCCTGTGGAAACTTCCCAGAGGGAAATTTTTTTTTAACAGATATTGTCTCTGGATATGAAGGTTGTGGGTGATTTTTAAAACTCTATTGTTCCTACTTTATTTTGAGAGGTTTCTATAATAAATATATATCACTATTATAATAGGAAAGATATTTTAATTAAAAAGGCCAGCAATGTAAATACGGTAACAGTGTACAGAATAGATAGGAGAAGAAGAGCAGAAACTAAAGATAGAAAACCCAATTTGCCAGAATATTCCACAAAGAGAAATTTCAGCCGATATAGAAATGGTGAGAGCAGTTGTCTTCAAAAAAGTAAACAAGCAAAACTCAAGAGGTTGTTCTAATTATCCTTTCAGATACAATTTCTAATTAATTGGTATTGGAAAGCCAACCATCAGAGATTGATGCACCAAGTTATTAGAAAGAGCAGTTCAATTACCCTGAAACTTTGCTGGCACTCAGCAGTGACTTGAGAACAAGCAGGCTGCCTGATGGATCGAACCCCACAGTGGTGACAAGGCTGTTAGTACTGCTGATGGCGCCCTGCCTTGCAGGGCCATCAGAAATCCAAACAAGTGAGTGTAAGATCACAGAAGGTGCTCACGGGGAAATGCATTAGAGGGCCAAGTTGGCTGGCCATGGTTTCTGCAGGAGTGTCTCTACGATCAAAATAGATATCTGTACTTCCAGAGTGTGGCAGCCTGGAACCACCGAAGGAGGGACACCTCCAGCAGTGACAGCCTCAAGGAGCAGGTGACATGGAACGGTGGCCTAAGGGGCGATGCCGAACGGACAAGGATGGGGTGCCAGGAAGAGGGAGAAGCAAGAACAGAGGCATGAGGTGAATGGGTGAGAAGCCCTCGGAGAGCAGCGGGGGACCGGCACAACCACACAGAGGGAGGCAGTGGGAGCAGGGGTCTTGGCGGGGGGGGAAGACGTGCAGAGGAGATGGGCTGGCGAGGACCCGAAGGGGCCTCCCACAGGCTGGCGTGCCGGTTAAACGGTGAATGCGTGCACCTGTGTGTGTGAGCGTAGGAGAGCGTGTGCCCGTGAGCCTGTGTGTGTGTGCACGTATGGGAGTGAATGTGAGCGTGTGTGTGCATGTGTGGTTGTGAGCATGTGTACCTGTGTGCACTGTGTGCGTGCATGTGAGTGTGTGTGCTTGTGAGTATTTTGTGTGTGTGCGTGTGTGTGGGTGTGTGCATGTGTACGTGTATGTGTGTGAGTGTGTGCATGTGTATGAGTGGATGCATGTAAGTGTGGGTGCATTTGGGTGCATGTGTGCACGCACAAGTGTGTGCATGTGTGTATGTGTGTGTATACGAGCACGTGCGTGTGTGCAGATACACTGGTTCCTATCCCATCAGGGCCCAGGCAGGAAGGCCCAGGCCTGACGGCTGAGTGTGCTCAGTTCTGAGGCGTGTGTCCCACATCCTGCAGCCTTGGAGCCCCAGTCAGCCTGGTCCAGGACGAGGGACGCCAAGGGGCTCACCAAGCCCTCCAGTGCCTCCTGCTAGCCCTTGGCCATCCTTTAAAAGCACGACTTCTCTTTAGCCACACCCCATCCCTGGGCCAGACCCCAGCAGTATCGCACAACCAAACCATCATCCAAACAAAGCCATCAAGGCCACTGAACTCCACAGGGCTGAAGCTGGCAACAGCAACTCTGGCTTCCCGTTGGAGTCAGCCTGTTGGGCAGAAGGAGGAGAGGGACCATGGGGGAGGGCCGCATCCTCTTCCCAGAGGCCACAGTTCCTTCCGGGAAGCCCTCTGCACACCAGCCCCATCCCGGGTTCTGGAAACCTCTCCCTCTCCTCCCCGCCTCAGACCTGGGGGTGGCGGTGGCTCCTTGCAGTCACAGCCCCAGGATATAGCCTTCCCCTCCTCTCTAAAAGGTTCCCTGGCTACACATGGTTGTGAAGAACGCCTCGTGATACGCTCACTTTAAACTACTGGTTTGGAAGGAGCCACCCGCCTCTTTCTGGCCTCTGATGCTCCCGGAGGGGTTGGACATCGCCACAACAAACCTGCTGCTCTCCCTCGGACCGCAAGTGGGAGTGCTAGCAGCTGTCCTCGCGGAGCTCGCGGCAGCACGAACGCAGCTCCCCGTAGACACAGGCCTGGCCCACTTCACCTCCTCCCGCTCCGTGGCAAATTGCACCCACCACAGTCAGGGCCTTCGTGTGCCCGAACTCATGCCCACACCTGCTGTCACCTTTTAGTGTCCCCAGCCCGACCAGCCTTTTCAATGTGCCTGAGCTCCAAGACAGGCCATGACCCCCATGAGACCTCCACATCCACACCTCCTTCCCGGATCGTGCTTTGTTGCTGTAACTCGGTGTCCCACTGCTGGTCTTTGTAAACCTTTCTTTCCCTTGTAAGACGTGAAATGGTCTCTTCACAGCAGTGAAGCCTGCGAAGAGGTGAGGGGCAGGAAAGGTCGCAAAGGCCCATCGGCCAACAGGATGGAACAGACAGCCCAGAAATCACCCCCACATGTATAGCCAATTGATTTCTGGCAAGGGTACCAGGAGCACACGTTGAGGGGAAAGGACACAGTCTTCAGCAAATGGCGTTAGGGAAGTGAATATCCACAGGCAGAAGAATGAAATTGGACCCTTATCTCCCGCCGTACACAAAAGTCAATTTAAAATGAATTCAAGACTTAAACGTAAGACCCAAAATTGTAAAACTTGTAGAAGAAAACATAGGGGGAAAGCTACATGACATCCGTCTGGGTAATTTTTTGGGGGGATATGACCCCAAAAGCAGCCAACAGAAGGAAAAATAGACAGATGTGATAGAAAAGATAATAATTAGTAAAGAGACAGCCAGCCAGTTTCAGCAGCTCACACCGATAATCCCAGCACTTTGGGAGGCCGAGTTGGGTGGATTGCTTGAGTCCAGACGTTAGAGACCAACCTGAACAACATAGTAAGATCTCGTCTCATAAAAAAATTTCTTTTTAATTAAAAATTCAGCCAGACCTGGTGGTGCATGCCTGTAGTTCCAGCTACTTGGGAAGCTGAGGTGGAAGGATCACTTGAGCCCAGGAGGTCAAGGCTGCCAGGAGCCGTGGTCTCACTCATGAGATCATACCACTCACTCCAGCCTGGGCACAAAGTGAAATCCAGATTCAAAAAATATATATACAAGTAAAAAAATAAAAAGACAACCTATGGATTAGAAGAAAATACTTGCGAATCATACAGCAATTACGAGGTTCATATCTAAAACATATAAAAAACTCAAACTACTCAATGACAGGGAAACAAATAACCCTATTTTAAAATGGGCAAAAGACCTAAATAGACATTTCTCAAAAGAAGACTTACAATGGCAAACAGATGCATGAAAAAAGGGCCCAACATCCCGAAGCATCAGGGAAGCGCAAATTAAAATCCAATGAGACATCATCTCACGCCAGTTAAAACAGCTATTAGCAAAAAGATCAACTATAACAAATACTGGCAGGGGTGTGGAGAAAAGGGCAACCTCACACACTCTTGGTGGGAGTGTCGTTCTGGAGCTCAGCATGGAGGTTCGTCCAAAACTAAAGCCAGAACGACCATATTATCCAGGCCATTCCATTTCTGAGTATATACATCCAAGAGATTTGAAATCAGAATGTCAAAGAGATGTCTGCATTCCTATGGTTATTGTAGCACACTTCATAACAGTCAAACTATGGAATCAACCTAAGTGTCCCTCAAGAGATGAACGGGTTTTTTCTTAATGTGGTAAATACATTCAACGGAATATTATTCAGCCTTTAAAATGAAAGAAGTCCCATCATGTGTGCCACGAGCAAGCCTCAAGGACATTCTGTCCGGTGAAGCAAGCCAGGCGTGGAAAGACACGTATCACAGGATCTCGTTTATGTGTGGAGCCCAGAATAGTCAAAACCAGGGCAGTAGAGAGTGGAATGGTGGCTACCAGCCAGGGGAACCGGGAGTGGCAGGGGGGTGCAAGGAATGTTGGTGAATGTATAACATGTCCGCTAGACAGGAGGAATCAGTTCTGGTGATCAAGTACACGGCAAGCTGAATACAGTTAACGACCATGTCTTGCATATTTCGTAATTACTGCAGGAGTAGACTTTGTGTTCTCGCCACAAAGAAATGAGAAGTGAAGTGAAGGACACATTACTTAGCCTGATTTGCTCATTCCACATTGTATAAAAGCTTTCAAAAATCACATTTTAGCTCTTAAATATGTATAATTGCTATTCATCAATTAAAAATAAAAAATAAATTTGCAAAAAAGAAAAGAAAGGTCGTAAAGAGAATCTTGCGAATTGAAATTGGATCGTGGGCAACTGCAACACAGGGGAAACGCGTTCACAATTTTATTGGGGCCCAGAGTTAGGAGTCCGAGAGAAGAAGTGATCACAGGGTTGAGTTTGGAAGGAGAGAGAGAGATGAGAGTCTTTTGCTTTAGTTCTGTATTGCCACAGGGAAGTGGGGCACAAGTGAGGGCTAGCTACCCGAGTAGGCGGCCTGCAGGTGAAGTTGGGGCTTTGGACCAGCCCTCACTCCGCCGGGTAATGACCCAAGCACCCCTTGTGTCGTCACGTGCCCCCCACCACCCTCCTCACCTCCCACCGCTAGCAGTGCTCAGCGACCACCGAGCCCTCCCCTGTGCTAGCGTGAAAAATGAGTGAGAACATGGGGCACTGAGATCTCTGTTTCCATGACAGTTCACTTAGTAGATGGGGGAGAGAGAAAAACGGCGAGTATTCCACACAGTGGTAGGAGGAAAACACAATGGAAAGATTCACGACCTCCTATTTTCCTTACAGCCAAGCACTGCAAAATGCAGTCATTGACTCAGTTTTGTCCACAAATTGGCTTCGTTTAACCTGGTGCACAATTCTTAAGGAGTTGGATTTCAATGACTTTGGGCAGGGCATGTACTTATCAGTTGGCCATAGTCATCACTACTCCTTACTGCCTCACAGCAGGTGCATTCGTGATTTATATGACACACTTATAAATCCCGTTTATAAATCATCAGCAAGAATAAAAGGGCATGTTTCTGCCCTGCTCAGATAACCAGACAAAATTAGGATGCTGGCGGTCGAGGGTCAAATTGGGAGATGTGGTATTCTCTGGCCACGCTTTGTGAAAGGAAGGAGCTGATCGGTGGGAGGGACAGTTTGAAGGACTGAAAATGGGAGCTGGGGTCCAGAATCGGGAATCGGGCGACCTCTGGGCTTCTGGGAGGGCCTGAGACGTGATGATGTCTGGAGCCGGGAGCCCGCTCCTCCACGGGGCAGGGCTTGGTGGTCAGCCTGCGTGGTCAGCAGAAGTATCAGAGGCTTGTGGACATGTTGGCTTGGACAGTGCCGATGTCAGTAGCAGATGGAGGCCCTTCCGCAGACACCCAGCATTACCGCCCCGGGAAAAATCGTAGGGCTGATAACTTGAACTCCACTTCCAATATGAGCAATATTGAATTTCCAGCAGTTCACGCGGAGTCAGATCTAATTTGATTCCAGCACATGAAGAAAGACGATGGCGCCTGCCCCTGTAGCCCCAGCTGCTCCGAAGGCTGAGATGGAAGGATTGCTCGAGCCCAGGAGTCCAAGTCCAGCCTGGGCAGCACAACAAGATTTTGACTGTAAAAAACAAAGGAAAGAAAGAAAAATCCTGGTGCAGTGACTCACACCTGTAATTCCAGCACTTTGGGAGGCAGAGGCAAGAAGACTGCCTGAGCCCTCGGGTTTGAGATCAGCCTGGACAACTTAGCAAGACCTCGTCTCTCCACTAAATTTTTTAAAAAATTAGCTGGCCATGGTGGCACGTGCCGGTCATTCTAGCTACTTGGAAGACTGAGACGGAAGGATCACCTGAGCCCAGCAGGTCAAGGCCATGGTGGCCGTGAACGAGCCTCTGCACTGCAGCTCAGGAAGCCAAATGAGACTCTGACTCAAATAGCTAAATAAACAAATAAATAATGATGGAAGGGAGAAAAGGGAGGGAGGGAGGTAGTCCAGTGCAGTAGAGCATATGTGTCCCTGTTCCATGGTGCTTAACAAAGGCTTGTGGGGTGAATGGGTGGGCTGACCGTGGGATTCCGGAAGGGTGGGTGGAAAAATGCCCCATGGAGAGGTCCGAGCAGCGCAGCCAGGGCTCACTGGTCCGTGCCATCTGACAGGTCTGTTGTCCTTCTGCCAAACATTTAGAACCTCACCCCCAGATGTAAGTCAGGAATGGGAAGTGAGCTGACAAGACCTGGACTGCTGTGTTGGCCACAGGAGAGGAGTGCACAACGGTCATGACTTGAAAATGCTGCCTCGCAGTGGAAGGCTTTTTGTCCTGGGGCATGTTTCCAAAGCAAGTCACTAAGTCCGTCTTGCCCACCTCAACATCGGAAGGGACAGGCATAAGCGGGGCTATGTACGAGGTCTGCAGAGCAAGCTCTGAAGGTGCATAAATTTCTACTTCAGCATTTTCCCTCATCTTCACATCAGGATAAGCTACGACCTGAGCCTAGAATGACAGCAGATGGTGACTCGGAACTTACTGCTTGAGCCAGGAGCTGTGAACAGAGAAGTGGGGCTGTGCGCCGGGGCTGTGTCACGATGCTCGTGTAGGCCCCAGGGAGGCTTGAGGACCAGCCGTAACGCAGCCAGGTGCAGCACTGCCACAGCAGAAACGGTGTGCGTGGGCACGTGTGTTTGTGATGTGACGCGTGCGTGTGTGTGTACACGCAAATATATACGTGTGTGAATGTGTATCCTCTCCAATACATTCACACATGTATATATCTGCATAACACATGCATATGTATGTATCATATATAATGATGTTAACTTTAAAAATTAGGAGATCTTTATAGATTTGGAGGAGAAGGGACTTTCTGATGCAGGGCTGTGGGCTGCAAGGTGGCCATCCCGCAGGCCGGGAAGCACAGACTTTGGCCAAGACCACTGACGAGCACTTGGAAGGAAGAAGGGTTGAGGTTAAGAGATTTATGCTAAAAGGGTTGGCTAAACATACATATTCAACAGGCTACAGGAGGTGCTATGAATATTCATGAGGGCGGGCCTGCTGCCTGTGTATTAACAAACATGCATGTGACATAGGACCCAAGTTCACTTTGGGGTGGAGACTTGACATCGAAATGTATTGCAGTTAGGCCCTTTTAGAGCGTGTGGCCTCTTATAATCCAGTCAGAGCCAGTCCGTGGTTGGCGGCCTCCATTCAGAAGAAAGTTACGGACATCAGGCTCTTGTCTGGTAAAGACTGTAGTTAGAGATGGTGGAACAGGTGGTCAGTCAGCATCTAGGAACTAGATGAGTTGTGATCCTTTCAGTGTTGCTTATATCCAGGCTAGTGGTTGTTTAGCTGCCAGAGAAAAAGAAGAGCCTTGTGGCAGTTAGAGCACAGTTTAATCTTTAAATGCAGAGTGCTATGCTTGCCTGGCATGGCCTTAGGTCCTGTTTACAACTTAGCGTCTTATTGCCACCATCTTGGTATTCTGTCCATCTTGGGATCTCTATTTTAGCATGAATGCCGGTCAGTTGTTGAGCCTAAGTCATACCAGGGAGGGGTATAACAAGGCATCACTCTGTGAAAAAGATAACCTGTACACACGTGTTTATTGCAGCATTATTCACAATAGCAACATCATGGAACCAACTCTGCTGCCCTTGAAAGTGGACTGGATTTTTAAAATGTGGTACATATACACAATGGGATATTATGCAGCCATAAGGAAGGACAAAATTATGAACCTCACAGCAACTTGGATGGATTTAGAGTCCGTAACACTCAGCGATCTATCACAGAAACAAAGAACTGAGTACCACGTTTTCACTCATAAGCGGACCCAAAACAATTATCATAATACTATAAGAAAGGAATTGACCGTAGTCGGAAACTGCCGGGGGGAGAGTGGGGGCGGGGCACACCTCATCAGTAAGGGCACCTGATCTCAAACCAGGTGAAGTGGGGACCAATGTGAGGCCCAAACTTTACCTTTATGATGACCATTCGTATACCTAACCTTGAATTGCACCTATCTTTAAAATAAAATTTTTTTTCAAAGACATGTCTGACCTCCTATCCCATCTTGGCTTGGAACTCAGTTTTTAAGGTTTTTCAGGGCTCCCTGTGGCCAAGAGAGGGTCTGTTCGGTCAGTGGGGGCTTCTCATTTTACTTTTAGCTTCGCACGCGCGCGCGCGCGCGCACACACACACACACACACACACACACACACACACACAAAGGGCAAGCTGATTCCATTATAAACTGTGTGTATGTCTTTCTCATGGACTGACTCCAGCCATTCTCAAACACCCACTTGTCACCTCCCTCAAGTCCTGAGTTGAAGACCCCTCTGGCTTGGCCAAGTATGGCTGCCAGGAACGGGCCGTGCTAGGGTCTGGGGGGCAGGAGCTGTCTCCGCGGTGGGGGCCACCCGGCGCGGGTGCCAGTCACACTTCTCGCACACCCTCCGAACCTGCCCTAGTGGACAGACCCTCCCTGCCCAACCCCCACCCACAGCAACCGGTCCCCTCAGAGCCACACCTCAGTCAGAGCCCCTGCTTAGGAGGAAACTGTCGCCCCACCACTGCTGGCGGTGCTGGGAGGCAGGGCCGTGCAGGGTCTGGTGCATTTTACGGGAACAGTCACTTAGGAAAGGCACAGCCACCTAGGAAGGGCACGGCCTGAGATGAATCAGATCTGAATCTCAGACCCCCAACTGCTCCCTGTGGGATTTGAGCTGGTTGCCTGGGCGCTGGCATTTGGTTTCCTCATGTGTGAAATATGTCCGATGGCACCCACTGTGGCATGTGACCCCTACTGAACTGCGCTGCTGACCCGCGGAAGAAACCCTGCAAAGGTCACTCTCCTTCCCTGGAATGTTCCACGACCTTTGCCCAGCCAGGCCCGCAGGAGGCCCTGGAGAGACCCTTGCTGCTGGACAAAAATCCCTGTTTCCCCATTTGGATGCCGGTCTCTGCACGGGGTTCCTCCCCAGCCTTTCTGCCCAACTCCCACCCTGGGCGCCACGCGGGCTGGGTTATGGACAGGCGACTGCAGGGCCAAGCGCCAGCAGGCTGCAGACAGACACAGGTGGGCCAAGCACCCGGGACACGCCCCCTCCTCACTGTCCTCTCTTCTTCCCCGGGGCCTGAGGCCACCCTGAACGTAGCTCAGGAATGCAAGGGACCCACCCCTGCTGGTCACACCATAAACCTCCATCTCACTGCAGCTGGTCCACCTGGCTCTGGGGTCCTTGCTCACGGGGTCCTGAGGGACCACCAGCCGGGGCCGAGAGGGAGCTCTGTGCACAGGCGGGAGGGAGGCACGATGCGGCCATGAGGGTGGACCTCAAGGGCACTCGGGGCTGTGGGTGGAACAAAGGAGAAGATAAACCAGTGAATGAATGAGTGCAGGAGTCCCAGAGGCTCCTCCGTTTACAAAAATAAATGCGTGCTGCCAGACATTAGATCTCCGTGCACTTAGTTTTCCAAATCCCACGAAATCAGTTATTTTAGAACAATAAAACAAAAGATGGATTTAAAAATCTTCTCTGAGAAGGAACCAAGGTTTGGGGAAAGTGTATGATGGGGAACCAAAGTCCAGTGGGAAATTCAGAACACACGCTGTTTCTCAAATTCTTCCTTTTACCTTGACGCCAGGCCTAATGCCATCTTCTCTCCATGGGCTCTTGGCCTCAGGAGTATATACCTGAGAGCATTTTTCACACCAAGGAGAGCTGTGCTTTTATTATTATTATTATTATTGAAACTAAATCAAGGGAGTTAATCCAGTGTAAGAAGCGTTCATCTGGCGGGGCCAGCTTCACCCCTTGGCAGCAGGTGAGATCAGCAGAGGATTCCCAGTGGCAGGCATACTTTGAGACCATTTTTATTGCATTTACTTAGCACTACCGGGTGTGTCTCATGGGCTTCCACTGTCTCGGGCCAGTGGTACTGGGAGGAAGTATGGCTTGGAAGCTTAAATGGAGCACCAACTCCCTTGAAGGCGTTAAAGCAAGCAGAGAGGAAGGCAGAGGGAAGGCCAAAGCCCCTTTCCCCACGGAAAGTCCGTTTCCGTTTGTTTCATGAGGCTGGGACCACCATCAGGTCTGGTTCCTTTGGTCACCCCCTTGAAACCTGTGAGTTGGCGGGATGTCACCCAGTTATCCACAAGACAGGTGTCTCCTGGGGGCTCCAGGGGGGCTGACAGATTCCCAACGAGCTTCTGAGGGGACAGGCTGAGCTCCCAAGGGTGGGGAGAGCAGTGGCCATCCCATGAGCCCTGCAGGAATGGGCGCCAGCTGTGTGGGCTCGGCCCCCCTTTCCGGCAAAGCTTCTGCCTTGCTGCAGCCTCAGGACCCTGCCCGCTGGGCTCCTGGCCCCAGCCTCCGCGGGCCACCTCTGGCCCCAGGCTCTGTGGCCTGTAGGTGGGTCTGCTCCCCAGGCTCTGACTGTGAAGGGGCAGGGAAATGAGATTTCACACCCGGAGGATGTCATCCAGGATGGCTCAGTTGGGAGAGCCTTCGCCCAGAGGACTCTGCTGCAGGCCCGTGGGCATTCGCAGACCAGGCTGGGGGAGGACACCAGAGAGAGGAGGAGGCCAGGCCGGGCATTCACCTGCTGCCCCAGGCCTGCCCGGAGGGCTGGAGACCCAAGCCCCATGAAGGAAGTGGGGTCGTGCCAGCAGCCACAGGCTTCTGGAAGAGGGTGCTGCGTGGGGTCAGGGGATGGCATACCCGGGCAGCAGGTGCCTTTTTCTCATAGCAAGGCTGCCCAAGGGACAGGGAGGCCTGCAGAGCCAAAGCAGAGCTGGAGGACAAGCAGGGCGCCACTCTCCGCATGTGCCAGGCCCATGTCGCCTGCTTCATCCCAGGACCATCTCGAGTCTCGGGGCCAAGACCACCCTGCTTCTACTCCTGCAGGCTCTTCCTGCAGGCTGAGGCCTCTCCTGTGCCCAAACCAAAGCCAGCCCACCGTGTGTTCTGTAGATAAGTGTTCCTGGAACACAGTCGCGACTGTGGAATGAGGCGCTACCTAAGACAGACCACATGGCCCCCAAGCCTCAAGTGCTTATTAGTGGGTATTTTGCAGAAAAATTTGGTGTCTCCCCCCCGATCACCTTCTCTCAACCACCGCCAACGTCTCTCAGTGAACGTCAGACTGGCGAGGGGGCCAGGAGACAAGGTCTGCTGCGTGCTGAGCCTCTGTTCCCACTGCTGCCTTCACAAGCCTTCCCTCTCACTCTTCCACTGGGACTTGCTGAGAGCGGGAACAGCTCTTCGCATTTTAAGTCTCTGTGGCATGGCCCGTGTCCCCGTGTGTGGTGGGTGTGGAATGATTGAGATTCTCTCTAAGCAGGGGTGAAGAAGTGAGCAGCTCTCCGGTTCCTCCTCATCTAATCCACGCGCTAATAAGAAAATAAAAGAGCTCCTTTGAAAATTGTAGCCTGGGGAAAAAATCAATTATTTACAACTCATATTCAGTTAAGTAATCACGCTTAAAGCCTGGAGAGATTTCTTCCCAAGACTAACACGAATGCATCGAGGCCACCCTCGGGCACAGTTTGCAGCACACGCAGCCCCTCACCCACCACCAGGCCCTCACGCCCTGTTCTCCCCGGTCTATCCGCCTTCAGGCTCCCAGGAGATGCCTCACCTTCATTACTCTTTCTCCCCTGATTGAGGCAGTCACCCCGCTGTGCGTGGGTGGATCCCTCCCCACTGGTATACGGACACATCCGTGGATTTGTTCTGTCAAAAGGGGAGTGAGCACAGGTTATCTACACCATGCCCAACTGAGCCTTGAAGAGCAATTGCCTCTCGCCTTCCAGCTCTTCCTGCAGCAAGAATGACCCCTGCATTGGCAGCTCCTCCAGTCAGGTTGAGACAGGAGTTCAGCAGGACTAGTTTCCTAGGACACACAACAAAGCTAATGTCTCCAGACAGGTGGCTGAGACACTGTCTCCAAACAGGAGAACAGCCTGGTTTTCAGAAACCCCACAGAAAAACACAGGATGCAGTCAAAAACCAGTTGGAGCCATCCAGAACCAAGATGGCGACTATTCTGCCCTCACCCAATCTTGCCTCTCGTTATGTGCTCATTATAATACATTGGCATGATAGATGACCTGCCCTCTGGTGCCATGACAGTTCAAGCTCTGCCCATTTATAGTAACACACCAGTGGTGCCCGACTCTATTTTTTTTTTTTTTGAGTTGGAGTCTTACTCTGTCGCCCAGACTGGAGTGCAGTGGCCGCTCCCGGCCACCGCAGCCTCGACCTGCTGGGCACCGGCGATCCTTCCGCCTCAGCCTTCCAAGTAACCGGAATTACAGGCACGCGCTACCACGCCTGGCTGATTTTTTGATTTATTGTAGAGATGAGGTCTCGCTGCCCAGGCGGGTCTCGAACAATCCACTCAGGCAATCCACTCACCTCAGCCTCCCAAAGGCGCGGGATTACAGGCTGAGCCACCGAGCCCGGCTGGCACCTGGCTCTTAGAAATCTCCAACTCTTTCCCAGGAAAACCCATGAGTATCGCACCCAGTGCTTAACATGTGACCAAGAGGCTGGGGCAGTGGCTCAGCCTGTCATCCCAGCACTTGGGAGGCCACGGTGAGTGGATGACCTGAGCCTGCGGGTTCAAGATCCGCCCAGGGAATTGGCGAGGCCTCATCTCTAAAATAAATCAAAAAATTGGCCAGGTGTGGTAGCATGCACCTGTAACTCTGACTCCTTGGAAGGCTGAGGTAGGAGGATCACCTGGGCCCAGCAGGTAGGCACTGGGGTGGCCAGGTGCATGCCACTGCACTCCAGCCTGGATGACGGAGTGAGACTCCAACCCCCCAAAAAAGAAAGAAATCTCCAACTGTTTCCCAGGAAAATTTGTGAGGCCAGGTACAGTGGCTCAACCTGTCATCCCAGCACTTTGGGAGATGGAGGCAAGAGGATTGCCTGAGCTCAGGGATTCAAGACCAGTCTGGACAATTTGGTGAGACCTCATCTCCACAATAAATAAGTAAAAAAAAAAAACTAGCCAGGCTTGGTAGCACACGCCTGTAGTTCTGGTTACTTGGAAGGCTAAGGCGGAAGGATCGCCAGAGCCCAGCAGGTCAATGCTGGGGTGGCCATGAGTGGACACTGCACTCCAGCCTGGACGACGGAGTGAGACTCCAACTCAAAAAAAAACATGTAATCAAGAAATAACTATAAAAGCAAAACCCCGGCATGTGCAGTGGCAGTTCTTCCCGTCGACCCGTCGAGTCTGCTCCACCCATGAAGCAATAAACTTGCTTTCATTTTCCAGCTGAAACCCCAGCAACGCACGGGGGCTGCTCTGCTTATGGAGTAGACTTCTTTCTGCTCCTCTTCTCTTTGAATAGACTTACTTTGACTTTAGTTGGGCGGCTTGCTCTTGAAGAGCAAGAAGAGACAAACAAGTTTATTAACATGCATATTTCATAGATACATGGGAGAAGCCCAAGGAATGAGCAGTTCTCAAAGAGGTGGCTTTGAGTTCCAGCTCACGGCATCTTCAACATAAACAGTGTATTTTTAGAGACGTGACAAGACGAGGAAAGGACGTCAATTCTGTAGTGGTAACAACCTGGAGGAAGGAAACATAAATGGAAGGCAAAGACCAGTCAGTAAAGCTCGCTAAAGCAGATTCCTCTTTCCTGTGTGAAGCCAAAAACCCACTTGGCTTCTCGGGCTAGACCCCAACTTTGGGGTCCCCTTTCCTGGGTCAAGGTCTGGAATGAGGAGCTACTGGCAGAGTCAAATAGAGCTGGGCAGCACAACCAGCCTCGGCGCTGTGGGGACCAGAATATGCCGCCCCAAAAGATGCCTCTTTGCCTAAGACTGTTGAACTGAGATGATCAAGAAGCAGGGGCAAGAGAGTGCTCTGCCCTCCCTCTTGCCCAAAAGCAGGACGGAGATTTATAGACCGGGTGAGGGAGCTCACGCCTGGATTCCCAGCACTCTGGGAGACCAAAACAGGCGGATCACTGGAGCCCAGGAGTTCGAGACCAGCCTGGGCAACGTAGCAAGAACTCGTCTCTTTTTTAGCCAGTCTTGGTGGCTCAGCCTGTAATCCCACGCCTTGGGAGGTTAAGGTGAGTGAATTGCCTGAGCTCGCGGGTTCAAGACCCGCCTGGGGAACTTGGTGAGACCTCATCTCTACAATAAATCAAAAAATTAGCTAGGTGTGATAGCGCATGCCTGTAGTTCCAGCTACTTGGAAGGCTGAGGTGAAGGATTGCCAGAGCCCAGCAGGTCAAGGGGTGGTCGGGAGCAGCCACTGCACTCCAGTCTGGGCTACAGAGTGAGACTCCAATTCAAAAAAAAAAAAATTTTGTGTGTGAGTTAGCCAGGCATAGTAGCACACGTGTGTAGTCCTAGCTACTCAGGAGGGTGAGGCAGAAGGATAGCCTGAGCCCAGGAGGTCGAGGCTCAGTGAGCCACGATCATACCACTGCACTCCAGCCTGGGTGATGGAGTGAGACCTTGACTTAAAAAAGCCTTTAAAGATTTCCAAAGAAAATAGGCATCTCACTGCTACCAGCCACAAGTTTGTGGGCTCACAAGGCCTAGCAGTTTTTCCAGACAAGGCCTAACTGGGGCCGATGTGCAAACCCAAGGAAGACAGCCCAGGAAGAACAATTCTCAGGACGGCTCCCCAAAGGGAGTGACCAGGGCCTTTTATAGGGTAGGGTCAGAGATGTGACATCAGGGGTCTCCACCTTCTGGGGTGATCTTTCTTTTCTTCCTGGTTATGGTGTCTGCCTATGCCTGATCCAGGTTGAGGTCTTGGCATGGGTTCAAGATAGTAGCTTTGCACACTACTGCCACCCTAGGGAGGTTGCATGAGAGTGATAGGGTCAGCTACTTTGGTAGATTTATGGTGAAAGTTGCCTGTCTTGGTTTCTTCCCATAGTTAAGCTCTGAGGTACAGGATCTTGTGGTTGGTGGGTACGGAAAATGTGGCAGTGGGGGTGACAGCAGCAGCGAGTGTGAGGTTGAGGCCTGTCCTGGGTCTGTCGCACCACCGTCCTCCCCTCTCTACCAGGAGGGATAAAGGTCAGCCCCCTGAAGGCAACTTTAGACTCTTATCTGCCTGGAGATGGCACCAGGGGAATCTGCTTTAATGAGCTTTACTGACTAGCCTTCATCTTCCATTTATTTTCCTTCCCCCAAGCTGCGACCACTGCAGAATCGAAATTCTTCCCTCGTCTTGTCACATCTCTAAAAACACACTCCTCTACGTTGAAGATGCTATAAGCTGGAACCACCTCTTTGAGGATTGCTCATTCCTTGGGCTTCTCCCATGTATACATGAAACATACATGTTAATAACCCTGTTTTTCTCTTATTACAGGGACCTGTTCCAACTAAGAACTCATGAGGTAGACGAAAAAATTAGTTTTCCTCCTCTATAACACCAACATGTAATAAGAGCTAGAAATAAGTGTTTTGGCAAGACTGTAGGATTGTTTGTTATGCAGTAAGTTGACTAAGATAGACATAATTTTCAGAAATTTCCAAGGTTCTTTTCCCCTGAAACAACATCAACCTTTTGGTGGCTTCAACTTATACACTGATATCTCCAAATATCTTCCTGGGTTCCAGAACTTTCTTGTCTTCCAGTGGTCTTCCTGGCGTATCCTAGAGGCACCTCAAGTTTCACATATTCAAAAATAAATTCTTTATCTTCCTTGAAATATGGCTTTCTCTTCCTCACATTCCCATGGCTCTTTGCACCAGGTCTGTATAAGGAAGCTAGACAGACACTTCCCAGAATTTCTGATCTGCGTGGCTTCAGGTGGCATCAGCCACAGAACACATTTTGCATAAGCTTTGGAAGGTGGAGTCGAAGTAGAGCCACAGGTTTTTGTTTCTGAAGGTTGGTGCAGGGTTTAGTCTTGGGCTGAGGGCAGGAATCCTCGCCCTGTGAGCCCAGACAGCACCCAGACTTGCTGCTCCTCAGCCTGGGTCTGCAAGGGCAGCTCTGCAGAGGAGGGCCCCAGTTTCCCTTGCAAGTTCTGTATAAGTCAGATGGTGGGGCCCTGAGGGCTCACCCAGAACCAAGCAGGGGGCCTCAGGTCCAAGCCAGGAGCCTGCCCTGTTTGTGCAGACAGATCTGTGGCCATTGGGAACCGCTCTATGAAGGGCGCCGGGTGAGGCCTGGCATAGCCTCTGCCCAAAGGGGCAGAGGAGGCCATGGGGAAGCACAGACAACTTAAGGAAGTGTCGGCCACAGGGGGGGAAACAGTAAAGGGAAGTGGCCAAACAGTCCAAACGGCTGCTGTGTGGGCTGCCTTACAGACTGCTAGGCTGGGTGTGGCAGGCCTGAGCCCAGGGCCAGCTCTCTGCAGGGGCACGGGTGACCTCAGCCCTTTGGTTTCCCCAGTGTGTAAAAAGGCCAGCAAACCAAAGGACTCCGGGGTCCTTTTAAGCTCTGGCATAGAAACTGTGATTTTCATGTTGTCCAGTTCCTTCCACCAGCTGTTTTTGCATTTTCCAAAAGAAAACCGGTTTGCTGGTGCTTCTCTCCTTCTGCCGCACTCTGTCCCACCACAACCCCTGGGGAATTATGCAAACCGTATGCATCTGCCTCCCAATGTGAAGCTAACTAGAAATGCTAAGTGAGGCTGTAATTGGAGTGTCCACCACTGCTTCATCTTGGTCGAGGCTGGTGAGCAACCTGCGTTCTCACCACGGAGCTTCCTTCCCGGATCCCAGACACACGTCGTCGTTAGCAGTGATTAACAGGCACGGCACCCATCGTGTCTGAAGGTGCACCATGAATGCCGATGCCACAGAGTGGTCGAATCACTCTGAGTATTGTGGAGGTGTTTGCTAGCCCTCAACCCTGCAATCACGCACGTTTTCATTAGCATCACTTTACATTTCTAGTACCCACTTCAGCTGCTAAGGAATCTAATGAGAAGGTCTGGGGGTAGGGGCGTTCTCTCAAAGTTCCTCTCCATTTTATGGAAAAGAAACTGAACTACAGCATGAGAAATCCCAGCTTCGAAAAGGATGCAGGGATTCAACAATCTCAGTCCCCACAAATTCCATCCAAACGACACCCAAAAAACTGCAGAAAACGCAGAGACACTCAGCAGTCTGACTCTCCTGGAAACAGCCTCGTCCCCAGATCCTGCGACCATGCCTTCCTCACCGGTCTTCCCACGTCTCCAGCCTCCCAAGCTGTTCACTGGCCTCCTTCGCCTTCCCCCTGCTGGGCCCCGACTCCGGACGTCTGAGACGCTCAAGATGCTTCTGCCCCCATATCTTCCTTCCCGATGTCTCCCGCTACCCAACCCCAGCCACAGATGCCAGCGACATGCCAGGAGTCATTTTTGGCCCAGGGCTGACCTCTCCTGTGGCCTCTGAGGAGTTCAAGGGCCATCTAGTTCATAATTGTGTGATAAAACTTGTTTTAAGTGTAGGTTGAAGCTGATTCTGAATGTATATTGAAACTTGTTTTTAAACTCAGATGTATGCTTGCTTTCCCGCCCAAGCCCAGTAGTATACTTTTGGTAAACAAGTTCACATACCAAAAGAAAACCGCGGAGTCACGGTGCAGACCCTCTGGCCCCATTTCCTGTTCCACTCCCCTAGTAATCTCACATTCCAGATGTCCCAACCGGTTCCACCCAGCCCGCCTGACCGTTGATGGTCAGCCGCGGTCAGCCGCAACCCGGACCATACAAACCAACCAATCCCAAACGCCCCCATACCCAGTAGGAGAAATTACCCAATCATGTGCGAACCAGTTTAAAGTTCTTTCCCCTCCCTTGTAACTGTATATAAGCTGCTTGCTGCGCTGGGTTGGGGCTCTCATTCCTGTACCGCTGCACCGGTTATAGACATGAGCCCAGACTCGAGCCTGAATAAAGACCCTCGTGTGATTTGCATTGGAGCTGGCTCTTTGGCGGTCTCTCGGATTCAGGATTCGGGTACAACACCCCTACCCAACCCCAGCCACAGATGTCATCGATATGCCAGGAGCCATTTTTGGCCTGGGGCTGACCTCTCCTGTGGCCTCCAGACACATTGACCAGCCATCCTGCCCTGCCTGGATCCCTCTTCCTGGAATCCCCAAACTGCTGCAACTCAGCATGTCCAACTGGCCCATCTTGTTCCCCACACCAGCCAGGTCCTTCTCCTGTGCCCCATCTCAGTGAAACTTCCATCAGTCAGTCACGCAGTCGGTTCCTGAGACCGTCTATAAATTCCCTTCTTCCTCATCCCACAGCCGATCGATCACCAAATCAATAGATACTGACTTCTTTTTTTTTTTGAGTTGGAGTCTCACTCTGTCGCCCAGACTGGAGTGCAGTGGCCACTCCCGGCCACTGCAGCCTCGACCTGTAGGGCTCCGGCGATCCTTTCGCCTCAGCCTCCCAAGGAGCTGGAACTACAGGCGAGCGCTACCACGCCCGGCTAATTTTTTGATTTATTGTAGAGATGAGGTGTCGCCAAGTTGCCTGGGCGGGTCTCAAACCCGCAGGCTCAGGCAATCCACTCACCTCAGCCTCCCAAAGGTGCGGGATTACAGAATAGATACTAACTTCTAAAAAATATGTTTTAATATGTAATTAAATTTTGTTTCATGCAAGTAGTGAATACACATTACTTTCGAGAAAACACATTATCTCAAAAATTGACCAATTAAGGCTCAAAGAGAATGTCAAATAATACCTTAAGATAGAAATCATATGGACTGCAATCATTATCTACAATGCAGTAAAAGTTAATACTAACCACAAAAGAATAAGTCAAAAAAAGTGTATTAACTCTAAAAACAAAAAGAAAGATATACTTGTTAATAAATCTTAGGCTAAAAAGTAATCAAAATTTAAATTTAAAACTATCTAGAGGAATAACAATGATAGACTACATACCAAACCTATAGGCTGTGGTCAGAGTCTCTCAGAGGAATATTCATAGCCATGACAGCATTATTAGAAGTGAGAAAAACTGAAAATAAATAAGTCAGGCTTTTAATTGCAAGAATGTAGATAACACTGACAAAATAAACCCAAGGATAACACAAGACTTAAGCCCCTTAACTGACCGAAGGGACACCCTCTCTGAACCAAGGGAAACCTGAGAAACTAAATTCCAGGCCTTGATGGGAAAGGTCAGACATTCCTCATGATCCCCCTTCCTTTGTGGAGTTTTGGGCATGACTCGCATTAAGATTAAAATCGAGTTCCTAAAATTAAATAGAAATCCCAATAGAGTCAAAACGGGCTCTATGGCAATAAGATGCCGAATTCCAACCGGCCCCTGGGGTAACATCAGACCCCAAAGAAAGCAAAAATATTTCATCCCAAATATGTTACTTTGATACTTTGAAACAACCTCCCACAAAGTAGGAAATTTGCATCTGTAGGGAACCTTCTTCCTTGGGAGACTTTTTAAAGCATCTGCCTCCTGTTATCCCTGAAACCTGATATTTAGAGACCTTATCTTCACGATATTCCTTAGCTTAAGCATTTCTTTTACTGATCTCAAATCCTTCAGACAGAGCTTACCTCTTCCTACCAATGGCCAATCAGAAAGTCTTCCAATCCACCTATGACCCGCAAGGCCCTGCCTGGAGATGCCCCATCTTCAAAGGCTCAGCCAATGTAAACCTCACATGTATTGATTTTTGTTTTGTCTGTAACTTCTGTCTCCCTAAAATGTATAAAGCCAAGTCGTCATTCAACCACCTAGGCACACATTCTCAGGAACTCTTGGGACCGTGCTCAGGCCTCTGTCATGCATGTTTTGCTCAGAATAAGCCTCTTTAAATATTTTACAGAGTTCGACTTTTTCATCAACAAGCCCATCCCCATTCTAAAACTAGAAAAAGAAGCACATGACAACAGCCAATTTTACTTAAGAACAGAGATGTAAAAGTCATAAATAAAATATGCACAAATCAAATCCAGCATCACCAAGTAAGTTTTATCCCTTACAAGAATAATTCCATTTATGTACTGAGTCTCTCCCGCATCGAATTTCACCATCTCAAGGCAGAGCGTGGGGTGCAGAGCTATGGCTGAGCTACAGTGCAAGCACCTCAGGAACCAACCATTAGAGCCTTTGAAACTGCCTATACAAAATTACCTTCAAGTCCTGACCCCACGAGAGAGGCAAGTCTGATCAACAAATTTTTTTCTAAACAATGGACTTGAAACTGCTCGAGGACACAAGAAGCTCTTGAAAGACAAAAGTGGCTTCAACCTCCAGGAATCGTACCTCCCTCCACACCTTCCTCTTGGACTTCCTCCAAAATGGCTCAGGATGGGGGAGGGCAGCACCTGGATGGGGGAGGGCAGCACCAAAATGGCTCAGGATGGGGGAGGACAGTCAGTGGAACTATTTCATAGACAACATGTATTGTAAAACCTAAGAATGGTATCTAAGATCTTTTTCAGACTTTGTGCTCTCGCAGACACGAACTCCTGTCCAGGCCCAGAGCACCAGGAAGTCTCTACCGGTCATAACAACCCGGGAAGACAGTCTCAACATCCTCCCAGCGACATCACCAGTCAATCGAAAGCCCCATCCTCTTCCCGCCAAGTTCCCTTTAAAACCCTGATCCTCCGACTCTTCCAGGAGGCAGATTTGAGTGATCGCTCCCACCCTCCTCACGTAGCTGCTTTCTCCAGTGTCACGGCTGCATCCGTTTTGGGTTTTCTGGGCAGGCGGCCTAAGAGCCCGGTTTGGCTGTAACGCCTCGGGTTTGGAGCTGGCCGTGGGAGCAGACTGCCCCACTCCCGACCCCTGAGCCCCACAGGATCCAGAGCCCTGCGTCTTGGGGATGGGTACTTGACGATGTACGGGAGAATAAACAAGGATCCCACACTGAAGTCACCTGGCAAATGAAGTCACATTTCATATTCGCAGTTCTCCTTGTTAGATAAAGCGCCTTTGAACTTTTTCGTTAAACGCCAGTTGGGGATTATGAACCATTTTCAGGTAAGAAATAGAGAGTTAAAGTAATCCAGGGCAACTGCAGCCTAGGTGTTCCAGCTGAACTCAGCGCTAGGTTTCCGAGGGAGCCATCTGGGGAGAAAGGTCCCTGGAGCGGGTCCTGGAGAAGGCTGCCCAACAGTGAGCATGTGTAGAAATGCTGTCTGGGAGAGTCACGCCATACCTCAACGTGTCCGAGGCTTGGAGAAGTTCTGGAGTAAAAGGAGCCTCTTTAATGGTTCCCGAAGTGGTTAGAGCACCAGCTGGCTGTCTTTTTCTGCATTTCCCACTAACATCAAGGAAGAACAACGTGGGAATCTGTCCTTGACCAGAAATGAATCTGGCTGGCATGGAGGTATGATTGGTTAGTAGCTTCACTCGTTCTCCCTGCCTGGGGATTTAGCATTTCAACGCGGTAAGCAGGAATAGGCAATCGCGCCGGGGGTCAATGCTTTCCAAAACGCCTGCCCCTGAGTCCTGAGGGTCAGTTCTGGACAGCAGGAAGAGGACTGGACAATAGGGACCACTCTGGGAAAGAACGGCCGAGGCCGGGCAGGGACGCAGAACAGACGTCGGGGTGGCCCCGCTGGCCCTCACGCCGGACCTTCTCCAGGCCACGGCATGTCGCGTCTCAGACTTCTCGTCTGTCGAGTGAGAAAAGCTCCTCCAGTCCTGGCTGACGCCCCAGATGGGGCGCTCGGGAAGAACGTGCTCAGACTCTCCTGGGCAAGAGAAACAGTCCTTGTTTCCAAGGAGCTGCGGCCTTGGAGAGAGGCGAGCCCAGTGCAGGGTATTCCGAGGAACTGCAGAACCAGGCGAGACGCCTAGTGTGGCCAGAACTGCGTCTTGACACAGATGGTGTCCAGGCCTGCCGGCATGCAGCTCTTAGATGGATTATTAGATGTGAGTCCACGATCTATACTGGTGGATAAAGTGGAAGCACTGGAAAAATTAAAGGAAGGGAAGAAAGAAAGGAGAACTTTTTCTGACTGCAGGGGGGTAATCCATGGTGTAGCTCCCTTGTTCTGGGGAGTAATCCTCCCTCATCGTGCAGCCCAGCCAGCACTTGCTCTGAGCTGCGCCCCACGCTGTGCGCAGAATACATCTCCATCCCTTAATCCTCATCTTCCCTGGGTGAAAATGCCTTAACCTGAAATCGGGTCAGCTCTAAGCACACGCTTTCCGGCATCTTCCACGTGCCTCTAAAGAATACGCCCCTGTGCATCCCACTTGCCCCCACACAGGGGCTGACTCTGAAACCCTTTATCCCAGGGTGCTAACCCCGGCTCTCCCCTGCCCCACCTCGCCTACCCAGAGAAGCACAGACTCCGCTAGGGGCAGGGGTCCACCGCACACCCTTGTCCCGGGCCTGTCTGGGACGGGCCTTCCCGGCTCAGCCAGAGAGGCTCAGAAGGAACCTCAGAAGGGATGGAAGAAAGCAGCAACGACAAACCGTTCCCCCACCCCCTTCCCTGATGCCAGGGGCGCCAGACTGACTCTGAGGCACAAATAAAAGTGGCTTCAGACCGAAAAAAGAAACAGAGTACCCACTCACCGCACTCTTGCGCTTGAAAACGTAGTTCTGTGCCCCAAGTACTAAAAGGCATGTCCATGGCCGGCTCCTGTTTTCTGGCCACAGGCTGAAACATGGAGCAGTGGCGGAAAAGGGGCTCTGCAAGTGGGAGGCCTTGTGCTTCTCTGGGTGGACCCTCTGCTCCATGCCTCCCTCTCTGGTGCGAGGCTGCCTCCCGGCCGTCTGCCCTTCCTGCCTGCCCGCCCGCACGAGGACACACAAGGACGTGCAGCACGCCATCTCAGAGGAGGAATGGCTTTTGTGGTCATCTAAACAGATCAATGAAGGTGCCTGTGTGGATGGCACGGCGTATTATTTTCATGAGTGACATTTGAGGTAAAGTGTTTTTGCTGTGTTTTATGAAATGTTTAAGGTGTGTGCAGTGTATTGGTTAAAACCTAAGTTTGTATTTGAAATGTAAAACTCCATTTTGTGGCTTGTCTCCACGTGGTTCACTTGTTCTTGAACTTCTGTGTGGCTGATGCAAGACTTTTACAATTTTGCTCATAAACTACCCTCACAGCCCTGCCCCCCTACCCGGGGCTCTAACGGTTCCCCCTTATCCGAGTGTACTGGGTGCCCCCTTATCTAAGTGTACTAGGTGTCAAACCCCAGAACACGTGTTTCATCTCTGTAATGACTCAGTTTCCCAACTGCTTTTGCCTCTGAAGACTCCCCGCAAATCTCATTCATTGTCAAGAGTTTGGGAGGCACGAGCCCCGCTCTCGACTGCCGGCTTTAGTAAAGGGCTTGCAGTCGGGCTAGGTGGCTCAGCCTGTAATCCGTGGTTTGGGAGGCTGAGATGAGTGGATTGCCTGAGCCTGCGGGTTCGAGACCCACCTGGGCAACTTGACGAGACCTCGTCTCTACAATAAAATCAAAGATCAGCCAGGTGTGGTAGCGCGCGCTTGTAGTTCCAGCTACTGGGAAGGCTGAGGCGGAAGGATCGCCGGAGCCCAGCAGGTCGAGGCTGCGGTGGCCGGGAGCAGCCCTGCACTCCGGTCTGGGTGACAGAGTGAGACTCCAACTCCAAAAAAAAATTTTTTTTTAATAAAAATAAAAATAAAGGACTTGCTTATTAATTTGACCTTTGATGGGGCTGGTTGTCTGATTTCAAGCGATTCGCGCGTAACACATGAAATTAATCGGCCGGTAACCGTGGAAGCTGCTGCTGTGCGCGGCCTGGAAAGGAGCACGTCTGGGCAAGGGAGGTGGAGGCGGTGTGCCTGGCAGAGACAGAGATGGGGGAGCCGGTGGGCCACAGACAAGCCCCCGGAGCCCGGTTCCTGGTCACCACACGCCTCCGGCCCCCCGCCCCCAGTGTCCGCTGAGACGGCGCGTCCGCGTTCGAGGCCGCCTTGCGTGGCGCAGATGCAGGTGCCCTTCACGCTTCCCCCCTCTGCTCTTCAGCCCCTCCCTGCCGGCTGAATCATCCCCCCGGGCGAAGAAAAGGAGGCTCGGGAATCTCCATGAAAGAACCATCGGCTCCTTCCAGATACCACCTCATCTCTTTTCTTTCTCTACCTTTCTCACAGCAAAACTTTCCAAAAGTATCGTCCAGCTCTCAGCCTCTGCGTCCTCCCTCCACCCAGGGAGCCTCGGTTCCCACCTCCTGTCTGTACCGACAGCACGACCTTCAGGGCTCATCTGAAAGTTCATCTCTTCCTGGCTCATGCGACACCCTCACCTGGTCTCCAGTGTCCCTGGCCTCTTCGTCCAGCCTCCCCCCGTGCACACTCCCTTCTCCCCACCCACACTGTCCTTCCCAAATGCCTCCAGACCCTTGCTCTGCGGTTCTCTCCCCCAAAAGCACGTCCCAGGGCAGTGCCTTTGCCCCATTCCGTGGGACGTCTGTTCTCTGTTTGTCTCCCGTGTGGCCCGGTACGCAGCTACCCTGTTGACCACTCACTGAGTGTTGGCAGGCTGCCCTCCTACTCTGAGGTCAACTGCATGAGGACAGAAACTCGTTCGTCTTGCTATCTGTCATACCTCAGTACAGCCAGAAACTTAGTACATGTTTGTGGTGTCAGTGCATAAGTTTATTTATTCATTCATTTGTAAAAGGGCAAAGAAGAGCCATGAATCAGTCGGCATAAGCTGGGTTAAGCTGCTGCAACAAACAAGCCCCAAATCTCTGGGACTTGAAACCACAAAGGTTTGTGTGGTTGCTAAAACTATAAATCTACTGTGGATTAAGGGGGAGCTCTGCCCATCAGGGTGATCACGTCAGGAGCAAACAGGACAGGGCAGCTACCAGGCCAGAGCAGGGAAGAAGTCCCTGGAGGATCGCAGGGCAGTCATTAAACATCCCGGCCGCACGGGGACACACATACTTCCACTCACAACTCACCGCCCAGATCTAACCCCACAGTCCACCAAGCACCAAGTGACGAGGAAGACCAGCCTGGCATGTGTCTGGCAGAAAGGCAAGGCAGACATCCGGGCACACCAGGACTGGATGGCCATGACCGCTGGAGGGGACCCTGGAGGGGCTCAGCAAAGAATGAGGGGACAAGCAGAACACACCTCACAGGCAGATCCCCCGTGACACCGGGAGGAGAAGGTCTGCGAGGACCCACTGCATCGGGAAGCTAAGTGGAGACTGGACAGGAAGCGCCAGGGCATGGGCACGTGGCGGAAGCCAAGGAGCAAAAGAGAAGGGGAGCAGTGGAGACATGGGCTAGGCCAGCCTTCAGGAAACGGGACGGCCACAGAGGGATGGGGCGGCCGTTAGCGAGAGACGGCGAGTGACAGTGGCAGTGCTCTCAGGTCGAGAGCCAGCATGTGCACCTGGGAAGACGGCGGGGGGACTCCAAGAGCAGACGGGCAGACATGGAGGAAGAGGGAGACAGTGATACTCTGGGGCCCCAGGAGGGGATGGGAGGAGGATGGTGAGTAGGGGCGGTGAGCCTGGGGATGGGGTGGGCCGGAGACAGACATATCCTAGCCACTGTACAGAAACCCTGACGAGTCGCTGCAGTTTTTGTCAGCCATGACGGGATTACCACCCTACTTTCTGCTTACTCAAAAGATCAGGAGCTACATTGAGAGGAGCCCTGGATAACACACAACTGTTAAAGTGATTTTCCTGGGTCGAGTAGTTATCGCCCCGCCATGATGGGAAGAATTAAAAGGCGGAGGGCACAGCCAACAGTCGCCGGAGCACACATGCTTAGGACAGGCAGGTGAGGACAGGCAGACAGAAGACCTGTGGGGAAGGTGACGGACAGTGACCGAGAGGGTCCTTCTCAAAGATGGGCAGGAAGGCGGGGTCAGCACAGAACCAGCTTCTTCATCCCGGTGGCATTCAGGCTGGCAGAGACAGAGCAACTGACTCTTGTCTGGCCGTGAGTCAAGGTCAAGGTGACCTTTGTAACTGAGCAGGTAAAGGGATTTTAAAAAGAGGACACTTTACTTGGATAGGAAACATAAAAGTTTAGGTAGAGAGCTGCTGAGTCAAACTGAAGCCATTCAGCAAAGGACACACAAATATACCACATTTCAACCACCAAAACCCTGGCTCCAAGATGTTTCTAAGGGCGGTAGTCGTAGAAGTTTGGCAGCTGGGGCCGTGGGGAGGAGCCAGGTCCCCACACAAGTTGAGGGCACCTGAGCCAGGGGTCAGGCAGGCTGGCCACAAGACGGAGGAGACGGAGTGGGGGGTGGGAGCATACTTCCCTCTGCAGCTTCTTTCTCTCCTGCACACACTTCCGCCCCCTAAGGACCTGTTGTCCTCAAGGTTGCCTGGCACCCCCTCCCCAGAGGAGGGCTTCTCGCTGCAGCCCCTCCGTCCTAAAATGCGAGTGAGCAAATCTCTGTTGTAAAAATCTTTTTTTCAAGTGAAACTGCCTGGAACTCTACAGGAGACGGACACCAACAGGCCGCTGGGGGTTCCTTCACAGCAGTTGGCTTTACAAAGGCGTGGGGGCCTTTTTGGTTATCAAGACAGAGTTTTAGGCAATATGCCAGGATGTTCTGTTTTGTTTTGTGGTTTTGCTCTTCAGCATCACAGAGCAGAGAGGTGGAGGAGAGGCAGGGGCAGTGAGTTCAGGCCTGCCATCCAGGTTGCCTCCTGGGACCTTACAGATCTAGGGGAACTACGGAAACTGCAGCAGCTTGCTTTTCAGCAAGGATGGCAATTACTCCAAAAATACATCTTTTGTGTTTTCACACTGGTTTCATATGGGTCAATTAGTACAGGTTAGTACTTGGCTCTGTGGTTGGCCCCACTGACCCTGATGTGTGCCGTGAAACTTCCAGCACTAACCCCGCCTCTGGTCATTACGTTGCATGGCACAGAAACAAAATATTTAATTAATAAACATGTTCCCCAAATCTCGTGGGAGGGCTTAAAGTCGCTGTTCCAAGGTTCAAGGCCATACGGTAGGAGGGGTAAGAAGCAGGCGGCAGCACACACTGCTGCCCATGCCCCATGCTGGGTGTGCTGGGCATTCTCTCAGTTCATGCCTCTAGGGAGCACAAAAAAATTAATCAACGTAATATACTACGTTGATAGAATGAGGAAATAAAAATCACACAATCATGTCAATGACCTCCCCCCCAAAATATGGCAAAATCCAACACTCTTCCATGATAAAAACACGCGTAAACTAGGACTGGAAGAGAACGTCCTCAGCAGGACAAAAGGCATCGACGTAAAACCCACAGCTAACAGCACTCCTGACAGTGAAGGACTGAAAGCTTTCCCCCAAGGTCAGGAACACGAAAAAGCTGCCATAGTCACTGCTATTTAACCCTGGGCTGGAGGTTCTAGCCAGAGCAGTTGGCAAGAAAAATAATCATAGAAAGCACCCATGTTGCAAAGGAAGAAGTATAACTAGTGCTACTCACAGATAACATGATCCTATATGCTAAAATGGCAATTATCAACAACAAAAAATAACAGCTGCTGGAGAGGGTGTGGCGAAAAGGGAACTCTTCTACACTGTTGGTGGGAGTGTAAACTAGTGCAACCTCTGTGGAAAGCAGTGTGGCGATTCCTAAAAGCTCTAAAAATCGACCTTCCATATGACCCCGCAATCCCGAAGGCCTCAAATCACTCTATAAAAAAGATACCTGCACACGTATGTTTATCACAGCATTGTTCACAATAGCAAGAACCTGGAAACAACCATGCTGCCATCAAAAGAGGACTGGATTAAAAAAATGTGGTACATATACACGATGGAATACTACGCAGCCATAAAAAAGAACAAAATCATGAATTTCGCAGCAACCTGGATGGAACTAGAGTCTATAATACTGAGTGACCTCTCACAGAAACAAAGATCCGAGTATCACATGTTCTCACTCATATAATGGACCTTGAACATCCAACGTAATACTATAAGAAAATGACTGACAGTAGTGGGAAACTATGGGAGGGATGGGATTAACAGTAGCAAATATCTGTCTGGGGAAGGGGAAACACCTCTTATCAACAGGGTGCCCGAATGAAACGTAATTGTACACCTAACCCTTAACTGTACCCCACAAAACCATAATAAAAAAATTGATTAAAAAAAAATCCAAGAATACACACACAAAAAAACTACAAGAGTTAATCGATAAGTTCAGCAATATTGCACGCTATAAAATCTGAAAAGAAATTTTTTTTAAAGTTCCATTTACAACAGTATCCCCAAAAAACCTAGGAATAAATTTAACCAGGAGGTGAGTAATATTTACACCGAAAACTATAAGCATTGCTGAAAGAAATTAAGACCTACATGAATGGGCAGACCTTCCCTGTTCTTCATGGGATAGAAGACTTAACAGTCAAATAAGCCCCAAAGCGATCTACAGATTCAATGTGATCACTATTAAAATCTCAATGTTGCCTGAGCCCGCGGGTTCGAGACCCGCCTGGGCGGCGAGACCTCGTCTCTACAATAAATCAAAAAATCAGCCGGGCGTGGTAGCGCGCGCCTGTAATTCCAGCTACTCGGAAGGCTGAGGCGGAAGGATCGCCGGAGCCCAGCAGTCGAGGTTGCGGTGGCCGGGAGCGGCCACTGCACTCCAGTCTGGGCGACAGAGGGAGACTCCGACTCAAAAAAAAAAATAAATAAATAAAATAAAATCTCAATGACCTTTTTTGCAGAAATGTTAACGCTCCCTCTAAGATTCATATGGCATCTCAAAAGACCATGAATAGCAAAATCAGTATTCAGAAAGAACAAAACTGGAGAGCTCATACTGCCTGTATTTGTTTGCTAGAGCTGCCCCAACACAATACCACAGACTAGGTGCTTAAACGGTAAAAATGTATTTCCTCAAAGTCCTGAAGGTTGGAAGTCTAAGACCAAGGTGTCGGCAGGGTTGGTTTCCTCTAAGACCTCTCTCCCTGGTTTGTATGTAACCATCCTCCCTGTGTCTTCACATGGTCTTCCCTCTGTATGTGTCCGTGTCCTAATTTCCTCTTCTTCATAAGGACATCAGTCATATAGAATAAGGGCCCACACTGATTACCTCGTCTTAATTTCATCACCTCTTTAAATATAGTCACATTCTGAGATACTGGGGGTTAGGACTTCAGCCCTATGTCTGCAAATTAGCTAACTTAGGCTAAAAAGACCAATTCCTTGAAAGGTATGAACAACAAAAACTCACAGAAAGAGCAGTAGATAACTAGCAGGCCAATATCTATTCAAGAAATTGAATCTATAAATAATAATCTTCTAGATAAGAAGGCACCAGACCCAGAAGTTTTCGCAGGTTAATTCTACTAAATATTTAAGGAAGAAATTAAATCAATTATCTGCAATCTCTTCCCGGAAACAGAAGCAGGAGAAACACTTTCTAACTCATTCCATGGGGCTAGCATTATGCTAATTCAAATCCAAGTTACAGATATTACAAGAAGGAAAAACTACAGACTAGGTTCTCTCCTGAACATTGAGGCAAACATCATCAAAAAAAACTGTTCACAAATTGAATCCAAGAATATATTTTTAAAACTGTACATCATCACCCAGAGAGAGTTATTGCAGATATGCAAGACTGCTTCAGCATTTGGACAGCAATTCATGTAATTCACCACATCAACAAGCTAAAGAAAATAAAAACACAGGATCACGTCACTTAATGCAGAAAAAGTGCCGGCCATAAAAACAAGGAAATGGTGGTGGTGGTTATGGCAGGGACCGTGGTGAAGGCGGTGATGATGGTGATGTTGGTCAGGTTACGGCAGCAGTGGCAGCAGCAATGACATTGGGGGTGAGGATAGTGATGGCGGTGGGGGTGTTGGTGGTGACCGTAACAGTGGTGGTGGTGGCGGCGATGATGATGGTGGAGGTGGTGGTGGTGGCGGTGGTGGTGGTGACGATGGTGACGGTGGCGGTGGTGACGGTCGTGTGGGTGGCGATGATGGCGGGGGTGCTGATAGTGATGGCGGCGGTGGTGGCTGACTGTTGAGACCATTCAAAGTCGAACCTCGCGGTAAACAGACCCTTATTTTGGCCAGGGGAAAAACGTCTTTGCATCCCTCTCTCCTCTGTAAGCGGGCCTGTATGTAAAACCTTCCAAGACAGGTGGGAAATGATGGGACCGTTCCCAAAGCTCGATAAGATGATGAGTAGGCCTCCCGGCCCCCAATGAACCCCACAGCACCCGGGAAAAAAGAAAGATGACGAGCAATTAGCCTTGGTGTTCCAGCCCCTAAGCCCTCACTCCATAGCGAAGAAAGAAAAGGAGCTTTTGAACATGAATGAAGAGGGTTCTCTCCAGGGCTCCTGTGTGGCCAAGACGAATCACGACGTACCACAGAGCACACGGCATCAATTAATACGATAGAGTCCTTGAAAAACCAAATCCATGTTTGAAAATGAGCTCTTCTTCTTCATTCACTTAAGGAGCTGGATATTTACAAATAAGCCTCCCTGCCTATTTGATAAAAGATTCCCCCGGCCACACCTGGGGTTTAGTGGAAGAAGGCACAACCTGAATCTTCCGTCACTGCTTCGGTCACCTGCACCACTTGGGATGGAGCCCAGAGAGTGCCAACGAGTGCCAGGCCCTGCCCTGACCTCACGGAGCTCCGTGGAGCCGTCCCTGGTACGTCTTGACCTTTCACTCAATGTCTCTGTGCTGCCCCAGGAACCGCCTCTTCTGCCATTTGTGGACACTCCTAAGGGCTGGTCCTGGTGGGAGAGGCCAAGACAGAATCTCATCTGTCTTTTTTGAGATCAGCATGCTTGGGACTCACAAAATATCCTGAGACTGAGCTGGTCAGGAATCATCTGGGATGATTATTTTCTTTTTTTTTTTTCTTTTATCTTTTTTTTGAGTTGGAGTCTCGCTCTGTCGCCCAGACTAGAGTGCAGTGGCCGCTCCCGGCCACCGCAGCCTCGACCTGCTGGGCTCTGGTGATCCCTCCGCCTCAGCCTTCCAAGTAGCCGGAACTACAGGCGCGCGCTACCATGCCCGGCTGATTT
This sequence comes from Cephalopachus bancanus, assembly GCA_027257055.1. NCBI lineage: Eukaryota > Metazoa > Chordata > Mammalia > Primates > Tarsiidae > Cephalopachus > Cephalopachus bancanus. Next base: position 247,299 of record JAPVLO010000252.1, on the reverse strand, counting down.
TTTTATTTATTGTAGAGATGAGGTCTCGCCAAGTTGCCCAGGCGGGTCTCGAACCCGCGGGCTCAGGCAATCCACTCGCCTCAGCCTCCCAAAGGCGCGGGATGACAGGCTGAGCCACCGAGCTGGCGGATGATTATTTTCAATGCCATTGTATACATGAGCAGAGAGTGACAGATCTGGACCCAGACCCAGTCTCTTACCCCGAGTCTGGTGGGCTTTCCTCCACCCAACCATGGCTGCCTGCCGGGCCTACTGGCCCATGCTCTGGAGGCAGGCCAGTTACACCATCCCCGTCGTGCTGGACCACCAGAGAGGTGAGCTCCTCTAAATATCCTTAACTAGGGGTCAGACACACCTCTTTTCCACCATAATAAAGTAAAGCATTAACGAATATCAACTCAGATCAGCTAAAAATTATTTAGGGAGCACACTGTGTAAAGCACTGAGGCTATGGACGTACGGCCAAAGAGCTCGAAGTCGCAGGCACGGAAGAGCCAACAACTGCCCCTCACTGCCACATGCAGTGAATGATCAGCTGCTGAATGATCACAGCCACCACCCAGGGCCAACTAGCCTGTGTCATTCAGGGCCTGGAGGCAGGAAGATTCCCAGAGGACATGGCGCCAAACAGGAGCCCACCAGGACTTCGGTGGGTAACAAGCATTGGTGGACCTGTCAGCCTGGGTCCACTGGGCAGAGTTGCTATTCTAATGACAAGCGGTCACCACCTAGGGGGGAGCAAACGGCCTGCAGTCCCTTTTCCTTGCATCAGCCCTGCCTGGATTTCCATCTCTATGAGGAACCCTGACCTCACAGAGACGGGTCCTACCTCCTGCCCCCTGGGGACAACGCTCACTCCAGAGGAGGCTGTGGACCAGGAGCTGGGCAAGCCCTAGTCTCCAGGACACAGGATCCCAGCTGGGATAGGGCCTGGCCCTGTCAGGGTCTGGGAAAGAGCCATCTCCAGGGGCTCATGGTCTCACTCCTCAGCCTCAGGCACCCCTGGACACCATCCTTCCCACCTGGACCCTTCCCGGGGAACTCAAGAAAGGCCCTTTAAGACAGGGCAAGTGTGTCTTCTCGTCCTCCCCCCACAGCCTCGGGCCAGCTCAGGGCCACCACCTCCCCACGCCGATGCCTGACCACAGCGCCCCCCGCTGAGAGCACAGCAGAACCACTCTCCTGGCCCAAACCCCCTGCAGATGCATCTTAAGGGCAGCCCCTGCCCGCTGAGGGCTCTTGGAAGACACACCTTCAGATCCTCCCACGGACTCCGAGCCCAGGACACCCTGGGGTTGTGCTACAGGCAAGAGCCCTGACTCAAGCCCTTCTTAGAGCAGGTCTTCTCAGCCTTTCGTGACCATCATTTTCACCATCACAACCCAATGAGAAAAGCTGAGATTAACTTTAAGATGCATATAAATAACAGCTGAGGGTTTCTGGAGCTGTTCACAGGGCAACAGTGTCAGAAATGTCAGATGGACAGTAATGCCAGCTTAATAAAAGAGGCGAATTAAATACTCAAGAATTAGGATGTGCTGTGTAGAGCTTAGCGTTGGAGAGACAGGATCCATTGTCAGATCTACGCTCATTTGCCCTCCCGAGAACCAGTCTTTGCTCCCTTGAGGGCGATATTGCTTTGCTGAAGGTGCACGCTGTAGAAGAAAAATCTCAAGTGAACAATTAGGTCAAAATGTGGCCCTAGGGCAGTCCTTTCCAAAGAAACTGGCTAGAGGCCCCCACCTCTCAGAAGACCCTGAGGTCTGGAGCACAGCCCGCCTCCTTCCCTATCCCAAGGTTCCTACCACTGTTTCAGACTCAGCTTGTCCCACAGTGCAAAGCACCTCTGTGCAGACAGAGGACAGATGTTTCCAGAAGCCCCCTCCCCCACTCCAGAAAACTGGGAAGAGCTTTTCCATGGAAGATGTGCCCCTGCCTTGGAACAGAAATCGACCGTCTCCCTCCCCCGGCTTTGATGAGCAACCCTGTACCCATAGAGGGCCAGGGACGGAGGTTAGCTGAATTATGAAAGTGGGTGACAACTCACAGTTTTATCCTCCTGGTAATTATTTACCAATTAAAAAGAGCCATAACTGTTTATCAAGGGACTGCTGCATATTAATGGCCAGCCGGCAATTTGTGGGATGCTTCTGACGGGAAAACTCAATATTACTGGACACCTTACCACAGAACTTTCGGACAGTCAATTATTTAAAGTCCCACATATATTGACTTTTAAATTACAGAGCTCTCCAGAGCTGAGGGAACGTAAAGGGGGGAAAGAAATGAGGCTGCTTCGAGAACTCCCCGTTTGTCTCAGAATTCGGTCTGTTTCCCTCCCTCTTTATTAAGACCTCATTTTGCTTTATAGATCCCATGACCCGGTGTCAATTTGTGTCCAGGACATGGTGTTTGATTCTTTCCTCTCAGGACGGGAGCCTCGCCACCTAAATCGGCATTCTGGGATGGACGGAGCCTTTGGGAGAGGGCGGCCTGCCCGGGTCAGCATGGCTTCCACGGTGCCACCCGGGGCCTCCCCGACCCGACCTTCGCTCTGGCTGTGTGGAGAATGAATGACGAAGAACACGTGAGGGACAGGTGTCACAAGAGTGTGCAGATCTTTCCCCAGGGAGGGTAGAAAACAGAGCCCCGTTTATGAAAAACATCCTCCACGAGATGTTACTCTAAAGGAAGGTAAACGGAAACACACGGGACCGTGCATCCGCAGCCAGAGCACCCGCCGGCCAGCAGGCAGGCACGTTCCTTCACTTACGACCCTCAAGCCTTGTCCTGGGCGCCGGAAACGCAGCACAAACAAGGCAAGGGCTCTCCTCGCAGGACCCCGCAGTCTGTGAAGCGAAGGCAGCCAGCAGGAATAGTGAAAGGATACACTCGAGAGGGTGAAGTGCCGTGGGGAAGACCAACTGGAAGCCACAGCGAGCAGAGGGCAGTGCTCAGTCGGGGTGGCCAGGGAAGCCTCGCCAATGTGGCAGTATTCGAGAGGTGACCCAAGCAGTGAGAAACAGGCAATTGTGTGCAGGTGTGAGAGAGAGGTGTTCGGATACGGATAGGGTGAGGGCGGGCGGGCGGATGGAGAGGTGAGGGGAGGCGCAGCGTCGCCGGAGCCAGTGTGCCGGAGGTGAGCGCTGCTATCCAGAGATCCGAGTAATGCAAAAAATTGCAACAGGCAAAGAGGCGAAGAAAGAAAAGTTTATTTAAAGTAAATTAGACAGAGAAAGAGAAGGGAGACAGAAGATTCACCTCCCCAAGGTGGGGGGGGGGCCCAAACCGGAAGCATGGCGACAGCCCACAGCTCAAGGAGCACGTGGCCACCCCAGAGTCTAGCAAGGCAATGACCACTGCTGCTTGTGGTTGAGTCCCTTTAACCATTCCCCTTGATGGGGGAAGATCATTAAGATGATTGGGCGGTGGTCGGCTCAAGGTCATCACGGAGGGGCAGGCAAGTGCAGGTACTGACGGCAGGTGATGGACAGCAGGCAGATGGGCGGGCTAGTCGCACGATTACTGCCATGGTGGGGTTTATCTGTGTCACGTAGGTCACAGAGGCCTGATTAGGTTGACTTGGGGAGTTTGGGCCTGGAGGGGTTTTTCCTGCAAGAGACTTGTTAGACTTCTGCAGTCCACAAACTCCTTGACCAAAGGTGGTCGTGTTATCAGTTTTGTGGCTTTGGCCAGCCAAAGGGTGACCTTTGACCTTCGGCCTTGACAGGGAGCCTAAGACTCTACTGGAGATGATTATGCTAAACCATGAATTGAAGGGTCAGGCTGTCCTGGGCTTGCATCTGAGGGAGATTTGCCCAGGGGGGAGGGGATAGGCTGCTGCTCATCCTGCAGTCGAATGTCTGAAGGCTTTCTCATGGTTATGCTGAGGCAAAAAGACTCAACTAACAATGAGCTAAGTTTCTTCTGGGTTTCTATAGGCACCACCTTTCGAGAGGCACACCAAGGGGCTGGCGTAGCCGAGGCAAAGGCCTTGAGGAAGCGCAGGGACGAACGGGACACGCTCGCAGAGAACAAAAGGTGCACGTGGAGAGGTGTGAAGGCAGACTGTGGGCAGCGCCCTGGCACGTGGAGCCCCACGGGGCACAGGGACGGGCCGTGCTCTCTCCTAGATGTCGTGAGCAGTCCCTGGAGGGCTTCCAGCTGAGCACGGCAGGCTCTCCTTTGAGCTTCAGAAAGAGCACTCCGGCCACTGGACGAGAAAGGGGCCACAGCACACAAGAGGCACATGAAGACCCGGGAAGAGGCTGTTGCCTTAGTCCAGGGGAGACTGTGCTGGGCTGTCCGGGTGGGCACCGCGAAGTGGGAGGAGTGCGGAGCACGCGTGGCCGAGGTGCGTTTTGAAGGTGGAGTCAGGTGGTCTTTAGCCGGCCAGAGAAGTGACACACACCCTGGGCTGGAAAGCAGCTGGGGGGGCGGGGAAGGAGGGGTGGGGAGCCCCGTTCCCCAGCACAAGTGTCTGTGGTCCCTGTCTCAAAGCATCGTGTATTAACAGGGGTTAACAGATCACCTGAGGTATAGGAAGGTCAGAGGTCAAGAGACAACTGCCACTAGCAGCTTATCACTCGCAGTTCCAGAGGAGAGGACCGACCGCCCGCACCACCCAGGCCACCTGGGAAGCACCAGGAGGCAAAGGGGGCAGCAAAACCGGGGCAGGAGCTTGGATTGTGGTTTCTGGGGACAGACTCGGGGTTGGCTAGTGTGGACAACCTCGGGGCTCCTGTCGGCAGCAGCAGTGCCTGTTGTCTGCTACCTGGCCTTGGGGTGACTCGGGCGGGGGTGGCGGCCTGGAGCTCGACAACCCCGAGAAGGAGCGGCTGGGGCAGGACTCTGAGTGGGTTTGTTTGCACATGAAAGGCACGGTTTTGTTTACTGTCTCCAGGAGCTGACTCCCCTGGGAAGGGCTATCTCTTCAGTGTCAGCAAGACCCTAGCCCAAAGCACGGGAATACAGAAAAGGCATGGTTTATCAGCCCTCCTACCTTGTGCACCCTCTGCTCCACACCCAAGAAAGCCCTGTGTGGGCAGCTTGTACCCACCCACTGCATGCACCTGGGGGCCTCTGAACCCTCCTCTCCGCCTGCCCACCTAGTCGCAAGCCACCCAGCTACCAAAGCGCCTTCCCACGGCCACCCCCCACACACCTGTGCTGCTTTCTTGGCTGGTGGTTCTGACCTCGTCATTAAGGCTTGTCTTTCAAACCTTACACAGGTATCATGAGGTTCAAATCAGACCATGTAAAGCATGAACCTAGGTGATAAGCGGACGGAACCATTAGCCACCAAATGAAATTAACAGATTCTTGGTCAACAGAATTGATGGCAAACAAATGAATGGCTCGGGAACCAATCTCCCCACCAAAAAAAAAAAATTAAAAATTGACCTTAAACAAAAAGAAATCAGTGATTCTCTCTCATGGTGTCGGGTAGGTCGTCAGCCTCTTACCTGCACAGAATTCATCCTAGGAGCAATGAGCCTGGCACTTCCCAGGAAAAACTATCCCAGGGGAAACACACCCAACATGAGCAAGCAAGCAGAGGCCCGGCTCCTCCCTCCCGAACCCAGGATTGCTGTGATTGATTCTCCTCTAGAACTTTCTTGCCAACACCTTTCTCATCAGGGTCTTTGTTGTGTCCCAGAGATTCACAGGCTCACTAACCATTGATTACCATATTCAGGAAAGAAACGCTTTAATTAACAGAACAGTAAAAATCTACTGGAATATTTTTCACAACTCACATCTGGTGAAAAATTGTCAACTGTGAATTTAGGAACGTATCGGTGTGTCCACTGTAGATATTACACTACCCATTGCCTGGGACATGTTTAAGGGACTACAGACATCTGTGTCTGAGGCATATGCAATTATGGACCTTGTGAAATATAGACACACACCCTTTGTTAATAAAAAGCCAGGACACCCAAGGAGTGTAAGCCGGTGATAGAAAAAGAGCTAGTTATCACAGCAGATGAGGACTGGGATCTTTAGCACACAGACAATGTAGCCTTTCTGCAAACCAGCAGGTGGCAAGGAGTATTTGTTCCTTCCCAGAAACATCTTTACAGAGGGATACATGCAGATAAGAAAAGGTGACCCTCGATGTGTGCAGATGGCCATCCCAAAGGCCTTCCTAGGCATGCTGGGCCACCCCACCTCCTACCTCCAATCTACTCCCTACCTGAGCCCTTTCTGAAGGGCAGCGTGGCCATGTTGCCACTTCAAACTTTCCCCAAAGTCCTCGCTGCAGCCCACGAGGTTTGTGTGGCCTGGGCCCAGCCTCCCCCTCAGCCCCTCTGATTCGCAGGCTCGTGCTGTCTCCAGCAGGACTCTTTCTGCCCGCCCTGGTGGTCACGTGCTTATGCCCTCTGCTCTCCTGCATCACGCCAGCCCAGGTGTGCTTCCTGGAGCCATGTTCTGGGGATGCCTCTGTCTGTTCAGGCTGTGTTGCAAGTTACCAGAGGCTGGGCGGCTCATAAACAGCAGAAACGTATTGGCTGGAAGTCCAAGGTCAAGGCACCGCAGACACTGTGAGGGCCACTTCCTGGTTTATCAGCGGTGCCTTCTCCTTGTGTTCTCTCGTGATGGATGGGGAGATGGAGCTCCCTAGGCCCTCTTTTATGATCCCATTCACAAGGACCCCTCCCATGACCTCATCGCCTCACAAAGACCCCACCCTCCTACCCTTACACTGGGGCTAAGACTTCAACCTATGAATTTGGGGAGGACACAGATATTCAGACCATAGCAAAAGGCTTCTGCAGGTAAAGTTTCCTGCAGGTAAGAGCTCCAGCAGGTAAGGGCTCCTGGAGTTAAGAACTCCTGCAGGTGAGGGCTCCTACAGGTAAGGGTTCCTTCAGGTAAGAGTTCCTGCAGGTAAGGATCCTACGGGTAGGGGCTCCTGCACATAAGGGCTCCTGCAGGTAAGGCCCATGAGCAACTCTGGAGACACGAGGCACAACTGTGTCCGGACAAAGCTGGTCCTTAAGCTATAGGAAGTCACAGTTTAGAAGGACTCTTTCCTTGCATGTAAAAGTTGACATTGGTTGAACTCGGTGGCCCAGCCTGTCATCCCAGCACTTTCGGTGGCAGGTGGATGGCCTGAGCCTGTGGGTTCAAGGCCAGCCTGGGCAACTTGGCGAGACCTCGTCTCTACAATCAATCAAAAAATAACTGGGTGTGGTAACTCATGCCTGTAGTTCTGGTTACTTGGACGGCTGAGGCGGAAGGATCGCCAAAGCCTATCAGGTTGAGGCTGGGGTGGCCGTGAGCATGCCTCTGCACTCCAGCCTGGGTGACGGAGTGAGATTCCAACTCAAAAAAAAAAAGCTGACATCATCGAGGGCTTGGAACAAGGCCCTCTTATCTACGCCCTCTACATCTGTTCCCTTGCTAAAATCACTACCCAAATGCCAATGACTTCCGAACCTAGAACACCAACTCAGGTCTGGCATTGAGTCACAGCCTCAGAGCTCACAGTTGGTCACACACCCATCGCACAAGAGTCCAGACTGTGCCCTGTGTTCCACGTGGCTCCACGTGCCCTGTTCCAATTAAGTTGATAGTCCCCAGCTCCCCATACTAAATGTGGCAGCCCATCCTGGACTTCTCCATCCCCCACTGCATCCAGTCCCCAGATAGCACTGACTTGACCTCCCAAGGGACCTTTCCACCTGTCTTGCGTCTGCAAGACCGTCCTCAGAGCTTGCCTCCAAAACCTCCTGACGGTCCCTCCGACTCCACTCTTTCCACTCTGTCCTCCACATTCGACCAGGTGGCCAGGTCACTTCACTGCTCCAACTGCTAGTCCCTCCCCATCAAGCCCGCCCTGCTATGTGCTCTACTCTCTGGCGCTGGGACTGGAATCTGCAAGTGGCCACACCCAGGCCTTGGAGCCATCTGGCTCTGGCTTGGATGTGCCAGTAGAAGGCATTTGCAGGAGGAGCGTGGCCTCTCATGGGCTCCCAGCTCTTGCTAGCCTCCCGCAGAGAGGAAGGAGGCCTTGGCTCCAGTGTCCTGTGGAATGTCCGACCCGGTTCTGCAGTGCCCCTCTCTAGCAAGGTGGCCACCGAACTGCAGTGCCCACTCAGCAGAGCCTGTGTGTGCTCTGAGCTCCAGGCACCAGCCAGCTGCGCCCCCTTGGGGGCCCGTCGCCTTGCCTCTGGGCTGCCGAGGTCTGAGAGCATCATTCCCATTTGTTCCCATAGGCCTCAGAGTTGTGGCTGCGTCCCACAGCTACAGATCCCTAAATTACTTCAAGTTTCTTTGTTTTCAGTTCTTTCAACCTTCTAGTACCTGTGCACCCAGCACTTTGTATTAAATCTCCTCTGACAGAAATACTCAATATGGTTTCTCTCACCCTGGCCAAACCTCAACTGATAGGTAGATTAAAAACATGAAATTGCTGTCTCATACCTGCAATCCCAGTGCTTTGGGAGGCCGTGGTGGGAGGATCACTTGAGCTGGAAAGTTCAAAGTTATTCCAGTCTGGTTAAAAAATACACACACAGTGCCACTGCACTCTAGCCTGGGCAACAGAGTGAAACTCCAACTAAAAAAAAAATACGCGCACACACACACACGTTTATGTCTACTCCTTCATAAAATGACACTAAAATAATAACTTTTAAAAACATAAGGCATAAACTTTTAAGCACAAAAAAATACATGAAAGATAACAGCAGATGAGAGACATCCACAAAATTCTGTGGGGTGGAGAATAGATTAAAATGTGGCCACTGATTTGGTAGGACAGAGAAAGCAGAAACTTGGGCACCTACAATCTCTTGGAGGCAGAAGGGGGGAAGGGGTAGTTTGAATTGCAGAACTCTAGAAAAGAGGCCCCAAACTGAAAGCTGCAGACACCTCTGAAGTTGAACTTGCAGGATGAGGCTCAAAGGGTCAAAATTTAAAAGTTTGTGCGCGTGTATACACAGGACAAAGCAATCCCTTCCTCCGGCCTGGACAGCCTGAAGCTGCCCCTCCCCACCAGAGCTAAGCCATGAAGGGTAAGCCAGAGAGGGTCTGAAGGGCAGACCACCGAGGGAGAGGGAGTACTGTCCCAAACGGGAGAGATTCAGCAAAAATCTGCTGTGCAAATCCGCTGCACTTGGAGTCCTGCCACAGCTGCTCTTCAAGAAGCTGCCAGAGAACACGCTGCAGCAAAAAGAAGGCAGAGGTCACTTCTTGTGTAGGAAAACAAAAGCACAAGTGACCCAAACTAAAAACAGGGCGTTTGGACAGCATCAAGACTAGGTACTGTTGTGCTACAAAAGACACCATCAAGAAAGTAAAAAGACAAGTTTTTCACTTTTTACTCCCATTTTCAAAAAGAGAATGGGAGAAAATATCTGTGAATCATGTGTCTGATAAGAGACTTGTATCCTGATTAAATAACCCAATTTTTAAAATGGGCAAAGAATCTACATGGACATTTCTCCAAAGAAGATGCACAAATGACCGATAATCACATGAAAAGATATTCAACGTCTAGTCATTAGAAATGCAAATCAAACCACAGAGAGATTCCATTTCACACTCACTGAGGCTGGCTATCATCGGCAAGGTAAAATAACAAGTGTGGGTGAGGATGTGGAGAAATCGGAACCCCCGTGCGTTGCCAGTGAGAATGTGAAATGACACGGCCACTGTGGAAAGCAGTAGGGTCATTTCTCAAAAAGTTAAAGAGTCATCATTTCATCCAGCAATTTACCCTTAGGAATGTGCGTACACAAAAGAATAAAAACAGGTACTCAGACAAGTACATGTACACGAATATGCATAGCTGCACTCTTCACAATAGCCAAGAGGTAGAAACAGCCCAAATGCCCATCAATGCATGAATGGATAAACAAATTGAGAATTGTCCACACAATGGAATATTGTTCAGCCATAAAAAGGCATGACATCCTGATGCATACTCCAGCCTGGGCGAACCTCCAAAGCATTACACCACAAGAAAGAAGCCAGAAACAAAAGGGCATTTTATTATATGACCCCACTTCTATGACAGGTCCAGAACAGATAAATCTATCAAGACACAACACAGTGTGGTGGTTTCCAGAGGCTGCAGGGAGGAGAAATGGGGACCGACTGCTTGACGGTGAGGTTGCACTTTGGAGTTTAGAATGAGGCGGAGGTGATGGTTGCACAGTATCGTGAATGAATGTACCACGTGCCACTGAATCCTTCACTTATGCATGGTTGGCTTTCTGCTGTGAGAATTTCACCCTGATGCACATTTTTTAAAATATCTAAAAAGTCCAGTGTATGCAGATGACATATGGAGCCAGAAACCGCAAGAAAGCGCTGAAGAGACAAAAGTGGCCATTTGTAGAGAGGGGCGCCAGAGACTGAGACGTGCAGGAAGTGAGTGGCGGCTTCTCACTGGCAGTCTCATCCGACTGGGTCATGTCATATGGAATGTGGACTTTCACGAAGATGAGTTTTTCTCAGTCAGGGTCGCACTCTGTCGTCCAGGCTGGAGTACAGGGGTATGATCACGGCTCACTGCAGCCTTGACCTCCTGGGTTCAAGTGGTCCTCCTGTATCAGCCTCACATGTGGCTGGGACTACAGGAGTGCACCACCACACCCGGCTATTTTTGGTTTGTTTGTTTGTTTATCTTTTTTGTAGACACAAATTCTCACGATGTTGCCCAGGCTGGTCTCAAACTCAAACTCCTGGGATCAAGCAATCCTCCCTCCTCTACCTCCCAAAGTGCTGAGATTACAGTCATGAGCCACCATGCCCATCTGAAGATGAATTTTTTTAAAAATTAGTGAGACTATAATAACCAAGGAAGGTGAACCAATTCTTCGAATGTGCAAGAATTCAAACATAGCACCCACAAGTCCCAAGTTTTTAAACTTTTATTGATATCCATGTATATGGTTTTAAAAGTTAATCGTTTGTAAAGCATTTTCCCATTAGGGTAGCTTATAGGACCAAGTTCTTTACCCTTAGAATTCCTAAGGTGTTCGGAGAATTCCCATCGAGTGTAGTTAGTCTTGGTAAAATTAGAAAATAGCTTAATGTGCCCTGGAAAACATCGTGGGATTATCTAGGTATGACATGGGGGAAAAAAAGTAGCAGGGAAGAAAGCATCTGGGATCGTTTGACCAAGAAATGAGACTGTCTGGGAGAGGTGTTGTTTGGATCATTAACATATTCCACATTAGCCTTACCGGGGCAGACACGGCCACGACTGAGGGCAGAAATCAAGCCTTCATTGCAGAAAATCCATGGAGTGATTCGAGACAGGGTTACGACTCCAGATTAAGATCCAATTAGCTGCAACAGTCCTGAGACAGTGGGAATAACTCTTGCACAGTATTTTCAACTTTGAGATGCACTTAATAACTAAAAGCTTCTGACAGATAAAAGCCCAAGCCTCCCGGTTCCCCAGGACTGCCCCTCCATTAGACAAGCACACACGTGCCAACCCTCGCACACACGAGTTGTGATCTCACAGCGCAAGTGTATCTAGGGAAGGTGAAGATGTGAATCTCCTTCCAGCCTCCCTTGGAAGTCTTTTAGCAGAAGAACAACCTGGCGTCGACGTCTTTGATATGAGGATGAGCTGGCCGGGAAGGAGCCCCCGCCAGATTCGCCATGATGGTTTAGCAAGGGTGTCAGAGGCTGGCAAGGCCTGGGAAAGGGGAGGCCCTCGGGGGGGGCGTGCAGGGGAGCCAAGCAGAAGCGCTTGATGTTATTTGACAATTCCAGGAAAGATTTGACCAAGGTTTTCGACCAACCGCCGTCAAAAGGAAGGCAAGCTGCAACGCCAAGGGAAGCCAGAGGGTGCTTCCTGACCAGGAGTCTGGCTCGGGCTTACAGGCTCTGGGTGAAAAGGAGCCCTTCAGAGAGCTGAGGAGCTCTGCAAAAGGCAGGAGGTGCAGAGGGAGATGACGGCTGGGGAGAGGTCCCAGAAGCATGCTGTCTGCAGAGTGCTACCACTTGGCAGATCTGCCCTCCCCAACCCCCCTTTCCCGGTCACCCTCAACCTACTTCCCTCCTGAGGCCAGACAGTGAGAGGCAACTCCTCCTCCCCTGAGAAAGGTCTGCCAGCTGGTCCCTCTTGAGTCGAGACTACTGAGGGCTGACTCTGCCTCCTCTCCACCAGAGCTGAGCAGGAGAGACCCTTTTCCAAGCCCAGCACCAACCACACCCCGGCAACGTGGGCTGAAGATGACAATGCACCCCTCCCTCCATCTCTTTCCAGCTGTTCCCGCCTTACCCGCACTGCATGCTCTGAGCCAGTGGGCTCAAACCTGGCCCCCAGCAGAGTCACCTAGAGAGGTGGAGAAATGCGGAGGGCTGGGTCACTTCTAGAGGCACAGGAACCGCCTCTGGAAACCACTACCTAAGGGTTCTCTAAGCCTCCAGGCGTGTTTGAGAGCTGGGTGACCTCAGAAAGTCCTTTACCTTCCCTGTGCCTCCGTTTCCGTATCTTTAACTTGGGGACAATAACGCTTCCCACCTCGCAGTGTTGTGGAAAGGACTAAGCCAATATAGGTAAAGATTTAGGATAGTGTCCGACATGTAGTAAGCATTAGGTGTGTGTTTGAGGTCTGAAAATAGGTGAGCACAGTACAGTAAGATATTTTGAGAGAGAGAGAGGCCACATCCGCACAACTTTTATTGCAGCATGTTGCTATAACTGTCCTATTTTGTTTAGGTTATTGTTGTTAATCTCTTACTGTGTCTAATTTATAAATTAAGCTTTACCAGAGGTGTGTATAGGAAAAGCCATCGTATACATAGATTTGCTACACCCTGCGGTCTCCAGCATCCACTGCGGGGCTTGGAAGTATCCCTGTGGGTCAGGCAGGACTGCCGTAATTGCCGTATTTGTGGCGTCTAGTGGGAACTCTACTAATTTTCTCATGAGAAAATGGATTGGCTGCGGTTGTTTCTGCCAATATCCCAGCTGGGCATTTCCATTTCAATGCCAGCTGCACACTTGTCTTCACAGGTGAGTGCGTCAATCAGGCAACTTGGAGAGGCAACGTTCCTTCCTCGCTCTGCAAGCCCTCCCTTTGCAGTCCCCCCAACCCAGTGCAAGGGCCAACCCTTGGACAGAATTGTGGTCCCTGGTCCAGTTGTTCGACTTCACAATGGGTTGGGGAGAGGCTGGCCTGTCCTGTCCCGGTGGATTTAAGGGTAGCAAGTATGTGTTCCTTCTGTCTTTAAATAAACCATAGGTTCTGTGTAGACAGCGGTTCTTTTATCCCTGCATTGGTCAGAAATGTGAGTCCTGGCAGGAACCCCCTCCTCCCAGCCAGGCGGGGCGCAGTTCCTCCCCGGTAACATGGGGACCACGGCCACTCTGCCACAGGCCTCTAGGCACAAGCCAGGTCACGGCTGCGAACAAGTGCCTGGCACACAGTCGGCACTCGATACAAGTGCACCCCCCAGGTGGAATGTGTTTGCTGGCCTCCCCCCAAGTGCCTGGGGCGGGGTGCTCTGTCATCTCAGACCCCCAGCAGTAGACGTGGTGGGGGTTCCAGAAGCACCTGCAGGACAGGGGCGGCTCTCAGACCCCAGAGCATGGCGCCCCTCCCTGTGCGCGGGAGCTGGTCCTGGCGAGGGGAGGCAGCCCTTCGCCCTCAAGCCTCGCGGTCCACACCGGCGCTGTCACGGAGGCAGAGCAGCTCTTCTGCTCTCCCGGGCAACGGTCCGGGATGGTTGGAGGATTTGTTCTAGCACCTTCTCGCTTTTCCTAGTAAGCTGGAAAGGTACATTCCAGGCCCATCCTTGCTGAGGGTGATGCTCTATGACCCATGCCCCTTGGAGGCCTCTGGGGGTGGAAGTGGGGGCAGGGAAGTCCATGCAGACTTCCAGTTTTGCTCTGTGCTGAGAGAAGTCCTTTCTTCAAGTCTTTGATCTGATGCTCTTAAAGAGTGGTTCTCAGAGTGTGGTCCCCACACTCTGTTAGAAAAGCAGATTCTCAGGACCCGGCCCAGATCTGCTGAATCTGAGACCTGGAGGTGGAGCCCACTGATGCGTGTTTCAGGAGCCTTCCAGGTGACTCTGGGGCACACTAAAGTGTGGGACCGGCTGCTCTGGGGACGCCAGGAGGGAGTAAAGGCAGAAAACGTAGCCCCTTTGAGGAAGGTAAAGAAACTCAAAACTAGAACGTGTGGTTTGTTCAGTCTAGTGAGGGGAGGCAGGGGGCGGGAGGAGGAAGGGAAGGGAAGAGGAGACGCTGCCGCACCCGGCAAATTCTCACACACGGGCTGGGTGAAGCTCGGCATGCCCACGGGCCCCATGGTCTCAGGCATGCTGATTCTGGACGCCTCGGGGAGCCCGAGTGGAAACGTCAGGCAGCACCTGGACGCAGGACCGGAAGCTCCCCTAAGGGGCCGGAGCTGAAGGCGAGCAGGCGAGGGCCTTCCTGCCGGCGAGTCTCGGGAGCGCAAGACCGGAGGGAGGGAAGGCAGGCCAGAAGCAGCGCACCCTGGCGGGCACGAGGGACGCAGCGGGAGCTCAAGAGGCTCAGCTCTGAGGACAGAGTCTCGGCCCTCCTCGCTTGCTTGGCTGGTCTTGACCGTGGCACAGGAGGGGGGAGGAGAGGCTGGAGATGCCGGAGCGAAGGGCTCGCGGACAGGCGAGGCCCGACGCAGGGGTGCCGTTGGCCTAGGAGAGTGAGCGCAGCCCTCTGTATGGCAGGAGCGGGGAGGCGGGAACGGCCGCAGGTGCCAGGTGGCAAGTCGACTTTCCGTGGAAGCTGGGAAATCTCTGATAAGTAGGGGTCACCTGCAGAAGGTGAGGTGGGAGCCGGAGGTGAGAGAATAGCCCAGGTGCCTTGAACTATTGGCCCTGGGAGCCTGCAGAGCTGATAGGACGGCTGGAGGCAGGGAGGCCATGAGGCTGGGTGGCCAGGCATGCACTCCTCCCTGGCGGGCAGCCCTCTGCTTCCTCTACCTGACCACACCCAGAACGAGGCGCCCGACATCCAGCTCCAGCCTGTGGGCAAGCACTCGGGGTGGGTGGTGATCTCACAAAAATTGCTCTGCCCTCTGTGGGTCCAGGTACCAGAGAGCCTTGGTTCAAAGCTTGACTCCGGCCAGGGTCTGAGCGGTGGCCCCAGGATAGCTGAAGTGCCTCCTAGAGACTCATCTGCCTCGCCTGCACAAGACAGAAGTTCACGCAGTGTGCCGCACACAGATGCCACTGGAGTTAGCCCTGGTGCGCCCAGGACGGACGCCGTGCGGGCCGACAGCCAAGAGTGCAAGGGATGGTGGCGTCAGATAGAGCCGTCCACGATGCTGGCCAGACCTTCACAGCCTTGCTCAACGAGCCACGCGCCAGAAAAGGGCCCAACGCAGCCACCCTTTTCCCAAATCTCTAAACCTTGAGCCACAACAACGCCTTTCACTCTAGCGTTTTAAGTGGCCATTCCCCTTAAAAAGACATCACTGGACTTTCTAAGTCCCTGGAGTCAGCTCTAAGCAGGGCTTCCTTAGAGAGGCTTCGGTGCACCTGGCTGCGCAGATCCTCAGAGGTGGGGACTCTGGCGATGGCAGGTGTGGACAAACGGACCGTGCTCTGAGGCAGCAGCAGACAGGCGTCCGGCTCTGAGGGTCCCTGCTTTTGTCCCTGGCTTTCGCAGGAGGCAAGAAAGGGACGTCCTCCCACACTCAGAGAACCGAGGAATAAAGATGCCGGTACACTGCCAAAGTCCCCAAGGAAGTGGCCTTCGAAACGTGAGGCCACTCCCCGGGGAAGAGGGGCTTCTGCTCAAATCTCCCCCGTGAGGGGGCTTTGAAAACTGGCCAGGCGACTTGTTTCCGGGCTGGTCCCAAACGACACGCCTGAGCCTCTCTGCGGGGCCCAACTGCAGGTTCCCCACAAACCAGGCTCGTCTAAATGTAAATTTTGACATTCAGCCCAAGACTGGAAAAGAAAG
The DNA here is from genome assembly GCA_027257055.1 of Cephalopachus bancanus. Taxonomy (NCBI): domain Eukaryota; kingdom Metazoa; phylum Chordata; class Mammalia; order Primates; family Tarsiidae; genus Cephalopachus; species Cephalopachus bancanus. The sequence continues at coordinate 231,368 of JAPVLO010000252.1, read as the reverse complement.
AGTTTCCACATTTCAGCACCGGGAAGGAGAATGGGGATTAAGCATTAATTCTTCATGAAGGAAGACTTTTTAATCATGTTTACTTTCAGACCACCGTGATCCGGGCCTTCTTTTCCTTTGTGGAGAATATTGGATTTTTAATTACCTGAATCTCAGAGACAGCACCCACACCTCTCCGACTCTCCCTTGCGACTGCAGACAGCATGATCAAGTGTAATTTTGTTAAAAGTGTAGCTCCAAGCACTGTCAATCGGCGGGAGTCCTAGAGAAGACCAAGATAATCCGGAAATGAAAACACGTCATTCTGGCCGAAATGAAAAGAAAACCCGGCTCTGTCTGATAAACCACGCCGGTGGGAACGCTGAGGCAGTCCTGACAGGGAAGAATCGTCCCAGGTCTCTAGGGGGAGGCGGATGCCCCCTCTGGGGAGAGGCTTTCTGCGCAGACCACCCGGCTCAAATCCCCACACGCCCCCAGGGAACAGGAGCCATTCCCTGAGACGGTGAACGCGCACACACGAGACTCACAGCGTGATGGCAGAAGACAGTGGGGCCGGGGCCCAGGCCGAGTCACGCGGGGGACAACGCTCCCATCCCAGAGGCTTCCCTCACAAAGCCCGCGTTCCCTCCGTGCCCCGCCCCATGTCTGCCACCGCGGGTCGGTGGGGGAGGCTGCGCCCGACTCCCTGGGGCCTCAGGTGAAGGAGGCCCGTGTCGGGAGGCTGAGCCACCCCAGAAGAAACAAGCAGCGGGAGGGCTGTGCACGGACTCTGACGCTTTTGCTCCGCGACGGCAGGCCGCACTGGGTCCCACAGCTCGCCCCTGTGCCAGTCTGGCCCCGGGAGGGCTGGGACGCATGCACCCCCTCCCTGCTGGAGCGCAACACCCGACACCGGTTTAAAAAGCAAGGGGCTTCCAGAAGCCCCGAGCGCCTGGCCAGGGCCACACAGCAGGAGGCGCCAGCACCAGGCTGCCTGGTCCTCTCGTGTACCAGCCTCCCCGTGGCGTGGACAGGTTAGACAGTAAGCGGTGTGCTCCTGACACTCGCTGAGACCATTCCGTGGGGAGCAAAGGGACGGGGAGACAGAAGGGGGAAGGTGAGAGCCCAAGGGGAAGGTGGCGGCGTGAGCCCGGGGACGCCCTGCGGCTGACGGAGCACTGGGGGCGGGGGGCAGGGGAGGCAGGCTCCTCCCGGACGCCAGGCAGGTCCTCACAGTGCAAGGCTAGTGACACAGCACTCCGCCAACCCCAGAGCCACCCGGTGGCGTGAGCCCGCGTCAGACCTGTGGCCGAACGGACCACGTCCACCAGAGCCCTGGCCACGGGTTTGCATCAGTCACGTGGCTGGAGCGGGGGCCTTCCCGTGAGAAGAGCGGCTTGTGATGTCTGTGCTGCCCCAGAGCCGTAGACTCACGGCCCAGTCCAGGCCACCCTCGGGTTTGCCCTGGCGGCCTTGGAGCTCAGAGGGTCTCCCTCTGACCCCCAGGGCCCCCAAAATGACCCTGTGCCGTCCCAGTGCCCACCGCAGGACTGGAATGATCAGCAGCGGGTGGCAGCAGGTAGCGGGTGGGCACACAGGACGCCCAGGGAGCCCCCTGCCCCGAGCAGGCGCTCCCACCCGGCACAGAGTCCAGTCGCCTACAGGCCGGGGGACACCCCGAGCCCTGAACCAAGCTCTGCGCAGATACAGCCTCCGTCATGATGGGTTGTGCTTTTCCGTCCCCTCTTCCTGGAGTCGCCGAGTGTCCTGCTCACTTCCGAAAGCTGGGGGACGTCCCAGCAGGCACTGCAAGGAAAAGAGAAATGGTCTCGAGCAAGGTTCGGAGGGAAGCCAGCTCTACTTTGCATATTTGTCACCAAGGGAACTGCTCCCCATGAAATTATATGGACTCCTCCTTTTATAGTCCAAAGCGAGAGTGAGTTATGAGATACTGGAAATTTCAAGATTTAATTAAAGCCCAGTTCGCCGCACCAAAGTTCACTCACAAGATACACCAAAGATTAATGGGAGATATCAAACCAAGCTGTTTGTGCACGACCTGTTGGGTCATAATTTATGAGAACAAGAGGAAAAGAGCAAGATCATTACCTTAAAATAAATTTACTGCTTCTCTGGCTAAGCAAAATGGAAATAATAAAAACCCCCAGGTCAGCTCCACCGCGCCAGAAGGAAATGGCAGGCTGGTCCGCAGGGGCCCGTCACTCAGCGGGCCTTGTCAGGGCCGCACAGACTCCCCAGTGGTGCTGGGAGGGCCGGGGAGGGAGAGGGGAGCCCTCTCCTCACTTCATTTCGTCCTTGCAGGGACGTAGCAACTGTCCCTGCTTCCCAGATGAGGAAGCTGAGGTCCAGAGAGACCAGGTGACTTGCCACAGCCACGCCACTCGCGGGTGGTGGAGCTGAGGTTTGGGTCAGGCTGCCTGGCTCCATTCATGCTCCCACACCACAGAGCACAGCCCTCTTGGAGTCCATCCTTGCGAGGGCCCGACCACCACGTGAGGGGACATGGGCGTGACCGGGGCCAGCCAACCACCAGACCCGTGCAGAGACACAGCTCAGGGTCAGAGACAGCCGAGCCACGGCCCCCGAAAACATCCATGTCCTGATCCCTGGAATCCATGAGTGTCACTTCACACAATGGCTAATGTTTGGTGTCACCTCAGCTAGGCTGTCGTGTACAGTTTTTTGGTGGAACACCACACTCGAGAGAAGGTGTTTCTTGAGATGAGATGAACACTGAAATCAGGAGTGTTTAATCATCAGGGAGATGCAAATCAAAACCACACTGAGACACCACCTAACTCCAGTCAGAATGGCAATTATCAACAACTCAAACAATAACAGCTGCTGGAGAGGGTGTGGTGAAAAGGGAACACTTCTACACTGTTGGTGGGAGTGTAAGCTAGTGCAACCTCTGTGGAAAGCAGTGTGGCGATTCCTGAAAGCTCTAAAAATCGACCTTCCATGTGACCCCGCAATCCCTGTACTGAGAATATACCCTGAAGACCTCAAATCACTCTATAAAAAAGATACCTGCACACGTATGCTTATCGCTACGTTGTTCACAATAGCAAGAACCTGGAAACAACCATGCTGCCCATCAAAAGAGGACTGGATTTTAAAATGTGGTACATATACACGATGGAATACTATGCAGCCATAAAAAAGAACAAAATCATGAATTTCGCAGCAACCTGGATGGAACTAGAGTCTATAATACCGAGTGACCTCTCACAGAAACAAAGATCCGAATATCACATGTTCTCACTCATATAATGGACCTTGAACATCCAATGCAATACTATAAGAAAATGACTTACAGTATGGGAAACTATGGGGGGGGGATGGGATTAACAGTCGCAAATATCTGTCTGGGGATGGGAAACACCTCTTATCAACAGGGTGCCTGAATGAAACGTAACTGTACACCTAACCCTTAACTGTACCCCGCAAAACCATAATAAAAAATACTGATTAAAAACAAAAAAGAAAAAGAAAAAAGAAATCAGGAGTGTTTAAGTAAAGCCTATCACCCTCCACACTGTGGGCGGGCCTCACCCAACCAGTGGAGGGTCCTGAGAGCAAAGAGGAAGTAAAAGTGAATGCCCTCTTCCTGGGAAGGGGAAACCTGCCAGCAGGTGGCCCTCCCCCTCCGCAGCCTCCACCATGGCATGAGCCAGGCCCCTAAATTAAATCAGTCTCCCTCCCCCCTCTCTCTCCCCTCCCTCCCTGTCTCTCCCCCTTGTCTCTCTCTCCCTCTTTCTCCTCTCTGTCTTCTCTTTCCCTCCCTCTCTCTCTGCCTTCCCTCCTTCCTGTGCTTCCTCCAGGAGCAGGAAGTGGGGAGGAGGGAGGGCTGGAGCACCTGACTTCAGGGACACCATCTGGACGGCCACACTGCCTGCCCCCAACATGCCTGAACTCACGTGGGCTTCAGAGAGCCCTGTGACTCGGGTGCCAGCAAGCCCCGGGATCCAGCTGGATGGAGCACGGGAGCCGGCGGGAGAGACCCCAGGACACAAGAGGCTCTGTGTGCCCGTCCCGAGAGACAGGAGCAGCCTCTGGAGAGCCTTCGACGGGGGCGCAGCCCAGCGAGACGCAGCCTCCCGAGAGGGCTCGAGCCACCCTGCGCCACGCCCACCGCCCAGCACCGCCGCTGGCCTCGTCCACCACGCTGGCCTGCTCCCCGGGGCCAGCGCTCCTGGCGCACAGGCCCGCTGCCCCATCCTGGCCATCCTCGCAGCATGCTTGAGAATGCTCACCCCGGAATTCCTCATGAGGCACCCGCCCGAACACAAGGGACACAGAAGTGGTGACGGGTGATGGAGTCGCCTGGAGCCATGAGGACGAGGGAACTGCGGTGCGAACGACGATACGGACAGCCTCCCAGGCACAACGCTGAAGGTGCACTGTGTGGCCCGGCTGACGGGAGTGCCCAGAAGCTGGGACGACGGCCACCTCAGAGGGAGGGAGGGAGGGGCAACCAGGAGGGGCCCAAGAACACAAAAACGCTCTCAGAGATGAAAGCTGTGGTGACACTTGGTTACAAATCCCAGGAAGATGATAAATAAAGCTGCAGGTATCTCCGAGAGAAGGCGAGATGGATATGAGGAAGCGCAAGACCACGAAGGACTGTCCCTCTTGCCTTCGCCTTCTGGCGCAGGTGGCGCTCGAGGCCCCACCCGGGACGCTGGGAGCAGCCCTTGCCGCCAGCGCCTTATCTTCGGCTTCCAGCCTCCAAAACTGTGAGGAATGCGTTTCTGTGGTTCATAAATCCAAAAAAGAAAATCGATGGCTCCATCCTGGTGGTCGAACACCAGGAGTTCCAGAAAGAGAGGGGAGGGCGCAGGACAGAGACTCCCAGCCCCTCCCGGGTGCCTCCAGGCTCTCCCTGCGGTGAGAAACAGGTGAGGACACGACACTGCATCTCCTAGGAGATGCCCCAGGCCACACTCCCAGAAACGCGAGGCAGACGTCCACTGGCCCGGCCGCTGGCCTGACGGGGTGGGAGGCCCGCAGAAAAGCCAGCACTGTCCGTCTGCTCAGCACCACGTCCCGCGAGCACAGCCAACCACCGGTCCTGCGGGCTGGGGTGGAACGGTGTGGCCCCAGCGTAGCAAGCTGACGAGCGTCCCGCGGCCATGGCTTTTGCAAAATGGGCCTGCGAGGTCAGCGCCGTGGGAAAGGGTGACCCGCACCCTCACTGGAGCCAGGAAACGCCAGAGCCTTGACGGGGCGTGGAAGCGCACTGGGAGATCCAGGCCCTCGACCCTCTCGCTTTGCAGCCACTTCTGCCCAGCCGATGCCCTTGGGCCGCCGTCTCGGGGAGAAGGCGCGTCCTGGATCGACTGCAGGTTCTGGCACTCCCGCGGTGGGGGAGCCTCGAAGAGGAGGCAGAGATGGCAGGAGGACCGGGCGAAATGGGATGGGGAGGGAACGCTCGAGGGAGGCACGGGCGGCGGGAACAAGCGCCCACTCCGGGGCTGCTTCTCGATAGAGCCAGCCGTGGTGACGACCCCTGGCCTGCCCTCCGGCCCCTGGTCCCAGCGGAGAGCAGAGGCCCGTCCTCCTGTGGGTGTGGGAGGACAGCTCAGCGGCCTTCCCAGCGCCCCCGCCCGACTGCCGGGCCCCCTGAGGAAGGACGGGGGTCTGGCGCCGGCCGGCGAGACTTCCGCCGAGATCTAGTAACAGTAAGCTAATTTTTTTGTCAGAGATAAAGCACAAATGTGAGCATCTGATCTCACCACTTGCTTTTCGCTTAGCTGACTCTTCTGAGCTTGAGACGTGGAGAAGGGAGACCCCCCCCATTTCTCCAGGCCTCCTGTGTCTTGGGAATCTCCGCTCCATCCCAGGATCCCCCACGATACCCACACCTCCTACAGAGCCAGGCTCCCGCCTCCTCCCTCCCTGGTCCTGGAGCGAGTCTCACATGCCTGCCGCCCAAAGCGTCTCCTCTGCAGGAGTGCTCTCCGTGAGGAGAGGTAGAGTGTCACTGGTCTCTGGGGAGCTGGCCCCCCACCTCCAGATGCTCAGTGAATGTGCCCACCACCACGAAGAGCCTGGTCCTTGACCTCACCTGCCTCCCAAGTCTAGAGCGCAGCTCCTCAAGCTATCCGTGGGGAAGGACCCATTTTGCTCACTTCCACTGAGCGGCAGATGGTTAGCAAAACACTAGAAAAATAAAATGAAAAACAATGACACATGAAACACAAGCTCCTACATCTTTATTACTAGATCGAGCAGATGCGAATTTACTCTGAAGAAATGCCACATTTTCCAGGTGCCTGACCCCTGTTCTGTCTTTTGTCTCCATGAACACGTAGCCCACGCTGAGGGCTGACCCCATTGGAAGCCCTGCAGTGAGTGGCCGTGCCCTACACGGCAGCTTCTTCCAGGGAGAAAGGAGCACACAGCCTCGCCAGCCTTGACAGTGCACTTGACTCAAAGTGTCCCCACCCTGGCTCTCTGTGGATGCTGGAGCACCAGAGATCAGCATCCACCAGGAGGGCTGACCAAGCAGCCTGCGTTCCTGAAACAAATTGCTTTTCTGGAGCCATGAAATTAGCTTCTGGAGTACAATAGGAAACCCGCTCTCAAAACAGAATGATGTATGCTCTTCACAAAAAGAAAAAAAAAAGCACAGCTTTTGACTTCCAAAAATGATTTAAATCTCAACTTCGTTTTAACCTAGAGGGAAAAAATGAACTCATAATCACAGAAAGAGCTGCAGAAGTGTTTCCTCTCCTTACGCAAGGAGTTGTGGGAGGGAAGACTGAAGCATGTGGCAACGATGTTATGTTCTTCCCAGTTCCAAGCCAGGCTCCCTGGGGGACGGTCCGGGAACCACAGGAGCCCCCTCTGCGGCTGTCTGTCCATGGCCCTCACTTCTGCCACCAAAGGGACTAATCCCCACGGCAGGAGCCAGGTAAGAGAGCAGAGAAGCTGTGCCTGTGGCCGTGGCCCTCTCTTTACCTGAAAGATGCAGATGCAGAAATGCTGTCACACAGGCCAGGGTCTGAGACTTCCACAGCCTCAACCCACCCTGGCAGTGGACTGGGGACACTTTCTTCATGTCCCTCTGGCTTCAAAGACAAGAGACACTTTTCCACTCCCAAGTCAACAGCCAATTAAAAGGCAGCTACTGAGAGGCCGAGAGTCAGTGAAAGCCCTTGGCAACCTCTCAGAATTGAAGGAGAGAAAGTAGTGATCAGGGCCTGGTGAACACTACAGCTTTCAGTTATGTCCCCAGAACGGGCACGGTGGACAAGAAAAAGGCTCACCTCGCAAACACTGGCACCAGTTTCAAGTCCATTCAGATTTAGTGGTCTTTGTCCTACTCTAAAAACTTGCCAGAAACAAATGTAAATCTTCTCTGGAGGAGTGTAATTTCTAGGGCTTCAGTTTATCTCCATGATTTTATTATACACATGCTGAATCTTCAATAAAGAAAAAAAAGAAAACCTGCGTGAAAGACAAAAAGTGATTGAAGCAACAAAAAAGGAAAAGATATTAGAAACACACCACTGGAGATACAAGTATTAGAGTTACCAGAAATAGATATTTAAGTAGCCGCAATTAGTGTGTTCACTCAATTAAAGGATAGAGAATTTTAGCAAAAGTGAATTAAATGAAACCTTCAAATTAAAAGTAGAATAAGTGCTATGAGACTCAATAAACAGCACGTTAAGTATAACAACAAAGGAATTTTTGAACCAAAAGATGGGTCAAAAGAACATGTCTGAACTGAGGCTCAGAAGACGAAAACTAGAAAATGGCCACTGGAGACATCGGGGACATCGTGAAAGTCTTGCGTGTGTGTAACTGGAGGTCCCAAAGGGAGGAGAGAGAAAATGAATCACAAACCAAAATTTGAAAAGATAATGGCAAGGAATTTTCCCCCAAAATGATGCAAGATATCAAGCCACAGATTTAAAGATGCTTCTAGTGGTAAGAAAACAACCCGTAGGTGCATCAGAGTCCAGGTGACAAAGACCAAAGAGAAATTATGTAAGCAGCTGGAAAGGCGAGATAGAGTCCCTTCAACCCAGCAGCAATAAGACTGACAGGCAACTCCTCTCAGAAGAAACAGAGTCCAGAAGACAACAGACAGCAGCTTTGAAGGCAAAGAGAAAGTAACTTCCACCTGATATTCTCAGGAAAAAAGAAAAAGGAGCAAAACATTTCCAGACAAACAAAAATGAAGAGAAGTTGTTACCAGGAAAACTACTCTAGGGGAAATTCTAAAGTCCGTTGGAAAAAAGTAGAAAAATGAAGGGTGAAATGAAAAGGAAGGGAAAGAATAACTATGTGGGAAAATCTGAATGAATATTGACTGTAAAAACAAAATAATAATATCATGTGTGGTTCAAAATGCATGTGGAATTTACATATAGGGCAACAATATCACAAAAGTTAGGAAGGAACAAACAAAGTAAAAGTGTTCTAAGGTCCAAGCTGTCATGGAAAGTGGCAAAAGCACTAATGTACATAAGACTGTAATTAGTCAAAGATGCGTGCTGTAACCTCAAAAGGAGCCCTGCAAAGAACAGTTGTAGAATGTTAATAAATAGGCAAAAAATTAAATGATGAATAACTTGATGACTCGGAAGGAAGATTAAAAAACAGGAAAAGAAACGAACATAGGATAGGATGGAAAAACAGAAATAAAGATGAACGGGATTGATTTAAATCCAAAAATATCAGTTATTGAATTAAATATAAATGAATTAAATACTCAAAAACAATGAGTCTGCATAAAAAGGAAAACTATATGTTGCTCGTAAGAAATGCATCCTAAATATAAGGACACAGAAAAAAAGAATGAAAACACTAACAAAAGAAAGCTGAAATAAAAATACTCAATCAAAATAGATTTGTAAGTTAATTTTTTTTTAATTCCTAGACATAAATAAGGACATTTTTACATGGTAAAAGTTCAATCCAGTAGAAAGATACAGTAATCCAAAATATTCATAACTTTACAGAAAGCAAAAGTGGGTAAAACTACAAGGAGTTATAGACAAACCTACAATCACAGACCTGAACGTACCCCTCTTAACAACTGACAGCACAAGTAGACGAAAGGTTATTAAGCATGCAGTTCTGAACAACACAATTAACGAATTTGACCTGACTGACCAATACAGAAGACCGTACCGGCTGCAGAACACACGTTCTCTTCACAGGCACACGAAACACTCCCCAGAATTGGCTACGGGTTGGGCCATGAACCAAGGCTGAAGCCTTAGAACCGTTCGGAATATGTTCTCTCATTGTTTCAAGTCAAAAATCAATAACAAAAGATAAAGACAAGATCCCTAAATGTTTGGAAATTAAGCAAAATGCTTTCCATCCTAAATCCATGGGTCAAAAAAAATCACAGTGAAAACCTTAAAACACTTTGAGCTGATAATAAAAAATACGGCATGACAGAGTTTGTAATATGCAACTAAACCTTAAATTAGTGAGAATTATACAGCCGTAAGTGCATATAGTAGAAGAAAAAGACTAAAATTAACTAAGTATCCTTCTCAAAAGTAAGAAAAGATGAAGAAAATTAAAACCAAAGGAAGCAATAGCGACAATAATGTTAAGAGCAGAATTTTTTTAAAAAGGAAACAAAGCATATAATACAAAAAATCAGCCCTACCAAATATGAAAAACCTAAACTATCTACACCTGCAAAGAAACAAAGAGCAAAGTCACAATTAACTAACAGCAGAAACAAAATGGGAGCGTCGACATAGATAACTCAGTATAGATAATATTTTAACAACATATAGGTAGAAAAATGATTTTATTATTTTTTGGGAATACATATGAAAATTTATATGAAATGAACACATTTCTTGAAAAACACAGCTAGGCGAAACTGATGCAAAAAGGAAATCTGTACAGGCAAATCCCTTTTTAAAAATTGAATTATTAACGACAAATTTTTCCACAAAATTTCCACATCTCCAGGTCCAAGTTGATTTGCCAATAAATTGTATTAGATATTTTAGAAGAGATAAGTCTTACACACACTCTTCCAAGACAACTCATGTTAACTTTGCTACCCAAAGGTTGGAATGGCATTACAAAAAGTAAAATCACGCACCAATATGAACATGGATACAAAAATTAGAAACAAAATATTAGTTAATTAAATCCAGTTATGTGTTTTTAAAAACCAAGTTGAGTGTGTTTTAGGAAATCAAGGTCGATTTCGCAGTTAAAATCCAACTAACACAATTCAACACATCAACAGATTAAAAGAGTAAAAGTCATATGAGCATCGTAACAGATTCAGAAAATGCATTTGCTAAAATTCAACATCCATTCAGGAAAAACACTCTTAGCAAACTAGAAATAGAGGGTAACTTTCTTAATCTAATACATAATATCCACTAAGAACATTCCCTACAGCTAATGTTATACATAAACAGTAAAATACTGAAAATCTACCCCTTAAAATCAGGACCAAAAGAGGATCCCCACTGATTGCCACGTATACTTAAACTTTCACTGAATATACTACCCAATGCCTCAGGCAAGCAAAAAATAATAACAGGTTGAAGAATTGGAAAGAAGAAATAAGACTGTCATTCATATTTCTATATATCAGCAACAGGAAATTAAGAAAATGAAATTTTTAAAAGGGTGCCCACTTATACTAACAGCCCAAAATATCAAATGCCCAAGAAGATATCTAACAAAGAGTGAGCAATCCTTTACATAAACAACCACAAAACCTTAAAGATGGAAACCTTAAAAAAGACATACGTAAATGAACAATAACACTCATAGATGCAAGTCCCTCTCTGTAATGTAAACGTCTCAGTTCTCCCCAAGTTAACTGGTAGACTGTATGCCATCTGGTCAAACCCCCAGTCTGCTCCCCACCCCACCTCCAGCCAATCCTGGCCAGAAGCTGATCACAGGGCACCAGGGCTGCCAGCTCCAGCCTGGGGACTCCCGCTCACCTGCCCACTTATGTTCCCAGTCGGGGCCAGCTTAACAGTCTTCCTGCGCTGCCTTCAATTACCAGACGTTCCTGGCATCGTCTTTGACGCAGCCTCTTACATACTTCCTGGTTGGCTCCATATGTCCTCACCTTCCCTGTGGCTCTGAAGATACTGCTGTCAGATCCTGGCCCACTCCAGTGACACATGCGTGTCCAGACGCCACCCATCCCTAGAACGGCAGAGTCTGGAGTCAGGCCAGCCCCGGTTCTCGTCCTGGCTCTGTGAGTGGCTTGTGCCATATCCCTCCCGAGTTTGACCTTGCAGGGCTGTTGTGAGGATCAAGCAGGACAAGACGCAAGGAGCGCCTCGCCAGGCACCCGACACGTAGCAGGCACTCCAAAGAGGGCAGATGGGAGACAGGAGGAACACCTGCTTCACAGTGGGAGCGCCCACCTCTTCCTTCTGAGCTGTGAGACCTGGGGTGCTGGGCTTACAATCATACTCCCTGGCTTCTCTCTGTCCCTCCTGAAACCAGCTCAGCCCCTGTGCTCATCTCTGCAGGTTTCTTGTCACGCAAGTATTCCAAAGGGCTGCTTCATACCCCAGCCTACCATAGAGTAAAATGAAGTCTTCACAGAACAAATCGATGGCGGGTCCCACCCAATTAAGATTGATTTCATGTGTGGACCCTGGGAGCTTAATAATTTCCTATGGCAGTGCAATAGCTTTGAAATCTGTCCTAGCCGGGTTCGGTGGCTCAGCCTGTAATCCCACGCTTTGGGAGGCCGAGGTGAGTGGATTACCTGAGCCCGCGGGTTCGAGACCTGCCTGGGCAACTTGGCAAGACCTCATCTCTACAATAAATAAAAAAATCAGCCGGGTATGGTAGCGTGTGCCTGTAATTCCAGCTACTCGGAAGGCTGAGGCGGAAGGATCGCCGGAGCCCAGCAGGTCGAGGCTGCAGTGACCGGGAGTGGCCACTGCACTCCAGTCTGGGCGACAGAGTGAGACTCCAACTCAAAAAAAAAAAAAAAAGAAAGAAATCTGTCCTTATGCCCAACCCCTAAACCTCCTCTGGACGCGTACTGGTTAGGTTTTCTGGTTTAATTGTCTTCTCTTGAGCATCTTCTACATGCTACTCACTTTGCAGGCCTCATCTCACCGTCTTATAACAACTTTACAAAACTAGGTATTAATATTCCCACTTGGCAGATGAGAAAAACAACACTTAGAGAAGGGCAGTGTCTTGCCCAGAATCATGCAATGAGTAACCAGTGCAGCCAAGTTCACACTCAGGTCTCTAATCCCGAGTCACGCTGCCTCACACAGCCGACGGCTGGGCCCCCCTCCTGCTAGGCCCTGGGCATTTTGTCACATCCAAGGAAGCGTGACTCTTCCATACAAGTGTTTAGTGGGTGGGGAGGAGGTGCGTTCTCTAAATGAATTTTTCATGACACAGCAGATTCAGGAGTGACTTCTCTACTTGCGCTTACTTTTTTCCCTTTATTTTATTGTAAAGATGTGGGATACAAGTCAGGATTAGGTACAGAAGTCGTCTTTGTGCAGGTGAGGTTTGGGCCTCCACTGGACCTCACATCCCCTGTTTTAGGACCAGGTACCCTTAGGTGATGTTACGCGCCCCGCCCCCTGCCCCTGGCAGCGTCCCGCTATTCCAGATTCCTCTCTTGTAATATTGTGGTCAAAGTTCAGGACCCACTTGAGATAAAGAAAATGTGGTACCTCTTCTTGCTCTTCTAAAGACCAACAAGCTAATACTCCATGTCGAGACTGGTTTTCACCCGTGAGGAATCGTGTTAAGTAGATCCTGGAGAAGCTGCAGGAAGGGGTCTGCTCAAATACCTCCCTGCTAAGGTCTGGGCACTTGGAGAGAGAGAAGGCAGAGTTCCCTCAGGTGCACGTCCTCAGATGCCACCTGGCCTGAGGCACCTCTTCCTGGCTCTGAACGTCCAGCTGCAAGGCAGGAAGGCACTAACAGGAAGTGGGTGGTGATTGGGTCGGGCCGCAAGCCGAGCGCTGTCCATGTGTGTCTCATCGTGGTGCCGTTTTGCCAAGGAAGAGACGGAGGTTTAAAGAATTTAAGTAACTAGTCCAAGACAGTGTAGCATGGTGTACCAGAAAAACAGGGAGTTGAGGTCTTAGTTCCCACTCCTACGCAAGCGAGCTATGTAATATCTTCCCGTCACATCTCCTCAACCCATAAAATGGGATGAACAAGAAACGCCTGTCCCTAGTCAAGAAGGAGCAACAAGAACCAGACTTGCCCTCTGCCTAAAACAACCAAAAAATGGCCAAGACGTATACGAAACAACAGTTTTCAAGACAGTGTACATCAGGCAAAAAAGGACAGGGGACCCCGAGGGGTGGTAAACAGGTGAGAAGAGCCTTAGGGTTGTCCCAGCTTCCTGCCAGGAGAGAGCTTTCAGTCCACAGCTGAGGGAGAGGCACCCAGCAGAGCCATAGACTCCTTGAGGTGAGGATCTGGGGAGACCAGTTAACTTCAGAACAGAGTAGCAGAGAGAAGAGAGAACTCTGGAGACTTGCAGAGGGCCCCTCTGGAGTATTCATGGAGTACTGGTCAGCGCATACACACGAGGAAACTACCCAAGGCCAGGGAAGAACCAAAAGAATTAAAGGTAACAGTGCTCAGTACTCAGGACCAGAAATAGTGCCTATCCCCACCCGCCAGACTGAAAAACCTTTAGGTTTGCAGGACATTGGCGTAGACAGAAGGGCCTTGCTTCAGGGATGTGGAACAGTTACCCTTAGACTGAGCAATGTTCCAGTCCCACCTAACAAATCTTAAGATTCAAAAAGATTCAACTGTTTCCTACCAATTTCACTGCGTCCCACAAAAAAAGTTCAGAAAGACTGACAGGAGTTCAAACCATCGAGCACCCAACAAAGTAAAATACACAATGTCTGGCATCCAAGCAAAAATTATCAGGCAGATATGCAGGAAAATATACAATAAATCAGTGAAACAAAACTCATCCAGAGCTGACAGATATATTCATGGTTAGTCCTTTCACTTCTTTCAACTCTTTGCTCAAATATCAGCTTCTCCATGAGACCTCTCCTGCCTACACTATAAAGTTGCAACACGCCTATCCCATACGTCTTTTTTTTAACTGACAAATAACTCTATATATGCATGAGTTACAATGTGATGTATTGATATATGTATACACTGAAAAATAATTAAATCAAGCCAACTGCAATACCCATCACCTTACCTACTTACTATTTTTGTGGTAAGAACATTTAAAATCTATCCTCTTTAGCAATTTCCAAGTATGCGATATATTATTATTAACTATAGTCTCTACGCTATGCTATGCAAGAGATCACTAACACTTCTTCCTTCTGTCTAACTAAAATTGTGTACTCTTTGACCAACATCGCCTCAATTCTCCACCCCTGGTAAATACTATTCTACCCTCTACTTCAGTAAGTTAAACATTTTTAGATTCCACATAAAAGTATTATACTTCTTTGCCTGGCTTTTCTCACTTAACATAATATCCTTCAGGTTTATCCATGTTGTTGCAAATGACAGACTTTTACTGGTTTTTTTAAGGCCAATTGATATTTTGTTGTGTGTATGCATTGACTTTTTGTTATGTATTCATCTGTTGATGGAGACAGGCCTGATTCCATATTGGTTGTTGTGCTAGAGTTGCAATAAACATGAGAGGGCAAGTATTTCTTTAATTCACTGATTTCAATTCCTTTGAATATACTTCCAAAAGTGGATTGCTGGATCACATAGTAATTCTATTTTTAGTTTCTTGAGGAACCTCCATACTATTTTCTATAGCGGTTGTACTAATTTACAATCCTACCGACAATGTACAAGTGTTCTCTTTTCTCCACGTCCATGTCAACTCTTGTTATCTTCCAACTGGTTGTCAGTTGTCATTGTAACAGGTGTGAGGTGATATCTCACTCTGGTTTTAATTTGCATTAAAACCCCCAAAAAGTCACTGCCCGAACAAATGTTGTAGAGCTTTTCTCCTGTTTTCTTCTAGTCATTTTTTTAAATTTTTTCATTTTGAAGATGTGGGGTACAAATCCAATGTTAGGTATACAAATGTTAATTATGCAGATACCCTTGTTGATGAGGTGTGCCCCTCCTCCCCTGGCAATTTCCCACTACTGCCAATCCCACCCCTCCTCCCTACCTGGCAGTTTCCAACTACTGCCAGTCCCTTTCTTACAGTATTTTGAAGATTGTTCAAGGTTCACTTATGAGTGAGAACATGTGGTACTCAGTTCTCTGTTTCTATGATAGATCACTCAGTATTATAGACTCTAAGTCCATCCAAGTTGCTGTGAAGTTCATAATTTTGTTCTTCATAGCTGCATAATATTCCATTGTGTATATGTACTGTATTTTTTTATCCAGTCCTCTTTTGATGGGCAGCAGGGTTGGTTCCATGTTTTTGCTACTGTGAATAATTCTGCTATAAACATGCATGTGCAGGCATCTTTTTCATAGAATGATTTGAGTTTCTCCTGGTATATTCCCAGTAGAGGGACAGCAGGGTCATATGGGAGGTCTATTTTTAGATCTTAGGTATCTTTAGGAATCGCCAAACTGTTTTCCACAAAGGTTGTACTAGTTTACACTCCTACCAACAGTGTGGGAAGTATTTCCTTTTCCCCATATCCTCTCCAGTATCTGTTGCTTTTTGAGTTATTAATGATAGCCATCCTGACTGCAGTTTGGTGGTATCTCAGTGTGGATTTAATTGGCATTTGTTTGATGACTAGTGAGGCTGAGCATGTTTTCATTTATCTGTTGCCTGCTCGTATGTCTTCTTCTGAGAGTGCCTATTCATATCTTTTGCCCACTTTGTAATAGGGCCGGTTATTTTTTTCTTTTTGGCAAACTTGAGTTCCTTGTAGATCTTAGATGTTAGATCTTTGTCAGATATACAGTCGGCAAGTATTTTTTCCCAGACTGTGAGCTATCTCCCCACTCTTTTGATGGTTTCTTTGTCTTTGCAGAAGCCTGTCAGTTTGATGATGTCCCACCTGGTTTATCTTATCTCTTATGGCATGGGCACTTGGGGTTTTGATCAGGAATTGGTTGCCAGTTCCAATTTCCATAAAGGTGTCTCCTGCATTTTCTAAGGTTCTTACAGTTTGAGGTTTTGCGTTTAGGCCTTTGATCCATTAAGAGTTGATTTTTATGTATGGTGGTAGGTAGGGGTCTTATTTTAATCTTCTGCATGTGGTCAACCAGTTTTCCCTGCACCGTTTACTGAATAGGTTCTCCTCTCCCCAGTGGTTGATGATAGAGGCTTTGTCAAAGTTGAGAAATTGAGGTTTTGCTTCTGGAATCTCTATCCTGTTCCATTGGTCTATATACCTGTTCTTGTACCAATACCAGGCTGTTTTGATTATTTTTGCTTTATGATAAACTTTAAAGTCTGGGAGTGTAATACTCCCTGCTTTGTTTTTTTTGTTTTGTTTTGTTCTGTTACTGAGGATTGTTTTGGCTATTCGTGGTCATTTATGTTTCCATACGAATTCCTGTATTGTCATTTCCAGGTCTGAGAAGAATGCTGCTGGCAATGTAATGGGTATTGCATTAAATCTGTAGATTGCCTTGGGTAGGATGGACATCTTAACAATGTTGATTCTTCCAGTCCATGAGCATGGAAAGTATTTTAATTTGTTTGTGTCGTCTTTGATTTCTTTGAGCAGTGTTTTGTAGTTTTAGTTGTAAAGGTCATTCACTGCTCTAGTTAGGAAGATACCAGGGTATTTCATTTTTTTGTGGTTATTGTGAATAGGATTGTGCTTTTTATTTGGGTTTCTGTTTTTTGACTGTTGGTGTACTGGAATTCAATTGTCTTTTGCACACTTACTTTATACCCTGAGACTTTGCCAAAGTCCTTTATCAGAGCAAGGAGTTTTTTGACAGACCCTCTTGGGTTTTCGAAGTATAGAATAATGTTGCCTGCAAAGAGGGATAACTTGACTTCCTCTTTTCCTATTTGAGTATTCCTGATTTCCTTCTCTTGTCGGATTGCTTTAGCTAGAACTTCCAATACTATGTTGAACAGGAGGGTGAGAGTGGTCGTCCTTGTCTTGTTCCAGTTTTCAGGGGAAATGGTTCCATTTTCTTTCTCTTTAGCAGTATGTTGACTGAGGGTTTTTCATAAACGGCTCTTACTATTTTGAAATATGCTCCATCTATGTCTAGATATTCTAGGGTTTTTATCAAGAAGGGGTGCTCAATTTTATCAAAAACTTTTTCTGTCTCTAATGATATAATCATGTGGTTTCTGTTTTTACATCTGTCGATGTATTTAATTATGTTTATGGTCTTGCAGATGTTGAACCAGCTCTGCATCCTTGGGATAAAGTCTGCTTGGTCAAGGCGGATGATTTTTGAGACGTGTTGTTGGATTGGATCTGCTAGAATCTTGTTGAGAAACTTTAACATCTATGCTCATCAAGGATATTGGCCTGTAGTTCTCTTTCCTTGTTGAATCTTTACCTGGTTTGGGTATCAGTGCGTGTTAGCTTCATAAAATGATTTGAGGAGAGTCCCATCTTTCTTAATTGCCTGGAATACTTTCAATAGGAGTGGTATCAGTTCCTCCTTGTATGCTTTGTAGAATTCTCCTGGAAAGCCATCTGATCCAGGGCTTTTTTTTTTTTTTGTAGGTAGTTTTCTTATGACATAGTCGATTTCCTGGTTTGTTATTCGACTATTTACGGTCTCGATTTCTTCTTGTTTCAACCTTGTAGGTTGTGTGATGTCAGAATGTCCTCCATTTCATTTAGGTTTTCAAGTTTGTTTCCATGCAAGTGTGCATAGTAATCTCTGATAATCTTTTGTAATTCTTCGAGGTCAGTTGTGACTTGATTTTTGCATTTCTCATTGTATTTATTAGGGTTTTTTCTCTCTTTTTCTTTCAGTCTAGCTAGGGGTTTATCAATCTTGTTTATCCTTTCAAAGAGCCAGTTTTTTGTTTCATTCATTTTTTTGTATTATATTTTTGTCTTCTATATCCCGAATTTGGGCTTTTATTTTGGTGATCTGGATTCTTCTGCTGATGTTAGGGTTTTGGTGGTCTTGCTTTTCCAGCTTCCTTAGGTGATTTGTTAGGCTATTAACTTGTGACCTGTCCATTTTCTTTATGTGTGTTTGTAGAGATATGAATCCCCCTCTTAGTATTGCTTTCATGGCATCCCAGAGATTTTGGTAAGATATTTCTTCATTTTCATTTGTTTTCAGGAATCTTTTAATTTCTGTTTTTATTTCTGGGTTGACCCAGAAATCGTTCAGAATCATGCTTTTTAGTGTCCATTTTGTTATGGGTTTTGGAGGAACTTTGTTGGTGTTGATATTTATTTTTATCCTACTGTGGTCTGAAAAGGTGCATGGCAGTATTTCAATCTTATGGAATTTGTTGATTTATGGCCAAGGATGTGTTCCATGTGGTGATGAGTAGAATGTATATTCTGTAGTTGTTGGGTGAGGTTTTCTGTAGATATCAATTAAGTCCATTTGGTCAAGCATCACGTTGAGGTTCCAGATCTCCTTGTTGATTTTTTTCTCTTGGTGATCTGTCTAGGGTTGTTAGTGGGGTATTTAAGTCCCTAAGTATGATAGTGTTAAAGTCAATATCTTTTTTTAGTTTGTCTAGAAGCTGCTTTATGAAAGTTGGTGCTCCTATATTGGGTTCATACTTGTTTAGGATGGATATAGCTTGCTGATGGATTGAACCTTTATCATTATGTAGTGAGCTTCTGTATCTTTTTTAATGTTTGATAGCTTAAAGAGTATTTTTTCTGATGTAAAGGTCACAACTCTGCTTTCTTTTGTGTTCCATGTGCCTGAAATTTTAGTTCCATTCTCTTATTTTGAGTCTGTGAGTGTCATTTCTGATGAGATGAGCCTCTTGGAGACAACCTATTGTTGCGTCATGATATTTTATCCAATCTGCCATTCTTTTCAGTGCTGCATTTAGTCTATTCACATTCGGACTAATGAAATGTGAGTGTTTATCTCTGTCATGAGGTTCTTGCAGAGTTTGTTGTTGCTGCTGCTGTTGTCTTTCTTTTGATTTTTGAGTGATTTATGTGTGTTTTCATTCTTTTTCCTGCATTCTTGTGAAGGGTGTTGTCATTCTTTTTTTCTTTTGTCTGTGTTTAATACCTTCTTAAGTGTTTCTTGCAGTGCTGGTCTTACAGTGGCATAAATTCTTAGTGATTAAATGTCTGAAAAGGATTTTAATTCTCCCTCACTAATGAAACTTAGCTTAGCTAGGTAGGTAATTCTTGGTTGAAATTATTTCTTTTAAAACTTTGAAGATTGGGCTCCAAGCTCTCCTAACCTGAAGTGTTTCTATAGATAAGTCTGCTGCTATTCTAATTTTCTGGAATGTAGTCTGATCTTTCTCTCTTGCTGCCTTTAGGATTTTTTCTTTTATACCTACTTTTAGCAAATTACTATGTGTCTATGTTTTTAACAGTTTGGGTTAGCTCCATACTTTGGTCCTCAAGCTCTGAGATTCTTTCTTCTGCTTGGTTAATAACGCTTTCCATGCTTATCAGTTTGTGGTTTATTTCATTCATTGTATTCTTTATTGCTATTATCTCAGTTATCAACTCCTTCATTCTTTCTTCTTGCCTCTCCTCATTTCATTTTATTCCTTCAATTAATTTCTTGATATCTGTGTTTGTGGTTTGAGACCAGTCATTCTGGGGGCTCTTCATTGTTTGAGTTCTGGAGTTTATATTCTAAGTTGCTCTCCCAGGGGTCTGTATGGAACCCATATTTTTCCTTTCTTTTTTTTCTACTTTTGTGTAGCTCCCCCCCCCCTTTTTTTTTTACCTCTTCTTCAATTCTGTTGTTCAGGGATTCTTTTACCTCTGTTTGCTCAATCTCTTATTCTTCCTTATGTAGATCCTCTGGCTTTGTTCAATTCTGAAGCTGCACTGGGGGTGGGAGGCTGTACTTTTTGCAGTTTTGAGATTTAATTGAGGGGATATCTGTGATTCAGAAGCTATCTGCAAATCCCAGTATGCACTGAAAGGTGTGTGGGCTCCCTGGAACCCACTTCCCACCTCTTTACAATCTGTCCATGCAGTGGAGGTGTGTATGTTTGCCCCCTGAAAGCAAAATTAGATAAGAAAAAGGGAAAGAATGGGAAAAGGAAGAGGAGGAAGATGAAAGGAAGGTGAAGTGAGAGAAGAAGAAGAAGAGGGAAAACAGACAGGCATACCAACTAACAAATAAACAGGGAAACAAACAAAGACAGCAATACAAAACAAAATTTAAAAGACATACAAACAAACCAAACCTCTGTGATATACTTGCCCTCAAAAATACCCCTACACAAACAGAAAATCTAAAAAAAAATTAAAATAATAGAAACAAAGCAAGTACAAAAACGTAAACAAAAATGAAAGAAAGAGAGAAGAAAAACTAAAACTAACAAACAAACAAACAAACAAAACACTTGCTCTGTGGCCATTTCTGTGACTCCAGATCCCTTTTGGCTACCTCCACCATGGAGGGGAAGGGCTCCAGTCCCCAGTCCTTCCCCTCCACTCTCAGCGCAGACTGACAGGGTTGTTCTCAGTGTGGATCAGATGCCCCACAGACTACTGTGGGAGGAGGATGGATCGGATCTAGACTCACCTGACTCATCTGCTGCTGTCACTGCTATCAAGTTTCCCACTCAGATCTGACGTGCCTGTTCCTGCATGAGGGACAGGGTGTCTGTCTCTCCAGCCAGAGCTGGGCAGGGCGATGAAGGCCTCTGCCCAGTCCCAGGACAGAGAAGATGGCGCCAGTCAGCATCTCCACACCAGTGGCAGGCTGGTTTCCAGATTTCCACTCCCTGCCTTCTCCATGGTTCCCGGGGCTTGTTCTGGTCTGCTGCCACAGGTGATGATGTGGGGGCCAGGTGCCAGGAGGTGAGGCTGCCTCCTCTTAAGAGAGCACCGAGAACAGCAGATGATCTTGCACGCTCAGTGCTCCAATCTCAGGTCAGTAGTGTGTTGTCATCACCTCCAGAGGAGAGCCCCAGGTGCATGAACCCAAGTCCCCTCTCAGACGGACTTTCACTAGCCCACTGGCACGCCCACTCACCCCAGAGAGTCTTTATGGACACTCGCTTTTGTGGAGACTCTCACACTCTGACCTGTTCCATCACCATCCTGCTCCTGATCCTGGTCTAGTCCTTTTACAGTTTGAGATCTTTTGTTTAAATCTTCAATCCATTTTGAGTTGATTTTTGTGTGTGGTGTGAGATAGGGGTCTAATTTCATTTTTCTGCATGTTAATAGCCTGTTCTCCCAACACCTTTTATTGAAGAGACTGTTTCCCCATTGTGTGTTTCTGGCACCTTTATCGAAAACCAATTGACCATAAATGCATGTGTTTATTTCTGGGTTCTCTATGGTGTTCCATTGGTCTGTGTGTCTGTTTTTATGCCAGTACTATACTGTCTTGATTGTTATACCTTTGTAAAATATTTTGAAGTCAGTTAGTGTGATGGCCCCATCTTTGTTCTTTTTTCTCAGGATTGCTTTGGTTATTTGGAGTCTTTTGTGGTTCCATACAAATTTTAGGGTTTTTTTTTCTATTTCTGTGAAGAATTTCATTGGAATTTTGGTAGGGATTGAATTGGATCCGTAGGCTGCTTTGGGTAGTATTGACATTTTAACAGCATCGATTATTCCAGTCTCCATGAAGAGGCCACCTTGCATTTCTGATTTTCTTTACCCAGTCCTTAATTCTGTGCTTTGTCCTTATAGTCACTCAACACATATTTGCTGAGTGAACAAATGACTCAACCACTGGAATATTTCCCAGCATTGGTGAGATTAGGAAAGTGTGACCATTTGCACAGTCACGAGCTCCTTGTTTCTGACTGCAGGCCCAGAAACAGAAAAGAAAATTGACAGGACAGGCGGAGGTGCTTCTCTTTAACCTTGGGTTATTTGTCTTCCCTCAAAACTTCATAAAAAACCACTAAAAATGTTAATCTTCTTAAAGGATAATAGAAAAGAGATCATCCAGAGTTTATAAAGCATCTTAGCTAATAGGTTCATTTTAATAATAGCTGATCTTTTCATCCACAGAGCGGCTGTTCTGCCAGCTCAGCAAATCTCCTCAAAGACTTTCCAGGGTGTGCTTTATGGCTAAGAGATCATAAAATACAGAGGGTGGTTGCCATTCTCGGAGAGCAATAACACCCTGGCCTCAAATCTCACAACTCATTTGATTCACTTCATAAACTCATTTTTATAAACTTTTAGACCCTGCTGGGCCAGGACTCACCAACGAATTCACAGCTCACAGAAGAAGAACTCGCCTTCTCCTGTGAAGACACAGCTGTCATGGTGACGGGATTGCCGGCCACAACAGACGTCAGGCCAGGCCCCGGCTTTCTCCAGCTGGGAGTCCACACAGGGCCCCGCCCCAGGGACCCTCAAGCCGCTCCAGACGCAGCGGCTCATCTTGCAGCCTGTGCCTGCCCACCGTCTCGGCGGCTTGTCCACCCGCCCCGTCTCCTGCTGGGTCCGCCGTGTCTCACTGGCGCTTTGGGCATCCCAGGCTCGAGCTCCTTGAGCTTCTTTCTTGCCGAGTCCTCATCCTCACCGCCCAAGCCTTTCCCTCCAGACCCTGGGCTTGCTTGTGTTTTGATCTTGCTCAGCCGTGCTCACCCCTGTGTCATTGTTGGTGTGACACCAGAATACTGTCTCACCAAACCGCGATCCCAACCTGAACCCTCAGGTTGCAGAGACGAATGGAAGGGCCCTCCCTTGCCAATTAAAAAGCTCCCACACCAGCCAGCCAGAGGCTTCAGCCGTGATTCTCAAGGGCTGGGGAGGCGCTGGAGCAACTGGATGTCAGCCTCCTCTCGGGAAAATATCCTCCAAAAAGGTTCTTTTGTTCACAGGAAATCAAAGTGCAAAGACATAAAGTGCCTAGAAAACATAAAACTCTACCAAGTGGATCCCTTACTGGCTACAGCTCTGCCTTCGTGAGACCATCTCAGATGTCTCGTGCCTCTGACAGACCTCCAGCATGAAGCAGCCTGGAGTCCTGGCCATGCCTGCTCACAGAATCTCCCAACACACGGCCAGTACTGCAAGCTGGATCCTGTGTTAAAGCCCTGTGTGGACTGATCCTGCCAGGAAGCGTGCCTGGAACGCAAGCTGGAAAGAAGGAAGACAGTTCCTGCAGGGCACCGGGCCCCGTGAGAAGACACGCCCCAGCATCAGGAACCATAGCAGAGACCCATCCGATCTGACACGCAGTCACAGCCACCCAGTCACTGGGGTGCCTCGACCCAGGAGTGGAGCGTGGTATGTTGACCTGCTTGCTCTCACGGGTCAACTCGCCTCTCCGGGGCCACCAAGAAACTGGCCACCAAGAAACCTGAGCCCCAGAATGTCTTCAGCCCTGCCTGGTCCAACCATCGATGCTTATTATGATCTGTAGGGTTTTTCGTCCGTTTTTAAAATTTTATTTCAAAAATGGCAAAGTCATTACTTTAGTTGGTCTGCAAACAAGAGTTAAATACTTATTAAGCTGTTAAAAAAAAAAGTATGTTAGGGCCGGGCTCGGTGGCTCAGCCTGTAATCCTAGCACTTTGGCAGGCCGAGGTGAGTGGATTGCCTGAGCCCGCAGGTTCGCGACCCGCCTGGGCAATTTGGTGAGACCTCGTCTCTACAATAAATCAAAAATTAGACGGGCGTGGTAGCGCGCCTGTAATTCCAGTTACTTGGAAGGCTGAGGCGGAAGGATCACCAGCAGGTCGAGGGTGCAGTGGCCACTCTCGGCCACTGCACTCCAGCCTGGGAGACTGAGTGAGACTCCAATTCAAAAAAAAAAAGAAGTATGCTAGAAAATGGATTCTAATGGGCTTCTTCCCTCAAAGAAGCAGTTCAGTGACTACAGTTTGACTTCTGTTTCATTAATAATGTGCCCCATCACCCTGCTTTGCAAGAAGTGACTACCTGTAGATGATTCCATTATAGGGCCAGTCTTTTTCCCCATGCAATTAGCTGCATACATTTCCTGGCAGACTAATCTATGTGTGAATGCTTTTTGAGGGCGAAGGCATTTTGCGTGCAATTGTATTCCTCTGTAATCCATCGGTTGACAGATGTGCGCCTCTGTTTGTTTGCTAATGCCTCCCTCTGCTCCAGGAGACCAGGCAGAGGAGTCAAAATATTTCAGGATGAAATAAAAAACGCAGCTTCGCTGAAGCCCAGGTGTGGGGCGGGTGGGATGTCTCTGCGAGGCGTGGGGAGCTCCCCGGTCGGGTGTCTGCCTGCTGCTGAGGGGAAAGGGAACACGCGGGGTTTGAGACAGCCGCCCTGGGTCTGCTTGTCGGCGGGTCACGTTTGCAGCCGGCAAACGTCGTCAGGAGCCGGCTACACCCGCCTGCAAAAGCATCAGCTCCTGATCCCTTACGCCTCAGGCTCCACTCTGGAACACACCGGGCCTTCCTGGAGAGACCCAGGGCTCTGTCTCAGAAAAGGAGCAGCCGTTTCATTTGCAGGAGGGCTTTGGTCACAGAGCGCGCTGGTTTCCGGTGCTGTTTGGGCCCTCCTCACGGCCTGTGTTCTCCAGAGTCAGACTCGTCAGGGCTGCGTGTGGCCCTCGTTGCACTAAGGCAGGCTGCACCCCCGGCAGCCGCAGGACACTCAGGATAAGGGAGTCCCGCGGGGCTTGGGGGAGGAGTCGCGCTGGTGTTGGGGGACTTTGGGAGGGTCACGGAGCGGAGTCTGCCACGGATGGGACCGTCCGGGACTGGAGCAGTTCAGTGGGCCGGTGTCATTTCCATCCATGAGGTGCAAAGAGCAGCTCAAGGCTGAGTTGTCCCTGGGGAAGAAGTGTCCGGCAGGTGAGCCGGGCCGGGTCGTGGCAGCCCAGCGTCCTGATCTTGTGTCCGTGTCAGGGGACCCAAGGAGGAGTCTGGTTCCCATCTTGTCCCTGCGTCCTCCTGGAGAGCGGGCGTGAGCCTGGGCATTCTACGCGCACGTGTGCTCCACAGGGAGCCCCACAGCCGGCCGGCAGCAGCGAGCACCCCAGCTGTCGAGCGGTAGCTTCCACCCTTACAGGTCCCCTGGGGAGGCCGGATGCCTGGCACAGGGCAGGCCTGCCACGGTGCCCACGGAGACAGCAGGGCAGGTGGGAAGGCAGCACAGCGCAATGGGCCTCAGCAGGCGCAGGCTGGATGTTCAGGCTCAGGACGGAGTTGGAGGGAAGAGAAGGTCACTGACGCAGAGCTCGGGAGGCAGAGCCAGGACCCCTGGGCACAGGAACGCGTGACCAGCACTGCCCGTGACCCTCAACAGTCCTGTGGGCACCAGACCCGCTTTGCAGATGCAGAAACTGAGGCTCGGTGAGAGGAAGCGGCTGACGCAAAATTAGTCCATCATTGGGCCCATCATTAAATTACAGATAAATAATCACATACTCAGATGCACAATTAGGCAAGTGGTTACATAATGAGAGGCACGGTTAGGCGTGCAAATAGCAAAAAGGCTGAGATTTGGCCAGTGTGTCTAACTCCAAAGCCTCTGGACTTCCCTCTGGCCAGCACGGGGAGCCAGGGGAGGTGGACACGGGCGCCCTGCATGCGTCTCTGTTGGTGTCCGTCCCACCTCATGGGGCGGGAAAAGGAACCTCAGTTCCCAAGATGCTGGTCCCAGCAGCAGAGTGCAGGTGGGGTCTGTCTGCCTCCAGAGTCTGGGTTCATTTGGCCCACCTCTACAGTCGCCCAAAAAGGAAGGAGGCCCTCCCCGAACTGCTGGCAGCGTGGACACTGAGGCCTGTCCTTCCGACGTCACAGCAGACACAGACGCACAGACGCACGGAGTGAAGCACTAGCTGGACTGCAGAAGGCCGGGGCCCTGCAGCTGCAAGAAGAGCCCCGAGCTAAGCCTGCAGGAACAGGCGTCAGGGCAGCTTCAGAGGAGGCATTCTGACCTGAGAGACAGGAAGAGAGCAGCTGCTCGGAAGAGCAGAGACACGCTTGGTGCATGTAGGGAACAGCAGCCACCGCAGGGCAGCCAGCCTGCCCCCACGGCTGAGGCTCCGGGAAGGCCACAGAGCGCAAGTGGCACGGCCAGCCCTCCGTCAGGGCCCCTCTGTCCAGAATCCACACGTGTTCTCTGGTCGGGCTGCCCAGCACACGGCGGACAGAACCGACTCCGCCTTGAGATGGCTGGGGCAGGACGGGGCGAGACCGGGCCCTGGTTCTGCCGCTGTGCCTCCAGCCCCTCTGTGTCCCTCCGCCTCTGGAAAGGAGCCTGGCCTGACTCAGGGCTCTGCATTCACAGAGCCTCAAGGGAGTGCCGAGCTGGGGAGACTCGTCCAAGTTGCTCTCGACTCCCTGCTGGGCTGCCCTTCAGGCCCGGGCCCGCGCTGGAGCGGGCCAGCACTGGGATGCCTCTGGCTCTGCCGCCATCACTCCAGGGCCTTCCTGGCCAGTGAGGTGCCTCTGGGAGGGCCACCGCACTCGGGTCCCCCAAGTCTCCCGGGCCCCAGTCCACAGGGCAGGCAGAGCTGTCTGTGATTCATCCAGGCACCTGCCCCACTACATGGGCATTTACAACCCCGTCTCTGGCACACACCACCTCACCCAGCCCTTCCTGCCCTCCTCACGGCTGCCTCCACTCTTCTTTCCCTTGTCCACCCCACGGAGCCAGGGGCCTCGGAATCCCTCCTGTCAGGGCAGTGTGCATTTTATGGGGACAACTGAAGCCTTGGGGACCCCAGTTAAGATATTGCTCTGGCCACACAGCGCCCTTCCCCCAAAAGGAAGAGCCCCAGCTTCCACTGCAGCCCTGAATGAGACTTTGGAGGGGTCTTCGGGCTGGACGCAGAAGCGCATGCCTCTCGGGGCTGTTGGGGACTTGGGACCCGGTCCCGCCTGAGCTCTCGGGAGGGAAAGGCTGCTCCCGCCCCTCACAGGCCCACTGTGCTCTCTGTGCTGGAGGAGAAGGCCCCCGCGAACCAGCCAGGCCCTGACGGCCAGCCCTCACCGGGGCTCCCCGAACCGCAGGTGGCAACTGACACAAATGGTGCGCTTCGGCACCAGGACAGGTGTCTGGGCAGGGACGTGGGGAGCGACCTTCACGGGATGCCAGGCTCCGGAAACACCCACACTGGCGGGAGAGCCCGGGCTCTGCTCCCGCCCACCGTGCCAACGTCTGTAGCCCACTCACCCAACGCGGTTAGACGACGGCTCTACCTGCACTGTAGGCTGGCGCACTGTGGCTGGTTTTGTTTGCGTCTTGCTTCGCTCCTTTTGATTTGGTTCAGTTTTAAGCCGTGGAATTGCAGCTGTGACCGAGCAGAGGAGAGGTGGGGACCGAGTTTTCTTTCCAAGTGAATGAGAGCAGAAATCCTGTGGGGATGACTTTCAGCAGATAGCAGGACAGCCAGAGAAAGGGACTGAGTCTTCTTGGACCCCTGCCGCAGAGTGCTAGGGGTCCAAGACGTGAACTTGCCAAGTGCTTGGATGAACCTGCCCTTGAACGCCGGCTCCTGTGCCTCCCTGAAGACACGCGCGCGCACACACATACACACACGCGCGCGCGCGGGCCTGGCTTGGAGGAGGCACAGAGTACTGCCTGAGGGAAGAAGGAGGTGGTAGTGTCCAGCCGCTCCTTCGGCTGACTCCGCCCACCGTGGGAGCCCTTCCCCCACACGGGACTAGACCCGGAAGACCTGCCCCAAACCAGCCAATCCCTACCTCAGATGCTTGAACAGAGAGAGAGAGAAATAACAGTTGGTGAGGAAAACTTCAGCTGAAGGGACTATGTTGAACTGGGGTGGAGCCGTCAGGTTGGACAGAGATGCAGGGAGAGACAGAGACAGAGACAGAGATAGGGAGGGGGAAGAAGGGGCGTCAGCAAGCAGAACCCAGAGGGAAAAGCCAGGAGGGGCGTCAGGGTGAAGCTGCTGAGGGGGAGAGAAGGCTCAGGGCGGCTGTGAGCGTGTGGCCGTCCTTCCCGTCCGACGGGTCTCCTCCCTCGGCCCGTCCGGTCCCCGCTGCGGTCCTGTGGCACAGTGGGTGGGGAAATGGGGGCACTGAGAGGGTGAGGCTGTGCAAAGATGCCCGACCCCAAAGACACGGTCCCTTCTCCATCTTTGAAACCGCCAGCGGCGCAAGCTCAGACACGCGGTCAGGAGGGAGACCCAGGGCCTCGCTGTCACGTGGGCCATTTCTTCTCTCTTCCACTTCTTTGTGGTGCGTCCATCGTTGGGATCACCGCTCCTGACTGGCTGGGCCCTGCCAGCTCCCAGATGCCGCACGCCTTCTGTCATGGGCACACGCCTCCCAGCGCCAGGCCTCGCTGGGAGCCCACACGTGCCCAGTCGCCTCCGTCTCCATCCCGGCCCGCCAGCCACCCTGTGTGTGACCTTCTGTCCTGCCGCGTGTTCGATCCCTGAGAGGGACCCCATGCACACCGCTGCCTTCTCTGTCCTGACACATGACTTGCACGCCTGCCGGGAGAGAGCCTGGGTGTGTATATGACACACGAGCCAGCGTGCTCAGAGCGGGCCATCCTGTTTCCAGAACCTCGGACAGCTGGTAGGTCTGGAAAGTAGGGAGACGGGGAGACAGGGAGGCGTCTACCAACCCGATCCCGCCTGAGACGAGACCCTGGGTGGCCTGCTCAGTGAAGACCCGGATGAAGCTGGCAGAAAAAGGACCAGGAGAGCGTACCTGCCCCCCTGCCTGGGCGCAGGTGGTCACTGATCTGGCTGATGGCCTGGGTTAAGTAGCTCCCACCTGCTGCCGGTGAGATCAGAGACAAGGTCCACCGCCCATAGAACCTCTGTCTTCTGACCTGCAAACTCGGGTGACAGGAGGCCTGCCTGCTAAGACCGGTCCTACAGCAAATGCCAAGCACCTACACGCACCTGCACAAAGGGATCCGCCACCCGTCATTTCGCATTATTAGGCACAAGCCATGCCAAGTGGGTACTTCCATCCCTGCTTCCTCTGCATCAGGAACAGTGGGCGAGGGGCTGCTCTCCTGGGGTCCCCACAGCTGTCTCCAGCTCTAGACTATTGTTTCCGAACTTGGCGCCTGGGCACATCCGCTGCCTGGTGCCAAAGCCCCATGTGCTGACCAGCAAGTCAGGGGCCTGCCTGTCCTCTCCAGAGCCCTCAGTGACATGGTGGCTGGGCTCAGCCTGCCCTCACTCCTAGGGCCAGGTGGTTCCTCTTCTTCTTTTTCTCTGGTGTCACATGGGTCTCTCCCGCTCCCAGCCTCCTGCTGCTCCCTTGGTGCGGGGAGGAGCTTCCTTCCACTCCCCATAGTCAGAGGACCTGTGAGTCACCAGCAAACAGCTCCCTGCCACTGCCATGGTGTCCAATCGCAGTCAACCTAAACCCACACGGTGAGCTGGAGTGAGCACCCCAGGCCCTGGAGGACTCCCCACCCTGTGTTGCAAGAGGACCAAGAATGTTTGCCGCCGAGGCCCCACTGGGAGCCCCGGGCTCAACTTGTGCCACGTACACACGCTAGAAAAGTCGCAGAGCCCTGATCGGCCTTAAATTTCTCCATCAGTGAGCAGCACAGCGCATGTCTTGATGCACTGGGGTTGGTTCCATTTAGTCACTAAAAACAAAATCAAGCCAATGGCGGGCCAACACTGCCTTGTTTTCACACCACAGGCTCTCCCCCGCCTCCCGAGCTCAACACACACGCAAGCACTGTTACACCAAAGTCCAGGTGGAGTGCATTCAACTCACCTAGAGATTTTTTCACACTAAACTGAAGGTGTCGTGAAATTAAAATCCATATACTCACGCAATTCTCCCTCACCTTGAAAATAACACGGAGAAGCAGAAGTGGGTGTCGAATTGTGGAATTCAATATATTTCTTGTCAAAAAAAAATACAGTCGATCTAAAACTATCAAAACTAAAATGACACTTAGATATAAATCTAACAAAACATTGCAGGATTACTGCACTGAGAATTACAAAATGCTGATGGAAGAAATCAAAGAAGGCTTAAAAGTTTGAGAAATGGCATCTTTGTGGATTAAAAGTTTCAACAGAGTAAAGATGCCAATACTCTCCTTATTGTTCTATATGATGAACATAATTTCTGTCAAAAATCAAGCCGGGCTTGGTGGCTCAGCCTGTAATCCCGCTGTTTGGTAAGCTGAGGGGAGTGAATTGCCTGAGCCCGCGAGTTCGAGACCCGCCTGGGCAACTTGGCGAGACCTCACCTCGACAATAAATCAAAAATCAGCCGGGCGTGGTAGCGTGTCCCTGTAATTCCAGCTACTCGGAAGCCTGAGGCGGAAGGATCGCGGAGCCCAGCAGGTCGAGGCTGCAGTGGCCAAGAGCAGCCACTGCACTCCAGTCTGGGCGACAGAGTGAGACTCCGACTCAAAAAAAAAAAAAAAATCCTAGCAAGAGTTTTTCAGGAAATATATAGTTTCATTCTAAAATATACGTACAGACAGGAGAAAAAGAAATCAAGCAAAGAAAGAGGGAGGAGGTCTCACTCTTCCCGGTGTTAAGGCTTCCTGCATAGCCACAGAAATCAATACACTGCCACTGGGGCCGAAGAATAGACACACTGGTCAACAGAAAAGAACAGAGATCTGGAAATAATCCTGGACAAAGGGACTCACGTGGACTTTTTTACAAGGTGCAAAAGCAATTCAAGGGAAGAAGGACAGCCTTTAGTGCTGAAGGAATTTGGATCTTGACAAGCTCACAAATGAGGCTCAATCTAAGCCCCATGTTTGTTCAAAAATTAACTCTAAAGGGACTTCAATGTAAAATGAAAAACTTTGAAACATTTAGGAAAAATCAGAGGAGACAATCTGCAAACCTGTGGCAAGTCAAGGCATCAGGATTGACACAAAAAGCATGATCTACC
Organism: Cephalopachus bancanus; assembly: GCA_027257055.1. Taxonomy (NCBI): domain Eukaryota; kingdom Metazoa; phylum Chordata; class Mammalia; order Primates; family Tarsiidae; genus Cephalopachus; species Cephalopachus bancanus. Next base: position 200,497 of record JAPVLO010000252.1, on the reverse strand, counting down.
AGAAGAAAAATCAATGAGTCCAATTCATCAAAATTAAAAACCTTTACTCCCTGAAAGATCCTGCTAAGAGGATCAAAAGACAAGCTGCAAGCTTGGAGAAAATATTTGCAAACCACATATCCAACGAAGGACTTGCATTTAGAATACATAGGAAACTCTCAAAATTCAACAGCGGAAAAGAAAATCAGAAAATGACGAAAGACATGAACAGATGTTTCACCTGAGAGGATATATGGGTGCCAAAAAAACACATGAAAAGATGGTCAACATCATTAGCCATCAGGAAATGCAAATTTAAATCACAATAAGATATCCCTACATGCCTATCAGAATGGTCACAGTCAAAAATAGTGATAAAGCCAAATGCTGGTGAGTATGCTGAGAAACTGGATCACTCAAACATTGCTGTTTAGAATGTAAAATGTAGTTGGACCACTCCAGAAAATAGGTTGGCAGTTTCTTGTAAAACCTGGTGGCAGTTAGCTACACATAAGATGAAATTGAATATAACTATATGTATGCATACACACACACACACACACACACACACACACACACACACACACACACACTAATGAGTGCTTGTAAAACTGGTGAAACCTGAATAAGGCCTGTGGTTTGTACCAATGCTAACTCTGGTTTCGTGTTGTACTATACTTATACAAAATGCATCCATCATTCAAAAGTCACTCATTAACCTTACAGAAGTCTGAGCAAAAGACATACAGGAACCCCGCCACCCACCCACCCAGGACATTTTTTAAAAGCTCCCTCTGAATCCATAATCCTTCCAAAGTAAAATTTATTTTTAAGTAACAACCTTTTTCTGAGACAAATAAAGAACTCTTTTCTGAAGACTCAAGCACCTGAGTGCCCAAGTCAACTGTAAACTCATCACTAAATCTTTGCAGACCCTTGGCGTGAGTTAATAGCACACCGGACCCTGAGGCCAGTGGGATGGGATGCATGGGGGAATTTCAGTCATATGTGAGCCAGTGGAACCTCCCGTTCTGTGGTCGTGATCCACTAGGCCCCTCTGAATCAATGGGTGACTCTGCTCGATGGACAAGCTGGGGCCCAACCCGCAGGGGGACACGGACCTCCTCCAGCCTCAAAGCCACCGCCATGCCTCCCTGTTTTCTTTCTAGAACATCTCCACTAACCGCGGGAGGGCCTTATATTGTGTTATTTAAAGACATGGCTTCAGTATTCATCAATGAGACTTCAAAGGACAAACATGCTTTCTGAAAAAATCTTCCAGACGGAGTGTGGTCTGCTCAGGCGGACAGCGGCCTCTACGGCGACATTCCTGAGGCATTAGGATGTCATCATGGATGAGGAAGGAAGCTGGCCTGGACTCCACAACGTTTGCTCCAAGTATAAAAAGACTTTATCCCAGACTTGGCTGATTTCACTCTAATTAAATTGAGATAGAGTCCGTTGCAGCTCCAAAAATAGGATGAAAGTGAACTCCACCAGCTCGACCACTCTGCTGTGACACCCCTGCTCTAGTCTGAAGCAAATGTTCTCAGCGGAGGCTCTCACACCCGGAGGTGTGAGTCCAGGAGACCTCGGAGCCATCTCCTCTAAGTGGACTCGCATATTTTTTTAAGCAGGAATTTGAGTCTCTTTCTTCTCCTGCTGAAACACGACAAGAGCCCAATTCTGTTGAGCTTCTACTGTGTCAGGCACTCTCGTTTTATTATGCCTACTTTGCCGGTAAGGAATGCAGAGTGATGAAGTGATCTTCTAAGGCCACATGGCCGGTAGCTGCTAGAGTCGGCATATAACCCCAAGATAACCTGAGTCCAAAACACATGCTCTTTTCACACCCCCGCTGTTGCCCATGTGCCCAGCACAGTGGCGGATGCTGTGAAAATGAGAAGAAAATGAAGGACTTTGCTCTTCGGGGTGAGGGCAGAAAGGGTCATTGAATTCCGTGCCTGTCTACCAGACCATGAGAACCAAAGGATTTCAAAGGAGGGAGTTTGGCCGGTGGGGAGGAAGGCAGGAGAGGAACAGCCCCTTGGAGAACAGGCAACCCTTGGAAAGGAGTAGATGGGGTGGGTGGTCCATGGTTACAGTGCTGTAGTGTCAAAGCTTACGCATTGCCGTTTTATTTCCTAACTATCTTGCTTTGACTTTTCAAAGCAGATGTGTCTGTGGCTGGAGAACAGATCAGCCTATCAGGAAAGCCACGGTTTTCGCTAAGTTGTTTAATATATTTCATATTTTATTTCTGAGGAAGAGTGAAACAGATTGTAGATCCTTCTCCAGATGTAGGACAGCCGGTCTGCCAGGTGGGTGGGTCAAACAGCCTCATGATAGGGGCAGGCACTGTCTGTTGGCGGGAGTGTGGGTGATCTTCCAGTCCCTTGCTTGTTTTCACCCCTCTTTTTTCCAGTAAGGATTTCAGGGGGAAGATACCCAAGGCCTTTAAAATTCTTGTTTCTTACCGCCGTGTCCTCAACATCTCTGTGTGCTATATTTAGTTGCCAACATGGGGGAGGGATGGCAGGCATGGCATGGTGTCCCGAGCGAAGCAAGGCCACCTCCTAGAGCTCAACGGGACATCACATCACACAGAACAGACCAACACAAAGAAATCGAGCATCACCTTAAGGGGGCAGAATGGCTCCCTCACCAAGGTGAGCTTATCTGACTAAAGGCAGTCAGTTACCCAAAGGCTAAGTTTGGCCATGTAGGACATTAACTCGTTTTGCATCTAACGCAGCAAACGTGTACTGACATTTCTTTATCAAATTACCTACAAATTCCTAAATCCTCAGATGTCCTTTGAACTGGTTTTGTCGTTTTACTGGTTCCCTCATTAACTGACAAGCTGAATAAGTTTTGTTTTGTTTTTTTTTTCCAGTTGGAGTCTCACTCTGTCGCCCAGACTGGAGTGCAGTGGCCACTCCCGGCCACCGCAGCCTCGACCTGCTGGGCTCCGGCGATCCTTCCGCCTCAGCCTTCCGAGTGGCCGGAATTACAGGCATGCGTTATCACGCCCGGCTGATTTTTTGATTTATTGTAGAGATGAGGTCTCACTGCCCAGGCAGGTCTCGAACCCGCGGGCTCAGGCAATCCACTCACCTCAGCCTCCCAAAGGCGCAGGATTACAGGCTGAGCCACCGAGCCCGGCTCTGAATAAATTATTTAACGTGTGTTTGTTTTATATTTGCACCAGTTGTTATTTTTAACCTTAGAAAAAGTATATCTTACAGGCTAGACATGAAAAAACAAGGTATCTCCACAGAGGAAACAAGGATGCTGTGGTTAGACAAAGATGGGCTCAGACTGCAGCCTGGCGACCTGCCAGCTAGAACCACAGGCAAGTTACTTCACCTGTGGAATCCTCAACTTCCACATCTGCGAAAGAAGGATGGCACGTGCCTTGCTGATTTGCTGCAAAAATTAAATAAGATGATCCACAGAGGCATTCAACACACTGCGTGCACACAATAAATGTCATCTATTGCTATTATAAATACAGGTAATATTATTCACAACTTTTGGGGTATCTGCCCCTAGAACCATGTTGTCCCCACCTGGAATCAATTGAACCAGAGGTGGAATTTGAACTGAAGAGGGGCCAAGGTGTAATGGAGGTTACATCTGTGGGGTAGCAGGCTTCAGCTATGCCCATAAAGAAGTAGAGAAAGCTGGTTTGTAAATAGATTAAAGCAGATGGGCAGAGAGATGGAAGCAAAGCATCCTTACATAAAGGAGAAGGAGCCAAGGGTGAGAGAAAGTGGAAGTCCTAGAAAGCCTGGAGGATGTGAGCACCCGCACCGGCCCAGGTCCCTGCCTAGGATCTACCAGGTGCACCTGAATGCTGACTAAACATTTTTCTTTATAGCTTAAGTGGCAATGAAATTCTATCACTTACGATTGGGTGAACTTAGACGAGCATGATTATGATTATTGTTAGTATTACTACCATATTTATCCCAAGGACGCGCACAGAGGATGAGGCGAGACTCCCATGGTCAGCAGCAGGGTCCAACTAGTTGTAAGAGGAGCTGGTTTCTCTGGGTTCTCCAACCTCAGCTCAGAGTGGTCCTGGAGGACGAGGGGCGTGGAGAGGGGACAAGCCTCCGGTGTTTCTGCATCGGAGAGAAACAGCCCAATAACCTGGGAATCAACCCCTCACCCCTTTGGACATGATGAAAATAAAGTCTCCGTCCAATTATGGGTTCTGTAGCCTACTCCCCAACATGTGCCTTTTCACAATTCACCAAGGAAGGAATGACCTGGAGGAGATTATGCAAATGCTCCATCCTCTGCAGGTGAACCCCACTTTAGCAAATATGTATGCCCCAGCCATGTGTGTCTGACTCACCAAGGAAGGGGTTTGCTTTACAGATCTCGCCTCAGCATTCCTTGGGCAAGCCAGGTTTCTGAGTTCATTTAAGCATACACTTTGCAATATAATGATGTTTTATTTTGCCCACAAAAAGCACATAGATATTAAGCGCACATTTCAGGTCGATACAGGTGCACATCCAAGGAACCATGACCCAAATCCACAGAGCCTGTCCAGCACACTGAGGCCCCTTCACAGCCCTTCCCAGCCCACCTCTGGTCCCACAAGATGGTCACTGCTCTCCTATCTACCATCAGAGACCTGTTTTGCCTGTTCTTGAACTTCATATACATGGATAGAGCATACTGTCATGTGAAGTGGTTTCCTTCACTTGGCATCACGCTCTGAGATTTGCCTTGTCTCAAGTACCCATGGTCTATTCTTTGGGAATGCTGTGCGGTGTTCCCATACATGGACATCGCAACTTTGTTCACCCTTCTATCTGCAGGTGCAAATCTTTGGCGTGTCCAGTGTTGAATTATCATGCATAAAGCTGCTGTCAACAGTCTTATGTAAGCCTTTGTGTGGACATATATCTTCATCTCTCTTGGGGGTAAGTACTTAGCAGTGGAATTGCTCTATTAGAAATTGACCAAGCCAGGCTCGGTGGCTCAGCCTGTAACCCCGTGCTTTGGGAGGTCGAGGTGAGTGAATTGTCTGAGCCCACAGGTTCGAGACCCGCCTGGGCAACTTGGCGAGCCCTCATCTCTACAATAAATCAAAAACTAACCGGGCATGGTAGCACACGCCTGTAGCTCCAGCTACTTGGAAGGCTGAGGCAGAAGGATCGCCGGAACCCAGCAGGTGGAGGCTGCGGTGGCCGGGAGCGGCCACTGCACTCCAGTGTGGGTGACAGAGTGAGACTCCAACTCAAAAGAAAGAAAGGAATTGACCAAAGCTTTTTTGAGGTAAAGAAAACACCCTAGACGGTCTCTACTCCCTGGTTAGCTCGTCCTCACCATGGGTGAGCTTGCACAAGAAAGACTCATGAAAATTATAGCTGGTTATCCACCAAAGCTGTGAAATTGTGCATTCTGGTCCAGAGCCCCAGCCATTGTGCCATGGCAAATAGGACAATTTCCTTCAGTGCCTGGGAGTGAGAACCCAAGCAGAAGGAAATGCACATCTGAGATTCTGCTCTCTTCTTTTGGTTGCTGGAAGAATAAGCTAGGAGTACGGTTTAGGATATTTTAAAAGCATCGACCAGGCGCTTGTTAAGAGCTTTGGAAAAAGGATGTGTTCGCATCGACCTACACCCTCCCAAGTTTAATACAGAACTCCAAAGTGAACAGCTCTTCATAAAGAGGTAGAAACAGCCTCCCCATGTGGGAGTCCAGGGCTGGTACAAGTCCTGGGACTCCTCCGCCAACACGTGGCGCTGCGGTGGCCTCCTGCAGCTCAGGGCTGTCCAGGGCAAACCACAGAGGACAGGCCTGTGCTCAGGGAATTGGGCGCTACAGGGCCTGTTCCTGCTGCCCCGGGGACTCTTCCTAGGAAATGCGGCTTCCCAGTTGGACTTGAAGAGAGGAGAGAGCCTGGTTAGAAGGGTCAGGAAACGCTCTCCTAGTAGCGGGATGGGCAGGCACCTTGTGCGAAGCCACGGAGCCCGAGAGACCAACTGTCCAGAAACTTCTCGACAAAGCCTCACTGGAGCCAGGTAGGAAGGGAAAAGCGGGGGAGGACCCGAGAACCCCACGGAGAGAGGAATCTGCGCCCTGAGGCCTAGGGAGCCTTGTGTAGAGGGTGTGAATGGGTGCGAGTGTGTGCACGCATGTGTGAGTGTGTGAGAGTGTGTGTGTGTGTCTGGAGAGCAAGTGCATGTGAATGCTCATGTGGTGTGTAATTGTGGATCCGTGTGTCTGTGAGTCTGCATGCTCACAGGTCTGTGTGTGTGTGCACACGTGCAGACCCTGACCCCAGCTCCCGGCAGGCTTCTCTGCTCCTTGCTCCCATTTCACGACGGACCTGGGGCCACAGAGTGCCCGCTGGAGCCCGGAAGAGCCAGAGCACCTTGCATCTTGCAGCTTTTGTGGCATCTTCTCGGAGACAGCGTACACATTTCTCATCCACTCTCACAGCAGCCTACGGGGTTTTATTCCCACTTTACGGGGAGGACACAGGTCCTGGACAGTGCTCACAAGGAGAGGAGCTAGCTGAAGAGCAGAACTTAAGAGCAACGAACCAAAAAAATATCTAAGCAGCAAAGCATTCAGGCAGCTACATGGCTTCTTTTAATGGCATACCGTAAGGTAAGGTGTGAGAGGAAAGAAATGACTTAAAATTGAATTTGTAATTAAAAGAGAAGCAGAATGGAAAGATTTGGAAAAATTGCCATCTGATCATGCAAAAAACCAAGGTGTGTTTAGGAGAGAAAACCAAGGGTGTGGCCAAGAGACCAGTTGCTGAAGAGATTAGGCAGAAGGAGGCCAAGTTGTGTTTATCCAAACAATGGTAGAAAGACACCAACGACATTTTAGACGTTTTCAGCACTGCTCCCCCCATCATATGCCCAGAGCTCTGGGAGAGCAAAATAGTTTGAGGTGACAGGCCTAGGGCACCCTCCCTAGGCACATAGGCCAGAGTTCCTCCCTAATTCTGGTGCAGCACTTCTTGGATGCCCCAGATGTGGCTCATGCAGGTCCAGGAGCAGCTCAGCCCACAGCTCTGGAGAGTACAAGTCATAAACTCCGATGCCATCCATAGGGTGCTAATTCTTCAGGTGTGTACAGAGCAATGCACACCTCCAAGAGCTATATGGAGCATGGAGACTCCTCCTAAATTTCAGAAGATGCTGCCAACAGCCTGGGGGCCCAGGCAGAGACTGCTGCAGGGGCAGAGCCACCACAGAACTCCCTCTAGGGCAGTGCCTCGTGGAGCTGTGGAAGTGGGGCTGCCTCCAAGACCACAGACAGGTAGGGCCACCAGGTGCCACTCCAGCCTGGGAGAGCTATAGGCACAAGATTCCAACTACTGGGTGCACCGATGCCAGCCAGGCCTGAGGCCCTGAGGGCCTGACGCCCACCCCAGTGTGCCCAGAAGGCAGGACGTGGCATCAGAGAAGATTATGCTCCAGCTTTAAGACCTACTGTTGTTTTCTCCGTTGGGCTTTGGACTTTCTTGGAGCCAGTCACCCCCTTCTTCTTGCCTAGTTCTCCCTTTGGGAAGGAGAACGTCTGTCCCACCCCTGTCCCACCATTGTATTCTGGAAGCGAAAACTGGCTCTGATTTCACAACCTCACAGCTGGAGGGAAGGTTGTCTCGGGATGCCTGGGGCCTTGAGTCACATCCTCTGATGCAGGCGAGACTCTGGGCTTTGGACGCTAGAGCTGATGCTGAACCAGTCAAGGCTTTAGGGGCTCTTGGGGCAGAACGAACGTCTTTTGTATGCGAGAGGGACACCAGTTTCGGGGATCACCTTGGAGAAGTGACCAGGCCGCGACGGAGGAACGCCATTCCCGCGGGAATGAATTCGCTCTTGTGGGAGTGGGCTCCTGATGAGGAAGACAAGGTCAGCTCAACGTCCTCTCTCTGTCTTGCAGGCTCTCCTGCCCTCCTGCCACGTCACGGCCCCGCAGGAAGGCCCTTCCGCATGCCGGCGCCACGCTCTTGGACTTCCCAGGTTCCAGAACCATGAGCCAAATCTTCTTCTCTTTATAAGCTGCCTAACCGTGGTGTTGTGTGATAGCAGCAGAAATTGGACTAAGACTCCACCACGAGTGGCGGCGGATGCCACGAACTCTCAGCCTCTCTGGCGTTGTGTTCTGTGCCCATCGTCCCAAACAGACACCTCTGCTTTGTGGGGAGCTGGGATGCTGCGGATTCCTGACCCAGAAGCACACCATGGGGTGGATTAATGCCACGGTGTGAGAAGGGGCTTGCGTCCCAAGATGTGGGAGGACCGTGGCAGGGTGTTCTCCTTCACACGCAGCCACTGTGTTCTGTTGTCTTGCTTCATCCTCTGCTTCTGCTTCAGAATACATTGTACCCCTTCCTGTACTGGGCTAATGCATTCTTGAAAGGCTTGGAGCACCTCTCCAGAAGAGCCACAGGCTCAGGCCTTTTGCAGATCCCCGAAGTCGGCCCTCAGCCTTCTCAGAGCAGCTCCAGCCACCCTCACTGCTGCTCCAAAAACCCTGTGTGGATGACGACTGCAGCAGCAGTTCGGTCAGAGGGCCCCCAGGGACACAAAACACAGTGTTGCTTGGCCACGTGAAGCTCAGCTCATCCCCAGCACTGACAACTGAGGCGAAACCCATTGAAACCAGCTGGGAAGAGGAGAGAGCGGCGAGGGTCACTCTCTGGGTGACACACAGCAGCCCAACCTGCCCACGGCAGCCCTGGCGGCCTCTCCTCAAAACCCAAACTCATGAGTCAGACTCCCGCCTCCTCGTGGGCAGGACGCCCATGTCTCCCAGTCTTCCTGCAGATGAGGCTCAGCGCATCAGCCACTGAGGCTGAGGCCGTCTGGGTCGACCCCTCTGATGCAGGCGTGGCAATGACGGAGCCGACCCCCACACCTCTTCCCGCCCAGGCCCACAGGGAGATGTTCTAGAGGCAGGAGGCTTCATTGTGCTTTCTGTCTGCGGACTAATCCATTGCACAGGTATTTACTGAGCGCCTGCTGTGTACCTGATCCTGTTCCATCAACAGGTAAATGTCTGCCCTCATGGAGCTCGTGTGCAGTTGAGGCAGAAGAGACAAGTGAGTACCTCGTGTGGCGTGGGTGAAGAAAAGCAGGGAGGGAGGCACAAAGGGCCGGGGGGGTGAGTGTCACAGGTCCACACGTTTTACACAGATTGGGGGTGGTGTCTTCAGTGGATAAGGCAGCATCTGGGCAGACAAGATGCTTGCAGGAAGGAGCGGGGTGGGGAGTCAGGGAGTGAGCCCCTTTCAGAGGGAACAGCAAATGCAGGGCTTACGGGGAGGGGGACGTTTGGCAAATCAGGGGCCAGCAGGGAGGCCGTGGGTAGAGGCTACCTGGCATGGCTGCTTCCTACCGTTCCGAGTTCTTTCTGGAGTGTGCTACTGTCTGTAGGGACAGTAGTGCCCCTCGGGGAGAGTGATGGAAGTTTGCAGGGGCGTGTTCTGGTCATCACAAGGATGGGGAACGTTGCTGCCATTTTCTGGACCCAAGTGGTTGGAAGGTTCTTCAGGAAAGCCCCACTGCTCGGTCCAGACCCTCCAAGGTCCCCCAGGCTTGGGCTAGAGCCCGCTCACAATGCTGCAGCCCAGACCTGACTCTTCTCTGCCTGCACACTGAGTCGGTGTGCCAGTGTCAACATGCGGTGAACATCCCGGGAATGTCGTCCAACCTCCGTGGAGGGTTGCTCCATGTTGGGAAGACGCCCTTGCCACCACCCACGGCACAACATATCCGTGCAGCCCCCGGCCTCCCTGCGCCATCTGACAGAGCCATGCTGGCATTTGCTCATTGGAGTGCTCGTCGTTCTACTAAAATTGTCTTGGTGTTGTTCCTCTCTTGTATCACACGGGGCACAGAGTATTTGTGGAGAGGGTGGGTTTCCTTCCAGGACAGGAGAGGAGGATGACAGAGCAGCGGGGCCAAAACCGGCGGCATGGAGGGACTGGGTGGCGTGGGCATCGCTCAGTCGGGCTGTGGGTGGGACCTCGGGGAAGCCAAGGGTCCAGCAGAGAGGCTGGGACCGCAACCTGGATGGGAGACGGAGCTCGTTGGGTCTAAGCAGCAGCTGAGAAGTGGCCGCATTCTGCTCATGTTTCACAAGCAGAGCTTATAGGTTTGCTGATGCACCCAAACTGTGAGTGAGAGAGACACGCTGTGTCTTGAGGGTAAGTCCAAAAGCCCAGGCAACTGGAAGGATAGCGTTCCCATGAACTGAGAGGGGCAGACTGGCCTGAAAGAGGCCCCGGACTGGGGGAGGAGGGATGTCAGGAATTCAACTATGGATGATGAAGTTGGAGCCGCCTTTTTGTGGAGAAGCCAAACAGGCAGGTGGAAATAGAGCATGGGGGCCGTAAGAGCAGAGAAGGGGTCATGAAACCACGTAACCTAGGAGACGAGGTAGCTTCCAGGAGCAGGAGACACCTGGGCTGGGACTTTGAGGGATCGGTAGGAGTTTGCCTGGAGAAGGAGAGCATTCCAAGCAGAAGAAGTGAGCGGGATGACCAAAGGAGGGGCAAAGCAACAAATGAGACAGCTGGCGCTGTAGCCATGCGGAGGCTGAGGCTCCAGCCTGCAGGCACAGCAGAGCCACGGAAGGTCTCAGAGCAGATGAAACGATTTCCTCTCTGCTGGAAAGATGGCCGGGCTGATCCAGCTTCCACTTCAGAGCCAACATCTGCTCACACACTTGATGGCGTGGCTTTGTTTTCACTCCCTTCCAACTATATTCTCTGTAGGAGGAAGATGCCTAGCTTTTAGGGAGCTCGGGAAGCGACAGCCGTGCCCCAAGGGGATTCAAGGACCCTGTCCCACAGGTAGTGGAATGGTGCCGGGCCCTGCAGATGGGAAGGTGTCCCAGGATAACCTGAGGCAGTGGTGAGTGTATGGTACCCAGCAGTACCCAGAAAACAGCTTCAGATGAGGCTGGTCACTTCCTCCCACAGACGGTGTGAGTCGCGGGGTGAGTGTGGGGCTAAGGCAGGACTGGGACTCCCCTCGGCCCCTCCTGGCCGCACCGCATGAGGACACCCACTGCCTTCCAAGCCCTTCTCCTGAGCCGCCAGATCACCAGTGCGGCCCCGTGACCGTGAGGGTGGGAGCTGGCATCCAGGTCGAGGTGACCTGACCAGTTGCAGGGCCTGGCCACAGCCAGCGGGCCACTCAGCCTCCCCACAGGAAGGAGCCAGGGGCCTGCAGGGTCCCAGCAGTGAGGAGAGGGAACAAGGCTAATGTCACCCCTCAGGGCAGGTCCAGGCTCACCCTTCCTGGGGGACCCTGACCAGCTTCCTGTCGCAAGTGAAGGTCAGCTGACTGTTGCAAGAGGCAGCAGTTCCCCTGGCTCTGCCCTGGGGAGTCGTCGTCCAGGCAGGACCAACACCGTGGCCACCACTCCTGTCTCCCAGGACAGAGGGACGGGGCTGGGAGCAGCACTCTTGGGTCAGCCTAACTCAGCCTCGCCTCCCAGCTGGGCGGCCTCTGAGCTGAACCCCGAGCTGAGCCCGCACAGTGCACAGCCAGCGAGGACTCACCTGTGCCCACCCCAGGAGCCTCTCTTGACACATTCTCCTAATGCCCCACTGAACTTTAACAAGACAGTTGCACTGCACGTCTGTGTGCTGCATGGGCATGCCTGTGATCTGTTCTCAGAGTAGAAGCCTCCCCGGCTCCACACCCGTGTGGCCAGGGCCCTCCTGGCACAGAGACGAAGCAGAGATGAAAGCTTTGGGCAGGCTGGAGCCTGGGGCCTCAACCACAGAAGCGCCGGGCTCCTGGGCCTCATGGGTACCTTGAGGGCCACGCTGAGAGCTGGAGAGTCTGTCCTTTGCCCTGGAGAGCTGGATGTCTGGGGGCAGCGGCAGACAGAGGGAGGGTGGGAGCAAGGCTGTCTGCGCCCGAGCCTCTGGGGACCGGGGCGGGGCCACCAGCCTGCCATGCCGGCCGGCAGCACCCCAGGCCTTGACAAGGGCGCCAGGGTGTGGTGCTTGTGCTGCCCTTGCCCCACGGCGGAGGGGACCTAGCTCGGAGGGCTGAGCATGTGGCCCTCACGAAGGGCAGCGCCAGGGTTCGGCCCTCTGTCTGGGTGCTCGACTGTGAAGCCACTCAGGTCCAGGAGCAACATCAGGCTGCAGCTTCTGGGGCAGAGTCCGGGGGCGGCAGACAGCGGACAAAGACATCATGTCACTCTGAGCCCAGCACAGGAGAGGATCGGATGGGGGAGTACACGTGTTTGGACTCCTGGGAAGAAACTGCGGGTGCGGGGCCCAGCAGGCCTCGAGGGAACGGGGGTTGCCAAGGTAGGAAGGGGCTGGGGCTGACGGACACTCGGGGCCTGGGTAGCATTCGCGAGCGACACGCCGGAGCCAGAGGTGGACAGGGCCATGGATGCGGGGAATGGGGTTTGGCTGGAAGAGGCCGATGGCTCAGACACCGTGGCCAGGCTGGAGACGCAGCCTGCGGGTGCAGCAGGGCACCGCGAGGCACCCACCAGAGACAGACCTGGTCTCCTGGGGGAAGGACCTCCTGGGGGGAGATCTCCCGGGGGGCAGACCTCCTGGAGGGGAGACCTCCTGAGAGCCATGACCCGGGCCCCCAGCAGCTCTGGGTGCCAGCAGACCACGGTCAGCCTCCTCCTCGCAGCCTGGCCAAGCTGAAAGGTGGCACATGGCATGGAGTTTCAGGAGGTTTGCACCCGCTCCTGTCTCCTTCTGCAGCCTGCCTGTCCTCACCTCCCAAATCCCAGCCTGGCTGGAGAGACTGCAAGTGTTGGGGGTGGTGTGACTCTCCCCTACTGAGTTGGCTGTGGCTTCAGCGGAAATGACAGGCTCACTTGCTGAGAGCAAAAACACGCTCCTCGCGTGTGGGTGTGTGTGCGCGTCCACGTGTGTGGAAACGGGGGCAACTGAGATGGCATGAGTGAACATTCTCCCTTGCACGCTGGTGGGCTCAGGACAGCCTTCAACCTGCACCGCCATCCATAGACACGACACAACCAGGGCAGGGACCGGGCACACGTCTCCCCGGCGAGCCCCGTGGGCAACTCTCAGAGCAGGAGAGGAGGGGCAGCGGCCGTCCCCGTGTGGGTGAGCCTCCGCTCGTCACCCGGGGGCTGGGCCGGCAGCAGGGGCCTCTCCGTGCCCAAGGCCCCGAAGACACCCCTCACCGCCCGTGCAGCCCCGTGACCCCTCTCGTGTCTGAACGACTGAGATGGCCCAAGTCCCAGGGATCCTCCCCAGCCTCTGCCTACCCCTGTGTGGAAGGAACCATTGCACAGGAGAGGAAACTACTCTTTAATCGCTGTTTTGCTCCAGAAAGTCTTCTGCATTCAGTGCAAGGAGGGATCAAGTCAAAGAAAAAGAAGGGAACAAGAAAGTAAGGGCGGCACAGTGAGAGGGATGCCAGAGTGCGGGAGGAAACCTGCCGCCTTGCTGAGAGAAGACCCAGACTGCAGACGGGCGGAGAGCAACCCCAGCCACGGCCCGCAGCACCTGTCCGTGGAGACCACTGGTGTGAGGAGACACCGGAGCAGCAGGACAGGCTCCCTTGCCCCCCACTTCCCTGCACACAGATCCCGGGGGCTCTCCAGGTAACCCTCCAGCCTTCTGCAACCTGGGGCCAGGAAGAGGGCAGGCGCTGGCGGGTGGCCAGGCATGGTCTGACGGCCAGCCTCTTGCTGGGGCTGGGAAGAAGCCTCCTTCCTCTGGGCCACATCATGTGAACTTCCGAGGGACCCTCCCCAGCTGAGACCCCAGCCCCAGTGCTCCAGTGCCTCATGGGAAAAGAGCCTTTACCTGGGACCCTCAGCTCAGTGTCTCTCCAGCAGACCAGCAGCTCCACGCCCCTGTCTTCCTGCAGCTCCAAGAAGGGTCGTTTTCACCAGTACCCCCTGCTACGGACAGGCAGGTCCAGGAGAGATTGTCCATGGGGTGAGGGGGGCTGCACAGCCCTCGGAAATCATCTACGCCAGTCTAGAAACAGGCAGCAGAGCAGGTCAGATGTGTCCGGGGCATTTGCCATCCCCTGGGAACATCGTGCTCAGCGCCTCCTGTCTTCCCTGAAGATGCTGATTCAGTTCTCTGGTTGATTCAATCATCCATCTAGCAAGGATTTGGGGTGCCTACTCCGCCGGGCGCTGGGACACAGCCGCGAACAAGACTGGGTTCCTGTACACCATGAGGTCAAGTTTAGTGGGAAGGGACCGGCAAGTGACCACACACAGTCACATGTAGACACGCGGCCACAGAAGGAGTGGGACTTGACATCTGAGAACACAGCCTCAGGACGCTGCCCCAGCCTTCGGCCACAGGGTCCCCGATCACGGCAGCCCAGGGCCTGAGGGATGGGAGGCGTCAGCCAGGTGGAGGTGAGAGGACGTCCCGGTGAAGAGAGGGGAGCGCGCCAAGACCTGAGGGCGGGCCGTGGGAGACCGGGTCCATGCAGGGCCTGGGACGGGGACCGGAGGCTGCCTCTGCTGGTGCTGGCAGGCCCAGCCACCGATCGAAGTCTCGCTTTCCCACGTGGAGATGCCCTGCCCGGCCCTCCTCGGGCCCTCCTCCGCTTCCAGCACTGCCGCCTTGTCTGTTGTCCCCTAGATTCTCCCGCAGGCGCCTGCCAAGCTGTCCCCACCTCCGCCTCACCTCCCTCCACTCCCACCTCGAGCACTCCAGAACTTCTGGTCCCATGATTCCAGTTCTCCACCCACAAGCCTGCGGCGTTAGGTCGAGCCCAAAGCTGCCCCCTCGCACACTTGAGGCTCGACCCAGAGGTCCCCCAGTGACCTTTCCCGTGGCGAGCCGTGACCTAGCTGGACATATAAACCGGCTGTCACCTACTCCTGTGCCAATCACCGAGTTTCAGCCAACCACAGGCAGTCAACCATTCAAACCCGGGTCAAGCAAGGCCAACTCGGAGCTGTGCCCGGTCCAGCTGTGTCTGTGCCTCACTCTGTTTTCCGCACACACTTTCCTTTTTCTGTCCATAAAACTTCTTCCACCACATGGCTGCGCTGCCGTCCCTCTGAGCCGACTCTGGTTCGGAAGGCCGCCCGCTTCGAAGACCATCCTTTGCTCAGCTAAACTCTGTCCAATTTCATTTGTCTTGAGTTTTTTGCTCTAACAGCTGTGAGCACAAGAAAAGGAAAAGCACCTGTCTCTGCACACAGCCCTCAGCAGCACACCTGACATTTCTGGCGGGGGACAAACATGTTTCCCCAGAAGAGCCCATTATGACGTGAACATTAACTGACAGTCTTCAGATCCCTTGGGAATGTTGTGGTTAAATTGCTATGGGTGCTGTTTGCGGACACGGTTTCTTTTTTTAAAAAAAAAATTTTTTTATTTTAAAGATGCATGGTACAATTCAGGGTTGGGTATACAAATGTTCATTATTCACATACCCTCGTGGAGGAGGTAGGTGCTCCCCTACCCCTGGCAGATTCCCACGGCTGGGGGGCAAGTTTTCAAAGGTTCTCTCTTGGTGGCGTGTGCACAAGTCCAGAGACGGGTTTCTATTCCACACCACACAGACTGTGCCTTGTCTCCTTCTATACTGGAATTTATCTGACGATACCTGTGTCAGCCTAGACGTAAGTGCATGATACCAAGATGGGAGCGGGTGGGCATCTTCCTACATCCCTTGTTCCCACCCTCCTTCCCCAGAGGCGTGGAGACCAGCTCCAGGGTATTTGACGCACTGATTATGCATGTCCTTAGATACACGCGTCTCCTTGTAGAAGATGTAGTGGTGCTTTGTGCATATACATTGACTGTAAATAATATGCGCTATATCTGGCTCTAAATCTCATTCTGTGTCTTCTGCATTTCCACTTTACCGTGGGGTGTATATCGTGTGGCTTCATCTACACTCAGACTGTTGCTTCTCAGAGATGCTTGGTGCTACTCCAGTTCGCCTCCACCCTATTTTATTTCCAACGCCTTGCAGTGGACGCCAAGTTGCCACGTCTCATTGTATCGTCAGCCAAAGGAAGGCAACCTCCTGCGTTTGTCTCCTGGGAGGGCTGACCAAAGGTGCCTCCAAGAGGCCTAGTAGGTGTTGAGCAGTTGGTCCCAGGTACACCCACACACAGCGCTTGGCCAGGTCCTGGGAGAGGCCCCAGCCGTCCACATGCCAGGGCTCCCATCTGCCCACGTCCTTCTTGATGTGGGATCCCATCCCTTAGCCGATTGCTGCTATTCTGCTGTGCGTAAAGCACTGTCTTGTTTTAATTTTAGCTCATATCGTGAGCATCTCTTCATGAACTTGTTAGCCACTTCGGCTTCCATTTCTGTGACTTGCCTATTCATTTCCTGTATGCATGTTTCTATTGTAGCGTTTCCTCTTTTCCTTGTATTTTGAAGAAATGCATATTGGCTTTCTCTACTATAACCCTCACTGAGTAAAAATCCTTCATTTAGAGGCGGTCTAGTGTCTACATTTCTGCTTCAGGGTTATGATCTGACTGCTTTGTTCTAGTAATGATTTGCTTAATCCCTGTCATCCCCTCTGGAGTCCAAAGGTAGGAGCCATGTCAGTCCTGTACTCCCCACCCCATGTCTAGAAGAGCATTTGTTACATCCATTCATGGGTAAAGGCATGGGGAATGAAAGGGGTCAACACCTGACACCGTGTTCAGTCAGTAAATGGAAGCTGTGATTTTGAACGAATGAGACAGTCCTTAAGAGAAATTGCTAAATAAGTGTTATGAAGCAATCTTCTGCAGAGAGAAGTACAGAATCAAAACCAAAGAAATGGAAGCTATGTTCCCACAAACCTCAGTTCCCAGGAAGGAGGTGCCGGTTTTCAGAAGAGTTTGGAATGGTTTTATTTAGTGCAGAAACCCTGAGGAACGGGCTCCGATCTCTGACTCGGGAACAGCATCGTCACACAGGAGTTTTGGTGCTTATCTGCCTGTTTGGGGTTTGTTTGTTTGCTTATATATTTATTCATTTACGTATTTATTTTCGAGTCTTACTCGGCCGCCCAGGCTAGAGGGCAGTGGCATGCTCACTGCCACCACAGCCTCGAACTGCTGGGCTCCGACCACACTGCCATCTCAGCCTTCCAACAAGCTGGAACTGTAGGACCTATTACCATGCCTGGCCTGTTTGGGTTTTGAAACAGAAATGTTAGTCATGCCTGGGTAATGTGCAAATCTGGATGGAGTGCGATTCGCATGTGAGGCAGGGAGACGCTCTGCTTGGGATCCATTTTGAATCTGTGACTGGCGCCTTTGATTCTACAGTAATGTTCCGGACCTACGCCATTTCTTTCTCGGAGTCCTTCGGGAGTCATCTGTGAAGTTTCACACATCGCAGTAAGACAGTCTTATTGTCTGAGGTTTTATAGAAGGAAAAAAATCACATTTTTAGCAGAGTGTTGGGGAGTAAAAAGCCCTTACCTTGCACAAGTTTCCTAGGCAGGAAAGAACCCTCTTCATTCTCTTCCCCGCTATTTGAAGAGCGTCTGATGCCAGAGGGCAGCACAGCTGTGGGGCGTGGGCCAGGCCCTGATCAGGCCAGTGAGCATCAAAAGACCTCTCCAGAGACTCAGCCTCCAGCATGAGGACTTCAGCGGAGCCGGTCCCTGATAAAAATGGTGACAAACAGTTTAAAAAACACAGTTATCAAGGCTTCTAAAAACGGTCCTCGGGGCAAACAGCAAATGAAGAAACACCTATTCAAGAAAACCCACAAACACCGTTCAGAAAGGCATCCATCTAGGCTTCTAGTCCTGCGAGTCTGTGATGTGAGACCCACCACAGTGCACTTCCTCCCCGCTCGGAGCCCAGCGAGGTGGAGACTCCAGACTGCAGCAGCCAGCGACGACGCAGGGCTCCCTCCTCTCTCTGCTCCCGTCAGAGAACTTTCTTCCTGGGAGGAGCCGGCATCCCTCAGCCCGCCCCCACACCTGTTGCTGAGGCTTGGTCCCGAGTGGTGAAGCCATTGAGAAGTCAGCCCTCCCATTCTTCCTACCAGATTCCACTCCTGGAAGTGAGGCTCTAACTTGAGCACAGTACTCGCAGACTGCAGGGGTCCTGAGAGCACCTCCCCACCAACCGAGGCAAGCTGACGAGGCCTCAGACTGCTGCCCCCACTCTGTCTACCACTTAACTCTTAGAGCTGGGATGTCACCCAGAGAGAAGCTTGCCAGTGTCCCCGCCCTCAGCCCCAGAGTCCTGGCTCAGAGAGTCTGCCTGGAGGTCTGGGAGAGAGGAAGGGAAGAGAAGCTGGCCTTGAACAGATCACTCCTCGTCTCTTCCCAAAGGGATGGACCTCATTTGCCAGAGTGTGGAGAGGTTCAAGTTTAAGGGTGCTCTTCAGCGCTGTGGAGGTTCAAACTATAAGAGTCGTAGAAAATGCAGAAGCACCCTTACGGAAATTGGAATAGGCAACAAATTCCTGATCAAAACCACAGATGCCCGTGACATAAGAAAGAGGATAGATAAGTGGGATCTCATCAAACTGAAAAACTTTTGCAAAGCAAAAGAAACCATCAGAGCCGGGGAGTTCACAGAATGGGAAAAAATGTTTGCCAACTGTATTTCTGACAAAGGCCTAACATCCAGGATCTACAAGGAACTCAAATGTGCCAAAAGGAAAAAATCAAACACCCCATTAAAAAGTGGGCAAAAGACATGAATAGACACTTCTCAAAAGAAGATACACAAGCAGCCAACATATACATGAAAAGAATGCTCAGCCTCACTAATCACCAGAGAAATGCAAATCAAAATCACACCGAGATACCACCTAACTCTAGTAAACATGGCCATCGTTAATGAAACAAAAAAACAACTGATGCTGGCGAGGATGTGGAGAAAAGGAAATGCTTCTACACTGTTGGTGGGAGTGCAAACTAATTCAACCTCTATGGAATACAGTGTGGTGGTTTCTAAAGAAACTAGAAATTGACCTTCCATATGACCTGGCAATCCCCCTTCTGGGAATATGCCCAAAGGAACTCAAATCATTCTACAGAAAAGATACCTGCACATGCATGTTTATTGCAGCACTCTTCCCAATAGCAAAGACATGGAACCAACCGTGCTGCCCATCAAAACGGGACCGGATTGTTTTTAATGTGGTACATGTACACCATGGAATATTACGCATCCTTAAAAAAGGACAAAATTATGGACTTCACAGCAATGTGGATGGATTTAGAGTACATCATACTCAGTGATCTGTCACAGAAGCAAAGAACCGAGTACCACATGTTCTCACTCATAAGTGAACCCTGAACATCGATCATAGTACTCCAGGAAAGGGGTTGGCAGTTGCAGGACACTGCCAGGGGAGAGGGGACACATAACATCAACAAGGGTGCCTGATCCTAATCCAGGTGAAGTAAGGTCCAACAGGAGGCCCAAGACTTCACCTGTACCTCAACCCCTCATGTACCCAATCCCATCTTGTAACCTTCAAATTAAAAAAAAATTGTGGAGGCTGTGGTGAAAGCAGTCGGTGGTGAAAGAGATTTATGGATTTAATGAAGATATAGCCATAACATGATGCAGAAACAAGTCCGTGTTCTTTCCAGTGTCAGTAGGTTGGCCAGTCTGTAGGAGAGAACTGGGAATAAGACAGCTGAGAGTAGCTCTCTCAGGACCAGAACAAACATCAGACACAGATCTCAGAGGCTATTCCTTTAGAAGAGCCCTGGCTCCATTGGTTTAGAGCATGGTCCAGAAGCTGCTACAAAATTGGATGGCTTTTATGGGAAAGTTTAGGAGGAGGCAGGAGACTTGTCATAGCAGAGTTGTCTTTTTCACTGGAAGGCACGTTTCAGAGGTGGCAGTCACGGGCTGCAGACGGCGAGGGGCTGCCGTGCTCCATGGGAAAGACAATCGGGAAAACGCATGGTGCAGATGCCAGTCTGTGTTCTTTTCAGTGTGCGTCGGCTGCTTGTTCATCAGCATGTCGGCAGATGGAGGGACTCACGACAAGATTCTTTACTTAGGGACAGGAGTGGCCATGACCCACAAGAATAACTTCCCTCCCAGCCAAGTGGGTGAATTTGGAAGCCTGCCGTCTGTGGGCTGCAGGGGATCCGAGAGCGCTTGGGGGCTGTTCGCCAGCGCCTGGGCAAGTGTGAGAGACCAAGGGAGGGAGAGAAAGGGTGAGAGAGAAGGAGCGCCTGAGAGATTGGGGCGGGAGTGAGAGAGGAAGAGAGTGAGCAGCGAGTGAGTGAGAGGGCGAGCAAGGGAGGAACTGCAGGAGAAGGAAGGAGAGAGGGAGACGGGGGCTGAAAGCTGATGCTCCGAGGACCCGTCCTCAGGGCTGACCGGCAGACAAGCATGCTTGCTGAACAGCCCATGTGCAGCAGGGTGCCGGCTCCTGGGCCGGCGCTGGGTTGGGGGCACACCTCCCCCTCCGCCTCACTTCTGTCCCCGCCATAGGGGTCCCAGAGAGAGGCAAGGTGACATGCCCAAAGCCTCCAACTTGTAAGCGGTCGATCTGGGCCTCAGGCCTGATTGCACAGCCTAGCCTCCTTCTGCCCCACCAAGCCATGTTCCCGGAGGCTCCTCAACCCCAAGCAGTGAGGAACGCAACCCCCGTCAAGGTGCCTTAGGTCCCCTCACCCCCTGTTCATCTTCAAAGCCTCTTTCCGATCACTTTTGCATCTGTTTCATCATATGGATTGGCAGAGGTTTAGAACTCTTTTGACTTGGTAGTGCTAGTTTTTTCCAGGATTCTCCCTGGAGATTTTCTCCTAAAAATACCAAAAAATGAGAAACAAATCCACTAACCAAGTGACATAGTATGGAACTTTTTATTCCAAAAATAATGCTGATACATGATTTTCACTATCATTTTTATGGTGGCTTTCTTGTGAGTTTTCCCAGCTTCTGGCATCTCAGCCGCCAAATAACATCACAGACTCTCAGTTCTGTTCCTTCCTAGGAAACACGGCAGCCTTTGATGGATCTAAGTAACCGTCCCCACTCTTAGGGAAGTCTTCTATCATCTGGGGGGAAATGAGAAGAGGTACGTAGGATGCAACAAACGATGCCAGAGAACGCATCCAAAGAGTAAACAGCATGGGAGTGTGAAAGCACAGCTACGTCGGCCCAGCGTGGGACTCCCCAAAAGCCGTCTAGCCTAGAGCTGCCTGGGCAGTCAACCGAGGCTGTCGCCAGCCTCAGCCCTGGGGATCAGGACAGCCCAGCTCCGTCCCGCCCTCTCCTACTGCCTTCTGACTTGAAGCATTCTAAGGGGCCATATGCCATGGTGGGCTCCATTGCGCCTCTCTGATGACCACTGATCTTGAGCATCTGATCATGCTGTTAAGAGTCATTTCGCACATCCTCTTTGCTGAAGTGTCTGCTCAAATTTTTGGAACATTTTTTGATTAGCGTGGTTGTGCTCTTATTGAATTTTGAGAGTTCTTTATATTTTATGAATAGATGTCATCTATGAGATATATGATTTGCAAACATTTCTCTCAATGTGTGGCTTGTCTTTTCATTCTCTTTCAAAGAGCAGAAATTCTTATTTTTGATGAAGCCCAGTTTATTATTCTCTTCTTCTATATATTGTTTAAAAAAAAACCTTTGCTTAGCCTGAAGTAACAAAGATTTTTCTCCTGTTTTTTTCTACAAGATTTATATTTTTACACTTTTCATTTGGTCTCGTAGTGAATTTTCAGTTAATTTTATAATATAAGGTATGATATAATTTTTAATGAAAGCATTAGAATGTCTTATTATATTGTTGGACTTATCTATTTCCCTTTGCAGGTATCTAAATGTTTGCTGTGTGTATTTTGAAGCCCTGTTATTGGGTAAATACATATTTAAGATTACTCTGTGGTGATAATTGATCCCTTTGCCATTGCAAAGTGAACTTATTTGTTCATGGTAATATTTTTGTTCTAAAATCCACTTGCCATGAAATCAAGAAAGGGACTCCTAGGTAGTGTTAGCATGATATGTTTTTCCATCCTTTTCCCTACGATGCAGTTGTATGTGTGTACATGTGTGTGCACACTTGTGCAGTGGGCTCTTGCTTTCTAACCCAACTGAAACAACCTCTAACCTTTGATTGGAATGTAGTTTAGTCTTGTTTCATTTCATGTGAATGATTGATTTGCTTGGGCTTCAGTCTAACATTGTGCCACTGTTTTATCTTTATCCAATCTGTGATGTTTTTTATGTCCCTTTTTGACATTGTTTTAGTTCTTTGAACTTTTTAAATATTTTCATTTTATCTCCTTTTTTTTGACTGACTAGGTACAACTTTTGTCATGTCATTTTTAGTAACAGTTTTAGGGCCTACAATATACTTCTTAAACTTCTCACAGACTACATTCAAGTGATACTAAATCACTTAACTCTTTCCCCATTCAACCTGAGGATACTCGCCAACAATGCTTGTGGCTGCAGCATTTACCCAAATTAAAAAGAGAGATGACTATATTTTGCAATTCTCTCTCTATATATATATATTTGTAATTCTTTTTAAGACTAGAGACAAGCTCTAATTAGAAATAACTCCAAAAACAGGGTTTATATTTTGTTTTCACATAGAAAATCAGTCAGAGTTGCTTCAGCCTCAATGAACACGTTTATGGGCCAGGCGCAGTGGCTCATGTCTATAATCCCAGCACTTTGGGAGGTCAAGATGAGAGACTGCCTGAGCCCATGGGCTCGAGATCAGCCTGGGCAACTTGGTGAGACCTCATCTCTACAATAAAAAAACAAAAAATGAAGGCCAGGCTTGGTGGCTCAGCCTGTAATCCTGCACCTTGGGAGGCCAAGGTGAGTGAATTGCCTGAGCCCGTGGGTTCGAGACCCGCCCTGCCTGGGCAACTTAGGCGAGACCTCATCTCTACAATAAAAATTAAAAAAAAATTAGCCGGGTGTGGTAGTGCACGCCTGTAGTTCCAGCTACTTGGAAGGCTAAAGGGGAAGGAGCGCCAGAGCCCAGCAGGTCGAGCCTGTGGTGGCCGGGAGCGGCCACTGCACTCCAGTCTGGGCGACAGAGTGAGACTCCAACTCAAAAAAAAAAAAAATTAACCTGGCATGGTGGCACATTTCTGTAGTTCCAGCTACTAGGTAGGCTAAGGCAGAAGGATCACCTGAGCCCAGTGGGTCAAGGCTGCAGTGGCCATGAGCATGCCACTACACTCCGACTGAGTGACAGAGTGAGACTCCAACTCAAAAAAAAATAGTTTATGTAAAATTCAACAAACGTGGCAGTGAGCTGCGCTTTTTTCCCCCCTAAATGGATAAAGGGTTAAACAGTAATATAGGTTAAGTATCCTTTATCCAAAATGTTTGTGACCAGAAGTCTCTGGGATTTCAGATTTCGGAATATTTCCATTATGCTTAGTGGTTAAGCATCCCTAACTTGAAAAGTTGACATTCTAAATGCAAATGCATTCTAGTGCAATTAGCTTTTTCCTTTGAGCATCAAATGGGTATTCAAAAAGTTTCAGATTCTGGAACATTTGGGATTTCAGATATTTGGACTAAGGATGCTTAGCATGTATATGATCCTTATAGTCTTCCAATTTTTCCTCCAAGTCTTGTGCTATTGTTGTCACACATTTTATTTCTGTACATGTTAAACATCTTGCAATGCATTGTTATTATTTTTGCTTTAAATAGTGGATTCTCTTTTAAATAGATGAAAATAATAAGAAAATATCTTTATAGTTAATATCTTTATTGCTATTCATTCTTTGAGGCAGACCCAAGTATCCTCTGATATTATTTTCTGTCTGCCTGAAAGATATTCCTCAATATTTCTTATAATGCTGACCTGCTATCATCAGTTCTTTCCACTTCTTTATACTGGTGGGGAAAGTTATTTATTTTGCTTTGTTTTTGAAAGATCTTTTTCCTAAGTAAAGATTGTTTTCTTCCAGCACTTCAAAGATGCTGTTCTATTGTCTTCTCATCACATTGTTTCTCATGAGAAATCTGCAGTCCTTCTTATCTGTGTTCATTTGTACACAATGTTTCTTTTCTCTAGAATTACTTTTAAGATTTTTCTTGAGGGCTCTCTCCTGATGAAGCAGCTGGTGCCATAGCTGCTCTATTTGATCCCTAGCACTCCCCAGGGCACAGAAGCCAAGCTACTTTTTTTTAAACCAACAAAGACTTTCCCAGGAAGAAGCTGCCAGGAGAGACTGACTGTGTGGGGGCTCATGAGCAAGTGGCCAGAGTTTTCCTAGTGAAGCAGCTGGTGCTGCAGCTGCTCTGCTTCATCCCTAGCACCTCCCAGATTGCAGAAGCTGAGTGCCATTTAAAAAAAACAAAGGCCTTGCTGGGAGAGACTATCAACCCCAGGATCTGCTTCACCACTGCAATGGAAGAGATTGCCAGCTCCAGGCTCTGCCTCACTACTGCAGTGCACAATAAGACACTGGCAGCAAGGGTTGCAGAGGGAGCCCAGAGGCAGAGCCCCACTGGAGAAGATGAAAGAGTCACCCTGTCACCATCTTGAAAACAGGGCAGGAAAGTGCTCCAGTTTGCTCACCATGGAGCAACAGATCCAATCTCTGTGACCAATGGATTAACTACTCAGGGGTTGGTCATGACCCAGAAGGAATATCCTGAAAATATAAACTCCAGAGGGACAGGGCAAGTGCTGAGCCTCAGGTGTCCCACCCCAACCCTGATTCAGCCACAGGACAAAGGGTGTGACCAGAAAAGGATGAGAAAGACCTCCAAAGAAATCAGTGTTCCCCATTCTCCACCTTATTCAATATTCAAAACTACAAGAGACAGCAAAGCTTCCCACCCACAGTCCTGTTTCAAAATAGAATGAATCCAGAGCCCTGATCAAAAAAGAATAGAGGGCTGAGTAGACATCAGAAGTGAATATCTCTCCCACTGTCACTAAATAACAGAAATAAAGAGAAAAGAAAGAGATCTGTCATGAATGAGGAAAAAAACCAATGGAAGACCACAGATAATTTCCAGTGTAACAAAGAGAAAATGCCTGAAAAATCAGACCTCAGAGCTCAAACAATGGAAGTCACCAATGACTGACCCCAGAATACAACAGGGATTAAGGAATGGATGGAAACAGTGAATAAGACTCAAGAAAGACAAGAAGCAACACTGAAAGAACTTGTAACAGAGACTTCATCCAGGAAATAAATAACAAGATGACAAGCATGTAAAGCAGAATTAATCAAGCAGAAGAAAGAATCTCAGAACTCGAAGACCAAGACATGGAATTAACCCAATCTAAATTAAAAAAAAAAAAATAGAAAGAAAACTCAGAAAGAAAGAACAAAGCTTACAAAAGATGTGTGATTATATAAAGAGGCCAAACCCCACCTGATCAGTATCCCAAAAGAAGAAAGGGAAATGAAAAACACCTTGGAGCAAATATTCCAGAATGTTATCCAAGAAAACTCTTCCCATCTCATCTTACCAGAGATGTGACCATCCAGACACAAGAGATACAGAGAACCCCCAGAAGACATCAAATGAGAAGACCAAACCCTAGACACATAGTAATTTGCCTACACAAAGTAGGCACAAAAGAAAAAGATCCTAAAGCCAGCAAGAGAGAAAGCTCAGACTACCTATCAGGGAAAACCAATCAGAATAGCAGAAGATCTATCAAAAGAAACAATACAAGCTAGAAAGGAATGGAGTCCAAAATTCAAGGATTCAAAGATAACAATTTCAACCAAGAATTTCCTACCCAGTCAAGCTCAGCTACATTAGCGATGGAGAATTAAAATCCTTCCCAGACATCCAGTCCATAAGAGATTATGCAGCTTCCAGATCAACTCTACAGGAGATGCTTTAAAAGGTATTAAACACAGAAAAAAGAAAAAAAAGAATGTCCACATACTTCCCAAAAGAACAGCAGAACACAGAATCAACAGGGACTATATCGCAACAGCAAACTTGAAAACACACACATACGTAAGCCTAAAAGCTAAAAGAAAACAAACAAAGCAAAAGACTTATAAGAACATCATGACGGGGATTACAATCACATTTCAGTAATCAGCCCAAATGTGAAAGTACTAAATGCACCACTGAAAAGGCACAGAATGGCAAACTGGATTAAAAAAACCATGCCCAATTATCTACTACATCCAGGATACTAATCTCACCCCAAGGAATTCACAAAGACACAAAGTTAGAGGATGGAAAATGAGTTTCCAGGCAAATGGATCACCAAAGAAGGCAGGAGTCATGATCTTAACATTAAACAAACAACAAAACAATTCAAGCTATCAAAAATTTTGAAAGATATGAAAGAGCACTACATAATAATGAAAGACTCAATTGGTCAACAAGAAATATCCATTGTAAGCATATATGTACCCAACACAGGAGCACTAGCATTTATAAAGCAACTACTAAATAAACTAAAAAAAGACATTTACTCTAACACTATTATCGCTGGGGACCTAAATACTCCACAACAACCCTAGATAGGTCATCAAGGCAAAAATTCAACAAAGAGATCCGGAACTTCAACTTGACACTCGTCCAAATTGACTTAATAGATACCTACAGAATATTCCACCCAACCACCACAGAATATACATTCTACTCACGACGACATGGAACATACTCCAAGATCAATCACATCCTCGACCATAAATCAAGCATAAACAAATTTCATAAGATTGAAATATTGTCATGTACTTTCTCAGTCCACAGTGGAATAAAAATAAATATTATTACAAACAAAATTTCCCCAAAACCCACAAAGACATGGACAATAAACAGCATGATGCTGAACAATTGCTGGGTCAAAACAGAAATTAAAATATTCCTGGAAAGAAATGAAAATCAAGAAACATCTTACCAAAACCTCTGGGATACCATGAAAACTGTACAAAGAGAGGAATTTACATCTCTACAAACACATATCAAAAAAATGGACAAGTTAACAGACTAACAAATTAACAGACCAACAAATCACTTAAGGTTAACAGACTCTCACATCACCAGTTAACAGAATAAGAAATCACCTAAGGGAGAAAGCAGACTAATAAATCACAGGTTAACAGACTAACAAATCACCCAAGGGAGTTGGAAAGACAAGACCACCAAAACCCTGACTTTAGCAGGAGAATTCAAATCACCAAAGTAAAAGCCCAAATACAGAATATAGAAGATAAAATATCATTTTCTAAAAATCAACAAAACAAAAAGCTGCTTCTTTGAAAGAATTAACAAAATTGATGGACCCCTAGCCAGAATGACAAAGAAAAAGACAGAAAAGGCCCAAATAAACACTATCAGAAATGCAAAAGATCAAATCACAATTAACCCTGAAGAAATACAGATTATCAGAGATTACTATGCACACCTGTATGCAAACAAACTTGACGACCTAAATGAAATGGAGAACTTTCTGACATCACACAACCTACCAAGGTTAAAACAAGAAACACTGAGACACTAAATAGACCAATAACCCCAGGAAATTGACTCCATCATAAGAAACCTACCTACAAAAAAAAAAGCCCTGTATCCAACAGTTTTTCAGCAAACTTCTATAAAACATACAAGGAGGAGCTGATACCAATCCTATTAAAAGTATTGCAGGCAACTAAGAAAGACGAAATTCTCCCCAAATCATTTTATGAAGCTAACATCACACTGAGACTCAAACCAGGTAAACATCCAACAAAGAAAGAGAACTACAGGTCAATATCCCTAATTAACACAGATGCAAAAATTCTCAACAAGATTCTAGTAAATCGGATCCAACAGCACATCTCAAAAATCATCCACCATGAACAAGTAGTCTTCATCCCTAGAATGCAGGGCTAGTTCAACATCCACAAGACCATAAATGTAATTAAATACATCAACAGATGTAAAAACAAGAACCAAATGGTTATCTCATTAGATGCAGAAAAAGCTTTTGATAAAATCTAGCATCCTTTTTTGATAAAAACCCTCAAACACCTAGTCATAGAAGGAACATACCTCAAAATAGCAAGCACCATCTGCAATAAACCCATGGCCAGCATATTGCTAAATGGACAGAAACTGGAAACATTTCCCCTGAAAACTGGAACAAGGCTGCCCACTCTCACCTGTCTTGTTCAACATTGTGTTGGAAGTCCTAGTAGAGCAATTAGACAAGAGAAGGAAATCAGGGGTATCCAAATAGGAAAAGAGGACGTTAAGCTATCCCTCTTTGCTGATGATATGATCCTATAACTCAAAAATCCAAGAGAATCTGTCAAAACCCTCCTTGCACTGATAAAGAACTTTGGCAAATTCTCGGGGTACAAAACAAATGGGCAAAAGACAGTTGCATTCTTATACACCAACAACAAGCAGGCAGAGAACCAAATAAAAAGCACAATCACATTCACAATAACCACAAAGAAAAAAAAAAGAAAGAAATACCTTGGCATCTTCCTAACCAGAGAAGTGAAAGACTTGTACAATGAAAACTACAAAAAAACTGCTCAAAGAAGTCCAAGAAGACACAAACAAATGGAAAAATATTCCATGCTCATGGATAGGAAGAATCAACATTGTTAAGATGTCCATTTTACCAAAGGCAATCTACAGATTCAACACAATAACTATTAAACTACCAACATCATTCTTCTCAGACCTGAAAATGACAATACAGAAATTCATATGGAAACATAAAATAAACTATGACTACCCAAAATATTCCTGAGCAAAGGAATCAAAGTGAGAGGTAGCACACCTCCAGAATTAAACTTTATTATAAGGCTACAATAATTTCAACAGCCTGATATTGGTACAAGAACAGGAATATGGACCACTGGAACTAGACAGAGATTCTGGAAGCAAAACCTCAATTTCTCAACAAACTCATCTTTGACAAACACTTCAACAACAACCACTGGGGAGAGGAAAGCCTATTCAGTAAATGGTGCTGGGGTAACTGGCTGACCACTTGCAAAAGATTGAAACAGGATCTCTACCTGTCACCATACACAAAAATCAACTCTAAATGGATCAAAGACCTAAAAGTAAAACCCCAAACTGTAAGAACCTTAGAAAATGCAGGAGACACCCTTATGGAAATTGGAACTGGCAACCAATTCCTGATTAAAACCCCAAGTGCCGATGCCATAAGAGATAAGACAGACAAGTGAGACCTCATCACACACTGCAAAGCTTCTGCAAAGCAAAAGAAACCATTTTGAGAGTGGGGAGACAGCCTACAAAATAGGCAAAAATGTTTGCCAAGTGCATAACTGACAAAGTCCTAACATCCAGGATCTACAAGGAACTCAAATGTGCCAAAAGGAAAAAAACAAACAGCCCCATTAAAAAGTGGGCAAACCGGTGGCTCACCTGTAACCTTAGGTGAAATTGCAGCCCGAGGTAGACCGCCTGGGCAGCGAGACCATCTACAATAATCAAAATCAGCGGAGCGCATGCCGTAATTCCGGTTACTCGAAGGCTGAGGCAATAGCCCATAGTGCGGTAGCGGCACGCATCAGTGGGCGACAGAGTGAGACTCCAACTCAAAAAAAAAAGTGGGCAAAAGACATAAATAGATACTTCTCCAAAGAAGATATACGGGCAGTCAACAGACACATAAAAAAGTGCTCAGTCTCACTAATCATCAGAGAAATGCAAATCTAAACCACATGGAGATACCACCTAGTCCCAGTAAGAGTGGTCATCATTAACAAAACAACAACAGATGCTGACAAGGACGCAGAGAGAAAGGAATGCAAACTGGTGGGGATGCAAACGAACGCAACCTCTTCGGAAAACAGTGTGCCAATGGCTGAAAGAACTAGAAACTGACCTTACGGATGACCCAGCAATCCCCCTATTGGGAATAGACCCAGAGGAACTCAAATCATTCTACAAAAAAGATACCTCCACATGCACGTTTATTGCAGCACTATTCACAGTAACAAAAACATAGAACCAACCATGATGCCCATCGAAATTGGACTGGATAAAAAAATGTGGTACATATGCACAACGGAATATTGCACAACCCTAATGAAGGACAAACATACGGATTTCGCAGCAACTTGGACGGATTTGGAGTCCATCGCATTCCGTGATCTGTCACAGAATCAACGAACGGAGCGCCACATGTTCTCACTCATCACCCACAAGCGGACCCTGAACATTGACCATAAAACTCTAAGAAAGGGATGGGCAGTAGCGGGATACTGCCGGGGTTGGGAGGGTGGAGACACCCGGGGTTGGGAGGGTGGAGGCACAACATCAACAAGGGTGGAGACACGACATCACACCAGGCAAAGTGAGGGTCAGAGGGAGGCCCACACTTTACTGTATGAAGATCACTTGCATACCTGATCCTGAATTATACTCCGCCTCTTTAAAATAAAAAATAAAAAACACTTCTGTTCGTTGCTGCATTTGAGCAACTTGATTATGATGTGCGTCGGTGTCATTTTCTTCATAGTTCCTTGCGCTTGAGATTTATTGAGCCTCTCCGTCCATGGGTTATAGTTTTAAATCAAATTTAGAAAATCTGAAGAAAATTGTATTTCCTTACATACACACTTTCTGGTCCTTGTGGGAAGATGGCAGTGTAACCAGCCGGACTAGGTGAGTCCCGGTGTGTGTGAGCGATGGTGCGGACGATTCTGCGTGTGTTTCTGTGTGTCAGTGGGCGTGTGAGAGGCTGACTGCGTGGGGACTCGAGAGCAAATGGCCAGGGCCCTCCTGGGGAAACCGCGGGTGCCGCAGCTGCCCCGCTTGGACCCTAGCACTTCCCAGAGTGAAGAAGCGGGGCACCGTCTTCTAAAATCAGCAGAGCTTTTCCCAGGAAGAACGGCTGGAGTGACTGCCACCTCCAACCCCACACAGACAGGCTGGATGCTGGCAGCAAGGTCCAGGGAGGGAGTGCAGTGAGGCAGGGAGGCTGAGGCAGAGTCCCAGGGAACCAGCAGGGAGAAGCCACCTGAGCCTGGACTAGGCTCCAGGGCCTTGCCACTGGGTCCCAAGATCCAGAGTGTAGCAACCACGGGAGAGGAAGCTATCACCCCCATTGGCGACGGGACCAGCAGCCAGCAGAGAAACTGAGCAGACTTTCTAATGCCTGGGCAGAGAAGTGTTCCAGGATGGGCTCTGCAGAATAGCAGAACTGCATCTTGAGACCAGGCGCTCTCTCTGTGTTGCATGGGGGCTGCTCTTTGTGACCGCAGTGAACAATGCCCTGGTGCCCAAGCCCTGGCAGGGAACGGCAGGGGCAGAACCCCAGACAGCGGAACTGCCTGAGAGAAGGCTGGTGAGGGCCCAGCTGGCTCCCTCACCCCCCACCCCTAGCAACAAGTGAAAGAGATTGGGAGGGCAGGGCAGAGACAGCAGGAGACCCCATTTTCTTGCTGTGAACTGGATGCCTTGGGAGCTGTGACAAAGTTGGGAGAGGAAGTCTGGCAGAGA
The DNA here is from genome assembly GCA_027257055.1 of Cephalopachus bancanus. NCBI lineage: Eukaryota > Metazoa > Chordata > Mammalia > Primates > Tarsiidae > Cephalopachus > Cephalopachus bancanus. The sequence continues at coordinate 169,126 of JAPVLO010000252.1, read as the reverse complement.
AGGGGCTGGTAGCAGTTAAAAGTATTCTTTTTGAAAATCAATTAGCAAGCTCTGAAAACCCACTAGACAGGTTTTGCTTGAGAAAACCAAACAGCCAAAGACTGGTGGCTTTCCTGGAAATGCAAAAGGTGACCAATTCACAAACTCACCCAAATCCTCTCTTTTTCAGTTTACAACCCCTGCTTGCTATGCATTTCCTGGAGACAACTTGTGCTTTGAAAATCTGATTTTGCTGAGCATAACCTTGTGAATTCCAAAGAAAATATGTAATCGCTCGACATGACCCCCCCCTTACCTAAACTAAAGTATAAGACCCCTCTCCTCTCTCCCTGGGGTGCTCAGCCTTAGGGCATTAGCTCGCTGAGTCACAGCCCTAATATAATAAAACTGCCACTTCCTAAAACAGCCTCGGTGTCACGGCCTCTCTGTCTTCCCGCTACAGAAGGAGGGGGTGAGATCCCAAGTTATCTCAGCCCCCTTCCCTCACACAGGCATGCAACAGCCACCAATTGCAGACACCAGGGGGTGAAGATTCCAACATCCTCAGTTCCAACAGCCCATTGGGAACCTGCAGCAACAGCCCTGCAGTTGCAGAACCTGTCACCAGAGGGAGCCCTCCTTCTCAAAGAGATGTACTGAAGCTGTGAACTCTTTATCAACAATTTTCTTTTGGGGGGATATTGGTTTGTTTGTTTGATTATCTCATTTGGTTGCATTGTTTGTTGGTTGATTTTTCTCTCTTCTTTCCATCTCCTATATATCTTTCTTTGTGTTTTCTCTATTTTTAAATGTTTTTCCTTTCTTCTTGCCTTTTTAAATTTTTTTTCCTCCTTTTCTCTCTCTCTTCACTTTCTCTTTTTTCACTCTTTTCCCTCTTATACCCTGGCTTGGACTCAGGGGCTCTGCAAGCATACCCACTGTAAGGTCAAATTGTGCAGAGATGAAGAGCAAGTTCCAGCTGGCCCATTCACCAGATAGCAAACATTATGACCTGCCAATACATTCAGAATCTTTGTAGCACCCCCCTCGCCCCCTAGTAAGTGCTTGAAATTGTAAAGAGACAGCACAATGCCCCACCCCCAGCCCTACTTCATAACTGAACTAACCTGGAACTCCAGCTCAAGGAAGGACAAAAGGTAGAGCGAATATCAGAAGTGACTGTTCCTCTATTTTCCACTGAGCAACAGAATTAGAGAGAAAGATAAGACAACTACTACAAGTGGAGAAAAACTGCCAGTAACTATCAGAGCCCCAAAAAAGAGTCAGTGCTAGAAAGCACAGCTACTGGGGCACAAACAATGGCTATCTCCCAGAACGACAGTACCCAGCAGGTACTTATGGAGATCAGAGAATTGTTGGATAGAATGAATAAAAATCAAGAAATGCAAGGGCTAAAACTAAAAGAAATTGCAACAGAGCTAGACAGGCTTAAGAAAGTATACTTAAGCTGGGCTGGGTGGCTCAGCCTGTAATCCCAGTGCTTTGGGAGGCCGAGGTGAGTGGATTGCCTGAGCCCGCGGGTTCGAGACCTGCCTGGGCAACTTGGCGAGACCTCATCTCTACAATAAATCAAAAATTAGCCAGGCATGGTAGCACGAACCTGTAGTTCCAGCTTACTTGGAAGATTGAGATGGAAGGATTGCTGGAGCCCAGCAGGTCGAGGCTGCGGTGGCCAGGAGCGGCCACTGCACTCCAGTCTGGGCGACAGAGTGAGACTCCAACTCAAAAAAAAAAAAAGCATACTTGGAAATAACAGAAGTAAAGAACTCCATCCAAGAAATAAATAACAAACTGACAAGTATGGGAAGTAGAATTGACCAAGTAGAAGAAAAAAGCTCAGAGCTGGAGAACCAAAATATGGAATTAACCCAATCTACTAAAAATATAGGGGGAAAAACTTAAGAATAAAGAGGAAACTCTCCAAGAGATGTGCAATTTTATCAGGAACCAAATCTACATCTGAATAAGATACCTGAAAGAGAAAGAGAAACAGAAGACACCTTGGAGCAAACAATCCATGAGGTCATTCAAAAAAACTTCCTTCATCAGGCCAGAGAGATGACTACACAAGCACAAGAGATTCAGAGAACCCCTGAGAGACATCTTATGAGAAGACCAACCCCCAGACACATAGTAATTTGCCTACACAAAGTAGGTATAAAAGAAAAATCATAAAGGCAGCAAGGAAAAAGGTCAGACTACCTACCAACGGAGACTGATCAGAGTGGCTGCAGACTTATCTACAGAAACACTATAGACCTGAAGGAATTGGACCCCAATCTTTAATGATCTCAAAGATAAACAATTTCAATGAAAAATTTCCTAGCCAGCCAAGTTAAGCTTCATCAGTGACAGATATCCAATTCCTAAAAGAATATACTGCTTCAAGACCAGCTCTACAGGAAATGCTTTAAAAGGTGCTGTGCACAGAAGAAAAAAGAAATGAAAGACCATATACTTCACAATATCAAAAATAAACACAGAAGTAGCAGATCACACAGTATACCTGCAAAAATAAACACACACACACACACATCTGAACACAAAAGCTAAATGAAAACAAAACAGCCTTATAAGAGCACTATGTCAGAGACAAACACACATTTCAATAATCAGCCTGAATGTGAATGAACTAAATGCACCACTGAAAAGATATAGAATGGCAAACTGGGTAAAAACACAGGACCCAGTAATTTGCTGCCTTCAAGAAACATCTCACTACAAAGGACACCCACAGACTCAAAGTTAGAGGATGGAAAACAAATTTTCAGGCTAGCGGATCACAAAAGAAGGCAGGAGTCACAATCTTTCTATCAGACAAAGCAACCTTAAGCTATCAAAAATTTAAAAAGATACTAAAGGACAATACATAATGATAAAAGGTTTGCTCCATCAACAAGAAATACCCATCCTAAACATATATGCACCCAAAACAGGAGTTCCAGCTTTTATGAAGCTGCTACTAAGTAAACTGAAACAAGATATTGATTCTAACTCTGTCATAGTTGGGGACATAAATACCCCACTAACAACCCGAGATAGATCATAGAAGCAAAAAAATTAGCAAAGAGATCCAGAACCTCAACTTGATGCTTGACCACACGGACTTAGTAGATACCTACAGAACAATCCACCCAACAATCACAGAATATACATTCTACTCATCACCACATGGAACATACTCCAAGATGGACCACATCCTCAGCCATATCAAGCATAAACAAATTTCACATGATTTAAAAACTACCATGTCCTCCTCAGACCACAGTGGAATAAAAATAAATATCACACCTAACAAAATTACCCCAAAACCCACAAAGACATGGACACTAAACAGCATGATAGTGAATAATTCCTGGGTAAACACAGAAATTGAAAGATTTCTGGAAACAAATGAAAGTAAAGAAGCATTTCACCAAAACCTCTGGGATGCCATGAAAACAGTACTAAGTGGGGAATTTATATCTCTATGTCCATAATCAAGAAAATAGAAAGAGAACAAGTTGACAGCCTAACAAATCACCTAAGGGAGCTGGAAAGGCAAGACCACCAAAACCCTGACTTCAGCAGAAGAATCCAGATCACCAGAGTAAAGGTTCAAATATGGGGCATAGAAGACAAAAACATCTTAGAAAAAAAATCAATGAAACAAAAAGCTGGTTCATCAGAAGGATAAACAAGACAATGGACCCTTAGCAGAATTACCAAGAAGAAGAGAGAAGAAGCCCACCCAAATGAACACAATCAGAACTGCAAAAGATCAAGTCACAACTGACCGACAAGAAATACAGAAGAGCATCAGAGGTTACCATGCACACCTAGAGAGAAACAAATGCAACAACCTAAATAAAATGGAGGACTTTCTAACATCACATGAGCTGAAACAAGAAGAAATTGAGATCCTAAAAAGACCAATAACAATCCATGAAATTGACTCTGTCATAAGAAAGCTATCTACAAAAAGAAGCCCTGTACCAGATGGCTTGCCAGCAGAATTCTACAAAACATTCAAGGAGGGGCTGATATCTATGCTATTGAAAGTATTCTAGGCTGGGCTCAATGGCTCCGCCTGTAATCCCAGGACTTTGGGAGGCCAAGGCAAGGGGAATGCCTGAGCCCATGAGTTCGAGACCAGCCCGGGCAACTTGGCGAGACCTCATCTCTACAATGAAATAAAAAATAAACAAAAAAGAAAGTATTCCAGACAATCAAGAAAGATAGAACTCTCTCTTTCTGTGATGCTAACATAACAGTGATACCCAAACCAGGTAAAGATCTAACAGAGAAAGAGAACTACAGTCAATACTCCTGATGAATACAGATGCAAAAATCCTCAACAAGATTCTAGCAAATCGGATCCAACAACACATCTCAAAAATCATCCACCATGACCAAGTAGGCTTCATCCTCAGGATGCAGGGCTGGTTCAACATCTGCAAAACCATAAATGTAATTAAATACATCAGCAGATCTAAAAACAAGAATCACATGATTATATCATTAGATGAAGAAAAAGCTTTTGTTAAAATCCAGCATCCCCTCTTGACAAAAACCCTCAAACATCGAGACATAGAAGGAACTTACCTCAAAACGGTAAGCACCATCTACTATAAACCCACAGCCAACAGATTGCTAAACAGACAGAAATTGAAAGCATTTCCCCTGAAAATTGGAACAAGACAAGACAACACACCCCTCCTGTTCAACACAGTGTTGGAAATCCTAGCTAGAGCAATTAGACAAGAGAAGGAAATCAGGGGTATTCAAATAGGAAAAGAAAAAGTCAAGTTATTCCTCTTTGCTGATGATATGATCCTATGCCTCGAAAATCCAAGAGAATCTGTCAAAAACCTTCTTGTACTTATAAAGGATTTTGGCAAAATCTCAGGGTACAAAATAAATGTGCAAAAGACAGTTGCATTCTTATAACACCAAAAACAAACAGGCAAAGAACCAAATAAAAAGTACAATCCCATTCATAATAGCCACAACACACACAAAAAAAACAAAAACCATGACATCTTCCTAACCAGAGAAGTGAAAGATCTTTACAATGAAAATTACAAAACACTGTGCAGAGAAGTCAAAGATGACACAAACAAGTGGAAAAATATTCCATGTTCATGGTTTGGAAGAAACAACATTGTTAAGATGTCCATTCTATCAAAGGCAATCTACAGATTCAATGCTATACCCATTAAATTACCAACATCATTCTTTTCAGGTCTGGAAACAACAATACAGAAATTCATATGGAAACGTAAATGACCAAGAATAGCCAAAACACTCTTAGCAAAAGAAACAAAGTGAGAGGTATCACACTTCCAGACTTCAAACTTTATTATAAGCTGACAATAATCAAATGACCTGGTATTGGTGCAAGAGCAGGCACATAGACCAATGGAACAGCATAGAAATTCCAGAAGCAAAACCTCAACCAACTCATCTTTGACAAAGCCTCCACCAACAACCATTGGTGAGAAGAGAACCTATTCAGTAAATGGTGCTGGGAAAACTGGTTGACCACAAGCAGAAGAATAAAACAGGACCCCTACCTGTCACCTGACACAAAAATCAACTCCAAATGGATCAAAGACCTAAATGTAAAACCCCAAACTTTAAGAATATTAGAAGATGCAGGAGATACCCTTATGGAAATCGGAATAGGCAACCAATCCCTGATCAAAACCCCCAGTGCATATTCCATAAGAGATAAGGTAGACAAGTAGGACCACGTCAGACTCAAAAGCTTCTGCAAAGCAAAAGAAACCATCAAGAGAGTGGGGACACCGTCCACAGAATGGGTAAAAAATATTTGCCAAGTGCATATCTGACAAAGGCCCAACATCCAGGATCTACAAGGAATTCAAACGTGCCAAAAGGAAAAAAGCAAACAGCCCCATTAAAAAGTGTGCAAAAGCATGAATAGATACTTCTCAAAAGAAGACATATGAGCAGCCAACAGCCTCATTAATCATCAGAGAAACGAAAATCAAGCCACCTAACTCCAGTAAGAATGACCGTCATTAATAAAACAAAAACCAGACACTTGCGATGATGCAGAGAAAAGGGAATACGTCTACACTGCTGGTGGGACTGCAAATAGTTCAACCTCCATAGAAACAGTGTGGCGATTCCTAAAAGAACTAGAAATTGACCTTACAGATGATCCAGCATCGCCCTTCTGAGAAGATATCAGAGGAACTGAAATCACTCTACAAGAAAGATGCCTGCACACACATGTTAATTGCAGCACCATCTACAACAGCAAAACATGGAACCAACCATGCTGCCCATCAAAATTGGACTGGATAAAAAAAAATGTGGTACATACACACGATGGGATATTATGCAACCATAAAGAAGAACAAAATCGTGGACTTCACAGCAACTTGGATGGGTTTAGTTAGAGTCTATAATACTCAGAGATTTATCACAGAAACAAAGAAGTGAGTACCACTTGTTCTCACTCATAAGCGAACTCTGAACATTTACCGTAATACCATAAGAAAGGAATTGGTGGTAGCCAGAAACTGCCAGAGGAAGGAAGGAGGGGCACATGACATCAATCAGCTTGCCTGATCTCAAGCCAGGCAAAGTGGGGACCAAAGGAGGCCCAAACTTTACCTGCACAATGACCACTTGTATACCTAATCCTGAATTGTACCCCATATCTTTAAAAAAAGTAAATTCAAAATAAATAAATACATTTTTTCTGCTGGTTTCCCCTTTTACAACTTTACTCATGTATTTGGATATTTTACTACGTGAAGTTATCTCAGAGCTTGTGCTGCTTTCTTTTTGGTTTTCTTGTTCTCGATTTTGAATTTTCTCTCTGCTTGGGTTTTTTAATAGTTTCTATTTCCTTGTCTTTAATTTCACTAATCCTTTCTTCTGCATTGTCTAATTTATCCTGTGTGGTTTTTTTGTTTGTTTGTTTGTTTGTTTGTTTTTTGGCTCAAGTCTTGTACCTTTCATCTTAAGAAGTTTGATTTGGGTCTTTTTAAATGTTTTTTGTGTATTCACAATCTTTTTCCTTATTGCACTGATATGTGGATTGTGATTATAATCATAGTCTTAATATTCTTGTCTACTAATTCTGCTCTTTATCATTTCTGGATAACAGTTGGTTGGTGGATATTATGGGTCATTTTATCGTCTTTGCATGCCTGGCAATTTTTTATTGAGTGCCATAAACTGTCAATTTTACTTAAAGTGCTGCATATTTTATATTCCTGAAAAGAGCCTTGAACTTTGTTTTGAACTTTACCTTTTTTATCTTTCCTTTATGCTTTGCTAAGTGGGATCAGAGCAGCGTTTAGACGAAGGCTAATTTTGCCCTCCACTGAAGGAAACCCCTTTTATGTTTTCTACCCAGTGCCCCGTGAATTGGTTTGCGCCTGTGGATGGCGGGACCAGGCACTATTCCCAACGCTGTCTGATCTCTGAGGAACGTGCCCTCTCGTTCTTTGCGTGACACTTTTCCACCCTCGGGTAGCTTCCTGGCACACGTGCGCTGACAGCACTCAGCTGGATGCCAGATGGGGACCTCTGCAGAGTTCCGACGTTCTCGCTGGGTGCAGCTCTCTCCCCTCCCCTGCAAACGCTAGCTGCCCTGGACTCCTCCAACTTGGGCTCCGGCTTTCCAACTCAGCGATTCTGCAGAGCTCTGCCTGGCTGCCCCTCTCTGCACCACAGCCGCAAACTTTGTTCCAGGTGTGTGGTATGCTGGCCAATCAGAGGGCTCAGCGTATCCGCATTCCTGTTCTTGCAACTCATTCTCCCCATCACATGGTGCCCAATGGCTTCACAACTGGTTTTAATAACTTGCCCGTTTTAAATGTGTTTATCAAGTGGGAGGGTAATCCAGTCTCTTTGTTAGACGTGCACACTCCAGAAACGTTCGTGTCATCCAGGAATCACACTGACGAGTGCTGGCCGTACCCACCCACACCGTCTCCAGGAGGCAGTGATCTGTTGGCTGACAAGGGCGACCGGCTTCAGAAGCACGCTCAGCCCAGATGTGCAGGCAGATGAAGGCCTCCGCTTTCCAAGCCTGGTGTCATCAAAGAGCAAGTCAGCCACCCCCTTGGAGGTCCTCCGTAACCCCACTCTAAGGAGACGATGCGCAGATCGGACAGAGGTGAGTGTCTGCTCCTGGCCTTCCTCACGGTGCACCAGTAAATTGGCACCGCTGTGACACCAGGCTTTCCTGCGGCCCTGTGAGCGAACGTCAGCCTTGGGACTGAGAGGGTGTCGGCTTTCTGAGCTGCCGGCTCTGAGTACATCGTCAAGGTGAGCACAACTATCAGCCGCTGGCTTCACTAGGGACCCTCGGGCAGTACAGCACATGTCGTCATGCCTGGAATTCCCCCAGCTGCTTCACTCCTAAGGTTGCCCTGATAGTTGGCCCTGCATCCCTAAAGAGCAAAAGTTCTCACTTTGGCTGTTCTGACGGAGTTTATCTTAATGTGTCCATTTTAGCGATACAGGCATAAATAAATTAGCAGCCACAGCCACATGCTTTTGTAAGCAGAGCCAAGGAATACAGCATGACCACCACATGGCCATGCCTGCTCACCACAGGCACCACTTCTGTGAGGGGTGTCAGGCCCCAGACAATCCATCAGAAAGTGTCAGTTCCTTCCCATCTCTGTAAACACCAAAATGAGCTGTGTGGCCAGCAGCCAAGTCTGTGGCCCACTCTGTATCTGCTTCCTTATTTATTTTTTAAGTTAATGTTATTGTATTGTATATATTCATTTGTTTATTTCTATTATAAAGATGTGGGTTACGATTAAGGGTTAGGTCAACAAACATTGATTATGCAGGTACCCTTGTGGATGAGGTATGCCCCTCCCTCCCCTAGCAGTTTCCCTCGACTGCCAATCCCACCCCTGCTTCCTTATTTTAAATGGTGGTAACAGAACCCTTTGGACCTGGGTTGTCAAAGTCCACAGAGAAGCACAAATTGCTATTCACGTGTGAGAGCGTCAAAACTCTCGTCTTCTTGTAAAGTCAAACATGTCATGCCTCAGTCCACAGGAGCAGTCACCAGATTCTACCACATCAAATGGCCAAGGGAGGCATGTCTTCTTAGGGGAGATAGTCTGCTAAGCGATAGAACATATTGCTTAGAAAGGCGGCCCCTTTTTCTAGAGAGGTTATCCCCAAAGGAATAGTCTGGGACTTAGAAAATTTGACTAAGCCTGTAAGCATTAGGTATCTACAAAGAGAACTGAGCCAAACAGGGTCTCAGCAACACCCTCCCCCGCCTCCCGCCTCCCGTATCCCCTGCAGGTAGGATCCAGCTCTCTTTGACGAAGATGTTTTGTGGGAAACTCTGTGCATCAAAACAGCCAAGTCAGTGTTCCTGAGAAAACAGAATTCCTCAGCTCCCAGCCCCAGTCCCCTTCCCCTGCCCCTGGAGCCCCCTCTTCCGGGACGGTTCCAGTGTCCCAGTAGGACAGGACAGCCCTCCAGGAAGTGAGTCGCAGGAGCAGGGAGGCTGCTAGCCCTCCCCTCTGCCCAGGCCTCTGTCCCTCCCTCCCACATCTGCCACACCCAGACCACCACCCTCTCTCGCCTCACCTTGCCAGCTCCCACATGTGGACCCGGCCGTCTCCCTCACCGCCCCGCGGCTCCCCCCACTCCCATTCGCCCAGTGCGTCCAGCCCCTTCCTGCCTAGATCGCCTGGCCACCCAGGACGAGTTGCTCCTTGAGACTCGCCTGCCTCTCCTCTCGCCCCCCGGCCCCGGGCTCCTGTGGCTTCCGGAGTGAGCGTCCGGCCCCAGCACCCATTGAGCCTTGCATGGATGCCGCAGGCCTCTGGGGGCCCTGCAGCCTGCCACTCCTGGACCCTTACCATGCTTGCGACAAGGTCCCCAGTGCCCAGCCACCTGCAGTTCCGCAAAGCTGTACTGGACACAGCAGCATCGGGGCCTGGGTGGACACAGCCCAAACTGCACTGGGGAGAGCTGTGTAGCAGGGAAGGGAAACGCCCTAAGACATGGGAAGGGACCGCACCACCTTCTGCTGATAATCACATCGCACTGTGAGCAGCTTTTGCTAAATGACTTATTTACTAACTGTGTTTACTGAGCACCTGCTGTGTGCTGGTACCTACCATGGGAAGGAGGTGAGCGGTAAGCTGTGCTGTTCGCTCTAAAGAACAACATTCAAGCCAGGTGCAGTGGCTCAAGCCTGTCATCCCAGCACTTTGGGAGGCCGAGGCAGGAGGATTGCCTGAGCCCTTGGGCTCGAGACCAGCCCAGGCAACTTGGCGAGACCTCTTCTCTACAATCAATCACAAAAACTAGTCAGATGTGGTAGCGCGTGCCTGGAGTTCTGACTCCTTGGAAGGCTGAGGCGGAAGGATCGTCGGAGCCCAGCAGGTTGACACCGGGGTGGCCGTGAGCATGCTGCTGCACTCCAGCCTGGGCGACGGAGTAAGACTCTGACTCAAAAAAAAAAAAAAAAAGAACAACATTCAGCACAGGACAGTCACTGAGCTGCAGATAACAGGATAAAGGGACACGCAGAACACTGGGATCCCGGACAGGGAGGAAATTAAGCTTGCCTCTGCATGGGGCTGGGCCAGACGGGGGTCAGCCCTTCCCGAGAAGCGGCCATCCGAGGCGTGTGCTGAGGCTGGGGCCCCAGAAGGGCTGCTTGCAGCACGTCCAGAGCAGCACGACGAGATGGATGAGAAGGAAGCTCCTCCTCCCTGAGCACGTTTTTGGCCCAGGTCTCCATTTAATTCAAGAAGCTTCCCTGACTGCGGACATCATGAAATCCTAGGGGGGCAAAATAAAAAGTCCGATACACGAGACTCCATCTAACAGCAGCGGAAGACCCGAGAACACCCGCCTGGCACGTCGTGAGCAGGCCCGCCTTCGAGATGTGAGCTCCTTCCCTCGCAGCCCATGGACACGGTCCTCCTCCTCCCCTCCCTCGTGGCAAGGCCTCACTGGCTGTGGAAGCCACATTTTTTTTAGCAAAACACCAAAGCACTTTATTTTTAGGGAAAAGGTACAGTTTCTCATTTTCTATTCTTGGCATAAATTTTAATTCCTTCCAGTGGAACCAAAACCTCCTGCACCCCTTTCAGTGTCATCTAAAACTTGAGCTTCTTCTACCTCTGGATAAAAGCCCGTTCACAACTGAGTCACACAATTCGGTCACCCGTTTTGACTTCAAACTCTTCTTTGCCAAAATCAAACCGCACAACACCGACATTTCCTTGGTAATCTTCACCGAAGACACCAGCGCCGTCATCTAGAAGGCGTTTTGCAGCCAAGACAGAACGCGGGGCTCCTCTTCCATAACACCCAGAAGGAAGAGCGAGCTTAACGTCCATCTTCACAAGCGCTTCCTCCATAGGTGGCATCGTATAACCATAGGCCCCACACAGGTCCTAGCAGGCGCCCACGCAGACCCCTGGGTCAGGGCGAGGTCTGCTCGGAGAGCCAGGCAAAGCGGAGCTGCATGCCAACCTCTGAGGGTGGAATGGCAGGCTGGGGTGGAAGCCCCATCTCGGTGGTGAGTCCCCAAATGACTCTGCGGTGCAGGCCAGGGTCGAGCCTGCCCTGCCCTAGGCCAGACTTTCTGCGAGGCGGAAATAACGCAGACTGCAATCAGGTCCCAAGGCTGCAGGGTTTTCTGTCTGCCTGCTACTGTTGCCTTAACACAGACACACAGGACAAGTTCGGAAGCACCGAGGGGGACAGAATGATCTATGCAGAGGCTGTGAGGGGTCCCGGGATCACTTCCCAGGAGGATGTGCAATCACTGCCCTGCACATGTGCGCTTTTCAGAGGACACGGTTGGCAACATTTACCAGATTTTTCCTGAGAGGCCAGTGATCCAAAAATTACATTCTCTCTCCTGACCGTGTGAGGCACCTGGAAGCTCAGCGTCTTGGTGCACCGAGCCGGTCCCCCCATTCACTAGCACACAGTGGTGTGGCATGCTCTCCCCTCTGTAGCCTCCAGGTCTTAAGGGCCTGGAGAGCCAAACAGCCCAGCCCTTGGGCAGGCTACGGTGGGTGGGCAGAAAACCACATCGGAGGCGTGTGCATGCCGTCGGTCCCGTCAGGAGGGCCCGTGATCTGGCCGCGTGCCCGGGCAAGGCCCTCTGAGGAGGACACAGCAGGGCTGAAGGCGTTGCCCACAGAGAGAGGCCCATGGGGACCCTCTGCAGCCCGGGCAGAATCCAGTGTTGCCAGGAACGGGCCCTGAGCTCCAGGGAGGGTGGTAGGGTTGACCAGGAGGGCCCCGTGACCAGAAGCAGCAGGTTCCTCCCACCCCAAGGCTCACGCCATCATCACGCCGTAGTTCACTCAGCAAACCTCGTGAGCCCCTGAGCCGCGGGCGTGGTCAGAGGAGGCGCCTCAGGTGGCCGCTTGTGCCCGGCACCCCTGGCCCCAGGGCCTCACACAGCCTGGGCCAGCCTGCCCCAGGGACCGCTCCGGAGCAATCCCGGAGCACAGCTCGTCACGTGCAACACATGCGGGGGACGCGGCCAGGAGGCACTTCGCCACCCGCACCTTTCGTCTCCACGCTCTTGGTCACAGAGAGCCACCCGCAGCAGCCTGTGGCGTGGCCGACTGAGTGTCAGGGCTGTGCTTGGCTGCTTTGATGTCTCAGTGCTGGCCTATTTGACGTGGAAAGCTGTCACATTAAGGAGATTATGCAGAATCCATTTGTCACCTCCCTCTTCCACCAGCCAAAGTCTACGCCCCACCTGCCATTAAAGCCACAGAGGTCCCAGACGAAGGAGACGTCCAGGTGCCGGTAGCGTCTGTGGTCACCAGAAATGTCATGAAGGGAGCAGGGTCCGGCTTCCTAAAACACAAATGCAGCCGTCCTCTGTGCTCAGAGGGGATTGGTCCCAGGACTCCCCCGGATGACAGACACTGCGGGCGCTCAAGCCCCTGGTGTAAAATGGTGTCGTGTTTGCACAGGACCTATGCTCACCTTCCAGCAGGCTTTAGGTCGTCTCTAGATTACGTGAAATACCAGATATGATGGGAGTGCCAGAGAAATAGTGGCCATGCTATATTATTCAGGGAATGATGGTAACAAAGTCTGTACGTGTTCAGCACAGCCGCCGATTTTTTTCTGCATAATTTTGGCCCCGCGGTTGTGGAACCCAGGGATGCAGAGAACCATCTGGACAGCAGGCTTCAACATCCTGCCCGATACCCTCCCAGTCACAAAGGCTGACTGACTGGCGCACACACCTTTCCAGGTGCCTCCGTGTGGCTGCTCTTGCTTACAAAATGGCACCTTGCTAGTGTCAGGACCATTAGTCAGCCAGGGTCTGAATTAACGCAACGAAGCTGCCAGGGAAAACTGGCTGGTGGCATCGATGAAAGGCAGTAGGCCGTGCAGTTTCTGGCGTGGAGGCGTGGACCTGGACACTGCCTCTGTTCAGTCTGCTGTGACATGTTGGTTTGGTTGGAATAGGAGAAGAAAACCCAGCTTCGTGCAGATGTGGAGTTGGAAAAGGAAGGAGTCTCTCAGGAGCCTTTAGGGAAACTGAATGGTCTTTCTTGGTTTTACTTCAAAATTTGATGTGATAGCTCCATGAGAGTTGGTTGCAGTGGAATCTGAAGCCATGTCAACAAAATTGTCAAACTCGTGTGTTAAAATCTCTTGTCTTGTCTTGCACTCTGAATGGCCCTTTCAGCCCTGTGTGATTTCGGATCATTACGCCTTGGCCATTTAGAAAACACCAGGTCTCTGAATTGCGCAGAGTTTCTAAGTACACACTTGTGAGGGAATGATGCTGAAAAGGGCAAAATCATGTCTTAGCATGACGAAAAACAGTTCTGATCTCACAGGCCCCCTGAATGTGTGGGGGGGATCCCAGAGGTCCCCAGACCAACTCTGAGAACCCTGTGTCCCAGGAACCCCTGTATATGCACGCCAGCCGACAGCATGCCCTCGAATGTTTGCGGCCGTGGTTGTCATTGTCAACACAGGGCCGCGGCCCCATGCTCCTCGAGACTGGAACAGGAAGGTCAATCGCAAATGCCTACCCAAGTAAAGGAAGCAAACAACACAGCCATGTCCATCAACACAGAAGAATCAGCAGCATGTTATCATGGACAGAGGGGGTGAATCAGGAGAGAACACAGGGAGGACCAACCCAGTCCTACAAACAGACAAAAGACAAGCAATCGGTGGAAGGGGTGACATGTTGGGACAAGCAAGGCCACGATTAACAAGGAGTTCTCACAGGCGGGTGCCTCCGTCCAGGAGTTGGGAATGCAAGATCGGTGATGTCCTGTCTCTCCACCGCAGGGGATAGGTACCCAGGTGTCTGTGTATTATCATTCTTCAAACTGCATGTGTGATTTTCTGCACTCCGCTAGGTAAGGGAGACATTCCATCGTGAAAGCTGCTGAGGATGAGAGCAGGGAAGAATTCTGAGAAGGCGAGACAGATGACAGACAGTCTGGTGGGAACGTCCACTCTCTGAGCCACGTCTGTCGTCACGGACCATGGTCTCTTTCACTCTCCAAACCCCACTCCACCTCTAAAACACGAGAGAAGATGCTGCTTGGTGGTGATTTGAATCTTTGACAAACCCCAGCCTCTTTTTCACCGGCCGGCGAGCACTCTCCAAGCTCAGCGAGGAGCTGCCTCTCTGGGGATCTGCGCTCTGCCCACACTCCGGTCACCCCAGTCCCTGCCTCCCACACTGAGACGGGCCTGAGTCTCCTGTCTCCTCTGTGAGCTCCTGAGGGCAGGAACTGGGCTCAGCCATTGAGGGGTGCCCCAGCCCTTGGCCACAGAAGCCCCGGCAGCATAAGAGCCCAGGGACTGTTTGGGGCTGACGGGTGAGGCCACGGCCACCATGCCCCTCCCTCCGTGTGGGCTCCATGCAGGCGTGGTCAGGAGCACGCCAGCACCCCCAGTCCAGGACACTGCCTGCCTTGTCTGTGAGCCAAGGGGTGACCCCCCTGCCCTGCTGTGTCAGGCAGGTCACCAGCCCTCGTTCCATCCACTTCCTGCCCACTGGAGAGGCCTGCAAGAAAGACAGGGGTGAACGGTAGCCGCAGACAACTCTACTCATGAGGAAGTAAGTGACGGGCACAGAAGGCCCTTCTCCACTCATCACAGCCACCCGGCCGAGTCTCCCGATAACATGCAGTTTGCCCATCTAGCCCACCGCTGGCAATTTCCGGTGAGCACTGGCCTATCGGGCACTGTACTGGGGACAGAGGACACAGGTGGGGCCCAGACAGGGTCCCAGCCACTGCAAGACTGCTCTCACAGACTGGCGGCCAGCGTCTGCCACAGTGCCAAACGCGTGAGGAACCGGACAGCTTCCCAGCTCCACTAGGCCGCTCCCTGGGGCCAGGCCTACATGGCTCCCTCTGAACCCCTCGTCTCCCCCCTGCCCTATGGGCTGCTGGAGGTTTCCCAGCCTTGCCTTTGCTTGCACTGGGCCTCCTGCCTGGGCCCACCCTTCCCAACCCTCGCCTTGGCTTGGCTGCTTTGGGTGCCCCTTTAGCTGTCACCTCCTCTGCACCCACCCTCCTCATGCTTCCACCTACCCCAGCAAGCCACAAATGCCCTTTTCTGTCCCCCCTGGGCCCGGATCTCCCCAGAAGCAAGGGCAAAGTCCTCTGCTTCCAGCGCAAAGCACAGGGTCGTGTCCACGTGGGTGTGAGTGACATTGGTTTTGAAGGAAACAAGCCACAAAGGGACTCTCATCTCTTCTGGGTCTTCCCTGGCTGAATGGTGATCGCTATTTCCCAGGGTGATGGGAGGCCCAAATGGCAGGGCTGTCTGAGGGACCTGCGGAGACTGGAAGCCACCCCCTTTGATGAAGGTACACAGGCTCAGCCCAGCAGAAGGCACTAACCTAAAACCTGGGTTCAGATTCCCACGACCCGCCCCCCACTTCCAGGCCTGACAGAACTGCCCACACCCCACTTAGCTCCTCTGAGCACCACTAGGCCTCAGAATCTTTTTTTTTTTTTGAGTTGGAGTCTCACTCTGTCGCCCAGACTGGAGTGCAATGACCACTCCCGGCCACCGCAGCCTCGGCCTGCTGGGCTCCGATGATCCCTCTGCCTGTCTTCCAAGGGGCCGGAACTGCAGGCGCGCACTACCAAGCCCAGCTAATTTTTTGATTTATTATAGAGACGAGGTCTCGCCAACCTGCTTGGGCGGGTCTCGAACCCGCAGGCTCAGACGATCCACTCGCCTCATCCTCCCAAAGTGCTGGGATGACAGGCTGAGCCACCGAGCCCGGCCAGGCCTCAGAATCTTTGAATTTGAAGGCACCCTGGCCCAGCTGCAAGGGGGACACAGCTGCAGGGGCCAGCCCCATGGTGGCAGGTGAAGGACACACCAGAGGTCCTCATTGCCACTCCCAGTAGCGCCAGAGTCATGGCCAGAGCACACACACCAGGCTGCAGGTCTTTTCGTTTAAGGGCTCTGCGAGCCCTCTCCACTCCTCTCCTCCTTGGTGTCAGGGGCGTCTCAGACAGAGACTGGGACACGGATCTCATGGGTGGCGTAGTGCGGCCACGGGGCCCACACGTGGTTGCCCATGAGTCTGGGCATGCCGTGAGTGTCTGGGGGCGAGAGCAACTTCTGAGTTTGTGGATGTGAGTAGAGCAGATCACCCTTGTCGATGTGGGTGGGCCTCGTCCCACTCGGCCTGGAGAGAGCAAAGCCTGGTCTCCCGCTAGCAGGAAAGCACTCTGCCGCAGCGGCCTTCACCCTCAGAGCAGCACCATCAGCTCCTCCTGGGTCTCCAGCCTCCGGCCCCACTGTAGATTCCAGGCTTGCCAGCCTTCCTGACTGCGTGAGCAGTTTCCGAAAGTAAATCTTCCTGTGAACACACACAGCCCACGGGTCCTGCTTCTCCGGAGACCCTGGCCTGCACACAGGCCTGTCCGTGAGGGTCTCAGGGCCTGAGCTGGCTCCCTTGCCATAGAGGGGTAAGGGCCCCATGGCCCTGCAGAGTTCTGAGAATCAGGCAAGGCTGCAGAGCAGAGTGGCGGGGCTCGTGGAGAGCACGCGTGAGTGTCAGGGCTGGGAAGAGGCGAGAGAGGAGTGCAGGAAGGAGGAGAAGGGGAAAGGAGGAGTCCAGCCTGAGGGGGCCAGGCCCGGGACGGAAGCTCCACCTTCTCTTTGCAGTCTCTTCTCCCCCCTCCCGCACTGGACAACCAGCCCCTTCCCCAGGAAGAGCAGAGGGGCCCGCCTTCCGGGGTGAGGGGAGGGCCTCTCACTGCTGTGCCCCATGGTAAGAACAAGACCCAGGCGCACGGGGCTTCCTCGCAGCCGGCTGCTGCCCTCCCAACCAGGAGGCGACAGTCACCTCACTCATGCCTCGGGGCACCTTCGGAGGGTGCAGGAAGGCGGCTCTCGCCTGCAGGAAGCTCCTTGGGGCAAGAGGGGCAGAGGAGGGTGGGCGGCCGGGTGGAGGAGGGCGTGCAGCCGGCAGACACGGCCACATCATGGGCGGGCGTGACCCCGTATGCACACGCGTCCACGCCTGTGATGAGCCTCTGGCTGTGCCCTTGCTCTGAATAAGTGTGCACCTTCTAACTGACCTTCGGCATGGTCACTTTCTGTGTCATTACATATTCTTTGACCGGAACAGCTGCATAATTAATCATACAGATGCAGCATAATTAGCATAACCGTTCGCTCTTGTCGGACGAGTCCATCGTTTCCAATCCTGCTGTTATAGATAATGTGGCAATGAAATTCAGTGTGTGTAAATCTCTCATTATTTCTTGGTGGTAGACACCCAAACCTCGGATTACTGAGTCCAGGAGTACCAAGTTTTTTATTCCTAGGCCAGGCTTAAAAGAATTGTCTCCATTTGAACTCTTGTGGCTGTTTGGGAACATCCTTTGTATCATATCTGTATCTCTTTGATAGGCAAAGATAGTACATTCTTTCTATTTTTTTAATATAATCAAGATTTTATTCTCTTTATAACAAAATACGACATTGGAACTGGATCACTTGGCCCTTTCTCTTATCTCCTCCCAGTTCAAAATGCTTGCATCTCTTAATAGCCAGCATTCTCTTAGATCTGCAGTTGAGCTCAATGTACTCAAGCCTCTTTGGAGTTTTAGCCTCGACTTCGTCTGCCCACCATAACCACTTTGCCTCCTGTCATAATGCCGCTTTCCCTGAGCATACAGAGAGTCCTTGCTTTTCTTGTACTGTGTCGCTTTGTGGGGCTGGTGTTTGCCACACTTCTTACAGAAAGTCCGGCGGATTTTAGGAACGTTCACCATGTTTGCAGGAGTGCTGTCGGCACAGAAAGATCCTACTTTATTTTTTAAAGCAGGATTTATGGAGGGGACAGCAAAGCTGCCACAGTGGAAGGGGACCCGAGGGCGTTGCCTCCTTTCTCCATTTCAGATCTTCATTTCTCAGTGTCCTTGAAGGACACCCCAGGAGCTGCAACGCCGCTGTGTCGTCCTGTCGTGACATCTGGTCTCGCTCTGTCTGTACATTTCTCTTCTCATCACAACACAACACAAGCTTTTCACATGTAAAAATACCGCACCTCTGCTTTCCAAGGGTGCCAAAAAAACTTATTTTCAGTTTGCATTAGGCTTTTTATTTACATGTTTTCCTGTTTTATTTATGACATTTTTTGAAGCGTAAAATTATCTTTTAATCTTTACATACTTAAATCTTGCCATATGTGTTTGCCCTTGGTCCTGTGCTAGAAAACTCATTCCGCCACAGATTGTGTAAAATATTCGGCGACGCAACCTGCTTATATATTTATGGTTTCATTTGTGGCACATATATTTGGAGTCTGTCTGGAATTAAATTTGGCGTCTGAGAGGATGCAAGGCTCCGTCTTTCTTCACTCCACCAGAAAGCCTGCCTTCCCAGTTCCACCATTCACGGGACAACCTCCTCCTCCTCCTGCTGCCTGAAGTGCCAGCTTGCTCGCCAACTAAGGAGAGGCTTGTGGGTGCCGACAGCCAGTACATTCATATGTTTATCTACATAGCACACATGCATGTTTATGGACCTTCTCAGTCACCGTAACCATTTCTGGGTCTACTTCGATCACAGGAGCATCATCCTATTGACCGGCACTTCCTCATGCATTTCATCGTCTGAGAAGACAGGTCTCGCTCATAAAATATTTTCTCCACATTGCCTTGTTTTCATCCATCAGTTTCTCCTGATGAACTCATCTTTTCAGATTCAATAAATAAGTAAATAAACTCCCAGTAATGTTTTATTTGGAGTTGTGATCAATGTAAGTATTAAATTCAGCGTTTCCACGGCCATCTATTCTACTCACTGAGAAATATTACTACTGAGAAATGCAAATTCACCCAAATCTTTTTTTTATGTCCCTCGGCCAAATTTGCAATTTTCTTCACATACGTCCTGTTCAACTTGTTTATGTCACTGTTTAGGGAATTTTCTGTTATTCTCAGCCAAGCCTAACCCTACCCTCTTACAAATATTTTGTTGAATGTCACCATTATTTCTAATAAGTTATTCGGTTGTTTCTCTTGGGCGCCCTCAGTAGACAATCATATTATCTCTGAATGCTTACAGCAACTCACAGAGCCTCTGTGCTCTGGTGAGTGAAGATTCTACCTCACATCCATCAGGTTGTTGACTGATATTACAACTTCGTTTCTACAGAAACTGAAGATTCAATAAGGAGAGGGGGCATCCGGTCCTGGCGGGAGGAAGCCAGTCGCCCAGTATTTCAAGGGACTATTTTTCTTGGCTGTAACTCACGACTACTTTGAGAACCAAAGCCATGTCTTGCGTCCCTGAAAGTATCGCACCCTCATAAGTGTTCTATGAAGGGAGGGAGTGAAGCTGAAAGGGGGACAAGGAGGACGGGAAGAGAGAGTCTGCCAGGGCTTCGTGCACGAGGTCCCTCGGCTTCACTTGCGAAACACACAGAAGCTCCCGTTTTCCATCGGCGTGCTGTTCACGTGGTGAGACAGGCGTTTTCCTGGCACAGACTTGCTAATAAGCAGATTTTTAAAATCAGTGTCTCCTTTCGGTGTCCTCAAAGATTCCTTCTCTCAAGGGAGTCCCTCCACGTCCGCAGTGTCTCAAGGGTGCAGTTCTGGATGCTCACAGGGTTCATTTTCTTTTCTTTTCTTTTCTTTTCTTTTCTTTTCTTTTCTTTTCTTTTCTTTGAGTCAGTCTCCCTCTGTCACCCAGGCTAGCGTGCAGTGGCACCCTCACGGCCACCCCAGCATCAACCCACTGGTCTTAGGTGATCCTTCCACCTCAGCCTCCCAAAGTGCTGGGATGACAGGCGTGAGCTACCATGTCTGGCCTTACTTTTTTACTTATTGTAGAGACGGGAGTCTCACCAAGTTGCCCAGGCTAGTCTCGATCCCCTGGGCTCAGGAAATTCTCTCGCCTCAGCCTCCAAAAGTGCTGGGATGACAGGCGTGAGCTACTGTGTCTGGCCTAACTTTTTTATTTACTGTAGAGACGGGATTTCACCAAGTTGCCCAGGCTGGTCTCAAACCCCTGGGCTCAGGCAATCCTCTCGCCTCGGCCTCCCAGAGCACTGGGATGACAGGCTTGAGCCCGTGCCTGGCCCACAGGGTTCATTCAAGATAACACATGAGGAGGAAACAGCCCCCACACCAGCGTGAGGGGGGCAGATTTTGTCTGTCCTCACCTGTGGACAGGTCCCAGGCTGCCTTATGAGCGCCGCAGCAGCTGCTGCCAGCACGCCTCAGGAGAGGAGGCCTTGGCGGGACCACGCCAGCTGCCACCGCCCGTCCCCAGCCCTGGTGGCGGCCCTGCTTCTCTTCGTGGCGCTAACACCTGGGCTAGTTTCCGCAGCTTAAAGTTAAAAGGACGAGGTTTTCAGGGAATGGGGAGGGATAAGGTTGGATAGCAGGCACAAAAGCACAGCTAGATCGGAGGAGAAAGTTCTAGGGCTCTCTGGAGCACTGTGGAGGGACAACAGCGTGCTGTGTCTTTTCAAACAGCTGGAAGAGCAGAGTCTGAATGTTCTCCCATGAAGACATGGCAACTGTTTGCCACGATGGGTGGCAAATACCCTGACCTGATCGTTATACCTCATGCACTTATATTGAAATAGCATATGTGCTCCATCCATGTGTGCAATTAAAATAATGATAAAAGCAAAGGACTAAAAGGAGGAGGCCTACAAAGATGATTTATTTGCAGAACATCTGTCTGCTCTGGTCAGGCGGACTCGTTGCTGAACGAGCTTCTGCTCCACCTGGCACAAGAGCAGCCTAGAGCTGCACGTGGCCACCCCATCTCGGGGACCGGCTGGGGCCTCTGAGAGCCAGGCGCCCTCTGGCCTCCTACACTCCGCCCCACGTTGTGGCAGCTTGAGTGCATTCTGCAGCGCTGGGCCAGGTCCTGGGTCCGAGTGGGGCGAAGCCTCCTCTCCAACAGCCACGAGCGGAGGGGCAAAGGGGGGAGCAGGTGCGGGGCTCCGCCTGGGGCTGCGGGGGACGCCCCCGGGATGAGGCCTGGAGGACCAAGAGAAACCCCACCCCGACAGCCAGCAGAAGGGCACTCCACGGAACACCGAGGTCCTGGAGAGGATCACGTGTGGGGGTTCAGGCCCAGAGAGGCAGAGGGGGTGCCACCGAGAAGGGGTAGGTTCCGAGAGGTCCGAGGCCCAGACCAGGAGGCAAGAGCCGGTGCAAGCAGGCGACGCTCTGAGCAGTTTTCAGCCAGGAGGTTTTGTGATCCGTTTTACATTTTCCAAAGGTAACCTTGGCAGTTGCCTGGAGACAGATTCGCCCAGGCCATGAGGACGGGAGAGCACGAAGGGGCTGCCGCCCGGGCACCATGAGAAACAGCCGAGGTCTCAAACCACAAGGTGGAAAGACAAGAATTCCGCTGGCGTTGAAGCGGCAGATGGAGGAACCCTCCTTCCCACCACCGTAAATGTAGCAAGATGCAATCAAACATGTTTTTAAGCCATGTTGATCTAAAATGAAAATAGAAGGAATTCCCAAAAACAAAACACGGTAACTGGAAATTAAATTGAGAATCATGTGAGACCATTCCGTGCTTTCCCAGGGCCAAGGCAGCAGGTAGGGGGCGAGGCATCTTCTAGCCCAGAAGGTTGAGATTTAACAATCAGGAAGGAACAGGAGCAAACTTTGAACATGAGTGAGGAGGAGAGTTGGAACCAGAACTCCAGTTTTAAGCTAGGACTCTCAAGGGGTTATTGCCTCGGAAAACAACAAAAACAAAAAAAACTTGAAAAAGAATTACCCGCAAGTATAAAATGACAGCGTGGAATTTTGTTATCTTGGCCTAAACACTCCCTCGGGAATTTTTAACCATTTCCCTGCATTTATGTAGGTCTGAAGTTCAAATTTACGCTATTTATGCCCGCTGAGGCACCCTAAGCCAGGAAACCAACATTAAAGTGTCCCCAGAATATTATATTTCTGGAAACCACAGAAACAATGGAGAATTTCTCTGAAATTTCCCCGTCAGTCCAGGATTCACAGAATCGTTGTGGTAGACAGAACTCTTGAGATTCCCCTGAGATGTAGGTCCCCGGTGCGGACACACGCCTTCTCCCAGGTTTTCAATCAAACACTAAACTACAGGCTGCTCCGAAGAGATTTTTCAGATGTCATTAAGGTCCTCATCAGCTGACTTCACAAAAGGGAGATGATGGGGTGGGCCATGAGTCAGGCGATCGCTTATTAAGGGCGGGGCTCTCTCCAGCAGGGAGGTTGGAAGGGCGAGACTAGACACCTGAGAGAGTCTCCATTGCCTGTTTTGGAGGAGGACGGAGCCACTGACAAGCCAGGTGGTCTGTCTGCAGGTGCTGAAGGGCTACCGTGACAGGCAGCCAGGAAATAGGGTCCTCAGAGCTACCATCAGAACCACGCCCGCCAGCAATTGGAAAGAACTTCGAAGCGTGTTCTTCCCTGGATGCAAAACCCTCAGCCCAGCCAGCACGCAGCTTTCAGCCTGGAGAGACTGAGCGGGGATGCCGGCAGACGGCACCATCCTCCTGTCCCACAGAGCTGTGTGCCCACCGTGCACAGGTGCTGCTCTGTGCCTCTATGTCTCAGGTCACTCGTCGCACACCTGGAGAGAACAAACACAGCTTTCGCTGCCTGGAAGTGGGTGCTGCCATAACAAATGCCTAAAAGCGTGGCCATGGCTGGAGGCCAACAGCAGGCAGAGGCTGGAAAGACGCAGAAGGGCGCGTCAGGACCTTCTACATTGCTGCCATCAGGCAGGAGACTCTGTCCTTGGAGGACACTCGCAGTGGGACGGCAGAAGGGAGTGGGGAGCTGAAAAAGGGAGGGACCTTATCTCTCGCTGGCAGACACTTAGCGAAATTGTGTGCTCTGGAGCTAGCGGAAAGCAGGACTTGTAAGTGATGAGCTTGGATTTTTATATCTAAGGAGTTTCCAAGCAAAATGCCTGGTGTATTGTTACATTAAATTATATTGTTGACCGGGCTCGGTGGCTCAGCCTGTCATCCCAGCACTTTGGGAGGCTGAGGCAAGTGGATTGCCTGCGCCCGTGGGTTAGAGACCAGTCCAGGCAGCTTGGTGAGACTTCGCCTCTATAGCAAGTCAAAAAATTGGCCAGGCATGATAGCGCAGTGGCATTTCTATACACTACCTGTCTGAAAAAGAAATTAAGAAAAGATCTCATTTACAATAGCATCAAAACAAATAAAATACCTAGGAGTAAATTTAGCCAAGAAAGTGAAAACTATATATGTATATATGTATATATATGTATATTGAAAACTATAAAACTGATGAAAAAAATCGTAGATGATGCGAATAAACGAAAAGAGATTCTGCGTTCAATTAATAAATATTATTAAAATATCTATACTGCCCAAAATGAACTAAGGATTCAATGCAACCTCTATCACAAAGTCAATGTCACTCTTCATAGAAATAGAAAAGTCAGTCCTAAAGTTCATATGTAGCCACAAGAGACCCTGAATAGCCAAAGCAATCCTAACCAAAAATAATCAAGCCGTAGGCATCACACTACCAGATCTTAAAATATGTTACAAGGCAAGAGTAATCAAAACAGCACAGCACTGGCACAAAAACAGCCGCCTCAATCAATGGGATAGAATAAAAAGCCCAGAAAACAACTCACACGTTGGTGGTCAGTTGATTTTTGACAAAGGTAACAAGGACACACAATAGAGCAAGAACGGTCTCTTCACTAAGTGTTTTAACTGGATATTCATATGCAGAAAAATAAGAATGGACCCTTATCTCATCCTTTTTATAAGAATCAACCCAAAACAAATGAAAGAGTTCAGTGTAAGACTTCATCCTATGAAACTACTAGAAGAAAACATGGGGAAAATCTCCATGACATGACTCTGTGTAGAGATTTCTTGCCTAGGGCTTCAAAAGCACAGCCAATGAAAGCAAAAACAGACAAATGGGGCTGCATCACATTAAAAATCTTCTTCAAAGTGGTGGAAACCATAGAGTGAATCCCCAGATTAGGAGAAGATATTTGCCGATCATACATCAGACAAGGAACTGATATCGAAAACATACTAGGAACTCAAACGACTCAGTAGCAAGAAAACAAATGGTTCTGTCTTTCAATGGCCAAAGGACTTGAATAGATAGTTCTCCAAAGAAAGCACACACCGTTGGGCATGTTGGCTCACACCTGTAACCCCAGCACTTTGAGAGGCTGAGGAAAGGGGATCGCTTGAGCCCGGGGATTCGAGACCAGCCAGAACAAATTGGTAAGTCCTCATCTCTACAACAAATCAAAAACCTAGCCTGAACCCATGGGTTCAAGACCAGCCCGGGCAACTTGGCGAGACCTCATCTCTACAATAAATAAAAAATTAGCCGGATGTGGCAGCGTGCACCTGTAGTTCCGGCAACTTGGAAGGCTGAGGCAGAAGAATCACCAGAGCCCAGCAAGTCAATGCTGGAGTGGCTGTGAATGTGCCACTGCACTCAAGCCTGAGCAATAGAGTGAGACTCCAAACCAAAAAAGAAAAACAGCCAGGCATGGTGGTATGCACCTGTAGATCCAGCTATTTGGAAGGCTGAGGCAAAGATCACCTGAGTCCAGCAGGTCAAGGCTGTTGTGGCCGTGCGCGTGCCATGGCACCCCAGCCTGAGCAACAGAGTAAGATTCTAATTCAAAAAAATAAAAAATAAAGAAGACTCACAAAATGCCCAACTGATATATTTTTTAAATGTTCAACCTCTCTAGTCAGAGAAATGTAAATTAGTATTAGCATGCTAACTTTTTTTGGTGTTTTTTTGTTTTTTTTTTTTTAGTCATCATCTCACTTTGTCACTCACGCTAGAGTGCAGTGGCATGATCATGACAATCACAGTTCACGGCAGCTTCAACATCCTGAGTTCAGGCGATCCATCCTTCCACCTCAGCATCCCAAGTAACTGGGACTACAGGTGCACACCACCACAACCAGCTAATTTTTTGATGTTTTGGTAGAGACAAGGTTTTGCTATGTTGCCCAGGCTAGTCTCAAATTTCCCAGCTGAAGCAATTAGCCCACCTCAGCCTCCCAAAGTGCTGAGATTACAGATGTGAGCCCCCACACCCAGACCAAACAAAATAAAATTTTTTTTAATTAAAAGAAAATAAAAGGATTCAAATATTTTAGGTTCTCTGCTCAGAGTTAATCAATATGCAAAAATCTAATTCATTTGTTTCTACTAGCAACATACAATTATAAATTGACATTTTATAAAAATACTATTTATAATAGCATCAAAAATCATGAAATACTTAAGGAAAACCTGAAAAAAAGATGTACAAGAATTAAACACTGAAAACTACAAAACTTTAATGAGGAAAATTCAAGACAATCTAAATAAATTAAAAGATACATCATGTTCATGGGTCATAAAACTCAATACTCTTAAAGAAGTTCATTTTCCCCAAATTGGTCCATAGATTCAATAATTCCGATCAAAATCCCAGCAGGCTTCCTTGTCAATATTAACAAAACGCTTCTAAAATTCTATATAGGAATCCAATAGGGACTTGAATGTCAAAACAATTTTGGAAAATAAGAACAAAGATGGAGGACTAACACTATCTAATTATAAATTATAAAACTGTATTAATCAAGACAGGATTGGAAATTGGTAAAAAGACAGACAAATAGATAAATGAAACAGAATAGAAAGTCCAGAGGCAGATGGACAAATACACAATTGACAGATTTTTGACAGATGTACAAAGATAATTTAGCAGTGAAAGAATAGTCTTCATACAAATGGTCCTGGAAAGTTTAGATATCCAGACACAAAGACACTGAACCTAAATCCATACCTTGTACCACATTTTTTTTAAAGGGCAGCAGTGGGAATCTGCCAGGGAAGCGGGGGCACACCTCATCCACAAGGGTGCCAGCACACTGAACATTTGTACACCTAACCCTGAATTGTACCCCACGTCTTTAAAAATAAAAAAAGTAAAAGTAAAAAAAAGAAAAGAAAACAGTTAACTCAAAATGGATCTTATATATAAATGCAAAACTTAAAACTATAAAACTTCTAGAAGAAAACATGAGGGAAGACCTTGAGTAAGACCAGAGGTCAGCAAACTATTTGCCTGTGTGCCAAATCCAGTGTGCAGCAACTGTGAACTAAGAGGTGTTTTTTGTTGTTGTTATTGTTTGTTTACCTGCTTTTTTTAAGAGATTGAACAAAAGTATTTAATAAAATAAAAGTAGAAAAATATATGGCCCATGAAGCTAAAATATTTACTTTCTGGACATTTATAGAAAAGGTTTACCAGCCTCTAGGTTAAATAGATAATTCACAGGTATTAATGAGATGTCCATAAAATAAAAAATGGATAACTTGTACTTCATCAAAATTAAGAAAGTCTGCTTTTTGAAAGACTGTTAAGAGAATGAAAAGACAAAGCACAGACCAGAAGAAAAACATTGTAAATCATATGTCTGATCTAAGATTTGTAAGTAGAATACAGAGAAGATTCTCAAAACTCAATAATAAAATACACAACGCAACTAGCAAATACTAGTAACATGAACAAACATTCACTCATTTGTTTAAAGAACAAAACTCAGCAACTAGAAAAAGAAGGACATTTCATTGACTCAATAAAGAACATCTGTGCGAGCACTAAAGTGGGTAGCATACTCAGTGATGAATCCAGAGCTTTCTCACCTCAAGAGGAGAGCAGGAGTGCCCTCCCACTAGCTGTCAGCATTCTCAGGGAAGCCCTCACAAATGGCTAAAGCAACAATGAGAAACCAGATGCATGCAAGCTGTCTAAATAAAGACAAGACTGTCCTTGAATGAAGATGATATTATTGTACATATGAAGACTTAACAAACTGTTCGAATTAATAAAAGAATGCAGCAAGATTTCTGATACAAAAGTCTACAAAATTTAATATCATTCCTATACCCAAGCAATAATCAATTATCAAATGCAAGATAAAAATAAAAAGATTCTCTTTATCAGAAAAAAAAATTTTAGATAAGGAACCTAGGAATAAATCTAACAAAGCATAAGCTCTGATATCTGTTATTTGTACCAAAGAGTGTGTGAGAATGATTCTTTCTTAGGAAATGCATACCAAAGTTTTTAGATATAACTAAATGAAGACATTATAGGTTTTTTAAAATGTGATATAAACTATCCATGAGGAAGCCCAAGCATTGGACATACTAGAAATAATTTTTTTTTCTTTTTAAAGTTTTAAATTTTAAAGATGTGGGGTACAATTCAGGGTTAGGTATACAAATATCCATTACGCAAGTGCCCTTGTAGATGAGGTGTGCCCCCCTCGCCCTGGCAGATTCCCACTTCTGCCAATCCCACCCCTCACCCCCTGGCAGTTTCCCACTGCTGCCAATCCTTTTCTTACAGTACTACGATAATTGTTCGAGGTCCACTTATGAGTGAGAATATGTGATACTCAGTTCTTTGTTTCTGTGATAGGTCACTCAGTATTATAGACTCTAAGTGTGTCCAAGTTGCTGCAAAGTTCATAATTTTGTCTTTCTTTATGACTGTGTAATATTCCATCGTGCATATGTACCATTTTTTTTTTATCTAGTCCTCTTTCAATGGGCAGCACGGTTGGTTCCACGTTCTTGTTACTATGGACAATGCTGCAATAAACATACACGTGCAGGTATCTTTTTCATAGAGTGATTTGAGTTCCTCCAGGTATATTGCCAGTGGGGCATTGCAGGATCATACGGAAGGCCAATTTTTAGATCTTTTAGGAACCCCCAAACTGCTTTCCACAGAGGCTGTGCTAGTTTGCACTCCCACCAACAGTGTACAAGTGTTCCCTTTTCACCTCCCCAACATCGTTAGATACAAAGATAATTTAGCAGTGAAAGAATAGTCTTCTCCAGCATCGTTGTTTTTTGAGTTATTGATGACGGCCACCCTGACTGGAGTTAGGTGGTGTCTCGGTGTGGTTTTGATTTGCATTTCTTTGATGACTAGTGAAGCTGAACATTTTTTCATGTATCTGTTGGCTGCTTGTGTGTCTTCTTTTGAGAAGTGTCTATTCATGTCTTTTGCCAACTTTTTAATGAGGCCGTTTGTTTTTTTTTTCCTTTCAGCACGTTTGAGTTCTTTGTAGATCCTAGATGTTCGACCTTTGTCAGACATACAGTTAGCAAATATTTCCTTCCAGTCTGTGGGCTATCACTCCACTTTCTTGATGGTGTCTTTGGCTTTGCAGAAGCTTTTCAGTTTGATGAGGTCCCACTTGTCTATCTTATCTCTTATGGTGTGGGCACTTGGGGTTTTGATCAGGAATTGGTTGCCAGTTCCAATTTCCATAAGACTGTCTCTTGCATTTTCTAAGGCTCTTTTAGTTTGAGGTTTTACATTTAGGTCTTTGATCCATTTAGAGTAGTTTTTGTGTATGGTGATAGGTAGGGGTCTTGTTTTAATCTTTTGCTTGTGCTCAGTTTTCCCGGCACCATTTACTGAAGAGTTTCTTCTCTCCCCAGTGGTTGTTGATATAGGCTTTGTCAAAGATGAGTTGGTTGCAAAATTGAGATTTTGCTTCTGGAATCTCTATCCTGTTCCACTGGTCTTTATGCCTGTGTTCTTGTACTGATACCAGGCTGTTTTGATTATTGCAACTTTATAACAAAGTTTAAATTCTGGGAGTGTGATTCCTTCCATTTTGGTTTTTTTGGTTTTGTTTTTTTTTGTTGTTGTTGTTTGTTTTCTTTTTTTTTTTTCGGTTTTTTGTTTTGGCTATTCATGGTCATTTATGTTTCCATATAAATTCCTGTATTGTTGTTTCCAGGTCTGAGAAGAATGCTGCTGGTAATTTGATGGGCATTGCACTAAATCTGTAGATTGCCTTGGGTAGGACATCGTAACAATGTTGATTCTTCCAATCCATGAGCATGGAATATTTTTCCATCTGTTTGTGCCATCTTTGATTTCTTTGAGCAGCGTTTTATAGTTTTCATTATAAAGCTCTTTCACATCTCTGGTTAGGAAGATGCCATGATATTTCATTTTTCTGTGGCTATTGTGAATGGGATTGTGCTTTTTATTTGGGTTTCTGTTTGTTTATTATTGGCGTATAGAAATGCGACTGTCTTTTGCACATTTATTTTATACCCTAAGACTTTGCCAAAGTCCTTTATCAGTGCAAGGAAGTTTTGACAGATTCTCTTGGGTTTTCAAGGTATAGAATCATGTCATCTGCAAAGAGGGATAACTTGACTTCCTCTTTTCCTATTTATATACCTCTGATCGCCTTCTCTTGTCTGATTGCTCTAGCTAGGTCTTCCAAAACTATGTTGAAAAGGAGGGGATGAGAGTGGGCATCCTTGTCTTGTTTCAGTTTTCAGGGGAAATACTTCCAATTTCTGTCCATTTAGCAGTAAGTTGGCTTAGAAATAAATTTTAAATCAACTGCCTTAAAATGTTAAAAGAGTTAAAGAAAATCATTGGAAAAAACTTAAATTAAAACAGGAAAACAATGCATGAACAAAATGAGAAAATCAATAAACAGATATAAGTTATAAAATAAGCCAATCAAAAATTCTGGAGCTTAAAATAGCTAAAATGAAAAAATCACCAGGGGGTGGTTAAACAACAAATTTAAATAGGCAGAAGAATAAATCAGTTAAACTGATGATAAGACAACTGAAATTATCTGGTGTAAAGAGCAGAAGGAAAAAAGAGAATGAAAAAAAGCAGAACAAATGCTAAGGAACCTGCAAGACACCCTCAAGCAGCACAACATATGCATTATGGAAGTCCCAAAAAGGGAACAGAGAGAATGGCATGGAAAGAATAGTTGAAGAATTAATGAATGAAAACTTTCCAAATTTGATGGAAGATATTAATCTATATACCCAAGAAGCATAACAAACTTCAAGCAGGAAAAACTGAAAGAGATTTACACTCAAAGACATTATAATAAAACAGTTGAAAGACAATGATAAGACATATTCTTATAGTAGCAAGGGAGAAGCAATTCATCACATATAATGGATCCTCAACAAGATTAATTGCTAATTTTCCTCCATAAACTATGGAGGGTAGAAGTCAGTGAGATGACATACAGTAAGTCCCCTACATATGAACGAGTTCCATTCAGAGAACACATTCATAAGTCCAATTTGTTCGTAAGTCCAACCAAGTTAGCCTAGGTACCCAACTAACACAATTGGCTACATAGTACTATACTATAATAGGTTTATAATACTTTTCACACAAATAATACATTTAAAAAACACAAAAAATAATATTTTTAGTCTTACAGAACAGTACCTTGAAAAGTATACCAGAATGTGAACTAACTTACATGACTGGACAGGCAAATACACATTCAGGTCTTTGAAAGTTCACAACTTGAAGGTTCATAGTAGGGGACTTACTACATATAAACTGCCAAGGGGGAAAAAACTGCCAACCAAGAATTCAATATCTTAGCAAAACTACCCTTTAAAAATGAAGGAAAAGTTAAGACATTCCAGATAATCAAAAGCTGAGGGAGTTTGTTGCTCGTGGACCTACCCTGCAGGAACTACTAAAGGGTGTCCTTCAGGCTGAGATGGAAGAACACTAAACAATAATTCAAAGCCATACAAATAAGTAAAGGTGTTGGTAAAGATAAGAACATGGGTAAATTATATTTTTAGTTTGTGATTCTTTTTTTTTTTTACTTCCTACATGTTGTTAAAGACATATACATAAAAAAATGAAAATCAATTTAAATGAGTCCATAATTTATAAAGATGAAATCTGTAATATTAGCAACTTAAGATGAGGATGGAGACGTATAGGACCAGAGTTTTGTATGTTAGTAAAGTTGAGTTGGTACCAACTGAAAGTAGATGGTTATAAATTTAGGATGGGGGGAGGGGGATGGGATTAACAGTAGCAAATATCTGTCTGGGGATGGGAAAACACCTCTTATCAGCAGGGTGCCTGAATGAAACGTAATTGTACACCTAATCCTTAACTGTACCCCACAAAACCATAATAAAAAATACTGATTAATAAAAAAAATAAAATAAAATAAAATAAAATTTAGGATGGGCCAGGCTCGGTGGCTCAGTCTGTAATCCCAGCACTTTGGAAAGCCGAGGCAAATGGATTGCCTGAGCCTGTGGGTTCAAGACCAGTCCAGGCAACTTGGCAAGACCTCATCTCTACAACAAATAAAAAAATTGACCAAGAATGATGAAGCACATCTGTAGTTCCAGCTACTTAGAAGGCTGAGGCAGAAGGATCACCGGATCCCAGCAGGTCAGCACTGGGGTGGCAATGAACATCCCACTGCACTCCAGCCTGGGTGACAGAGTGAAACTCCAACTCAAAAAATATAAATAAAATATAAATTTAGGATGTTAACTGTGATCCCCACAGTAACCACCAAAAATAATATTTTAATACATAAAAGGAAATGAGAAAAAACAAAATAGTTCACTATCAAAATAAATAATTAACAAGGAAGGTAGTAATGGAGAAAACGAGGAAAAAAGGGACAAGACAGAGAAAACAAATATCAAAATGGCAGAAATAAGTCCTCTTTTCAATCAATAACTACTTCAAATGTAAATGATTTAATCTCTCCGATCAAAAGGCAAATGTTGGAAGAACAAATTTTTTAAAATGCGATCCAGGGGTATACTGTTTATGAGATACTTTAGATTCAAAGACAAAGAAAGTAAATGTATAGAAAAGATATACCACGCAAATAGTAACCAAAAGAAAGCTGGAGTGGCTACATGAAGATCGGCCAACATAGACATTAAGTCTAAAGCTGTTACAAGAGACAAAAAAAGGATACTACATAGTAATAATAATATCAATTCATCAAAAGATATGATTATAAACCAATACACATTAAGCCACATAGCCCTCAAATATGTGAAGCAAGCACTGACAAAATTGAAGGACGATGGAGTTCTAGTTCTACAGTCATGTTTGGAGACTTCAGTATCTCACTCTCAACATATAGACAGACGACCAAGAAGAAAATCGGGGGCTTGCACAACACCATAAACCAACTAGACCTAAGAAACTAATATAGAGCTCATCAACCCCAAACAGTGGAATATACATTTTTTCTCAAATGTACATGTAACATTCTCCAGGATATACCCTATATTAGGCCATAAAACAATTCTCAACAAATCTTAAAAGTTAAAATCATACAAAGTATCTTCTTCGTCCACAATGAAATAAATATAGAAATCAACATCAGAAGGGAACTGAAAAATTTGCAAATATGTGGGCATTGCATTTAAATAGCAAATGAGTCAAATAAGAAATCAGAAAGAAAGTAGAAAAGATCTTCACACAAAAGGGAAAAAACCATGATGGGATGTAGCAAAAGCAGGGACCGGAGGGAATTGAAAAAAGAAGAAAGGTCTCACATTAATAACCTAACTTTGCAACTAAAAAACTAGGAAAAATAAAGAGAAAAT
Organism: Cephalopachus bancanus; assembly: GCA_027257055.1. Taxonomy (NCBI): domain Eukaryota; kingdom Metazoa; phylum Chordata; class Mammalia; order Primates; family Tarsiidae; genus Cephalopachus; species Cephalopachus bancanus. The sequence goes on along the minus strand of JAPVLO010000252.1, from coordinate 136,163 downwards.
TAAAGCCAAAACTAGCAGAAGGAAGGAAATAATGAGGATTATAGCAGAGAGTTACAAAATACAAAATAAAAGCTAAAACATCAGGAGAGGGGATGGGATTGGTAGTGGAGGGAAACTACCAGGGGAGGGAGTGGCACACCCCTTGAACATTTGTAGACCTAACTCTGAATTGTACCCCACATCTTTAAAATTAAAATTAAAATTTTTTTTAATTTTAAAAAGTTAAAAAATCAGCAGACAGAATCACAAAATCCAAATTTTATTCTTTGAAAAGGTCAACAAAATTGATAATCCTTTAGCTAGGCTGACCTAAAAGGGAGACTATGCAAAAAACTAAAATTAGAAGTGAGGATGGAAACGTTACTGCCAATCTTGTAGGAATTGAAAGAATTGTTCAAAACCCTATGAACAGCTGTACACCAACCAATTAGATAACTTAAATGAAATAGAAAAATTCCCAGAAACATACAATTTACCAAAACTGACTATCTTAGCGTGCTAGGGCTGACATAGCAAAATACCGTAGACTGGGTAGCTTGAACTACAGAAACTCATTTTCTCAGTCTTTTAGACTGAAAGTCCAAGAATAAGGTGTCAGCAGCCTTTCTCTCTTCGGAGGTCTTCTTCCCGGCTTGCAAACAGCCGCCGTGTTGCTGAGTTGTCACACAGCGTTTTCTCTGTGTGCACATAACCCTGGTGTCGGTTTCTCTTCTTATAAGAACAGCAGTCTTATAAGGATTAGGGCCCATCTTCTGACTCGATTTAACCTTTATTACCTCTTTAAAGCCCTATTTCCAAATACGGTTACATCGGGGCTTGGGGTCAACACATGAGTTTGAGAAGAGACACAATTCAGTCTTTAGCACTGACTTAAGGAGAAACCGAAAATCTAAACAGATCCATAGCAAGTAAAGAGACTAAATTAGTGTCAAAAACCTCCTAACAAAGAAAAACCAAGGACCAGATGGCTTCTCTGGTGAATTATATCAGGGATGCAAATATAAATTAATGTCAATTCTTCTCAAACTCTGCCATAAAAAAACAAAAGGAATGAAGACTTCCTAACATATTCTATAAAGCCGGTATTACCTGAAGTCAAAGCCAGACAAGGACACCAAAGAAAAGATGTTATAGACCAATATTTTTATTGAACAGAGATGCAAAATCCTCAACAAAATACAAGAAATCCAAACTCAATACTGTACGAACAGAACTTTACATGATAACCCAGTGAAATTTATTCCAGAAATGCAAGGATAATTCAACACATAAAAATTAATCAATGTAATATACTGCATTAATAGAAGAAAAATTTTTAAATGTATCTCAATTGATGTAAAAGGAGCATTTGACAAAATCTAACAACTGTATATGATTAAAGAAAACACACAGAAACTAAGAATAGAAAAAACTGTCTAAATCTAATAAAGAAATTTTAAGAGAAACCCACAGCTAACATCATATGCAATAGCCACCATATTCAAAAGAGTAAAAGCTTTCCCCCTGAGATCAGGACTTTAATATCAAAAATGCCTACTCTCCCCATTTTTTTAACATTGTACTTGAGATTCTAGCCAGAACTTTTTGGCAAGGAAAATATATTAAAAGCGTACAAATTGGAAAGGAAAAAGCAAATTATCTCTATTTACAGAAGACATGATTCTGTGTACTAAATCCCAAAGAGTCCATACAAAAACTGCCAGAGGTTAAAAAGCACACCCAGCAATTTTGCAGGGTAAAAGATCAATACACAAAAAGCAATTGTGTTTCTATACCCCAGTAATGAATAATTGAAAAAGAAAATTAAGAAAATAATTCTACTTACAATAGCATCAAAAGAATAAAATACCCAAACATACATTTAACCAACGATGTGAAAGACTTGTACAAAAAACTATAAATGAAAAGATATCTCACTTTCATGGATTGGAAGATGTAATATTGTTAAGACAGTAAAACCACCTAAAGTGATCTAAAATTTAATGCAATCCTTATCAAAATCAATGGCTTGTCTGCAGAAACGGAGAGGCCAATTTTCAAATTTGCATGGAATTGCAAGGGGCCATGAGAAGCTAAAATAATCTTGAAAAAGAAGAACAAAGTTGAAGTACTCCCACTTACCATTTACAAAACTTACTACAAAGCCATGAAAATCAAAACGGTTTGGTAATAGTGTAAGTAAGGATTGACAAGCAAACCAATAGAATAGAACTGAGAGTCCAGAAACAAACTCACTGTCTATGGAAAACTAATTTTCTACCAGAGTGTCAAGAACATTCAAAAGGGAAAAGTCAATATTTCAACAAATGGTGCAAAAGAAAATGGATACCCACATGCAAAAGAATGAGATTGGATCCCCTCCCTCATACCATATACAAAAACTTAACTCATCACTCATAAGCAGATCCTAAACATTTACCATAATACTATAAGAAAGGGATTGGCAGTAGCCAGAAACTGCCAGAGGAGGTAGGGGGAGCACATAACATTAATAAGGGTACCTGATCTCAACCCAGGCACAGTGGGGACCAAAGGGAGGCCCAAACTTTACCACTGGTATGCCTAATCCTAAATTGTACTCCACATCTTTAAAATAAAACAAATTAAAAAAAAAAAGAAATCTGGCAAGTTTGGAAAGATAACAGGATCAGAGCATAAACAAAGGTTTTAGCTTTTGATTTCAAAAAAAGTTCTTCCAAGACGGAAAAAAAACAATTTCGATGCATGTAGTTTTGAGCTGCCCAGCCTAATATGTTAATTTTCTGACTAGAATACACGATCAGAGCATGTCATTAATAAATGGTTGCAAGATAAAAAAAAAAAGTCAACTCAAAATGGATCAGCAAGCCTAAACACAATATAGGAGCTAAAATCATGCTTAACATCTTGATAAAGCATAGTGACACGCCACCAGAGCCCATGTGGAGCTGGGAAGCTGTCTGAGCTCTGAATTCTCAGAGAACTTGATCCCGGCAGGCTGCAAACTGCAGCCAGCTCCCAGGCCAAGAGGAAAGGGTACGCCCAGATGCTTTCATTTGCCCCAAGGGGCAGATTCTACCAGTGCTGGCAGTTTCTGCCTGGGCAAACCTCAGCAAGAGACTCTGCGGCTGAACACGCCTTCGAGTTCTGAGTGTGGACAGCCTCTAGTAAGGGAAGGGAAGCCGGAAAAAAACCCCATCATCCTGGAACCCCTCTCTCCCCACATGAACACTTCTGTACAACAGACAGCTCTGCCATTCCTGCAGCACTGCCAGGCAGCCAGAGGACCCTCCCCACTTCCTAGTCCCCCTAGGGTCACCATTCACACACACAGGTGCGGAGCTAGTGAGCAGTCCAGTCTGACCGATCCCTCCCACCCAGCTTTCTCCCTCAGCCCCTCAAAAGCCCAGGGACAGGGAAACTTTGGGAGCTCCCGTAGCCCCACCTATCCTAGGTCGTCTGTGTAGTACCCTGGGACAGCACAAGCCAAGCAAAAAGCCCAAAGCCACCACCATGATTAACTGTCTCCTGCAACCTCCACCTCCTGGCTGGAGGTCAACTGGTACAGCACATTATGACATCTGGGACAATAATACAGTCCTTAAGAAGTCAGCGGGACACCACAGCTCGTGTCTGTAATCCCAACACTTTGTGAAGCCAAGGTGGGAGGATCACCTGGGCCCAGGAGCTTGAGATCAGCCTGGGCAACATAGCAAATGCTTGTCTCTACAAAAAAAGAGCTGGGCATGGTGGCGCACCCCTGTAATTCTAGCTACTCAGGAGGCTGAAACGGAAGGATCGTCTGAGCCCAGGAGGTCAAGGCTATGGTGGGCCATCACTCATGAATGACTCCTCCTGGCCAGAAGGATCAAAAGTTTGACCCAACATGAAGTCCTAGGAAAGAACAAAGAACATGCTTCACTAATTATCTGCCATTTCAGACCCAGAAGAGACAGTGTACCTACTACCACGAACAGCTTCGGGAAAGCCAGTGCACAGATTCTCTGTAAACAAGGTACACATTCAGAGCCTATGCCACTCAAAGCACCAAAAATCAAAACTGGATGAGTGTAGAGCATACACATTAAAGTCACGTTTTAATGGAGGAAAAGAAAATTTAAATAAGAAACAAACTTAACAACAGTAAGAAAAAATAATGTATCCAAGTGAGAAAGAACCTGAAAAATAATCTTGGCGATATAAAAAAAGAGTTTTTCAGCTCCCCCAAAGACCAATCTAACTCTTCAGTAATAGATTCCAATCAAAATTAAATAGATTTCAAAAGATTGATTATAAAATTGCTCAGTGAAATCCAAGAGAAAATTGAAGACCAACATAAGGAAATTTTTAAAAAGCATTCAGGACATGGATGCAATTTTTAAAAGAGATACAATAAGTCCCCTACATACAAAAGACTTTCATTCTGAGAGCACATTCATAAATCCAATCTGATCATAGGTCCAACAAAGTTAGCCTACGTATCCAACTAAAACACTCGGCTATACAGTACTATAATAGGTTTATAATACTTTTCATACAAATAATACACAAACACAAAAAATTAAGAAAATATTTTTAATCTTACAATACAGAACCTAGAAAAGTACAGTGAACTCTCAGAAACAAAGAACTGAGTACCACATGAAAGGACAGACTGAGAGTGGGAAGCCATTGCAATTTGTCTTTTTTAGAAACCCAGACTTCTCAAGCATGACCAGTATCAGCCCATCGTATACTCGGTGCAAGGTGGCCAGGAGCCCCCCTCAGGGCTTTCTGTCCAGACGTCCTGGTGCCAGGCATCAGAGGCATCTCATAGATTTTATCAGTAGGGCCCAGCAGAAGCAGCATACAAGCTTGCCTAGAGTAAAGGGAGTTTACAAGGCCCAAGACATCATACATTAGGCAAAAGTTATGTAAATCACAAAACTTGGGATTGCAAAGGTTATGCAGATTGCAAGACTTGTTACCACTCAGAAGGGGTAATGGATGGGGATTCGGTCTTCCAGCAGATTCTCTACAGAGAAGTCAAGGATCCTCCAAAGCTGCCCACTGGGAATGCTTAGGCGATAAGGGGAAGTGCACCCTCCATTAGCTCTAGGGAATGTCGTTCGGGAATGTACAGGAGCACTGGGATCCCTGTCACGCCCTTCTCTGGGGGCTGTGATCATAGAGGCAGACATTAGCAGGTCTCTGTGTCGCAGGATCTCCAAGACATCCGCAGGTGGTCAACAAGGAAGTCACGGCAGTCACGCCTACCTGACTGCAACACCTCCAAGGGAAAGGATTTAGGCCAGGCCTTGGGGGGCTACGGTGCCACACTCACCTAGAGTGTAGGCCCACTTCCTGTCTGTGGGAAGCAAACCTTTCTTAAGGAAATCTTTTCTTCTTTCAGTTCTTTGTGTGCTGCAATTCTTTGCATTACTCTGATCTCTGGTGACCAGCACGCACCTCCGGCACGCCGGCTCCTATGGTGTTGCATCTCTCCATCCATTCACCCCCACCCTATCTGTACCCTCACACCACATATTCTCACTCATAAGCAGGCCCTGAACATTTACCATAATACTATAAAGAAGGTATCGGCAGTAGCCAGAAACTGCCAAGGTATCAGGGAGGGGGTCTCATAACATCAATGAGGGGACCTGATCTCAAGCCAGGCACAGTGGGGACCAAAGGGAGGCCCAAACTTTAGCTGCACAATGACCGCTTGAATACCTAATCCTGAATGTACCCCACATCTTTAAAAGAAAAAATAAGGAAGTTTAATTTAAGAAAATACTCCCCCCCCAAAAGTATAGTGAACTAAGTTACATGATTGCACATGCAAATGCACATTTGCATCTTTGAGAGTCCACAACTTGTGCAGCCACCACCACTGTGTCATTGCGAAGCATCTTCATCACCTCCAAAAGAACGCCCACAACTATTGAAAGCCATTTCGTTCCCCTTTTCCCCTCCCCTCAACTCCTGGCAACCGCTGAGCTATCTTCTGTTTTTATGGATTTGCCTTTTCCAAACATTTCATATAACCGCATAAAAATGGAATGTAATATTTTTTAACAAGGAAAGAAATGGAAGTTCACAACTCGAAGTTTTGTAATATAGGGGAATTACTGTAGACACTTGAAAAGAAAAACCAATCTGAACTGCTAAAAATGAAGGATCCACTTAGGGCAGTACAAGATGCAATGGGAAATGCTGACAATAGACTGGACCAGGTAGAAGAATCTCAGAACTTGAAGACAAGGCTTTTGAAAGACAACAATAAAGAAGAAAGAATCAAGAGAACAGACAAAGTCTCCAAGAAATATGTAAAATGCCCAAACCTAAGAATTGTAGGTGTTCCCGAAGAAGAGAAAACTACAAGTTTGGAAAACCTATTTGAGATATTAATTGAGGAAATTTTTCTTGGCCTTGCCAAAGATTTAAACGTTCAGATACAAGAACCTAAAACAACTCTTGGAAGATTCATCGCCAAAAGGTCATCCCCAAGGCGAATAGTCATCAAGTTATGTAAAGTCAACGTGAAGGAAAAATTCTAAAAACAGTGAGACAAAATCATTAAACAATTTATAAAGGCAAACCTAGCAGACTAACAGCAAAATTAGCCGGGTGTAATGACACAAGCCTGTAGTTCCAACTACTTGGAGGACGGAGGTGAAAGAATCACCTGAGCCCAGCAGGTCAAGGATGTGGTGGCTGTGAGCGTGCCACTGCACTCCAGTCTGAGCAATGGAGTGAGACTCCAACTCAAAAGAACAAGGCCAAAACACAACAATAGAAAAATACTAGAAATTATAAAACTCACAAGGCTTACAGAATACTAACACAAGAGAGAGAGAAAAAAGAAAAAGAAAAGAAAAGCAAGCAGGTAACAATCAACATGATGAATGGAACAGTACCATAGATATCATTACTAACCCTGAATGTCAACAGTTTCAATGTACCACTTAAAAGATACAGATAGGAAAAATGGATTAAAAAAAAACCACAGTCCAAATATCTGCTGCTTTCAAAAAACCCACTTAAATAGAATGACTCCCATAGACTCAAGGTAAAGGGGTGAAAAAAATCTACTCCATGCAAATGGAAACCAAAATGAGCAGGAGTAAGCTATTCTCAGATCAGATAAAAGACCTTAAATCAACCACAATGAAAAAAGACAAAGACGGTTATTATATAATGATTAAGAGATCGATCTAAGAAAAAGATATAGCAATTTTAAATATATATGCACCCAACATCAGAGCTCCAGGCTTTGAAAAAGAAACTCAGCCGGGCGCGGTGGCTCAGCCTGTAATCCCGCGCCTTTGGGAGGCTGAGGTGAGTGGATTGCCTGAGCCAGCGGGTTCGAGACCCGCCTGGGCAGCGAGACCTCATCTCTACAATAAACCAAAAAATCAGCCGGGCGTGGTAGCGCATGCCTGTAATTCCAGCTACTCAGAAGGCTGAGGCGGAAGGATCGCCGGAGCCCAGTAGATAGAGGCTGCGGTGGCCGGGAGCGGCCACTGCACTCCAGTCTGGGCGACAGAGTGAGACTCCAACTCAAAAAAAAAAAAAAAGAAAGAAAAAGAAACTCTACTAGATCTAAGAAAAGAGATGGACAAACAATCATGGAAATCAAGATAGAAATTTTGAAAATTCCTTAAAATGAATGATAACAATGGCACAAGTTATCAAAACCTTTGGCATATAGCCAAAGCTATGCCCAGAGGAAAATTTATAGTGCTTAAGGCCCCATTAAAAAGACTGAAAGATCACATGTTGACAACCGAACAACACACCTCAAGGAACTAGGAAAACATGAGCAAATCAACCTGAAAGCAAGTATAAGAAAAGAAATAATGAAAATTGGAGCAGAACTAAACAAAATTGAAGCCAAAAAGGCAATACAAAGAACCACTGAAACAAAAAGATTGTTCTGTGAAAAGATAAACAAAATTGATAAATCACTAGCTAGATTAATTAAGAGATGAAGAGAGAAGATTCAAATTAGCTCAATCAAAAATGAAAATGGAGACATTACGACAGATACTATGGAAACACAAAAGATAATAAAAGATTATTATGAATACCTATATTCAAACAAACTAGGCAATCTAGAGGAAATAGAGAAATTCTTGGAAACATCCAACACCCCAATCTTGAATCAGGAAGAAACAGAATTCCTGAACAGATCAATAAGGAGTAGCAAGACTGAATCAGTAATTAAAAGGCAACAACAGCCGGGCTTGGTGGCTCAGCCTGTAATCCCGCGCCTTTGGGAGACTGAGGTGAGCGGATTGCCTGAGCCCGCGGGTTTGAGACCCGCCTGGGCAGCGAGACCTCATCTCTACAATAAATCAAAAAATCAGTTGGGCGTGGTAGCACATGCCTGTAATTCCGGCTTCTCGGAAGGCTGAGCGGAAGGATCGCCGGAGCCCAACAGGTTGAGGCTGTGGTGGCCGGGAGCGGCCATCGCACTCCAGTCTGGGCAATCGAGTGAGACTCCAACTCAAAAAAAAAAAAAAAGTCAACAAAAGCAGGCACAGAAGGGACATTCCTCAAAATAATAAAAGCCATATACAATAAAGCCACAATGTCAACCTGACCAAGAAAAAGTTGAACATATTCCTCCTTAGAACTAGAACAAGGCAAAGACACCCACTTTCACCACTCCTATTCAACATAATACTGGACGTCCTAGCCAGAACAATCAGGCAAGAGAAAGAAATAAATGGTATCGAAATTGGAAAAGAAGACATCAAACTATCTCTAAAGGCTGATGGTATAATTTTATACCTAGAAAATCCTAATGACTCCTCCAAAAGACTTCTGGACTCAATAAATGAATTCAGTAAAGTCTCAGGCTACAAAATCAGCACACACAAATCAGTAGCACTGCTACACACCAATATTGACCAAACTGAGAATAAAATCAAGAACTCAATTCCATTTACAATAGCTGCCAAAAATCTAAAATACTTAACCAAGGAGATTAAAAATCTCTACAAGGAGAACTACAAAATTCTGATGAAAGAAATTGGAGAGGACACAAATGAATGAAAAAACATCCTATGTTCATAGATTGGAAGAACCAACATTGTTAAAATAACCATATTAGCCGGGCTCGGTGGCTCAGCCTGTAATCCCGTGCCTTTGGGAGGCTGAGGTGAGTGGATTGCCTGAGCCCGCAGGTTCGAGACCCACCTGGGCAGCGAGACCTCATCTCTACAATAAATCAAAAAATTAGCCAGGCGTGGTAGCACGCGCCTGTAATTCCGGCTACCTTGAAGGCTGAGGCGGAAGGATCGCCGGAGCCCAGCAGGTCGAGGCTGCGGTGGCTGGGAGCGACCACTGCACTCCAGTCTGGGCGACAGAGTGAGACTCCAACTCAAAAAAATAAAATAAAATAAAATAACCATATGACCCAAAGTAATGTACAGATTCAATACAACCCCTATCAAATTACCAACATCATTTTTCACAGAATTAGAAAAAACAATCTTAAAATTCATATGGAACCAAAAAAGAGCCAGAATAGTCAAAGCAACCCTATGCAAAAAGAACAAAGTTGGAGACATCACATTACCTGACTTCAAATTATACTACAAGGCTATGGTAACCAGAACAGCATGGTACCAGTAATAGAGCAGACACATGGACCACATGAATAGAATAGAGAATCCAGAAATAAACCCAAATACCTACAACCACCTGACCTTCGACAAAGCAGACAAAAATGTACACTGGAGAAAGGACTCCTTATTCAATAGATCACGCTGGGTAAATTGGATAACTACTTGCAGAAAATGAAACTCGATCCCTTTATCTTCCCATATAGAAAAATTAACTCAAGGTGGATTAAAGACTTAAACGTCTGATATGAAGCCAAAAATATCCTAGAAGAAAATCTAGGAAAAACTTTTCTGGACATTGGCCTAAGCAAAGAATGTATAGCTAAAACCACAAAAGCAAATGCAACAAAAACAAAAATGAGTGGAACTTCATTAAACTAAAAAGCTTCTGCACAGAAAAAAAAATCAACAGAATAAATAGACAACCTACAGAATGGGAGAAGATATTCACAAACTGTACATCCAACAAAAGACTAATACCCAGAGTCTACAAAGAATTCAAACAAATCAGCAAGAAAAAAGCAAATGACCTCATTAAGAAGTGGGCAAATAATGGTGCTGGGAAAACTGGCTGACCACATGCAGAAGATTGAAGCAGGACCCTACCTATCACCATACACAAAAATTAAATGGATCAAAGACCTGAATGTAAAACCTCAAACTATAAGAATCTTAGAAAGCGCAGGAGACTTCCTTGTGAAAATTGGAACTGGGAACCAATTCCTATTCAGAACCCTAAAGGCCAATACCTTAAGAAATAAAATAGACAAGTGGGACCTCATCAAATTAACAAGCTTCTGCAAAGCAAAAGAAACCATCCAGAGAGCAGGGAGACAGCCCACAGAATGAGAAAATATATTTGCCAACTGCTTATCCAACAAAGCCCTAACATCTAGGATCTACAAGGAACTCAAACGCACCAAAAGGAAAAAAACAAGCAGCCCCTTTAAAAAGTGGGCAAAAGACATGCATAGACACTTCTCAGCAGAAGATATACGGGCAGCCAACAGACACATGAAAAAGTGCTCAGCCTCACTCATCATCAGAGAAATGCAAATCAAAACCACAGTGAGATGCCACCAAACCCCAGTAAGAATGGCCATCATTAATAAAACAAACAACAACAGATGCTGGCGAGAATGTGAGAAAAAGGAACGCTTCTACACTGCTGGTGGGAATGCAAACGAGTGCAACCTCTCTGGAAGACAGTGTGGCGATTTCTGAAAGAACTAGAAATTGACCTTCCATATGACCCAGCAATTCCCCTATTGGGAATATACCCGGAGGAATTCAAATTATTCTACAAAAAAGATACCTGCACACATATGTGTATGGCAGCTCTATTCACAATAGCCAAAACACGGAACCAACCACATTGCCCATTGAAGCTGGACTGGATCTTAAAAATGTGGTACATCTACACAATGGAATATTATGCAGCCATAAAGAAGGACAAATATATGGGCTTTGCAGCAACTCGGGTGGATTTGGAGTCGATCATACTCAGTGATTTATCACAGAAACAAAGAACCCTGTTCCATATGTTCTCACTCAAAAGGTGACCTTTAACAATTATAATGCTAAATGAAAGCGATTGGCAGCAGTGGAAAACTGTCAGGGGAGGGGGGTGGGACTGGCAGTAGAGGGAAACTACCAGGGGAGGGAGGCGCGTACTTCATCAACCGGGATACCAGCATGATCAATGTTTATATACCTAACCCTGAATTGTACCCACAGCTTTATAATAAATAAATACATTTTAAAAAGAAGAAGTGGGCAAATGATACAAACAGACATCTCTCAAAAGAAGATGCCCGAATGGCCAACAAACATAGGAAAAAATGCTCAGCACCACTAATACCAGAGAAATACAAATTAAGACCACAATGATATATAGACCACCTCACACTGGGCAGAATGGTCATGACTAAAAAAGTCAAACAACCATAGATGCTGGCACAGATGCGGTGAAGAGGGAATGCTTATGTGCTGTTGGTAGGACTGCAAATTAGTACAACCTCTATGGAAATCGGTATGGAGATTTCTCAAGGAACTAAAAGTAGATCTACCATTCGACCCTATAATCCAACTACTAGGTGCCTACCCTGAGGAACAGAGGTTCTTATACAAAAAAGACACTTGCACATGCATGTTTATAGCAGCACTATTCACAATTGCAAAGATGTGGAATCAAACTAAATGTCTATCAGTTGATCAATGGATCATGAAAATGTGATATATATATCACAGAGTGATATACTGAATAGTATTCCACATATATACATATATCGGTGTGTATATATGTGTGTGTGTGTATGTGTGTGTGTGTGCGTGTGTGTGTGTGTATACATATATATATAATACTATTCAGTCATGAAAAGGAATGGAATAAATACATTTTGCAGTAACTTGGATGGAACTGCAGACCACCATGCTAAGTGACATAAGGTAGGCCTGGAAAACCAAACGCTGCCTCTTCTCACTTATACACGGGAGCTAACCTAAGGGTCTCCGAGGGCATACGGAATGGCGTAATGGACACTGAAGACCCAGAAGGGGGGGGTACAAGGTGCACGGGTGGGGGTGCCGGGCACGCTTCAAAGCCCAGGCCCTTCAGCCCTAAACAACCCATCTATGGAACCAAAAACCACTTGGACCCCTAAAGTCATTGAAAATTTTTTTTTTAATTGTGATCAATCTTCAAGACCTTGGAATGCATTGGAGCTACCAGAGGCGGTGGTTGCAAAGCTTTGCAAACGGACTAAATGCCACTGGATTGCTCACTCTGAAACGGTAGACTTCGTGTTATATGGATTTCCCCTCAATGATTTTTTTTTTAAGAAACAAACAGGACTCAGAGTCAGGCTGATAGGTTCCGTTTCTTTTCTGCAGTGTGTGCTCCTGTGGCCAAACACCCTTGCCTCTCAGTCCCCCTGAAAAATTTGAGATGAGAGCCTCCGCTCTGTGGATGTCACAGGACTCTTGCAAAGGTCGAAACAATGTGGTGAAACAGCGCTTTGATGCTGATAAGTGCTCCACCGACACCAGCCGTCCTGACAACACTGGCCCAGTGCTGTGCGTACCGTGCCAGGCACCACGCTTAGGTTGTTTGTGGTTTCATCCTGCGAAGGACGGGCGTGATTTCGGAGGAAGAAACTGAGAATCGGGAGGGGAAAGGACCCACCTCGTGGCACAAGACTGAAGCTCAGATCTCTAATATCAGACACACCAAACTCTCCGCCACAGGGTGGGGTGTGCTCCCGGAAAAGGAAGTCAGGGTGTGGAAAGGCAAGGCGGTCCCAGGCGGCCACTTTGCCTCTGTGTGGCCCAGGAGAGTCACAGCTTGGTGGCTGCTGGCTGCGAGCCACCTGTCGCAGGCTCCGTCCTCAGGACAGACTAGTCACTCTCATCACAGCCACGTAGGTGGGAGCTGCTTCCCTCATGTTTTGGGTGCAATGACTGAGGCTCTGGCGAGGCAACCCAACCTTCCACCTAACAGGATCCGGGGTGGGCCCTGGCAGGGAGCTGGACAGCAGGAGCAGCAGGCACGTTCCTGCTCCAGGCAGCCAGCAGTCTTGTGGGAGGCTGCATCTGGGTACCTGCCATGACAGTCCTCAGTGGAGGAAACCTGGACGGGAACGGCTGCACGGGGAACTGGCGCAGGCGGGCCAGGAGAGCGTCAGGTGGGTCCCGGGTGGAGGAAGATGTGTGAGGAAGGCAGAGGCAGGACAAAGCCTCCCAGGGGCCCTGTGAGGTGGCCAGAAGACCCCAGCCCACCCACCGCTCAGCTGTGTCTCCTGGAGACGAGCTTCCACTCCGCCAGCTACCCGACGGACGGCCATCCTGCCCTCGACTCAGAAGTGAGGGGGACGGGGGTGAGCTGGGAGGCGGGGTGGTTATCCGGGTTGCAGATTCCTCCTGAGAACAGCAGGCACCCAGCCTGGAGGCTTGTGGGACGGCCCGTCCTCCCCAACATGAGAACACCTCTCTATGCCCAGGGTTCCAGGCCCCACTAGTGACCTCCCAAGGGGTGCCCAGCACCCAGAAAGTCTCTGAAAGCCAGCGTCCTTGTCCGAACAATGGACAGCACCCCTCACAGGGCTGTGGGGCCTCATAAGGCGGGTCTGCGGGTGATGACTCCTCTACACCGAGCGTGGTCCCAACCCCTCTAGCCCGCAGGACACCCAGGAAGTAGCAACCGCCATTAGACGGCAACTGAGGCACAGCGAGGCTGTGAGGCCTGTCTGAGTCACAGAGCTAGGAGGTGGGAGGGCTGGAATTCCACCTGCAGCCCTTGGCCCCAGAGTGCTGGGCCGATCCCGCTTTCCCTCCCCCCTCACCCGGGTGAATAGCAGATCGCCTCGCCTCCTGTTGGAGGCCATAGAAAGGGGCACCCCGACGGAGCCGAGCAGAGGAGACAGACGGCAGAGACAGCCCTGAAGATTCCAGGCAGAAGGCAGGGAGGATGCAGGCGAACGGCAGAAGGTCAGATGAGAGAAAGAGGGGTGGCAGCTGTCTCCTGAAAAGGCAGTCAGGACCCGGGAGACACTCGGCCAGAGCACACGACTGTGAGCTCCGTCCTCGCCCAGCGGAGAGCATTCAGGACAAGTCGGGTCTCTCTCAGTCTGGGATGGAAGGATGGACCACGGTTTTGCTGTGTTTGGGCCCATGTCTTTGTGGTTCGAGTGCTTGCTGTCAGCCGCTCTGGCCGCGGGGAACGCTCGCACACACAATTCATGTCAAATACCAATGTGTCTGAAAGTATGGAAGTCTTTTAAAAGAGAGTGGACGTTTCTCAGAAAAACTTCAGTCTCGCCAGTAGATAACTGGTTAGGCTTCCTCAGAGGTCGTTTTGTGCCTACTAGTATCACATCAGACAATCAGATGTAGGGTAACCAGGTAATATGCTATCCCCTCAAAAGGGCTCTATTCATGACACAAGAACAACAGGCATCAGCTGGATCTAGGCCCAGCAAACTGGGGCATCTCGTCGACCTGGTAAGACAAGAAGTGACAGTGCAACTCAACAATGGATGTTCCCAGACGAGAGACATCTGGCTTCTTGAGGGGTAGAAGAACAGGGAGTTGGCCATTGCCTTCCTAGACTCTGATGTGGCCATGTGCTCTTGGCGTTACGGCTGTCGCCATGTTTCCTGCCTTTGGCCCCCTCCCCTACCTTGGGAAGGTGAATCTCCTCTTTCTCTCTCTCTAATTTACTTTCTAAATAAACTATATTTTCTAATCTAAAAAAAAAAGATGGAGTTGAAGAAGACATGCTTCCAAACACGTCTATGATTTTTAAAAGTTCAGATACCTGCCTGTATTATAACTATTAGTTTGTGCTACTAAGTTGAACAGAAAAGGATAATAAACACATAGGTTGTGAAATTTAAGCTTCCAGTGTCCTTCATCCAGGAAAGTCCTTTAATTTTGTATCTAATTAGCACTTAAGCAGAGTAATAAGTATGTTTTCAGGATTTAGTTACAACCTTGGCAGAGTCATAAGTACATTTTTAGAAACAGTGACGAACCTCTCTCAAAATAGATACTTTAGGCAGTGGGGAACAGTGGCTTTGTAACAGAATTTAACCCGTGTCAAAAATGGATGAATCCATATTGTTCCATTTCTTTAAATCATTCTTTTATCTGGCTCCCTAGAGGGAGCTAATTCAATTCGAAAAGATTTGAGATACTGACTCCAATGTGTGTTCCCAGGGACATCAGAGCCGAATGAGCTCACTCGGAAGGAAGCATCTCTCTCATGTCTGTAAATGGCGAGCTCTACAAAGCCGTCTTCACGAGGAAGTTCTTTTAAACCAGAGCGGCGATCAGAACCCCGACTGTCATCCAAAACCCTGGGTCAGGATCTAGTCGTATTGTGAAAAGAAAGGCCTGGGCGTGGAGTGTTGTCAGTGTCCTTGGCTCAGCTCCGGCCCATCATGGCGAGCGAGATGCAGCAGTGCCGGGTCACCGCCGCCAAGGGAGAACTCACCGGCACAGGGAACACCTTTCAGACGTCTCCAGGCTTTGCGCCGTTTCCCACTGGGGAGAAAAATCTCATTTCATACAGGTTGGGAATTTGGACTTCGTCCTGAGAACGGCACTTCTCTGACTCAGGGGACAGGGAAAAAACGATGCTCCTCCTAGACGGGAGAAGGAGCGGGAGGAAGACCCAGCTCGCAGCGGTCGTGACACCCGACCCTCGCGAGGGCCGCGTCTTGCACTCACCCCCTCGGTTCTCACAGCCGCGCTGGTGTGGGGGCTGGAAAGCTTCCGCCAGCCCTCCCCTTGACTCTGGGCACACACAAGGGGCGCAGCTCTCGGGGGCCTGCAGCGCTGCGCTGCGTGGCCGGGTACCACCAGGGATGGAGCGGCTGTGTGCTGTGAGACCTCACCTGGGTCTCCGGTGTTCGCTCCTCTTCTAGCTGCGGCTGGATGTCAAGGCCAAGGGCACTGGAAGCTGAGCCTTGGAAACGGCAGGGACTCCCAGGTCTGTTAATAACTGCAGAGACTGCCCTGCTGCCCTCACCTCCGTGGACTGGACTTACATTGTTACAGCAGCTGCAGCAACTCGCCGGAAACAGGAATGAACGCGCTCAGAACAGGCACCGGAGACCCAGAGGAGAATCGAAGGTGTTTATTCCAGAGTTCTCGGCGAAGTAGCCTCCCAAAACCTGAGCCCGACCCTCAGTTTCAAGCGGCTTTTGTAGAGTTTTTTGTGTTTACAACATACATGAGTTTGCCATTGGTGGGTTTACAATTTTAAATTTAGGGCCAGGAATGGTTACTTCCACAACAAGCATTGAAGCAGACATCTTGATGGACATTTCCATATGTGGTGCTGTAAAGTGTGTTTACAGAAGCAGAGATTGCAGGTCAGGGAAACCCGGCACACTGCTGCTTACTTAAGATAAGACCCTTGAGGTCAGCTTTCCTGCTTAATTCCTGTTTTTCTCTCTCAATGTGAGTAAGGAATAAAATGCCAAGGTGACAGACAAACCACAGAGAGGCTGAGGCTTATCTATGCTAGCAGCTAGCTTTATCTTTTTTTTTTCTTTTTCGAGTTGGAATCTCACTCTGTCACCCAGACTGGAGTGCAGAGGCCACTCCTGGCCACCGCAGCCTCGACCTGCTGGGCTCCGGCGATCCTTCCGCTCAGCCTTCCAAGTAGCTGGAACTACAGGCGTGCGCTACCACGTCCAGCTAATTTTTTGATGTATTGTAGAGATGAGGTCTCGCCAAGTTGCCCAGGCAGGTCTCGAACCCGCGGGCTCAGGCAATCCACTCACCTCAGCCTCCCAAAGTGTGGGATTACAGGCTGAGCCACCGAGCCCGGCTTCATCTTAAGTAACAAAAACAGAGGGAGGTTAGTGGCACTAGGCTGGGGGTGGGGTGTGTGACTTGCATGGCCTGCCTGGGGTCTGCGACACCCCAGACCGCCTGCCTGAGCCTTTCTTCTCTTATGCGACGCGGCTACCACATACTGGGGAGCTCTCTGTCTCCAACCAAGGAAAACATGATTGGGGAGACTAAGTAATTTTGCTTAAGGTGTGGCAGCTGGAAAGTGTCAGAAGCGGGATTCGAACCTGCGTCCACCCAGCTTTGGAGCAGAGTTATTTTGCCAAAGCAGAGTCCCAGCCGCCCTGGCCCCAGGCTCCGCGCTGCCCTCGGGGACAGCCGCATCCTGCCGCATGCCACCCCCAGTCCAGAGCAGAGGCCCCGGAAGTCTGTCGGGGGCGCCCATCCCTCTCCCGAGCCAGGGCCCGTCCCGAGGTGGGCCTCACCTTCCCCGGGGAGTGGCGAGGCGGCCCTGGCCACTCGGCCCCAGACCCACTGCCAGCAGGCCCAGTCCCCCATCCCTAGCCCCACCCCAGTCTCCCGCCCTCCACGTGGCCATCCTGCCTTCCCCCGCCCCTGGTGACCCGCGGCACCCCCACGGCCTGGAGTACAGACGCCCGCCCCCGGGGCCCTGCGGGGTGTCTGCACCAGCCCACGCGTCCACCCTCGCGCCTGGGGCTGCCCGGCCGGCCACCCTTCCCGCCCGCCCTTCCCCTCCCCGCATCGCCCAGGTCGGTTCCCCGTGCTGGGGCCTTGGCCTCGCTGGCGTCGGGGAACCGGCGGGACCGGCGCCGGCTGAGGCCGGCCCTCGGCGGGACCCGCCCCGTCCGCCCTGCGCTGCCGCTCGCGGCTGGCGGCGTGGGCTCCCCGCTGCGCCCGCCCGCTCCCCTTCGTTCCAGACACGCTTCCTGCGCCCCTGCGGGCAGCGGGCCTGGAAACTCAGAAGCCACCCGGGGGCCCCTGCACACAGCCGGGGCCGGGGCGAGGCCGGAGGGAGGCGCGGGGCTGGCGTCTGGCTGCGGGCCGGCGGCGCGGGAGCCGCGCCCCCGTCTGTGCCAGGTCGCGGTGGGTCCCCACACACCGGGCACGAGCCGAGGAGACAGCCCCGGCCCCAGAGCGCGAGCCAGGCGACTGCAGGGCTGGGCCCGGGTCGCGCGAAGGCGGCCGCGGGGCGCCCGGCACAGCGAGCCACGCGAGAGCGCGGCCGGGAACTGGGCAGAGGAGCTGGACGGCGGAGACTTCAGAATTAATTTCTTAAAGAATAGCCAGGCTCGGTGGCGCAGCCTGCAATCCCGCGCTTCGGGAGGCCCAGGCGAGTGGATCGCCTGAGCCCGCGGGTTCGAGACCCGCCCGGGCCACTTGGCGAGCCCTCATCTCTCCAATAAATCAAAAATCAGCCCGGCGTGGCAGCGCGCGCCTGTAGTTCCAGCTCCTCGGAAGGCGGAGGCGGAAGGATCGCCGGAGCCCAGCGGGTCGAGGCCGCGGGGGCCGGGAGCGGCCCCTGCACTCCAGTCTGGGTGACGGAGTGAGACTCCAACTCAAAAAAAATCATAACAAGATTTAAGACACTCACTTCATCATGCAGTTCGGTTGCTGAGAATCCCCAGGGGCCAGTCCGCGAGATGGAATTCTTGCTGCCAGTCTTTCTGTCCCTGCTGCCAAGGAGACGGCAGGGGCTTCCCTCAGACGCATAGGGCGTCCCTGCACTCCCCTTCCTCCTTGTTTCCAAGTGCTGAGAGTAAACCTCCTAGTCACACCAGAAAGGTTAGTTCCTTCCCTCGGCACAGACTCTGTAATGCTGCTTCGAACTGAAACGTCAGCCCAAAAGACCAGCTGCCGTTTGGAGGCGAGCGTCCTTCCTGCAACACCCGCCTCTGTCACCCACTGGTGCACACGCTCTTGGGCACCTGGAACATCGAGCTGTGTGTGCTCTCCCACGGGCGGGGGGGCTTCCCACTCCTGGCCCTCCTGCCCCAGAGCTGGCTGTGAGTGCCCGAGCACCCACCAGCGCCTGTGCTCCCAGGCAGACCCTCCTCACTCTGGGCTGGATGAGGACCGCCAGACTGCACAGGCCCCACACGGACTGCACTCCCAGGGACCCCAGGCTGAGTGAGTGGCGTTCCGGCTGAGGTCGTGCATCCTTTGGCCCGTTCCTAAAATGGATTTTGGAGTGGCCAGCAAAGTTTTCACACAAAGTTTATTAGAGAAAAACGAGAGAGAAGCAAGGGAGACATGCCAGAGTTGGTGGCATGGGCGAGAGAAACTCTGCCTTTTGCTCTTGACAATAGACCTGATATACCTTCACAATGGCGGCTATACTAAAAAGGGTGGAGCCCAGGTCAGTGCCACTCTGGAGACGGACATCTCTGCTGTCGATGGAACGGGAGACCGGGAGGGTTGCGATCTCTGTCTTTTGCGGAGGCCCTGCCAGACGTGTCCAATTCACAAGTTCCTGAGCTAAAAGGTGGTCTTAATATCGTTTCTCTGACTCAGGTTAGTTAAAGGGTGGTATTCAGACTCTGCCTTTGGCAGGGAACCTGAGAGCTTCTTAGTGATTATTATTTTTGTTTGTTTGTTGGAGTTGGAGTCTCACTCTGTTGCCCAGACTGGAGTGCAGTGGCCGCTCCCGGCCACTGCAGCCTCGACCTGCTGGGCTCCAGCGAACCTTCCGCCTCAGCCTTCCAAATAGCTGGAACTACAGGCGCGCGCTACCACGCCCGGCAAATTTTTGTTTTATTTATTTATTGTTGCCCAGGCGGGTCTCGAACCCTCGAACCCTCAGGCTCAGGCAATTCACTCACCTCAGCCTCCCAAAGCGAGGGATTACAGGCTGAGCTGCTGAGCCCTGCTTCTTAGTGATTATTATGCTAAACCATGAATTAAAAGGGTGGGCTGTCCTCATCTCACACCTGACGGGGCTTCCTTTAGATTTGCCGAGAAGATGCCGTAGGCTGCAGCTTGGCTTGCAGCAAAATGAAATCTTAAAAATTTCCGAGTGGTTCCTAAAACCTGCCTAGGGAAAACGCATCTACATCTGACCTGGGCTAGCTACCCTGCCTCACAGCCACCCCCACCTCCCACCAGAGCGGAACTCAGAGATGTCCTTCCCGAGGCCTCACCGGACGTGGGAGTGCTTTGCTCCCTGCAAACACGCCTGGTCTCCAATGTGTCGTTCGGGGCTGCATGCAGCTGCGAGCAAAAGGAAACTCACAGAAAGAGAGAGCCTGAGAGGGATTATCCCCGGGTTGCAGAAGCCGTCAGCCTGCCGCTCTGACCAGACTGCAGGGCATGGCCACTCGCAGATGCACAGGAGACTGGGGAAGGGAGGGTCTTCCCCGAGCGTGTCGACACCCAGACGAAATCAGAATTCCATCACTAAGGCAGAAGGAAGGCAGATGTCAGGAGGGCTAATCGCCGAGGAAGGAGCTTAGCATTTTCAATATTATGTCAGATGGGCCTGCAGGGGACTGGGAAGGGTCAGGGTCTGCCCAGAACATCCAGGGAGGCCGTGAAAGGGAGACGAGGGACACAGGAGTAAATGACTCTGCGTGTTGCAATTCTTTGCATGACTCGGATATCTGGGTTGCTGCGCCCTCTCCCTCCACCCATCCACCGTCAGCCTGTCCTTGCCCTAACATTCGCTTAGAAACGTTTTCCAGCCGGGCTCGGTGGCTCAGCCTGCAATTCTGCGCCTTGGGAGGCTGAGGTGAGTGGATTGCCTGAGCCCGTGGGTTCGAGACCCACCTGGGCAGGAGAAACCTCATCTCTACAATAAATCAAAAAATTAGCCAGGCGTGGTAGCGCGCGCCTGCAGTTCCGGCTGCTTGGAAGGCGGAGGCGAAAGGATCGCCGGAGCCCAGCAGATCGAGGCTGCGGTGGCCGGGAGCGGCCACTGCACTCCAGTCTGGGCGACAGAGTGAGACTCCAACTCAAAAAAGAAACAAAAAGCAAAACAAAACAAACAAAACAAAAAAGAAACATTTTTCTTTTTCTTTTTTTTCAGTATTACAGATCAAAATCTTTTCTTTTTTTTATTTTATTTTATTATTTTTTTTATATTGTGGGGTACAGTTTAGGGTTAGGTATGCAAATATGCTTTGTTCAGGCACCCTTGTTGATAAGGAGTGTCTCCCCGTCCCCAGATAGATATTGACTACCGTTAATCCCACCTCCCTTCCCCTCCCCCCATAGTTTCCCATCACTGTCAGTCTTTTTTTTTATAGTATTATGGTGGATGTTCAAGGTCCACTGTATGAGTGAGAACATGTGATACTCAGATCTTTGTTTCTGTGAGAGGTCACTCAGTATTATTGACTCTAGTTCCATCCAGGTTGCTGCAAAATTCATGATCTTGTTCTTTTTTATGGCTGCATAGTATTCCATCATGTATATGTACCACATTTTTTTAATCCAATCCTCTTTTGATGGGCAGCATGGTTGTTTCCAGGTTCTTGCTACTGTGAACAACGCTGCGATAAACATACATGTGCAGGTATCTTTTTGATAGAGTGATTTGAGGTCTTCAGGGTGTATTCCCAGAAGGAGGATTGCGGGGTCATATGGGAGGTTGATTTTTAGAGCTTTTAGGAATCGCCACACTGCTTTCCACAGAGGTTGCAGAAACATTTTTTTGAAATCGAACTTAAACCCTCAGGTAGAGAAAAAAAATCCAAGCCAAGAGATAAGTGAATAGAAGTCTGTGAAGACAGCCCCATTTGCGCTCCTCCAGTTCCTTCTTCAGTTTCAGGTGTTTCCCCCTCCACGGCCTCCAGAAGCCACTTGCCCATCTGGAGAAGAAGCTCCCTTAAAAGGAGGATGTCTCCCAAATCCCTCTGTGGGAGCATGCCCTGCTGAGGCCTTGTGCCTATCACCCTTCGTCCTTTGCACCAGGGCGCGAGACTCCCTGGAAGCACTGCCTCTTCACCACCGGTCACCCTTGAGGCGGAGGCGCCCCACGTGTGGACCGCCCTGCACCCCATCGCCATGGGTTACTCCTCAAGAAATAGACAGGCATTTCCCCAGCAGCCCTGCTTTGGAAAAGCAGCAGAAAAAGTCACTTTGTTGAGTCTGACTCTCTAAGAAAAGCATTCCCTTCAGCAGGCCTGCAGAGCCATGCCACGCACCATGACCCCCGTCCACAGGCAGTGCAGGGCCGCGAGTGGAGTCCGCTACCCGGCCACCCTGTGTGTCAGGCCCTGCCTTCCCTTCGCCTGAACGATGAAGCTGAAACCGGGGTGGGCTGTCTTACCCAAGGGGACCTAGAACAGTGGCAAGAGATGACAGTCCGGATTCTTCCACTTCCCCACATGCATTCCTGCATATCAAACGGTCACATAAAATTGGGGATGGAGAGAAGAGAAGAAGCCGCCTCCGTCGTATGCGAATAGATGCCCAACTTGTCGCTCCAACCCCTCTCTCAGTGAACACCCCCTCCCCAGTAGTAGCTCCCACTTCAGCAGCTCTCGGGTTCTTGTCTCTGGGAAAGCTGGTGAAAACCTTGCCAATGTGAAAAGCACACAATCACAGTCCCAACATTGTGACTGGAAGAAAAATTGCATTTTTTTAGAGCCCAAGTTAAATTTCAATTAATCAGAACATAACATGGGAAGAGAAGAATACACCTGAGACAGATGAGCACATCATTCGTTTGGTTCCAACATGGATTACATACATCCACACAAGCACGTGCACTTACACATGCACACACAGCTCTCAGGCAAGTGATTCCAGACTATTCCAAAATTCTCAGAGCAGCAGATCATAAAGCGCTATCTATTTATCTACCGGCCTGTCATCACCATCATCGTTATGTCTAAATCCCCCACTGCTTCCACTAAATATCGCCAGCTGTTTTCTTGCTGTCTCTTTCACCAAGTAAGTTTAATTCCAGTTGGCAAAGGAAAAAGCTACACACAGAGAGAGAATGTTGTGAAGATCACCTTGAAAAAGGAGAATAAGAACAGTGAGAAAGCTGGGCAATGTTAAGATTGGATTTATTGTTTTGCAGAAAGGGAGTCGCTGAAACCCCATACTAATGAGCAGAAGCTTCCTCTCTTGGCTTTGTGATGCTAAACTTTACCTCACTAAGATACAGCCAGTAGCGCTGGAAACCCCATTTGTGTTGCAGTCACACAGGGGTGCCAGACCCGCGAGGAGCAGACCCAGAATGGGAGCACAGAGGCAGTGGCAGGACAGAGAGTGCTTGGCCTAGCCCAGACTGGACCGCGTGGGCCAGACACGCTGTGGGACACAGGGCGCCCCCGGCTCACCAGGGCGACCAGGCAGGTGAGGCCGTGGCCGGGCTGGCAAGTCCAGCCCACTCAGGGGGAAGTCATCCTGCCCAGGAACTGGGAGCAGGCTAGATGGTGAGTGCTGGGTGCCTCCTTCACCCCCGTGTCCCTAGCCGGTAGGTTTCTGCTTCCAGGACCCAGACCTCAGGAGCACTCAATCCTATCAGGTAGGACACACCCCAGGACGACATTAAAAGAGTTTTCCCTGTCAACCCCGCACGCGGGAGGCCGAGGCAAGCGGATGGCCTGAGCCCACGGGTTCAAGACCAGCCTGGGCAACTTGGTGAGACCTCATCTTGACAATAAATCAAAACATAGTCGGGCGTGGCAGCACGTGCCTGTAGCTCTGGCTCCTTGGAAGGTTGAGGTGGAAGGATCGTGGGAGCCCAGCAAGTCAACGCTAGTGTGGCCTTGAATGTCAGCCTGGGCGACAGAGTGAAACTCCAACTCAAAAAAAAAGAGTTCTCCTCTTCCTCCGAAGACCACAACTCTGTTGGCAGATGACACCCTCTGCCGACAGACGCCCTCAGGCCACCTAGAGAAAAGCCATCCTCTGCCCTCTGCCCAGCAGAGACCACTGCTTCCCATCCCTACCCTTGCCGCACTCAAGCCCCTCGCGTTTGGATTTCTGCTTCCAAGTTAAGTGCAACCCTTCCCTTCTTTCACTCTCGAAAAGCCACAGTCAGTGCCTGGCGAGTGAAAGGGCTCTTGGCCTCCAAGCCTCGCCTGACCGTCGTGAACTCTTGCTTCCCCCATCTCGAGGCTTTTGTGTGGATCCCCAGCAATCATAAGACCCACTAGCTTTATAGCTCACCGCCCGTATGTACGATTTCCCAGGACATTAAAGAATTCATTGCCCCCACTGGCCAAACCACATGCAGAAGTCATCCCGTCTGGAAAAAGTCCCGCACCGGCCCTGGCCTCCTCCTCCTGGCCCAGCCCCTCTCAGCAAATTGGGATGTGCCTTCCAGGAAGGTGACCTGGTGACCGCCGTTCTGGGCAGCTTAACTTGGCCAAGAGCTGGCTTCCTCCTGATGGGAAACACGGAGACTGCTTGCTGCAACCAAGCCCCAAAGCTTTCATTCTGCAGCAATTTCCTCAGGAAGAAAGTCACCCCTCAAGGCCAAGGGATACCAGTTTTATAGCAGAGTTTATGATGCATTTCAAATTTTTTATCCTGAAAATAGCACACATAGAAAAGTGAATAAAACATATACTTACCACTCACCCAACAGTAGCAAAACGAGACCCAACCACACCTAGGTAAAGACCCAGAGCCTGCCGGAAGCCTAGAGGTCTCTCCCTGACCCCTGCTTCACCCCCAAAGATGCCCACTGTCTTGACTCTTATGATAATCGGTTCCTTGCTTGTGTTTCATTTTTCCCCTGTATATGCATTCCTAAATGATATATTGTATTCATAACATCTAAAACTCTATTGATTGTGATGCCTGCCATTTTCTTATGTACAAACAATAAAAAATGATGCCATTAAACTGACACTTTCTTGATTAGAATTTTCATGTTATGCTTATTAAAAAGAACATTTATGACTCATATGCACATAGATTTTATCACATATTACCTTTGTCATACGCAAAAAAGAAAAAGTCAGCAAAACGTACTGGTCAAAGCCGTCTTCAAACTGCTTCCTAACTGGGCTCCACACTCTGCCACATCACGTCCAACTCAGGTAGTCTGTGTCTGTTTTTCTCATGCTACACTATCCTCGATGCAAAAAAGAGCATTGCAGACGGAGAATTTCTCATAACAACGCTTTCGTGCAAACCGCTATCTTTGCACCAAAATGACAGTCACAGTAATTACTACAATAGTCAAGACCATTTAAGGCCAAGCACAGTAGCTCACACCTATAATCCCAGCACTTTGGGAGGCCGAGGTGAGAGGTTTGCCTGAGCCCAAGTGCTCGAGGCCAGCCTGGGCAACATGGTGAGACCTTGTTGCTACAAGAGATCAAAAATTACCCGGTGTGGCTGTACGTACCTGTAGTCCCAGCTACTCAGAGGCTGAAGCAGAAGGATTACCTGAGCCCGGCAGGTCGAGACTGTGGTAGCCATGATTGTGCCATTGCACTCTAGCCTAGGTGACAGAGTGAGACTCTGACTACAAAAAAAAAACAAAAACCGTTTGAACTTGTCAGTCAATAAGTGACATCATCCTCAAACTTCTAGAGTTTCATCAAAGCTCACAGAAAGAACTGCTGGTGTCACTGCTGGGTGTCTGGCTGAGTCCAGCTGCACAGCTGGCCCTTTTGGCAGTTTGGACTGCTTAAGAATTTTTTTTTAGCTTGGCTTTTTGCGCGTGTGAGGGATCAGCAGTTCATGAGTTACAGTCATGAGTGTTCTTTTTAATAAACATAAAATGAAACTTCAAATTAACCAAGTGTCGATTTAATTGCATACTTTCTCTTTATTATTTGTATATAAGATAATGGCACACTTCACAATCAATTGAGTTTTAGATGTTACGAATACAATATATTGTGGAGGGATGCAGCGATAGGCGAAAAAATGAAACACAAGCAAGGAATTGACTCTCACAGATGTCAAGACCGTGGGCACCTTCAGCGGTGAGGCAGAAGTCAGGGAGAGACCCCTAGGCTTCCAGCAGGCTCTAGGTCTTCACCCGGGTGTGGCTGGATATTTGTTTTCACTTATACCATGACCTGCGAGTCAGGAATTCAGCAGGGCTCAGCCGGGCGGTTCTCCTGCTCCCAGGGCATCATCTGAGGCAATGCAGCAGTAGTGAGCTGATGGACAGGCTGGCCTGGGAGACTGATGGGGCCTCACCTGACTTTCTCATCTTGGTTATTTCTGGAAGTCCTGCTATTGTTGTTTAAAAGCCCACTATATAGCTTTGTAAACATGCCTATTCCCAGCAAATATTTTCAAAGTTGTCTTTTATTTATTAAACACAATAAGCATATTTGTTTTATGTTCTACAACTGGTTATTTTAATATCTAGGTATTTGAGAATCCATTGTTAATTTCAAAGGCAGCGGATGGTGCTGCCAATGTACATTCATGGTACCTTATTTGTGCTGGACTGTCTTTGGCTACGTGCAGTTATTGTGCTTGGAAAGTTATGTAAGGAGTACTCTTTGAAGTACTAGATGAAGCATCTTCTTCTAGAGAAAAATGGAAATAACTCCTAGAATATTCTAGGTAAACCTAGAAGACCACTTCATGTCCCCACAACTTCCTCCTGAGCTGTACTATTCTATCCTTTCGGCTTTGTGTTTCCTGAAGCTCGGTTCCCTTGTGAAGACTTCTTCACAGGAGCCTTCTCTTTCACCTGAACACCCAAAGTCAAGAGACAGTTGTTTGCTCACCAGTCAGAGCAGATCTTTAGCCATTTTGTACATTTCTCATACAAAAAACAAACACTTGTTCCATCTGGATTCATATCATTCAGCTAAACAGCAACCTGTATCTCAGAGATTTCACCTCCCAAGCCACACTGATAAAGATTTTTGCAACTGGCTTACAATATTCCTTTGCATCCAACCTCTGTCATCATCCAGAATGACATCAACATTTACTTATACTTTCACCCTAAATTCAACATAACCAAAAATAAGTCCTACAAACCTGTAGCCTCTCTTCCTGTATTTCCAGGATTAGTGAATATCACAACTGTTCACCCCACCGCCCAGTCCAGAAGTCCAGGCACGTCCCTAGACTCCTCCTTCCTTCTCCTTTGCCTTTCAGTTTCCACCAAGTGATGGCTTTTGTCCTCATCTATCCCAGCTCCTGTCACCACTGCCCTAAGTTCCACCTCCTCACACCTCCAGGCTCAGAAGCTGGCAGCAGGCTCATAGCCAACTTGAGCCTACTGCCAGTGGTGCTCCTGCCAGGGCCCCCAACAGAGCCAATATGAACTACAGACAAGTGTTGGAAAGGGTGGGGTCTCGGCGAGACCTCCAAAAACGTTAGGGTCACACTTCCAGAAAGGCATCCAGAATGCTAGGTAAGGCCTGCCGGGGGTGTGTGTCTGGTATGCTCTCTGGTGCCATGAGAAAGATGCAAAGAATTGCACAGAAGTTAGATTAGGAAATGCAGTTTATTTAGAAAGTAAATTGGAAGGACAGAGAAAGAAAGAGGGGATTCATTCCCCAAGAGAAGGGAAAGGAGGAAGCCAAAGCTTAAGAAAGCATGCCCTGGTCATAGCTCAAAGAACACGTGGCCACACCATAGCTTAGCAAGGCAATGGCAAATGACTCCTCATGGGTGAGTCCTTTTAATTAACCTCTCCTTGATGGGGGAAGGCTGTTAAGGTGTCTGGGTGGTGGTCTGCTCCATGTCATCACGAAGGGGCAGGTAAACGCATGCACTGACGTCTGGTGATGGATGTCCCCAGATGGGTGAGTTAGTCACATGATTGCTGCCATGGTAGTGGGGTTTGTCTGTGTCATAAAGGTCAAGAAAGGTTAATTAGGTTAACTTGCATCTTATGGGTGGAGGCAAATACTTGAAATAGAAAAGCTTCCATGCTGCCCATCGAAAAAGGAATGGATAAAAAAAATATGGAACATATACACGGTGGAATATTATGCACCCATAAAGAAGGACAAATTATGAATTTCGCAGCAACTTGAACGGACTTAGAGGCTATAATACTGAGTGATCTATCACAGAAAGAACTGAGTACCACATGTTCTCACTCATAAGTGGACCTGGAGCAATTATCATAATACTATAAGCAAAAGATTGGCAGTAGTGGGAAACTGTGGGGAGTGGGGCACACCTCATCACAGGGTACCTGCATAATGAACATTTGTATGCCTTACCCTGAATTGTTCCCTACATTTTTAAAATTAAAAAAGAAAAGAAAAGCTAATTAGGACAAAACAAGCTGGAGAGGAGGTTATCAAACAATCAATAGCTACTTCTGAGAAACTGGTTCTGTCCTCAGCGAGTGATCAGAGGGTAAGTGAAGTGAACTACTAGAAAACCATGAGATTTAGGCAGTGTTAAAATGGCTGCTCACTGGGTACATTCAATCCATGTTATGTCCTTTCAGAAAGTAATCAGCAACCGCTTTCCCCTGTGACATTGTCATTTCCCTTGGTGTCAGAAAGTTTCTAGTCTTTGAATTTGTATTTGTTCCATAGCATGACAGACCCAAATAGACGTTTGCTATTTGTGTGGATATCCACATTAAGACCAGTGGTGTGGGACCTCATCAAACTGACAGGCTTCTGCAAAGCCAAAGAAACCATCAAGAGAGCGGGGAGACAGCTCACAGACTGGGAAAAAATATTTGCCAACTGCATGTCTGACAAAGGCCTAACATCTAGGATCTGCAAGGAACTCAAACGTGCTGAAAAGAACAAAACAAACAGCCCCATTTTGATTCCACAAAGTGGGCAAAAGATATGAACAGGCACTTCTCAAAAGAAGACACACAAGCAGTCAACAGATGCATGAAAAAATGCTCAGCCCCACTAGTCATCAAAGAAATGCAAATTAAAGCCACACTGAGATACCACCTAACTCCGGTCAGGATGGCCGTCATCAATAACCAAAAAACAACAGATGCTGGAGGGGACGCAGAGAAAAGGGAAAGCTTCCACACTGTTGGTGGAAGTGAAAACTAGTTTCTGTGGAAAACAGTGTGGCCATCCCTAAAAGCTCTAAAAATCAACCTCCCATATGACCCCGCAATCCCCCTCCTGGGAATATACCGGAGGAACTCAAATTGCTCTATGAAGAAGATACCTACACACGTATGTCTATCGCAGCATTGTTCACAGTAGCAAGAACATGGAACCAACCATGCTGCCCATATCAAAAGAGGACTGGAGAAAACAAATGTGGTACATACACATGATGGCATATTACGCAGCCATAAAGAAGGAAAAAATTATGAAATTCGCAGCAACTTGGATGGACTTAGAGGCTGTAATACTGAGTGACCTATCCCAGAAAAGAAGAACTGAGTATTACTTGTTCTCACCCATAGGCAGACCTTGAACGACTATCATAATACTTCACAAAAAGGACTGGCAGTGGGATACTGCCGGGGTGGGGGGGGCACACCTCATCAACAAGGGTACCTGCATAGTGAGCATTTGTACACCTGACCCTGAATTGTACCTCACATCTTTAAAATTAAAAATTTTTTGAAAGAATACTTCACTGTATTATCTAGTTCTCATATCTGAGAAGTGTTTGTTTTCAAAGAGCCATGGTCTGTTATGGATACATGCTTGAATGTCACCTTTTATTAGCATTCTTTTCCTAATTTAACAAAGCTAGGGTAATATTCAGAACACTATTTTCTCCTCAGGGAAGTAGTCAAATAATCTCAAATAGCCAAAGCTCCTAAGGTTTAACCCCCATAGTGCAATGTACGGAAAGTAAAAACTTTTAATGCCCCAAAAGCAAATCTACGCCCTTCTGATTTCTGATAACATTTAACCTTTTCACAAAATAGAAATGGAAATAATACCTGTCCTTATAAGCCTTTGTTCAGAATTTGAAAGCCGTATCGTTTTTTTCCTATTAGTTAGTGGTGATTGCCTTTTCATTTTTGTGAGACTATTTGTTAATGATTCTTGTGTTGTCTTATGCCCTTAAATTGCTTGCAAATAAACTTCTCCCTTCAAAAAGAAAAAGACCAGTGGTGAATTTAACAGCTCACGTAAGAGCTGTGAGCTCCACTGCTTGGGCTGATTTTATACATGAGGAACATAAGCCTCCAGAAGCCATGAGGACAGTGAACACTTTTCTGTTTCCCTGTGTGCCTCTTGCATAAGACCCATTAATGAACAACATTAAGTCAACACTGGGGACAAGACGACCTGATGGAGACAAAGCCCAGTGTCCTGGTCTAGGGCTGCAAGGTGGTAGTGTTCACCCGAGGTTATGTTCAGATTCTGGCAACAGAGTAGCTGCATTCAGAATTCAGAATTCACACCTGCATGGAATCCCATTCAGGCTGGACAGTCAGGCTTGTGGTGCACTGATAAGTGTGGCACACGAACTTATTAAACAGCAGCAGCAGGACGTACCTGTGAGTCAAATGTCCCAGAGTCAAGGCTTGAGCCTGCCCAGACAGAGGGCCAGCTGCTGAAACAGCTTCCAAGCAGCCTGGCACCCTAAAGCAACACAGAATCCAGTGGCATATAGAAGTAAACAAAAGATCTACCATCAGCGGCCAGATTTTCAGGAAGGACA
Source organism: Cephalopachus bancanus (assembly GCA_027257055.1). NCBI lineage: Eukaryota > Metazoa > Chordata > Mammalia > Primates > Tarsiidae > Cephalopachus > Cephalopachus bancanus. The sequence continues at coordinate 105,738 of JAPVLO010000252.1, read as the reverse complement.
CCCAGCACTAACAGCCCCTTAGGCTCTTCACAGGAAAGAGAGAAGAGATCTGCAGGAACTCCCTGTACAGGTGGGAAAACAATGGCTCCTTAAGGGTCTGAAGGTCTGACTCAGGTCCTCTGACCTCAGTGAAAGTGCACCTGGCATGTCACTCACCATCTGAGTAGCTCACCATCTGAGAAGAGGCAAGGACCTCGCCTGCAATACGCACCAACCTCAACAGGGCAGAGCTGGGTCTTACAGTGGGTTGCTGCATCTGTAAAATAGGCTGCTTTGGGGACGGCACTATTTCCCGTCCATCAGCCCATTAACAAACGTCCCAAACACTTGACCTCGGTTTGGCAATACCATAAATTATCTAGAGAGACTTTATGTCCTTGGAAAGTCAAAATTTTGTTAAAGCTAATGTATCTTCCTTGCATGCATATGAGGTATTAACTATCAATAAATCATCTACGTGTTGAGTTAGCATGGATCCCTGAGGTGGGGGAAAATTCTGTAAGTTCTCTTGTAAATCCCTAGAGGATATGGTGGGAAATTCTCCAAACCCCTGGAGGGTGCATTGCCACAAAATTGGAAGCCTCCATAGGTAACACAAAGAGATGTCTTGATTTTCCTGTTAAAGGTAGAGAAAAGAAAGCTGCACATAAGTGTATTATGAAAAGTTAGTTAGCTCACACAGTACAAGGTTAAGATAGCAGCAGGACTTTGGGAGACCGAGGCGAGAGGATTGCCTGAGTCCACAGGTTCAAGACCAGCCTGGGCAACTTGGTGAGACCTCGTCTGTACAATAAATCCAAAAAAAATTAGCCAGGTGTGGTGACACTTGCCTGTAGCTCCAGCTACTTGGAAGGCTGAGGTAGAAGGATCTCCCAAGCTCAGCAGGTCGAGGCTGCGGTGGCCAGGAGCATACCACTGCCCTCCAGCCTGGGTGAAAGAGTGACACTCCTACTCAAAAAATAAATACATATTGTTTTTAAAAAGATAGCAGCAGGGTTGGGTACTAAAGTGGCAGATGTATCAAAAATGTACTTAAAATACGTATCTGAAAGGGTAAACTGAGGCAAGGTGGCCACTGCCATGGGGATAATGCAAAGGATTGCAAAGGAGAAGGAAGCCAAGTGTACAATCCACTTTCCATAGACAGAAAGGGGCAGACATTCAATAGGCAAGTGTGGCCTCAAAGCCTGAGAGGCTGGGTATACGTAAGTCTCTCTTGGCTAAGGGAAAAGTCCAGAGCTACATTCTTTGATATAGGTAACAAGGAAGTCACAAAAGTCTTGTTTCTAGACATCCCCAGGCACCGGTATCTCCTGACTCCAGGTGGTGGGCCGGAGGCTGGTTATGGAAGACTGAGAACAAGACATCATTGCCGGAAACATAGATGCCTGGAAGAACAATTAGGATTAGACACACTTCAGGGGCTAGAAATAATCGCCGAGTCCTAACCTTGGGAGGCCGGTTTTCCTTCTTGCTAACGATTAAGAGGTAAAAGAATAGGCTGGCCAGCAGAAAGGCTCGGCAATACATGACAGGACCAAGCCTGAGGCAAAATGGCAGCCCTACTGCCAGGATTATTTCACCAAGTTCTTCTATTCAAAGATTCTTGGGGTTTCCGCCTTCCAGTACCAAAACGCACTTATTTCTTTTGGGTCGTGTACAAACCTATAAACAAGTAGAGTTTCCTTGTCAATTTCCCATCCTTTTTCACACTTAATATAGAGATTCCAATGCAAATGTCTTTTCTTTATTAGTCTGTTTTTCTGCTGCTCTAATTACAGGTTCTAGTCCTTGTATTGGAGCTACAGAGAGGATGTAACTTTACAAGTGACTGTGGCTTTTCTTTGTTGCAAGCTGCTACTATGGGATCAAGCAAATGGTGGATTTAGCCAGAATGCTGAAGGAAAACTTTTTGGCAAGCAGTCAGGCCCTCCTGTCTGATCAAAAGCAGCTATAAATTCTCCAATTTGCCCAGGGGAAGACTCCCTCAAGGTACCCCATCTTGTCACCAAGTCTTGGGGACAAAGCAGAAGTCGAGACCCAAAGGAACATTCTAACTCATCAATAGGAAGTTAGATAATTTTATTATTTAGAGAAAAATCTGAATGCATCCAGGTGGCCAGCAAGTGCCTACAGTTGTTGGTCGATGTGTAGCTCCATCATTATGAATTAAAGCCACGGTTATCACCCCTAATCCTATCTTTTGTAAACACACGGAGGTTATTCCGTTTGTATCAACAGCTGCATGGCGTTGATGCTGATGTCCTGATTTTCACAATTGCTTGTCAGGTCTACCCTGACACTCTGTGTGTCACTGCTCCCCACCATTGCCTCCCACAGCATGACCAGCAAATCCCACCGGTCACACCCATCAGTGTGCCTCGGTGGGTACGTTCAACTTCCCGCACTCTGGCTCAACAACTGGGGCCAGAACCCACCCAGCGGCTCAAGCCAAAATCTCATGTGTCAAGCGGGTCTTCTTCCCTTCCCACCCCATGCTCTCCATTCAATCCGTTAGCGAGGACAGGGCTCCAAGCCAAAGCCTCTTTCTGTGGCTCTTCCCTCTGCTGGCACCCTTACCTGAGCGCCTACCTTCTCCTGTGGCAGAAAGGGGGCTGACAGCAGTTAAAAGCGTTCCTTTTGAAAATCAATCGGCAAGCTCTGAAAACGCACTAGACTGCTTTTGCTTGAGAAAAGCAAATAGCCAAAGACTGATGGCTTTCCTGGAAATGCAAAAGAGTGACCGATTCACAAACTTACTCAAATCCTCTCTTTTTGACGCTATCAGTTTACAACCCCTGCTTGCTATGCATTTCCTGGAGACCATTTGTTCTTTGAAAATCTGATTTTGCTGAGTACAACCTTGTGAATTCCAAAGAAAATGTGTAATTGCTCAACCCAACCCCCCTCCTTTACCTAAACTGCCGGAGTCCTGCTCCTGCTGGGTGTGAGGTTTCCTGAAGGAGAGACGGAGTAGGCAAAAGAAAGAACTTACAATGAAAAATATATTTGGACACCTGCTTGCAGGACAGATGCCATTTACTGTTCGTTAACAGAAACCTTTTATACCACTCGTAAAGGGGCAAGACAAAGAAAATTCCTTCACATACATTATCCTTTAAAAGTTACCACCACCTAGTGGCCTTGGAAGCAATAACCAAACCAAGAACACTATCTACTTTCAGTCAATGAGTCTTATTCTTAAAGCCAAAAATGACAGTTTTAGTCCAAAGTCCCGAATTACAGTCCTTGGAATGTCTCAAGAAAGTTTCCAAGTGCACATTTCTCCATGTATCAGGAGTTTTCTTTCTGGGGCTTCTATGACCTTCAAAGCTTCGTAATCGCCTCTCTTGTCCAGGTGTCTTCGTTAATTTTCTCTCATCCCGCAGTGTTTATTTCTAAAGAAAACTCAAAAGAAGCTTTTAGTGATGTTTCCCAGGCTCCCAAGGTTGCTCTCTGTATTTAGTTAATTTATCATAAAAGTATCCAATTAGTATATTATGAATTCAGTGAAAACCCACTCTATATATGTTAACTTAAAATTTTAACTATTGAATTAAGTAAAAACCTTAACAATTAATCTTCATCCTAAATCTGTGAAAACAGTGTTATAAATCACCTACATAACTCCTACATAAGTGTTAGAACTTATAATGAATACATAATAAACTTACTATAAACTTGTGCTTCTAAAAAACCTTATGTCTAAACACTAAAACATAATTCTAAATCAAATAAGGAGTGAATATACTTACATCATTTTTTACTCAAGCAATATCTAGTAACTTATAACCAAGTGAAAGAAAGCATTCTTGATGTGCTTCAGAGTTTAACCCTTGCATATGTTAGAAAAGGCCAAATGGCATAGTGGGAAACAGAAAAATGAACAATGACATTCCTAGGTTAGCTGTGAGTACTTTGCATAAACATGCCATTTTCTTCTTCCACGACTGCACAGAATTCCTCAGCCGTATCAACGGTAAAGACAGAAGACAGAAGGGTCTCAGCTGCCTGAACTCGCTTTGCGGCTGGGGGTCCTCAGCACACCTGGACTTTGTCAATCAGGCGGGCCTCCAAGGCTGGCTCCCAACACTAAACTAAGGTATAAGATCCCTCTCCTCTCTCCCCGGGGTGCTCAGCCTTAGAGGATTAGCTTGCTGAGTCGCGCTGTGGGCACTAACATAATAAAACTACCACTTCCTAAAATAGCCTCGGTGTCAGGGCCTCTCTGTGTTCCCGCTACACTCCCACAGCGGCAGCCTCACCCTGTCTCGCCTCCTCCTCCATTTTCCCTCCTCGTGGTTCAACCATTTCCTTCCCTAAGGCATCAGCTTTATAATAAAGATGGTAAAACCAGTGTGTTCTAATAAATATAGTTTCCAGCAGTCTTATTTATTGAAGCACCACATAATCCTTGTTTCAAAAGAGGATTTTGTTGCTTGACAGGAAAAAGTCTCAAAATCACCCCCATGGGCAGCAGCAGACACGTTGCTCACTGCAGAGCCAGCCCCTCTGGCACGCAAATAAAGAAATGGAAGTGATACACAGCACGTGGACACAGGATCTTAAAGGGGTTTTAAAAATCATTTAAAATTCTTTTTTAAAACGCAATGCAAATTAAGCATGGGCAACACGCCTGAGACACTCAGCATCTGTCAGACCCAGTTTGACATCTGCTGGTCAAAAGATAAATGTGAGTTTCCTGAGCACAATTCACACAAGGTTCTTCTTGTGGGCCCATTCCAGCCCTCTCACTCCCAAAGCCAGCGTGAGGCACGAGCAATCACCCACGCCCATCCTCTCCTCTTGTTCTGGGGGTCGAGATGGCCCTGAGACGAGGCCGCGTGACACAGTCCGACCCCTCAGGGGCAAGTGGAAGCCCCGTTCTCCCAGGGGAGGGATTGGCAGTGCACGGGTCCCTGGGGGAGTGCTGGCATCAGGCTGGCTGAAGGCATTTCTCATGATGCGCACAGCATTTCTCAAGACAGTAACACAGCCACACCAAGACACAGGAGCGGCGTCTGCGACCAAGTATGTTGGATACGTTTTGAATTCAGCAAAATCAAATCTTTTTTCCCCTGTGAGGTGTCTGAATTCTTTCATCTGCTGATGCTCAGCTCCAGCCCCTGGAAAAGCTCAGGGAGGGAGGAGACAGAGCCTGAGCACCAGGTCCTGGCTTTCGCCAAGAGATCTCTCAGAGGGGCCTGCTGGAGGCCAGCAGGGCCTTTGATGCAGGGGCCCACTCATGTCCCTCCGTGTCGCCACAGCCCCTAGACAAGGGCATGGTGGGGATTCGAGCACTCCTGCACATTCCTCAGCCCATTACTGAGTTCCCTTGTCTTCTTTTTTTTAATTTCTTATTTTAAAGATGTGGAGTACAGGCTGGGCTTGGTGGCTCAGTCTGTCACCCCAGAACTTTGGGAGGCTGAGGCAACTGGATTACCTGAGCCCACAGGTTCGAGATCAGCCCAGGCAACTTGGCGAGACCTCCTCTCTCTGTAATAAATAAAAAATTAGCCAGGCATGGTAGTGCACACCTGTAGTTCCAGCTACTTGGAAGGCTGAGGTGGGGGGATTGCCAGAGCCCAGCAGGTCGACGCTGGGGTGGCCCTGAGTGTGCCACTGCACTCCAGCCTGGATGACAGAGTGAGACTCCAACTCAAAAAAAAAAGATGTGGAGTACAATTCAGGGTTAGGTATTCAAAAGTTCAAAACGCAGGTACCCTTGTTGATGAGGTGTGTCCCCCCACCTCCCCCCAGTTTCCCACTACCGCCAATCCCTTTCTTATAGTACTATGGTAGCTGTTCAGGGTTCACTTATGAGTGAGAACATGTGGTACTCAGTTCTTTGTTTCTGTGACAGCTAACTCAGTATGAGAGACTCTAAGTCCATCCAGGTTGCTGCGAAGTTCATGATTTTGTCCTTCTTTATGACTGCATCATGTTCCATCATGTATATGTACCACGTTTTTTTATCCAGTCCTCTTTCAGCGGGTAGCACAGTTGATTCCATGTTTTTGCTATTGTGAATAATGCTGCAATAAACATGCGTGTGCAGCTACCTTTTTCATAGAGTGATTTGAGTTCCTCCTGGTATATTCCCAGTGGTAGGATTGCAGGGTCATATGAGAGGTCAGTTTTCAGATCTTTTAGGAATCGCCACACTGTTTTCCACAGAGGCTTTACAAGCTTACATTCCCTAACAGTGTAGAAGTGTTTCCTTTTCCCTATATCCTCTCCAGCATCTGTTGTTTTCTGAGTTATTGATGGTGGCCATCCTGACTGGAGTTAGGCGGTATCTCAGTGTGGTTTTAATTTGCATTTCTTTGATGACTAGTGAGGCTGAGCATTGTTTCATGTATCTGTTGGCTGCTTGTCTGTCTTCTTTTGATAAGTGTCTGTTCATATCTTCTGCCCACTTTGTAATGGGCCTGTTTGATTTTTTTTTTTCTTCTGGCACGTCTGAGTTCCTTGTAAAGTCTAGATGTTAGGCCTTGGTCAGATATACAGTTGGAAAATATTTTTTCCCAGTCTATGGGTTGTCTCCCTTCTCTCTTGATGGGTTCCTTGGCTTTGCAGAAACTTGTCAGTTTGATGAGGTCTCACTTGTCAATCTTATCTCTTATGGCATGGACACTTGGGGCTTTGGCCAGGAATTGGTTGCCAGTTCCAATTTCCAGAAGAGTGTCACCTGCATTTTCTAGGTTCTTAGAATTTATGGTTTTATGTTTAGATTATTGATCCATTTAGAGTGCATTTTTATGTATGGTGATAGGTAGAAATCTTGTTTTAATCTTCTGCATGTAGTAAGCCGGTTTTCCCAGCACCATTTCCTGGTTCTTCTCTCCCAAGTGGTTGGTGTTTGAGAAATTGGGGTTTTGCTTCCAGAATCTCTATCCTGTTCCATTGGTCTATATGCCTGTACTTGTACCAATATCAGACTGTTTGGATTATTGTAGCTTTCTAATACAGTTTAAAGCCTGGGAGTGTGATACCTCCCACTTTGCTTTTGTTTTTGTTTTTGCTGAGGATTGTTTTGGCTATTCATGGTGGTTTATGTTTCCATATGAATTCCTGTATTGACGTTTCCAGGTCTGAGAAGAATGCTGCTGGTAATTTAATGAGTATTGCATTAAAACTGTAGATTGCCTTGGTTAGAATGGAAATCTTAGCAATGTTGATTCTTCCAATCCATGAGCATGGAAAGTTTTTCCATTTGTTTGTGTCATCTTTGATTTTTTTGAGCAGTGATTTGTAGTTTTTATTGTAAAGATCTTTGACTTCTCTGGTTAGGAAGATGCCAAGGTATTTCATTTTTTTGTAGCTATTGTGAAGGGGATTGTGCCTTTCTTTTTTTTTGAGTTTCTGTTTATTGTTAGTGTATAGAAATATGACTGTCTTTTGCACACTTATTTTATACCCTGAGACTTTGCCATAGTCCTTTATCAGTGTAAAGAGGTTTCCGACAGATTCTCTTAGGTTTTCGAGGTATAGAATGTCACCTGCAAAGAGAGGTAACTTAACTTCCTCTTTTCCTATCTAGATACCCCTGATTTCCTCTTCTCTGATTGCTCTGATTAGGACTTCCAACACTATGTTGAACAGGAGGGGAGAGAGTGAGCATCCTTGTCTTGTTCTGGTTTTCAGGGGAAATGGCTCCAATTTCTGTCTGTTTCGTAGTATGTTGGTTGTTGGTTTTTCATAGATGGCTCTTACTATTTTGAGGTATGTTCCATCTATGTCTAGATGTTCAAAGGTTTTTATCAAGAAGGGGAGCTAAGTTTTATCAAAAGCTTTTTCCACATCTAATGATATAATCATGTGGGGTTTCTTCTTATATCTGTTGATTATTTAATTACACTTATGGTCTTGCAGATGTTGAACCAATCCTGCATCCTGGGGATGAAGCCTACTTGGTCGCGGTGGATGATTTTTTAGATGTATTGTTGGATGCGATTTGCTATAATTTTGTTGAGAATTTTTGCATCTGTGGTCATCAGGGATACTGGCCTGTAGTTCTCTTTCTTTGTTGGATCTTTTGCTGGTATGGGTATCAGTGTGATGTTAGCTTCATAGAGTGATTTGGGGAGAGTTCCATCTTTCTCGATTGCCTGCAAACTTTCAATAGAATTGATATCAGCTCCTTCTTGTATGTTCTGTAGCAGTCTGCTGGAAAGCCATCTGATTCAGAGCTTTTTTTTTTTTTGTAGGTAGTTCTCTCATGACATAGTCTATTTCTTGGGTTTCTATTGGTCTATTTAGAGTCTCAATTTCTTCTTGTTTCAACCTGGGGCGGTTGGGTGATATCAGGAAGTCCTCCATTTCCTTTAGGTTTTCAAGTTTGTTTCCATACAAGTGTACATAGTAATCTCTGATAATTTTTCGTATTTCTCAGGGTCAGTTGTGACTTGATCTTTTGCCTTTCTGATTGTGTCTATTTGGGTTTTTTCTCTCTTTTTCTTCATAAGTAAGTCTTGTTTATCCTTTCAAAGAACCAGCTTTTTGTTTCGTTGATTTTTTTGTTTTATATTTTTGTCTTCTATGCCTTGAATTTGGGATTTTATTTTTGTGATTTGGATTCTTCTGCTAAAGTTAAGGTTTTAGTGGTCTTGCTTTTCCAGCTTCCTTAGGTGATTTGTTTGGCTGTCAATTTGTGATCTTTCCATTTTCTTCATGTGTGTTCATAGAGATATGAATTCCCCTCTTAGTATGGCTTTCTTGGCATCTCAGAGATTTTGATAAGATGTTTCTTTGTTTTTATTTATTTCCAGGAATTTTTAATTTTTGTTTTGATTTCTGTGTTATCCCAGGAGTTGTTCGGCATCATGCTGCTTAGTGTCCATGTTTTGATGGGTTTGGGGGACCTGTGTGGGTGTTGATATTTATTTTTATTCCACTATGTTCTGAGAAGGTGCATGACAGCATTTCAATCTTATGAAATATATTTATGCTTGATTTATGACCGAGGATATAGTCGATCTTAGAGTATGTTCCATGTGGTGATGAGTAGAATGTATTTTCCATGCTTGTTGGGTGGAATGTTTTGTAGGTATCAGTTAAGTCCATTTGGTCAAGCGTCACAATGAGGTTCCAGATCTCCTTGTTGATTTTTTGTTTTGATGATCTGTCTAGGGTTGTTAGTAGGGTATTTAAGCCCCCAGCTATGATAGTGTTAGAGTTAATGTCTTTTTTTAGTTTACCTAGAGGCTGCTTTATGAAAGTTGATGCTCTTATGCTAGGTGCATATATGTTTAGGATGGATATTTCTTGTTGATGGATTGAACCTTTTACCATTATGTAGTAACCTTCTATATCTTTTTCAATTTTTGATAGCTTAAAAGGTGTTTTGTCTCATATTAAGATCACAACTCCTGCTTTCTTCTGTGTTCTGTTCACCTGAAAATTTGTTTCCATCCTCTTACTTTGAGTCTGTGAGTGTCCTTTCTGGTGAGATGAGTCTCTTAGAGACAACATATTGTTGCATCGTGATATTTTTTCCATTTTGCCGTTCTTTGTCTTTTCAGTGGTGCATTTAGTTCATTCACATTCAGGTTAATTGCTGAAATGTGAGAGTTTATCCCTGTCATGAGGTTCTTTTAGGGTTTGTTGTCGCTGCTGCTGCTTGGTTTTTTTATTTGTCTTTCTTTTGATTTTTTAATTGATTTATGTGTGTTTTCAATCTCTTTTCTGCATTCTTGGAGAGGGCATTGTCATTCTTTTTTTTTTCTTTCTTCTGTGTTTACTACTTTCTTAAGTGTTTCTTGTAGAGCTGGTCTGGAGACAGTGTAAACTCTTAGGGATTGAATGTCTGGGAAGAATTTTAATTCTCCATCACTGATGAGCTTAGCTGAGAAGGTAATTATTGGTTGAAATTGTTTATCTTTGAGAACTTTGAAGATGGGGCTCCAACCTCTCCTAGCCTGGGTGTTTCTGTAGAGAAGTCTGCTGTTATTCTAATTGATCTTTCCCAGTAGGTAGCCTGACCTTTCTCTCTTGCTGCCTTTAGGATTTTTTCTTTTACATCTACTTTGTGTAAGCAAATTACTATGTGTTGGGAGTTGGTCTTCTCTTTTGTTGTCTTGCAGGGGTTCTCTGAATCTCTTGTGTTTGAATGGGTCATGCCTCTGATGAAATGAGGAAAGTTTTCTTGAATAATTTCATGGAATGCCCATCCCAGGATGGTCTCTCTCTCTCTCTCTCTCTCTCTCTCACTTAGGGATTCAAATTAATCTTAGGTTTGGCCTCTTGATATAATCACTCATCTCTTAGAGGTTTTGTTCTATCTTTTTAAGCTTCTATTTTTTCAACAGTTTGGGTTATTTCCATATTTTGGTCCTCAAGCTCTGAGATTCTTTCTTCTGCTTGGTTAATCTGTCCATACAGTGAGGAGGTGTATGTTTGCCCCCCGAAAGCAAAATGAGATAAGAAAAAGGAAAAGAATGGCAAAAGAAAGGAAGGTGGAGAGAAGGAGAAGAGAGAAAACAGACAGGCATGTCAACAAATAAACAGAGAAACAAGCAAAGACAGAAAAAAAACAAAAATATACAAACAAAAACCCCTGTTGATGTACTCATCTTCAAAAATACCCATCCACAAACAGAAAATCTAAGAAAAAAACAACATTAAAATAGCAGAAACAAAGCAAGTACAAAAACATAAATGAAAACAGAAAGAAAGAAGAAAAAAAACTTGCTCTGTGACTGTTTCTATAACTCCAGGTCCCTTTCAGCTGCCACTGCCATGTTAAAGGAATGGCTCCGGTCTCCAGCCCATCCCCTCATCGCAGGCGGGTAAGGGTGCCGTCAATGTGGGTCAGACGCCCTGTGGATGACTGTGTGAGGAGGATGGATCAGACCCAGACTCACCCAACTCGTCTGCTGCTGCCGTCAAGTTTCCCACTCAGATCTGATGTGTCCATGCCTATTCCAGTGTTGGGGAGGGGCATCTGCCTCTTCAAGTTTGATGAGCAGATAACCTCTGGGTCCGAGGTTGGAGGCTGGACAGAGCTGGGCAGGGCAATCCCCGGGACTGGGCAGAGAAGATGGTGCCGGTCATTGACTCCTTACCGGTGGCAGGGCTGCATTCCAGATTTTCACACCCTGCCTTCTCCGCAGTTCCTGGGGCTCGTACCGGTCTGCTGTCACAGGTGATGGCATGGGCCAGGGGCCAGGTGGTGAGGAGCAGCTGTTCTCTGCTGCCTCCTTTCAAGAGAGCCCCGAGAATGGCAGGCAATACTGTGCACCAGAGGTGCTAATCCCGGGGTGGTGGTGGGCTGCAGTCACCCCCAGAGGACAGCTCATGACCCCGAGTCTCCCCTTGGATGGACCGTCACGCGCCCACCAGCACACACCCACTCATGCAGGGAGCCTTCACGGACACTCGCTTTTGCGGAGACCTCACATTCCAACCTGTTCCATGGTCGTCTGGCCTCCACCCCCAATCCCCTTGTCGTCTCTGCACTCCCAGCGAGAAGCTCCAGGGATCCTTGACTTCCCAGCAGACCACACCCAAAGACATCAATCCCTGTTTACTCCCTTTCTTTGAACCTTGTTGTATCCGTGTAATTGTCCATCTTGTGACTTGCATAATTTTTGCCACGCATGACGTCTTAGGCCTCTAAATGTCACTATCTAAATGTAAAATGCAGCTGTAACTTAAGTTCTGTACAGTGCTCTGCTGGTCACGGGGCTCATGTGTAGGTACAGACAACTCTGGACCATCAAAGTGGACTGTGAGGTCTGAAGGGCGGGCAGAACCATTTTGGAAAGACCTTGAGTCAGGCTCTGCTCCCCGGATTCAGACTCAGAAAGAAACTTTATTCTCCCAGTTCCCTGACCCTTTGATTCACTGGCATCAAGCGGAGTCGCCGAGCGTTACTCGGACCATAACACCTCCCCCACCTGGGCCGTGCTGGGAGGAGCCCCTGCCACACTGACCTCTTGGTGGGCAACTGCTCCGAGCTGAGGTCTGCATTGCTCTGCATCGTCTCTTCCAGGAATCCTGACTTCACCCAGTACCATCACTGCAGGCACCTTGGGTCCTGGGTCTCAGCGGGGCTCCCTGAGGGGACACCAGCCTCCAGGTCTTCTCTCAAGCAACCTCGTCGACCAGCTCAGGACCAGGCACTAGAGCCTTCCATGAATGCTGAAAGTTGATGAATGGGCATTGACGATGATGGGAATCGTAGAAAGCACTACTTTGGGGTCAATGTTTCTGTTTAGGAGGTACTGAAATGTGCAACATTGGTAAGAAATAACTCCATCAGGAACACACAACCTTGTGAAGTTCCATGCTGAAAGAAGCAGCATGTGTGTGGGAGCTCCTGGCACCACCAAGGGAAAGAATCTATTTATACAAAGGAATCAGCCTCTCAGAGCAAGAGCCTTGGGCGCTCAGAAATGTGATGGCATTGTTTACCTTTAAGGTATGTTTGGGAAATACATTGCCTATATATAGTTCAGTGTGTGTATACAGACACTCCATCGCTTTCAACAGGGGTGATATCTCAATGAGCCCAGCGTCAGTTGAAAATATCACAAGCTGCAAGTGCACTCAACACACCCAACCTGCCACGCAACACAGCTCGGCCCAGCCCAGCTGAAACGTGCTCAAAACACTTCCGATAGCCCACAGTTGGGGAAAACCACCCAACACAAAGCCAATTTTATAGTAGAGGGCTGAGTATTGCATGTAATTTATTGAATCCTGTTCTAAGAGTGAAAAACAGCATGGTTACACAGAGACTGAGTTGCCGTTCCCACAGAAAGCACATGCTTTTCGAACCATCATAAATCAGAAAGCATGAAACCAGCCCATCGCAAGCCAGGGACCATGTGTGTGTGTGTGTGTGTGTGTGTGTGTGTGTGTGTGTTTTAACTGGTAGACAGGAGATATATTTTTTTAAATGGCCTGGCTGAATGACTCCAAATCACCTTGTGTCTCCTTCATTGAGAAGTTGATTTAATTTTCCCTAGCCAGTGAGGTCATATTTTCAAAAATTAGCTCAAAAACAACTCCAATAAATGTGGCTTCATTTTTCAGTTTCATATAAGTCATTCCGAAAACAATTGAAATTCTCCACCTGAACCATTGCAAAATTTTTTCAATGTGGTTTTTTTGATACTTATTTGAAATTACTTGAAAAGGAGATCCAGAAGAGGGTCGTTTGCTGTTGTTTGTACCCAGAGAAGCTGCAAAGATTCCCCCTAGTAAATCCCCTGAAAAGTTTTAACCATTTGGAGTAGACATGTTAGAGAAATTGAATTGGGCCCTGGTCTGTAATCAATTTAAAAAGCGCTAATAACTGGGAAAGCAAAATTGCATGTGTTCATATGTCTGTCTTCCAAAGATCTACCAAAGCTCTATGTATTGTTGCCTTTCAAGGAAACTTTGGAACAGGAGTTGGAGTGGTCGACAGGGAATCAATGCGTGCCACCCTGTACTGCACAATTAACAGGGAGCATCGCGCACTCCTGCAGGAGGGGTCTCCAGAGGGGAGAGCTGTGAGCACTGGCCCTGGAGGCTTCTGCAGGCAGCCCCCCACGGACGGAGCCTAAGGACAGAAGAAGCCCCCAGGGCTTCCCAGCCAACCGTGACCCCTGCATTCTCCCCAGGATGAGGATGGGCAATGTCACACCACTGATGTCACACCAGCTGGGCACAAGGCAGCGATTCATGTGTGGCTACGTCTGTCACGGCCCTTGAGGCAGACAGGGCAGGGGCCACACGAGGGTTCACAACCTCAAAGCCTCTGAAGAGTCACTCTGGCTTCCCGCCACCACGAAGCTCGGCTTAGCAGGAGGGCCAGACAGAGACACTGCCGTTGCCACACAGCCCCTCCGAAGTGAGTGTGAGGGTTTGGTCCCCACTCCGCAGCAGAGGGCACCTTCGACATGGTTGAAGCAGCAGCGTGGCCAGGTCTTGCTGCTGCTTCTGGAAAGGACTCAAGTTGCCGCCATAACCAGTGTCCTGTTTCAGTGGACTGGGACCCTCCGTCACTGCTCAAGGAAGCAACACTGGGCTGCTGTAGCCCGAGAGTGGTGGTTGGGTGCACCTGGGTGGGCAACATCCCCAAAGGCTACCCCAACACAGTCTGCTTGTAAGCACCAGACACACAGAGCACGGATGGTTGTCTAAAGCCATCGAATGGCTCCTTTGGAATCTGGGGGGAGGAGCCATAGAAAGTGGGGCAGTTCAGAAGTTTGCAAGCAAAAGAACAAAAAGTGGCCCCGTGAGGGAGGGAGAACAGCGCTCACCCTGAACATCCTCCAGTCCCAGCCACTGCATTCCTGCAGAAACCCTGCAATTAGGAGCTGCCCTAAGCCTTGGGTCTTTGCCCCATGTAAGCTCGACCCTCACCACAGGCACCACCAGAACCACATTTCCTGGAGGCAGAGACGCGCGACTGAGGGGGACTCCAGGCAGGATGAGGGCCTCCCCGCCAACGACGCCATGCCCACAGCACAGACAGCAGACATGGCAGGGCGGGCTGGGGATGCAGGGAGGGGCCAGAACTCCGCCCCATGTCCCTGCACAGAGGGCATGAGCTCAGGTAAGGACTGGGCCCTGGGAGGTCATGTGGGGGTGGATGCCAGACTAAAGAAGGCCTTCAGCACCTCCACCAGGTGAGGCACGTGTGGGGCATGAAAGGAGCCCAGGAGCTGAGCAAGGAGAATTCCACACAGGCCACACCTGCTCTTCTTGTTCCATGCTCGGATCTGGCAGGGATGGTCCAAGCTTACATCTGTCTTCCAGTATAATTTCATTGGCAGAATTGCCCTGGTGAGGACGACTGTTCCTGTGTTCCCTCCACTTAGGGGGAGAGTGGCAGGTTCTTCACAGGGAGATCCATTACCTGTTGCTGCCTGACAAGTTATCCCACAACTGTGAAGCTTAAATCAAGAGGCAGGCCAGGCTCAGAGGCTCAGCCTGTAATCTCAGCACTTTGGGAGGCCGAGGCAAGTGAATTGCCTAAGCCTGCGGGTTTGAGACCCAGCCAGGCAACTTGGCGAGACCTCATCTCTACAATAAATCCAAAAAAATTAGCCGGGTGTGGTAGCACGCGCCTGTAGTTCCGGCTACTTGGAAGGCTGAGGCGGAAGGATCACCGGAGCCCAGCAGGTCGAGGCTGTGTTGGCCGGGAGCGTGCCGTTGCACTCCAGTCTGGGTGACAGAGTGAGACTCCAACTCAAAAAAAAATAACGAAAACAAGAAGCAGATATAATTTCACGGTTTCTGTGGGTCAAGAGCTCAGGAGTGGCTTAGCTAGGCGGCTCACACACAAGGTCCTTCATAAGGTCACAGTAGAGCGATCAGTCTCATCTGAAGGCTCAACTGTGGTCACTTCCAAGGTCCTCCCATTTCAGTTCCTCATGGGCTGCTGGACAGAAGACCTCAGCTTCTTACCACAGCAAGTGTCCTCTCCAGAAGGCTGCTCACAAGGAAAGTGGCTTCCTCAGTGCAGTGATCACAGAGAGAGAGGAGCCCAAGATAGCCACAGTCTTGTTATGACCCAACCTTGGAAGAGCCATCCCACCATGATCCTGTATTCTATTCACTGGAGGTACGCCACTAGGTCCAGTCCAAGGGCTGAGGAGGGAGGTCATTGGGGCATGTTAGAAGCTTCTGATCCAAGAAGGTAAATGTGCTCTGGGCTCAAGACTCACCCAGTGTTGGTGCTTTGCACTGCCGTGCACTGACCCCCTTGCCTGGTCTCACCCATTCCTTGTCCAGCTCGGTGATGTCTCTCCTAGAGTTCCAGATTCTAGGAGTCCTTCTAGTGATAGCCATCAGCACAAGACCTGGACTGGTGGATGCCATCTAGACTCTGGAGAGACGGAGGCACGTGGCACCACCCGGAGCAGGCACTGATGTTGACTACCAGGTTCAAATTCCAGTGCCTGCCTCTGACTGCGTGACTGGTCTTGGCCAAGTTATTTAGCTTTTCTCTGCCCCATCTGTCAAGTGCAGTGGTTAACAGGGTCTATTTTTCAGAGCCATGGTGAGAATTGATGGAGATGCCTTATTTAAGATGTTTAGGGTTCTCGGTTCATAGGAAGCATTTGGCTGATTTTGTGTTGTTGTTGAGTTGGAGTCTCACCCAGACTGGAGTGTAGTGGCATGTTCATGGCCTCCCCAGCCTTGACTTACTGGGCGCCAAAGATTCTTCCACCTCAGCCCTCCAAGTAGCTAGAACTACAGGTACACGCACCATGCCCAGCTGAATTTTTATTTATTGTAGAGACGAGGTGTCACCAAGTTACCCGGGTTGGCCTCGAACCCACGGACTCAGGCAATTCACTCGCCTCAGTCTCCCAAAGTGCTGGGATGACAGGCTGAGCCACCGAGCCCAGTCTTAGCGAATGTTAGACATGCTCGTCGTCATGGTCACCACAAACTGGGTTCCTGCAAAAGAGGAGTAAGGAAGCAGCCCCAGTGCACGGGGCCTCCTGAAGCCAGATTCTCCCCGAATGACCCGCGCTGCCCAGGGCAGCTTCACACTCCCTCTCCAAGCCCAGTAGCCCTGTCTCTGGGACTCCCTCTCTCCAGAATGGCCCTGCCAGCCAAGCCTCCCTCCAGGCTGAATTTCCTGAGATGGGCCTCCAGCCACCTCAGCCCAGCCTTCCCCCACGTCCCTCGGCTCCTTCCGCCCTCAGCCTGCCCTCCTGCACACCAGTGCTCATCCTCTCTCCCACTCCACCCCTCCTCACACTGTCTCTCCCCCCACAGAGACACGGACCCCCGATGCCCGGCTCTGAGTTGATGTCCAGGGTGACATGAAAACCACAGAAATGGCCTTTCTGCCCCGAGGAGGCCCGGCATGATGGGTTCTTCCTCTGACCACATCTAGACACTTACATTTTATCAGTAAAATAAATTTTGCGGCATGAGCTCACCCGCCTGGTGAGGAGACAGTCCGTTGACAAAGAGAACGAGTAAAAGCAATGTGAATTCAAATCCAGAAGCACCTTTTTCACATGGAAAAAGGCATTGGCATGGAGCCATGCCACTGAAGCACCATGTGCATGCCTGAGGACCCAGAGCCACCCATGGGCTCTCCCTGACCTCCTCTCGGAGCCCAGGTCCCCAGAAACACACTCAACAGCCCAGGCAGCTCCAGAGCCAGTGCCCTGGGATGTTAGAAAGTACAGCAAAATGAAAAGTGGGGTAGAAGCACCCTGGTGGGTGGCATTTGCATGTTCGCATTAGAGAGCAGAGACCAGGCCACACCAATGGTGGGCCCATCCGGTCAGGGACTGTGGCCCTAGGCCTGTGTGCGGCTCTGCCCTGCAAGGGACAGGCGAGGCATGCACCTGTAATTCCTGCAAGCCTCCTGGTCTCGTGGGGTGTTTGCTTTTGCTTTTGCCTTTGGTTTATTTGTTGTTTTAATTTTTTAAATAGCCTGTTTGGAGAGCTTCATCCAGTGGCTCATACCCATAGATGCAGCTCCTTGGAAGGCTGTAGCAGGAGGATCACTTGAGTCCAGGAGTTTGAGACCAGCCAATATAGTGAGACTCCATCTGTAAAAGGAAGAGAGAAAGAAAGGGAGGGAGGGGAGGATAGGGGATGGATGGAGGGAAGGATGGACAGAGGGAGGAAGGGAGGGAGGGAATAACCTGTTGGGACACACAGAATCCAACTTTCTCCCTCCTACCCTCACCCCTTTCCAGCAGTGCTTTGGGACTGGGCTGCAAAATCCAAGAGAGATCCAGTCCGATGGAACACTAAAATCTGCTCACCCTGCAAATCCCCTGTGTTGGTGCTGAGGAAAGCACTTGCAATTTGTCGGAAAATTCCAGAGGCTTCTGATTTTGCACCCCTCGGGGCCAGTGTTGAAGGGCTGCCGGGCCACCTTGTGAAGCCCAGTCCTCACAGAAGCAGGCGCCACCCTCAGGCCAGCAGCCACAGACCCCTCAGAAGCAGCGAGAAGAAGAGACATGCAAGACCTTCAGGGTCAGGTAGGCCCAGCCATAGACTCTTCCCCCAGCAGGTGTGAGCTGTGTGACTGTGTCACCATCAAGAGGCTCCCTGGAGCTTTACCCCCCAGAGCTCCTAGTGTCCTCTGGCCTGGATCTCAGCCTGAAAACAGAGGAATGGGTAACAGGTTAAATTATTGGCTTTTACATGTTGAAAGTTTAAGTGCAAGAAAAGAAACAGATTTGGGAGAATATAAGAGGAGAGCAAATTCTCTCTCTCCTCCCTCTGTACTAGAAATTATTTCCTAAATTAATGAAAGAGGGGAAACCAGGGGGGAAAGGAGAGATGGCTTAAGCAAACCATAAGAAAATGTAATTATTTAAAAATATGTCACCTACTAAAGATAAAACATAAAAGGTACATAAGACTAAACCTCATAAATGATATTCAAGACAGATATCAGAAAGTATTACATTTTTGAGAGAAAATTTAACAATGAACTAAATGGAAGGCTATACCATGTTCATGAATAGAACATCTCCATATTATAGAGGTCAGTCTTGCCCAAACTCAACTGTAAGCTCCATAAATTCCAATCAAAATCCAAATCGAGTTTTAAAGGAATTTGACAAGATGGTTTTAAGACACATAAAGAAGAGCAAAGGCCAAAAATTAGTGAAGACTTTGCTGTACAAGGAAGCCACACAGCCTTGTCCCTCCCCCCCAACCCTGCCAGTTCCCTTTGTGCAGGGGTCCTCTCCCACTGGGTGTGGGATTTCCTGAAGGAGAGACGGACTAGGCAAAAGATTAAAATAATATACCTGGACACCTGCTTGCAGGCCAGAGGCCTGCAAGACAGATGACATTTAATGTTAGTTAACTGAAAGCTTTTATACGATTCATAAAGGGGCAAGACAAAGAAAATTCCTTCACATACATTATTTTTTTAAAGTTACCACCATCTAGTGGTCTAGAAGCAACAAACAAGCCAAGAACACTATCTGCTAAATGAAAGTTTTAGTCCAAAGTCCCGAATTACAGTCCTTGAAATGTCTCAAGAAAGTTTCCAAGTGCACATTTCTCCATGTATCAGGAGTTTTCTTTCTGGGGCTTCTATGACCTTCAAAGCTTCATAATCACCTCTCTTGTCCAGGTGTCTTCATTACTTTTCTCTTATCCCGCAGTGTTTATTTCTAAAGAAAACTCAAAAGAAGATTTTAGTGATGTTTCCCAGGCTCCCAAGGTTGCTTTCTGTATTTAGTTAATTTATAATAAAAGTATCCAATTAGTATATTATGAATTCAGTGAAAACCCACTCTATAAATGTTTACTTGAAAGTTTAACTATAGAATTAAGTAAAAACCTTAATGATTAATCGTCATCCTAAATCTGTGAAAACAGTGTTATAAATCACCTACATAACTCCTAGATAAGTGTTAGAACTTATAATGAATTCATAATGAACTTACTATAAACTTGTGCTTCTAAAAAACCTTATGTCTAAACACTAAACTACATAATTCTAAATCAAATAAGGAGTGAATATACTTACATCATTTTTTACTCAAGCAATAACTAGTAACTTATAACCAAGTGAAAGAAAGCATTCTTGATGTGCTTCAGAGTTTAACCCTTGCATATGTTAGAAAAGGCCAAATGGCATAGTGGGAAACAGAAAAATGAACAATGACATTCCTAGGTTAGCTGTGAGTACTTTGCATAAACATGCCATTTTCTTCTTCCACGACTGCACAGAATTCTTCAGCCGTATCAACGGTAAAGACAGAAGACAGAAGGGCCTCAGCTGCCCGGACTCACTTTGCGGCCGGGGGTCCTCAGCGCACCTGGACTTTGTTAATCAGGCGGGCCTCCAAGGCTGGCTCCCAACACCTTTGCACCAGGTACTGGCCGCCCACACACCTGGATCAGCAGCCTCTCAGGTCACACCACACCCTCAGGGTCCACGCACCCATCCTTGCAAACGCCTCCCAAGACCCACCCCAGACATTGCTGCT
The DNA here is from genome assembly GCA_027257055.1 of Cephalopachus bancanus. Taxonomy (NCBI): domain Eukaryota; kingdom Metazoa; phylum Chordata; class Mammalia; order Primates; family Tarsiidae; genus Cephalopachus; species Cephalopachus bancanus. The sequence goes on along the minus strand of JAPVLO010000252.1, from coordinate 85,807 downwards.
CCCACAGAGCCATCCTAGTCCCGCCACTGAACACTCATCTGGGCCTGTGCAGGGCAATAGATGCCACCCCACTCCTCTGGGCAGGCTGTCTGTGGCCCAGGCACACTTGCCCTGAAGGAGCTTGCAGTGCAGAGTGAGGGGCACATCACCACACCTGGATAGGGAGAACGACCACAAGAACACAGGCTTGTTCTTGTGGACACAGCCCAGGAACTGCTCACGGGGTCGGGCCACCTGAGGAGGGGGCTCTCCAAAGAGCAGTGAGAGGCCAGGGGAGGATTTTCAGCCAGGTGACAACAGGCCAGATGTTTAAAGATGCTGAATGTGGAAGACCTGCTGCCATCGTTGGCAAGCACGGGCAGATGCCCTCTCTCAGAAGAGACTGCTCAGCTGGGACCATGCATCACCAGCAGGATAGACACAGGCATCTGCAGGTCCCTGGGCACCCCTTGGCACCAGGAGGCCTGTGGATGAGACCAGCTATGTGTCTGGGCAGGCATGCAAGGGACACATCCCCAGCCCACTCAGGAGGAGGTCTCGGAAGGAGGCCAGGGCTCTGCCCCACCTGCCTGGACAGAGTGAGTCTGGCACCACCGCCATCCTGTTGACAGGTGCCTCTCGGATTTGAAAGAGCAAAGGTTGGAGAAGTGAGTTATACAGACCATCACCATCTACTCCCAGATTGGAACCATTCAGGGGTTGTGAATCCCAACGAGTTATATAGAAAAATGTCAGTGGGCCCCATAGGCTGTGGGAGGCTTTACACACAGTCTCGCCCTTGGTGTGAGTGCCCGAGTTTTCCTGTGGCCGGGGCTTCCAAATGATGTTTGGCACTAAAATGCAAGACAAGGTTTTGTCTGGGCAGAGGGAATTTTCTTTAAGGAGCCTTGATACTCTCCAGACCCCTCAGCAGGGCCCATGGGGCTTCACTCACATGGGGTGAAGCCAAGTTGCTGCAGGCACAACTAGCAAAACACACTCAGCCTGTGGCTGGCTGGCCCCTGACTCCCAGGAACTCTCCCAGGGGACCTGGCAGCCCTTCATGTGTGGTCAGTGACAGTGTGTGTGGAAGCATCCCAGCCCATGAGGAGTGAGGGGGGCAGTCCGGTCAATCTGGGCCCACACCAGCTCCAACAATCAGCGGACACTTGGCCTTGCTGAAGACGGGCGCTCCTCTGCACCTCACAGGCCATGGTAGGACTCAGTGCAGGTGTGTCTGGAAGCAGCCACGAAGACACGTTCAGCAAGAGTCTACTCCTTGCCGCCTTCCCTTCATCCAACCCTGCTCAGACACACTTAGCACATCTCGTGGCTCTGAGTAGTCACAGGAAGGCATCCTGAGCTGTGGGGGGTGGTTCCTGGAGGCAAGCTCTGGTCCTTGTCATCTCGGTTTCTAGAGGAGCTCAACTATTGGGTGATGGCCTGGGGTGAAGCTAGTCTCATCTCCATCTTCTCAGTTCTCACACAAGAGTCAGCTGTCCGTGTAGATTCTGTAGGCCTGACCTCACGTCACAAGCTGAGGTATCTCCCAGGATGCAGTGGTCCAAGGCTGTTCCGGGCCAAAGGTCTCCTATTCAGTCCATGACACTCTGTCTCTGGCCCTCCCCAAATTCATGACCTTCTCACACGCAAAATACATTCATTCCATCTCCATAGCCCCAAAGTCTTTGCTACTTCCACTAACAAATCTAAAGCCCTCTAAAGTCCAAAAATCCTATCTAAATAGCTAAATCAGATATTGGTGAGGCTGGACATATAATTCATTCCGAGACAAAATTTCTCAGAACCTGTACCAGTTATGTACTTCTAAAATACAGTGGTGGAACAAGCATAGCTTAGACATTCCCATTCCAAAAGGAAGGAACAGGGACGAAGAAAGGGGTGATGCGTCCCAAGCAAGTCCAAAACCCAGCATGGCAGATATTGCTAGATCCTGAGGCCTGAGAATAATCTCACTTGGTTGTATGCTGTGCTCTCGGGGCCTCCTGGGGTGGCAGTTCTGCCTCGGCTGCTCCGTCAGTGGGGGGTCGGGCACCCAGGCTCTGCAGGGCGGTCCCAAGGCTTTGGTCAGCGGCTCCATGGCCTGTTCAAGCTGAGGTAGTAGTGCCCCGATAATCTCTGAATCGCCTTCAGAGTCACTCTTCCCTTTCCGTGAAGAATAGTGCACATCCACAACCCAAGGACGCTACAGTCCGGTCCTGCAGGAGCTAAGAATCCTGGCGGCCTTCCTTCCTTCAGCCACTCTCTCTTCCCCCTCTAGCTCACACGAGCTGTGTCACTGCTGGTCTGACCTCATCTCTCTTCCTGGCTTCCGCTCAGACGGCAAGGAAGTCCACGAGTCACACTGGTGAGCGCCAGTTTACCAAAGGGTCATCAGCAGTGCACACAGCCTCCCCTTCAGAACATGGTTTCTCACGTTTTGCAATACGGAGAGCCTGGGAACTTTTCGAATCAAGGACTGGTTCCTTTTTGCTTCACAGTGTCTTCTTCAATTTCTCTCTGTCTTTCTCTCTCTTTGCTTTTGCTATAAGCAGTTAGGAGGAACCAAGCTGCTCCTTCCACACTTTGCTTAGAAATCTCCTCGGCCAAACCTGCTATCTCGTTGCTCACAAGTTCTGAGTTCCACAAAGCACAAGAACACAGCGCGGCCAAGTTCTTGGCCTCGTTGTCACCTTTCCTCCAGTTTCCAATAACACGCCCCCTTTCCCTCCGAGATGTCATGAGAGCCACCCTTACTGTCCTTGTTTCTAGCATGCACCTCAGAACTCTCCCGGTCTCTACCCGTTGCTGCCAAAACCACTTTCATATGTTTGGTTATTTGCAATGGTAAGCATTCCACTTCACAGCATCTTGGGCACCATAGCAAAACACCACAGTCTGCGTGGCTTAAATGACAGACATTTATTTCTTACAGTTCTGGAGCCTGGCAGTCTGAGGTCAAGGTGTCAGCATGGCTGGGACCTGGTGAGGGCCCTTCCTGGCCACCTTCTTGCAATAGGGGTGGTGGGAGGAGTACACTTTCTGGGGTCTCTTCTTATAAGAGCATTTATTCCTTCATGAGGGCCCCCCCTCTTGACCGCATCAGACCCAAGTCACCTCCCAGAGACCCCAACTCTTTTTTTCTTTGAGTCACAGTCTCGCTGTGTCACCCAGGCTGGAGTGCACTGGCACAATCACAGCCACCACAGCCACAGCCTCTTGGGATCAGACAATCATTTCATCTGAGCCTTCCAAGTAGCCAGAACCATGAGCATGCACCACCATGCTTGGCTAATTTTTATTATTCTCTGTAGAATGAAGGTCTTGCCAAGTTGCTCGGGCTGGTGTCAAACTCCTGGGCTCAGGCAATCCTGTTGCCTCTGCCTCCTAAAGTGCTGGGATTACAAGGATGAGCCACCATACTCCGCTAGGCCCCAACTCTTTTTTTTTGAGTTGGAGTCTCACTCCATCACCCAGGCTGGGGTGCAGTGGCATGCTTGGGTGATCCTTCTGCCTCAGCCTTCCAAGTCGCTGGAACTGCAGATGTGCCCTACCACACCTGGCCAATTTTTTAATTATTATTTTATTGCAGAGACATGGTCTCGTCAAGTTGCCCGGGCCAGCCTCAAACCCACGGGCTCAGACAATCCATTGTCTCGGCCTCCCAAAGGGTGGGGATGACAGGCTCAGCTACCGAGCCTGGCCTAGGCCCGACTCTTAATATCATCACATTAGGGGTTAGGGCTTCAACATACAAATTTTAGGGGGACACAGTGCAGTACACAGCATTTCTCCTGATGGTTCGGAGTGTCCTGGAGCCCAGAGGCGATGCTGCTCCGAGTCCTGGAGCAAGTGATCCTCTAGCCTCACCGTGGAGAAGGGCCAACAACAGACCTGGAACGCCCCTGTTACCCCCACACTGGTCCCCCTCCTACCATCAGCACACTCCAGGGCGCCTGTGAGAGTGCAGCACAGGAAACAGGGCCTTTGTTGAGGCTGAAAGAGGCCCCGAGCTGCCGCCTGGAGAGGAAAAGCTGCCCCCTGCAGGCGCCACCAAGAGCGTCCCACTCTCTGGCCAGCCGTGGTCCCAGTGTTCCTGTGGAGACCGCCCCTCCCTCTCGGCATCCCTGGCGGAACCGGACAGCCGGGGCAGGAGAAGCCTCGCCTACAAAGGCCCAGACCCTCCTCAGGCGGACGTGGGTCCCCAGGCTGGGGTCGGTCCGTCCGTGGACTCGCCTGCTCCACTTCCCGGATGCCAGCTTCCGCGCCCCTTTCCAAAAGCACCTTCTTCTCTCTGCTGAGCATGTCGCTTCCCTCCTAGACGGGGGTGCCTTCGTCATGTCTCAGAGAGAGGCGGGGCCAGAGCCCGTCTAGGGAGAAAGACCCCCGGGGGGACCAGGGTTTCTTCCCTGCTGCTGGCCCAGGCCCAGGCTGTCCCTCCGTAGCGGGAAGGATAGAGAGAGGAAGGGTCAGAGAGAAAGGGGCCTGGCAGGGAAGGGAGGGAGGTGAGAAGCATTTGGGACTCCAGGGGGAGGGCCCAGACACCCTCTGCCCCTGCGCCCCCTGCCTAGAGCAGGCACTGGAGACCCCCAGAGGTCAGACGCGAGCTCAGCGGCCCCAGACCACACAGCGGCCCACCGCGTGAGGGCTGACCTGCCTCTGACCTGGGTCCCCCAGGGGGCACGTGGGCAGATTCCAGCGGGGGGGGCCAGGGGCCTCCTCAGCCACTAGTCACATGAGCCTGACACACACCAGGCACTCCCCAAAACAATGAGTGCCGAACTAACGCATGGAGGGATGAGCGGAGTCAGACCACGTGCAAGGAGACAGGCTGTAGGACGCAAGGCAGGCCCCGCAACTCTGCCCCACCTCCGGGGTCCCTGAAATGCAGCCCTTGGCCCCGTTTCCCACCTCTCGGCCTGAGAAGCTTGTCTCGGGTGGGCTTGAGACGCTCTTCTCGCTTCCACGGTGGCCGTCGGATAAAATTCCAGGGACCCAGGAGCCCAAGCCTCCACCGCGGACGACTCGGGTGCTTCGTTCACCAAGAGGGATCAGGCAGGAACACAACTTGCCCTTTTCAATTTGCCTTTTTCACGGAATTTGCTAAATGCTGTGGGATACTTCTGCAGCGCGGCCAGTTCCCCGGCACCAGTCACAACACTCTCAAACAGCCCCCTGTGCAAACTGGCCCGTGTGGTGAGCAGATAACGAAGCCGCAAAATCATCTGGGTCCTAATTCCTAGAGCCTGTGAACATTACTGTGTGTGGAAAAGGACTCTGTGCTACGTTACGGACGCTGAGATGAGGGGCTGTCCTGGATTCTCCAGGTGCGACCGCAAGAGTCAGGATCAGACGAGCAGGTGACGGATGCCGAGGCCTAGCCATGGGCACCTTGTCAGGGAGTGCAGCAGCCTCTGGAAGCCGGAGACCCCAGAAGGAATGCCCCCTGCTGACACCCTGATTTTAGCCAAGTCGGGTTTATTTCAAACCTTGGGTCTCCAGAGCTGTAAAATAGTACATGCGTGCTGTTTTCAGCTGGTAAGTTTGTGGTACTTTGTTACAGCAGCCCTGGGAACAGAATACACCCCACGTGGGTTCTGCCCATTCCTTCTGTCAAAATTGTGTTGTTTCACTTTTATCAGACAATATCAAAAGGCCTACCATCGAAAATTTTTGAAATCACAAAGAAAGACATTAAAGCAGCGATAACCATAAGTCCCAAAGCTGGACCATCGGTTATTCTGGGGCACTTCCTTCCGGTGTTTCTTTATATCCGTAAGCAATTTTACTCTGTAACAGTGACACCACATGTCTTGGCATTAACCTTTTTCCACCCACGTCAAATCATAAGCATCTCCCTACTGGTGAAGACTCCCCAGTGTCCCACGAGTGGCCACACAACAGCATCAAGCCCAACCCTTAGCATCTTCTGTAACCACCAGATGGTCTCAGGTGTTCACGACTCTCAGTGCCGCCCGGTGTGCTGCTGTCGCTTGAGCTTCTTATTGTTTCTTAGAACCGATTCCTTAAATCACCACTGGTACATCAACAATACGTAGATGTTAACCAGGTAGAAAAGTGCTTTCCGGAACCGTTGTTCCAGTGATTCCCCTATTCACCATGTGTGTCCTTTGACACTTCCCAGCACCGCAGAGTGACTTTCATCAAATTCTCCTCCCAAAAATAGCATCATTTTTATCTTGTCCACCAAGAGTAGCTGGAAAACGGAGAACTCAGACCACAGTGGCTTCACTCCTTTCTACGGGTATTTCACCAATGCCTTGTACACTCAAGTCCCAAAATTTCAGAGACAACTGAAAACAGATCCTTTCCACAGGAAGCATGCAGACCACGTGAGAAGACAAGACCAGACACACGCAGAGCTGAGTCCCATGAAACCCACTCCACATCTTGGCCACCAGTTCATCTGCCCTGTGTCCCCTTCCTGCGCATGCACGAGACAAGCCCTCTGCAGTGCCATAGTAACAGATTCCAGACACAGCCCACCCCTCCTTGAGCTTCCATGGACTCCTGCACCAGAAGACAGGACGTGTTGATGCCTCGTGTCTCCACTGCACATCCCCCACAGGGCAGTGAGCACTTTACTCTTCCCTGCCCTGAGCACCAGGCGTGGAAAATACCCACAGCTGATGACTTTAGAGAAGGGAAGAAAATTAAGTGTCCAAATGCGAAACAGACCATCAGATTTCAAAACCGTGGAAGGAGCAGTCAGGGGGCACCAGAGCAGCTGGGTTCAGGAGCTTGGATACCAGGCAGAGCTGGGTTTGGTGATCACCTGTGGCCTCCGCAAGCCGCATGATGTGGCTGGGTTCTCAACCACCCTGAGCCTCCACATCTGCATCCACAAAGTGGGAACCATCGCCGCTTCCCTCAGGCGCTGTGGGAAGGCTAACAAGATAGTGACTTTGGGCACCCCCAGGCCCACCACAACACCCAGTGGTCGCTGCATCAGTGAAGCATGTCTGGGGAGGACGGAACACGCAGAGAACGGGAAGAAAGGGCACATGATAGGCGGGCTGGCCGCTGGACAGGGTGGACAATCCGGGGGCAGTTCAGGAGAAGCTACAGCTGAAGCTCTTTCCCTGGGTTACCAGCTTCAAGTTTATCTCCATTCCCCCAACTCCACGCCCAACACAACACACACACACACACACACACACACACTGGCTTCAGCATTGCCCTGTAATTGATGCATGCAATTTTTAAGAATTCAACTGAAAATGTCCCCATTTGAAAAACCACATTTGGGCCAGGCTCTGTGGCTCAGCCTGTCATCCCAGCACTTTGGGAGGCCGAGGCGAGAGGATTGCCTGAGCCCGCGGGTTCGAGACCCACCAGGGCAACTTGGCGAGACCTCGTCTCTACAATAAATCAAATACTAGCTGGGCGTGGTGGTGTGCTCCTATAGTTCAGCTACTCGGAAGGCTGAGGCGGAAGGATCGCCGGAGCCCAGCGGGTCGAGGCTGGGGTGGCCGGGAGCATGCCAAAGCACTCTAGTCTGGGCGACACAGACTCCAACTCAAAAGAAAGAAAAACTACATTTGACTATTTATAACTGTATGCTCAATTTCCATAAAATAAAAGTGCATAAAGTGTTTTTTTAAAAACTGCATTTGTAGAAATCGGATTCAAGAGGCACACACTTGTTTGCACCCCAACAAGGCTAACATGGGGGACACTGAGTTAGGAAGACGGGATAGCCTGCCTCACCCTACTTATTGGCCACCACACAGGCGGACCTCCCAGTTTTCCCCAAGCTCCAGGACTACAGATCTGGAGTCAGCGGTTGTCCCAGGCCTGGTCAGCACACACCCTGAGTTCAGCTGTGGAGGTCCTGCACCCCAAAGACCCACGACCTGTCCAAGCGGGGACTCAGCTCGGGTTGGATGGACCCATTATGTTCCTGGCTGGGATCACTGAGATTTCTGTGAAAAGGAGTGAATAGGAGCCTTGGCTTATCGCACACTGGTGTCTGTCTCCTCTCCCTGGAAACCACAAAGTTGACGTGAACTGGTCCCGCTCTTTCCCGCCTTGTTAACGTCCCAGTCCCTCAGACCAGCAGCATTGGCTTCACCTGGGAGCTGGTCAGGATGCAGAATCCTGGGATCCACCCAGACCGGGTGCGTTCACAGTGCTGCCTTAATGAGATCCCCAGCGATGGCTGGGCGCCTGCAGTCTGATGCCACATGAGACACCGTCACCCACACCCAGCTCTACGGCTCTCTCGGCCCCTTCACACCTAGAAGAGCCATTAAAAAGAAAACCACACAACTGTAGGATCTGGTTACTCCCAGGGCGGCCAGGGCCACATTCCTCAAAGCCTCCCTTTGAGAAAGGAGGCCGGCCGGGCTCGGTGGCTCAGTCTATAATCCTGCGCCTTGGAAGGCTGAGGCGAGTGGATTGCCTGAGCCCATGGGTTTGAGACTCGCCTGGGCAACTTGGCGAGACCTCGTCTCTACAATAAATCAAAAATTAGCTGGGGCATGGTAGTGCGCACCTGTAGTTCCAGCTACTTGGAAGGCTGAGGCGGAAGGATCGCCGGAGCCCAGCGGGTCGAGGCTGCGGTGGCCGGGAGCGGCCGCTGCACTCCAGTCTGGGTGACGGAGTGAGACTCCAACTCAAAAAAAAAAAAAAAAGAGAGAAAGGAGACCGGACTCAGAGAAAACATGGCCCTAGAAATCCTCATGTGATCTTCCAGGAAACATGATTTTACAGACATTCGATGAAAACGAGCTCACCCTATGGGTCTGGCTGTTGCTGTGACCCAGGAATTCTCAGTGAATCTTCAGAAGCTCCAACCCATCAGGGCCATTCTTCTGCCCAGTCCACTGAAGAGCGTCTCAGGCAGAGTGCAGGGGACACAGCAGATAAATATATGCCTGTAGGCTCACATCAGACACAACTTTCAATTCAGTCTGACATGTATCATTGGCCATTCTCCCGTTTTCTCATTTCATTTTTGAAAACGCAGCTAGGCATTAGAATCTTCATGCATGTGCACAATATTCACAAAGGCTGAAAAAAACACATGCCATGTGAAATAGTCTCTGGAAAAAAGTAAACTTGGTTGTGAGAGCACATCGTTAGGGCGGGAGGCTGTATCAGTAAGAGTTCTCCAAAGAAACATAGCCAATAGGAGGTGTGTGTGTGGTTTTATTGTAAATTTGTTCACATGATTGTAAAGGTGACAAGTCACCAAATCAGAGCAGCTGTTCAGAAGCACCACTCTATAGGAGGCACATTCCACAGGTTCCCTGGGCATGAACCCCTGCCCACAATCTGGGATAACCCTTTGGGACCTCCACCATTCTGGACTCGGCAGCACTCCGGGCATTGGCTACAGTCAGGGCAAACCTGGACCTGAAGGCCATCTAGTGCCAAAAGGGAGACAACGAACTTGCAGGAAAATGAATCTCAATGGGTAAATTATGGAAACTCTCTTGGCCAACAACCCAAGAAAAACGAAACAAGCCAGACAGAGAAGACTGAAATGAATAACTAATTATTCAATGCAAAAACATAGGCACACATCCACAAGAAACAACAGCAAGCAGAGAACCACGATCTTCCCAATGAGCAAAGCAAGGGACCCGTTTCTGGGCCCCACCAGGTCACATGTGAAGTCTCTGACCAAGAACTCAGAACAGCAGTTTTAAGAAAACTCGGTGATCTCCAAGATAACACAGAAAAGCACTTCGGAAATTTATAAGAGAAATTTAACAAAGAGATTGAAACAGTATTTTTAAAACAAACAGAAATCTCAGAATTGCGAAACACACTTGCTGAACTGAAAAAATCCATTAGAGACTCTCAACAGAAGAATAGATGAAACATAGGAAAGAACCAGTGAACTCAAGACAGGCCACTAGAAGCGACACAATCAGAAAAAAGAATGAAGACGGCCTGCAACCTATCAAAATTTCCTCAAAAGAACAAACGAAAGAAAACAAAACTGCCCTGCAAGAATACTGTGTCCAGCAAAGCTATTCTTCAAATAGGAAGGTGAGCTTTAGTATTTCACAGGCAAACAGAAGCTGAGAAAATTCACCACCACCAGATCTGTCTTATAAAAAATGCTAAAGGGTTGGGTGCGGTGCCTCACGCCTGTCATCCCGGCACTTTGGGAGGCTGAGGTGAGAGGATCGCCTGAGCCCGCATGTTCGAGACCAGCCTGGGCAACTTGGTAAGACCTCATCTCTACAATAAATCAAAAAAGTAGCCAGGCGTGGTAGTGTGTGCCTGTAATTCTGGCTGCTTGGGAGGCTGAGGCAGAAGGTCGATGCTGGGGTGACTACAAGCATGTCACTGCACTGCAGTCTGGGCAAAGGAATGAGACTCCAATCCCCCCCCAAAAAATGCTAAAGGGAGTTATTCAATTTCAAAGGGAAAAAATGCTAACATCACTAATGCACAAAAAGAAAACCTTTGAAGTTATAAAACTCACTGGTGAAATTAAGTACCCCCCCAAACCCAGAGTATTCCAACACAGGAATTGTGGTGTACAATTCACTCATATCTCAAGCATGAAGCATAAAAGACAAATCTATTCAAAGCAATAATAGCTACAGCAACCTGTTAAGAGATAGGCAATATAAAAATTGGTATCAGGGCAATGCTGGATTTGTTGAGTGAGTTTGGAAGTACTCCTTCCTCTTCGATTTTTTGGAAGTTTTTGAGTAGAACTGGTATTAGTTCAACCAAAAGTAACAATGTAGACAGGATAGAGTTAAAGGGCAGAGGATTATACTTGTAGTTTTTTTCTTAATTCCATCCTTTTTGTGATCTAAGATAAGTTTTCATCTCTTTAAAATAACCCTATAGCTATAAAATGTTTTTTGTAAGCTTCATGATAACCACAATGCAGAAACTTATAATAGATTCACTAAATATAAAAAAGCAATGAATTAAAACGTGCTACCAGAGAAAATCACTTAAACGCACGTGAAGAAATGAAAAGAGAAGTCACAAAACACCGGACAGCAAGCAACAAAATGGCAATAGTAAGTTCTTATCATTAGTAACATGGAATGTAAATGGAGGACTCAATTCTCCAATTAAAAGACACAGAGTTCCACACTGGAGAGACGTCTTTGAATATGAAATTTAAAACACACACACACACACACACACACACAGAGGCTGAGTGGACAAAGCACCAAGACCCAACAATATGCTGCACACAAGAAACCCACCTCAGCTCTAAAGACACAGATGAACTAAAAGCGAAGGGACGGAAAAGGCAGTCTGTGCCAGTGAAGACCAAAACGGAGCAGGAGTTGTCATATTTATATCAGAGAAAACAGACTAAAAATCAGACTGTGCGAAAAACAGATATCGAAGGTCACTATATAATGATAAAGGGGTCAGTTCAGCAGGAGGACATAACAGTGGTAAAATCCATGTGCCCGACACCAGAGCACCCAGGTATATCCAGCAAACATTGATAGATTAATAGGAAGAGAGAGGTTGTAATACAGTAATCGTGGAGGATTTCAACACCCCACTCTTAGTAACAGACAGACCTCAAGGCAGAAAATCAACAGAGAAACGCACTGAAGCAACTAGGCCTGACATTTACAGAACATTTCACCCAACTATTGCCGAATACACATTCTTTTCATCAGCACATAGGCCGTTTTCCACAACAGACTGCATTTTGGACCACAAAACATGTCTGTACAAATTTTAAAAAGTAGAAATCATATCGAGTACTTTTTAACCACAGTGGACTAAAACTAGACATCTATAGCAAGAGGAACAGTGGAAACTACGCAAACACGGGAAAATTAAACAACATGCTCCTGAATGATGAACGAGTCAATAAAAAAATCAAGAAGGAAGCCGGGCTCGGTGGCTCAGCCTGTAATCCCGCGCCTTTGGGAGGCTGAGGTGAGTGGATTGCCTGAGCCCGCGGGTTCGAGACCCGCCTGGGCAGCGAGACCTCATCTCTACAATCAATCAAAAAATCAGCTGGGCGTGGTAGCGCACGCCTGTAATTCCAGCTACTCGGAAGGCTGAGGTGGAAGGATCGCCGGAGCCCAGTAGGTCGAGGCTGCGGTGGCCGGGAGCGGCCACTGCACTCCAGTCTGGGTGACAGAGTGAGACTCCAACTCAAAAAAAAAAAAAAAAAAAATCAAGAAGGAAATTTTAAAAATTCTTGAAACAAATGAAAACAGAACCCTAACATACCGACATCTATGGGATACAGCAAAGCAGTACTAAGTAGAACTATATCAGATAAACAATCTAATGATGCACCTCAAGAACTAGAAAGGCCAGAACAAACCAGACCCAAAATTTGTAGAAGGAAACAGACAGTAAACATCAGAATAAGTGAAACCGACACTTAAAAAAACAGCTGGACATGGTGGCTCACCCCTGCAATCCCACCACTTTGGGAGGCAGAGGCTAGAGGATTGCCTGAGCCCATGGGTCTGAGACCAGCCTGGGCAACTTGGTGAGACCTCGTCTCTACAATAAACCAAAAAATTAGCCTGGTGTGATGGTGCATGCCTGTAGTTCCTAGTACTTGGAAGTCTGAGGTGGAAGGATCACCTGAACCCAGCAGGTCAAGGCTGCAGTGTCCGTAAGTGTGCTACTGCACACCAGCCTGGGGGTGACAGAGTGAGACTCTGACTCAAAAAAAACAAAACAAAAATTAAAACCAAAAGGTCATGCCGGGCTTGGTGGCTCAGTCGGTAATCCCGCGCCTTTGGGAGGCTGAGGTGAGTGGATTGCCTGAGCCCGCGGGTTCGAGACCCGCCTGGGCAGCGAGACCTCATCTCTACAATAAATCAAAAAATCAGCCGGGCGTGGTAGCGCACACCTGTAATTCCGGCTACTCGGAAGGCTGAGGCGGAAGGATCCCTGGAGCCCAGCAGGTCGAGGCTGCGGTAGCCGGGAGTGGCCACTGCCCTCTAGTCTGGGCGACAGAGTGAGACTCCAACTAAAAAAAAAAAAAAAAAAAAAAAACCAGAAGGTCAACAAAACAAAATGTTCGTTTTTGAAAAGATTAAAAAAAAATCCTTTGGACAGGCTAAGAAAAAAAGAGAAAAGACTCCAAAAAAAATCAGAAATGAAATAGAAGACATAACAACTGAGACCACAGAAATACTAGCAATAACTAGAGACTGTTATGAACAACTAGACATCAACAAATTGGAAAAGTAGACTAAACCTCAACAAACACACAATGAGTAACAAGATCAAAGCCATTTTTTGAAAAAGTCTTCCATCAAGGAAAAACCCAAGACCTGATGGCTCCATTGCTGAATTCTACCAAAAATTTAAAGAACCAATTCTTCTCAAACTCTTCCAGGAAATCGAAGAGGAAGGAATACTTCCAAACTCATTCAACAAGGCCAGCATTGCCCTGAGGCCAAAACAGTCAAGAATGCAGCAACAACCACAAAAGAAAACGACAGGTCTATGTCACTGATGAACAGAGATGCAAAAATCCTCAACAAAATACCAGCAAACCAAACTCAACGACCCATTAAAAAAGCATCCACCATGATCAAGTGAGATTTAACCCAGAGATGAAAGTATGGCCCAATATACGCAAACCCATAACTGTGAAACATTACATGAACAGAACCAAGACAAAAGCCACCTGATCATCCTAGTAGATGCTTAAAAATTTCAGTAAAATCCAACGTCCCTTTAGGATGAAAACCCTCCACAAACTGAGTATAGAAGGAAAATACATAAATAATAAAGGCCATCTATGACAAACCCAAAGACAGCATCGCCCAGAACAAGGAAGAGTTGAGAGTTCTCTGAGATCTGCAACGAGACAAGGATGCTCTGTTCAACATCACACTGGACATCTGGCCAGTGCAATTAAGCAAGAGGAAGAAACAAAGGGCATGCGAATTGGAAAGGAAGAAGCCACATTAATCTTGTACACAGATAACATGATCTCATATTTAGCAATACCTAAAGATTCCACCAAAAAACTGTTAGAACTGATAAACACATTCAGGAAAGCACAGGGTTTAAAATCAACATTAAAAAATCAGTAGCATTTATACATACCAACAGCCAACAACATCAAAAAGAAATCAAGAAAGTTGGCCTGGCATGGTTCACATAATGCCAGCACTTTGGGAGGACCAGGTGGGAGGATTGGTTGAGTCCAGGAGTTTGAGACCAGCCTGGGCAACACAGCGAGGCCTCATCTCTACAAAAAATATAGTATAATACATATACTAAATATATATAATATTTATATAATAAAAATATATTTATATATACAAATTCAACAAAGCAATCCTATTTATTTAGCTACAAACAATATAAAATAGCTAAGAATCAATGTAACCAAAGATGTGAAACTACAAAACACTGATTAAAGAAATTGAAGAGGACACCAAAAAAGAAAAAAAAAAGGACAGACATTCCATGCTCATGGATTGAAAGAATTAGTATTGCTTAAATGGCAATGCTAGCCAAAGCAATTTACAAATGTAATCAATTTCTATTAAAATACCCATGATATTCTTCACAGAAATAGAAAAAAACAAACAAACCTAAAATGTATATGGAACCACAAAAGACCCCGAATAGCCAAAGCAATCCTGAGCAAAAAGAACAAAGCTGAGGTATCGAGCTACTTGGCTTCAAAATATAGTACAAAGCTATACTAATCAAAACAGTATGGTACTAGCACAAGACAGACTTATAGATCAACGGAATATAACAGAATAACCCAGATGCGCATCCATGAATTTACAGCCAACGAATTTTCAGCAAAGATGCCTAGGACATACAATGGGGAAAGGGTAGATTCTTCAATAAATGGTGTGGGGGAAAGTGGATGACCACAGGCAGAAGTAGCATCAAGCCTCTCTCTCTCACTACATACAAAAGTTGAATCAAAGTGGATGAAAGACTTAAGTCCAATACCTGGAACTATAAAACTACTAACAGAAAGCACTGGAGAAATGCTCCAGAACATGGACAAATGGGATTACACCAAGCTAAAAAGCTTCTACACAGCCAAGAAAACAAACAGGCCGGGTCCAGTGGCTCATGCCTGTAATCCCAGCACTCTGGGAGGCTGAAGTGAGAGGACTGCCTGAGCTCACAGGTTCAAGACCAGCCAGAGCAACTTAGCCAGGCGTGGTGGCGTGCGCCTGTAGTTCCAGCTACTTGGAAGGCTGAGGTGGAAGGATCACCTGAGTCCAGCAGGTCGAGGCTGCAGTGGCCGTGAGCGTGCCACTGTACTCCAACTTGGGCGACAGAGTGAGAATCTGACTCGAAAAAAAGAAAGAAAGAAAGAAAGAAAACAAAGTAAAGAGACAACCCACAGAATGGGAGGAAATAGTTGCCAATAATTCATCCGACAAGGGATTCATAACAGGAATATTAATTAACATTAATTAATATTAATCTCTAGGTGCAGTGACTCATACCTGTAATCCCAGCAACCCGGAAGCCTGAGGAGGGAAGATGACTTGAGGCCAAGAGTTCAAGACCAGCCTTGGCAACACAGCGAGACTGTGTCTCCAAAAATCTTTTTTTTTAATCAGCCAAGTGTGCGCGTGTGGTCCCAGACAGTTGGAAGGCTGAAGTGGGAGCACTGCTTGAGACTGCAGTGAGCTATGATCCTGCCACTGCACTCCAGCCTGGATGACGGAGTGAGAGCCCGTTTCTAAGAAAACAACAACAATAACCAGAATACGGAAAAGGCTCAAACAACCCAGTAACACACCACAAAGAGACCCGATTAAAAACTGGCAAAAGCCATAAAGAAGCAGGAATGAAAGATGGAGAAAGAACGCCGGCAAGCAAGAAGCCTTCTCGCTCCTGGGGACCAGCTCCCTCTCAGCCCTTCGTGTGCCTGTGGCTCACGCCTTCCTTGGCCTTTACAGCCAACAGGGACGCTTCTCAGCTCTCACTTGCTGACTCTGTACTTCGTCACCTGCAAACAAGAGCCTGGAATGAATCCGTGAAGCACAACGGAAGCCTGAACAAAATGGGCAAAAGATCTGATGGACATTTCTCGAAAGAAGACATACCACTGACCAACGGGTGTATTTTTAAAATGCTCACCAGCACTCATCGTCAGCAGAATGCAAATCAAAACTACAGTGAGAAGCCAGGCTCGGTGGCTCAGCCTGTAATCTCACGCCTTTGGGAGGCTGAGGTGAGGGGATTGCCTGAGCCCGCGGGTTCGAGACCCGCCTGGGCAACTTGGTGAGACCTCATCTCTACAGTAAATCAAAAATCAGCCGGGTGTGGTAGCGCTCGCCTGTAGTTCCAGCTACTTGGAAGGCTTGAGGCGGAAGAATCGCCGGAGCCCAGCAGGTCGAGGCTGCAGGGGCCGGGAGTGGCCGCTGCACTCCAGTCTGGGTGACAGAGTGAGACGCCAACTCAAAAAAAAATAAAATAAAATAAACTGCAATGAGATACCATCTCACTCCAGGAGGAATAGCTACTGTCAACAAGATAAATGGTGAGGATGCTGGGGAAAGGGACCCCTCACAGGCTGTGGGTGGGAGGGTAAATTAGTGCAGCCGTGGCGGAAAGCAGAGTGGAGACTCCTCCAAAAACTAAAAGTAGAGCTATTCTATTATACAGCCATTCCACGACTGGGTGTGTACCCAAAAGAAAATAAATGAATATTCATGCCCCCGTGTTTACTGCAACATTATTCACAATAGCCAAAATATGGAATCAACCTGCGTGGCCATCAGTCGATGAATGGATAAAGAAAATGTGAGAGAGAGAGACAGACATACATGCAAAGGAATACTATCCAGTTATTAAAAAGAATGAAATCCTGTCACTGGCAGGAACATGGACAGAAGTCATCGTGTGGAGTGAAGCAAGCCAGGCACAGAAAGACAAAGAAGGCATGTTCTCCCTCGTCGGTGAGAGCCAACACGGTCGATCTCATGAAGACAGCGAGAGGACCGGTGGTTAGCAGAGGCCAGGAGGAGTCGGGAGGGAGGATGAAGAGAGGCTGATTCATGGGTGCACTATACACTCAGACAGAAGAGACTCAGGATCTGGTCTCAATGGATCACTCGTGTGACCCGTTAACGCCAATCAACTAGACATTTCAAAACAGCTAGAAGAGAACTCGTCGCGCGCACACAGAAAAGATAAATATTTAAGGTGATGAATATTCCAATTTCCCTTTTTGGATTATATGAATATACCTAAGTATCACATGTACCCTGAAGATATGTACATCCGTTCTATATCACTAAAAAATTAACAGAAAATAAGAACTCTCAAGCAGAGGTGATTCCCCTTTGCTCCGCCTTTTTGTTCCATCTGGACGCTGGGTTGATTAGATGAGACTGACTGACTCAGGCTACAGACTCAAATGCTAACTTCATCCAGAAGCGCCCTCACAGACAAAACACAACCAGAACAATGCCTGACCAAACAGCTGAGCAACCCACGGCCTAGTCAAGCTGACATAAAATTGACCATCAAGCCGGGCTCGGTGGCTCAGCCTGTAATCCCGCGCTTTGGGAGGCTGAGGTGAGTGGATTGCCTGAGCCCGTGGGTTCGAGACCCACCCGGGCAACTTGGCGAGACCTCGTCTCTACAATAAATCTAAAAAGTCATCTGGTCGTGGTAGCGCGCGCCTGTCGTTCCAGCTACTCAGAAGGCTGAGGCGGAAGGATCGCCGGAGCCCAGCAGGTCGAGGCTGCGATGGCCAGGAGCGGCCACTGCACTCCAGTCTGGGCGGCAGAGTGAGACTCCGACTCAAAAAAAAAACTGGCCATCACAGAGGGTTACCTATACTTTCCACGCTAGACTCCAAAACCACAGCTTAAGAGGCAGGAGGCTTCCAGAATATCCAGCTCCTCATAGGCAACTGTAATCGGAGGAATCCTAAGTTTGGAGCTGTATGAAGACCCCTAGGGATTTAGAGCACCAGCTGAGTCCACATTTTGGAGTGAAGACTGAGGGGCGCACATTTTTTTTTTTTTTGAGTTGGAGTCTCACTCCGTCGCCCAGCCTGGAGCGCAGTGGCCACTACTGGCCACCGCAGCCTCGACCTGCCGGGTTCCGGCCATCCTTCCGCCTCAGCCTTCCGAGTAGCCGGAATTACAGGTGCAACTACCACGCCCGGCTGATTTTTTGATTGATTGTAGAGATGAGGTCTCACTGCCCAGGCGGGTCTCGAACCCGCGGGCTCAGGCGCGGGACTCCAGGCTGAGCCCCCGAGCCGGCGGAGGGGAGCACACTTCAGTCCGTTAGGCGGTGAGGACGCTCGCGGCCACGGGGTTCGCCGGGGCGACCGCAGCAGGGAGCCGCAGCAAGCCTCGCGCTCAAGGCTCTGGCAAGGGCAGGGCCAACTGGCCACGCCGCCCCGCCCCCCGTGGGTGCGGCCGGCCCCTGTCGGCCCCCCACCCGCCCCACGCCCGTGAACCCTGGCTGCGTCCGCTGCCCAGCGTGGCTGGCCACGCGCATCGCCCGGCGGGAGCTGGCCCTGAGTAGACGCGGAGACGTCCCGAGGCCGCCCCCTCCTGGAGACCCTGCGCCTGAGACCCCTGCTCAGAGCAGAAGGCTCGCTTGGAGCAGAAGGCTCGCCCAGAGCTCCGGGGCAGAGCTGACCGCAGGCCAACCGGTCCTGCTCGCCGGACACACACGACCTGGCGCTCACAGGGCCTCCGGCCCAGGCCCCTTGGAGCCACCGGGAGCTGCAGCCACGCGCGCAGGAGGCCACGGAGAGTCCCCCCAGCCACACCCCAGAACGCCCCTGCCCTGCTCGGCAGACCGCGGGGGACAGCCCCGCCACCTTGGCCGGTCTGGAGGCGCCCTGCGTCTGGAAGGCCTGCCTTTGCGCGCACACTCGGCCAGTCCACCCCGGGCCTCCGTGGGCCTCTCAGGCGCCCCGAGACCGGTTTCCACACAAACGGCGGCCAGACTCTGGTTGCTGACTTTGCGTCGGCTCCCGCAGGCCAGTAGCCGGTGAACCCCAGAGGCTGCTGGCCCACTGTCTTTCCACCAGAGTCGTGGCCACCCTTCGACTTTCTGTCAAGGAGAGCCTCCCTCCGAGAAGCAGTGCCCGCCCCAGGCTGTCCTGGTCGGCAGGGGTGCTAGGAGGGGCATGTCTTGAGGGACCTGGCCCACCCGCCGCGTGCGCCTGGGCGAGGACACCCCGGGGATCCCATGGTCCGCCAAGGTTCTCCGGAGGACCAGAACCACTAGGATGCAGGAGGGAGCCGTGTATTACAGGGGCCTGACTTGTGCCGTCGTGGGTGCTGACAATCCCAAAAGCCGCGGGCTGGAGACGCTGGGAAGAGCGGGCGCTGCGCCTGAGGCTGAAGGCCGTCTGGAGGCAGAATCCCTTCCACTTTGGGAAACCTCAGTCCCTCCCTCTTGAGGCCTTCAGCTGATTGCACGAGGCCACCCCGCTGTGGAGGGCTATCTGCACTAAGTCTATGAATGTAAATTTAATCACGTCTAAAAATACCTTCGCACGGCATCCAGACCCGTGTTTGGCCAAATGCCTGGCCAGCCCGGCCTGGCTGCTGTGACACACAAACTGGCCGTCACACACAGCCGACCAGCTTCCTGAGCGCCCCAGGCAGAGCCACTGAGCTGAGTCCTCTCGGCTAAATAAATGAGCCCCGAGAGCCAGCCGCGATCCTGACGTGCGGATGGCCGTTCGGGGCCGCCACATCTCAGAGGGACTCATCACACAGGCCCCGCTCACCGTCGCGCTCTCCGGGCGCCACCCCCAACCCCTGCCTCCCAGAGCTGCTCTGCAATCCAGGTTCACGCCTCTGACCGAGGGCCGCTCACCCGGGCCGCAGCGTCTTGCGGGGCGCCTGGGGGGCGCGGCCCGTGCTGGGCTCCACGGAAGCCCTCCCCCGCCCTGTCCGCCTCCTCCTGCCGCCCACCTTTCTGACCCATTTCCACACTTGCATTCCCGGCTGCTGGCCCTGGCCCCATGCTGTCCGCGAGCATTCATCGGGTGAACAAGTGAGAGGCCAGTGTCCAGGCTGGCCAGCAGGAGGGGAGCCAGGGAGGGCAAGGCCTGCCCGAGGGGAGGAGTGTGACACCACGGGCGTCCAGGCCCCGAGGGGGCTGGCCTGGGAGGGCCACAGCCGTGGCCACGTTCCTAAGGCTGGTGGGCGTCCCCGTGTCTGTCTGTCCAGCTGACCCCAGGGCAGAGGCTCCTCCCGGGCCAAGCCAAAGACTTGCCCTTAGACAGGCCTCTCGGGGGCCCCTTGCCCTGCTCCCCGTCTCTGCCCTGCTCCGTTGGTGCCCGCAGGGCGTCGCCTGGCGCCGGTGCGCGGGCTGCGGCAGTGGGCAGAGCCCGCGGGGCGAGTCGCTGAGAGGGCGAGCCCGCGCACCGTCCATCCGGGGGTGACGAACAAGCGGGGCGGGGAGAGGCGGACGTCTGCAGACCAGGCCTTTCTGACGAGCTGGCCCTGAGCCGAGCAAGTGTGTGAGCGTGTGTGGCCGGAGCTGGTCACGCCGAGCAAGGACAGGCCCCGCCCTGTGGCGGCAGGATGCTGAGAAGGGACCAGCCCGCGGGCGCCCCGGAGGGGCCGGGGCAGGAGACGAGAAGAGGCAACAGCGGCCACCGCGGCTGGGCCGGGGTAGGGCCCGCCCCGAGGCCTGCCACGCAACCCTGCCGAGAGCTGGGGGGGAGCGGGGACGGGGTGGAGGGCGAGGGAGGGGCTGTGGTGCCATCTGACCACAACGGCCTGGGCCTCTAGGGAAGGGGGCCGAGGTCCCCCGAAGAGCGTGCCCCAGAGAGAAGAGCCCCCCATGCAAGGTGCCTCATCGAAGGGGACGGGGACACCCAGCCTCCCCAGCATGTGAGAGGGTGTCCCCCAGATCATCTCCGCCCCTGGAGGCCTGAGAAACCATGGCCAGGCTAACAGACCCGTGCGTGCCTGCGTGCCTGCACGTGTGTGTGTGTGTGTGTGTGTGTGTGTGTGTGTGTGTGTGTGTGTGTGTGTGAGAATCGGTGCGTGTTGCCAAGCAAAGGAAGTCAACTCACCCAACCTCCACAGATGGAGACGGCAGCCCGGGAGGATGGGACCAGGTGAGGCATATCAAAGCCACGCTCCCTCCTCTTCAGCAACAGGGCTCATTCCCCCAGGCAGATGTGAGGGATGGCAGGACCTGGCCCTGGAGAGCCCCAAAACTCATCTCCGCCCCCCGAGGAGAAACCCAAAGCACCATGCTGGGCTCACGACCGGCCCTGAGTGGGCCTTTCATCTCTCACCCGGCAGGCTGGACAGCCACTGGAACGTGACCGTGACATCCAGGGAATGCGACGTCGGGTCACGTCGAGGCAGAAAGGTCCTAACTCCTGCCGTGTCCATGAGCGTCAGTACAACTCAGCACCGTGCAGTGTGACAAGTGACACCTCAGGACACACGGCACTATACGGCAGCACAGCGCTGTGTCATAGGGCGCATCACACCGTGGGACACAGGGTACACTACAGCTCAACACAGCGTGGTGGAATACCACAGGGAACCGTGGCTTCCTAGGCAGGGCAGTATGACAGAACACAGTCCAGTGGGAAGCACTCCAAGCATTACTTAGAGCAGAGTATAACGCACCAGTTAACAGCATGGGACAATGACACTGTTTTGAGGGGGAACGGACACACTCAAATTGTTACTGTGAGCAACAAGAATCTGTCTGATCTTCAGCTTATCCGTGTGGAAAATGGGTCAACCGGGTTCGAGACCCCCTGGGCAACGTGGCGAGACCTCATCTCCACCATAAATCAAAAATCAGACGGGCGTGGTAGCGCGTGCCGGTAATTCCGGCTACTCGGAAGGCTGAGGCGGAAGGATCGCCGGAGCCCAGCGGGTCGAGGCTGCGGTGGCCGGGAGCGGCCGCTGCACTCCAGTCTGGGCGACGGAGTGAGACTCCAACTCAAAAAAGAAAGAAAGAAAGAAAATGGGTCAACAAGGCCCGCTTCGCAGGTCGATGGCAGAATGCCACAAGACCTTTCACGAAAAGCCCCCTGCCCACCGCCCTCACCACCATGCCCTCGTCAGCCTGCACAGAGGGTGGTGTGGACGCCTGGACAGGGTGAGGGCCGGAGCGGCCGGCGGGCGGCAGACCCCAGGACCTCCCAGAGGCCACACAGGAAGTGGAGGCACGAGGCCGGGCACGCAGCCGGCGGCCCTGATCTGCCTCGACAGGCCTTGGGGATACCAGGACACGCAGGCCGGCTGGCTGCAGACGGCAGGGCAGGGGCTCAGCGTGGGGCCCGCGGCCTGCAGAGGAGGCCCGTGCACAGCTGGCGTGTGGCCGGGACTGGCCTGTCCCGTCCCAGCCTTGCTCTCTCCTCCCGGGCGCGGGCGACGGAGGCTGGTGCTCACACCCGAGCTCAGCCGGCCACTGAGCTCTAACTGCCTCCGATGCGGGTCCCGGGCCTGGCGTGGACCCCCTCCAGCCCCTGCCTCCCTCTGTGAAGACGGTGACCGCTGAGGGGTTCTGGCGGTGTCTGGGCTGCCCGGCCCAGATGAGCGGCACTGCCCCTGCCTCCCGAGCACACCGAGGCCCGCTCCACCGGCTGCGCCCCGGCACCGTCACAGCCTGGCGTCCCAGTTCCCCCAGGGAGCTCCTTGCCCACAGCCTGGGCGAGCCCCTCCTCGGAACCCTCCGCTGCATCTCGCGCCCCCACGTGCCAGCCTCCTTGTCTGTGCTTGTCCAGGGCGGGACCGTTGGCCACCGTGGAAAGAACTTTCCGAGGCCAGTCACCATCTTTCAACAATATTTATGGGTTTGTCATAAGGTGATACAGAAATATTCACAAATATAAAAAGGCCTGCCTTCCGATGCCAACATTTTATAGCAAGCTGTGGATGCAGACAGTTTTGGCCGCACAGAAAAATGATTGTGACATGATGATTAAAACTCATGAAACAACTTTTTTCACGTTTATCCACAGATGGGCCTCAAAGGTCCAACAGCAGAGCGTTTCGGTGCGTCTCTCCCTGCAGAGGCCTCTGCTCCATGAGGATCCTCCTGACCCTCCTCCCTAGGGGCCGCAGGAAGGGAAGGGGCGGGGAGCGCAGGCCCCTCAGCCTGGTCCAGTCCCAAGGCGTCGGCCCCCAGGGCACCAAGAGAGCCCCCGGAACGGGGCCAAGGAATGGGCTGTGGCCTCCGGTGGGTTCGGTGCTCCTGGGCCCTTTGGGTCGCAGCTTCCCAAAGGAAGTCTCCAACGGAAGTACCCAAGTACAGCTGGTGAAGGCGGCCGGGTCTGGAGGAGGTGGGCGTGGGGGCTCAGAGCAGCCCCAGCCACCATCCCTGTCCCTCTGGCCAGCATGGAGACCTGTTTCTGTGGTTGTTTTGCTTTGTTTTGTTTCGAGTCAGAGTCTCACTCCGTTGCCCAGGATGGAGCACAGCGGCACGCTCACGGCCATCCCAGTGTCAGCCTGCTGGGTTCTGGCGATCCTTCTGCCTCAGCCTTCTAAGGAGCCAGAACTACAGGTGTGTCCTACATTGCCCGGCTAATGTGTTTTTTTACTGTAGGGACGAGGTCTCGCCAAGTTGCCCGGCTGGTCGCAAACCCACGGGCTGAGGCAATCTGCCGGCCTCAGCCTCCCAACGTGCTGGGATCTGAGTTACCGAGCCCAGCCTAGCACGGAGACTTCGAAGACAGAGCCTGGAGCTCCACCTCCAGCCAGAGGGCTGCAGGCCACAAGGCGCTGCGTGGGCTTCCGGGAGGGTACAGCATGACACCCGGTCAGGAGCGGCAGGCGGGACCCCGGGGTGCTGCAGTTTATGGCTGATCCAACAAATCAGCTGCTATCCCCCATGGCCAATTAAAAGACGAGGGGCAGCCGGGCTCGGTGGCTCAGCCTGTAATCCCACGCCTTTGGGAGGCTGAGGTGAGTGGATTGCCTGAGCCCGCGGGTTCGAGACCCGCCTGGGCAGCAAGACCTCATCTCTACAATAAATCAAAAAATCAGCCGGGCGTGGTAGCACATGCCTGTAATTCTGGCTACTCAGAAGGCTGAGGTGGAAGGATCGCCAGAGACCAGCAGGCGAGGCTGCGGTGGCCGGGAGCGGCCACTGCACTCCAGTCTGGGCGACCGAGTGAGACTCCAACTCAAAAATAAATAAATAAATAAATAAAAGACGAGGGGCAGAGATGGAGAGAAAAGGGAATGTTTGATTTCTATAACCGGGTTCTAGGGAGACAGGTCAGCATCATTGCCAAAAATCCCACTCAAAGCAACACAAATTCATTTCAGCGTTTATACCCAAAATATGTGGCCCTTCACCCACCCCGAGCTCGAAGGCTACGTGCAGTTTTAGCGTGATTCAAGATTGACATGAACAATGTTTGTTGTCCGTGGCCACTGACAAAGTCTTCTGGTCACACTGACCTATTAGATAACATTTTAGAATACACAATGTGTTCTTTTACAGTGTTTTTGGAGGAAGGGGCAGACACTTGCAATATTTGAAAGGAAGAGAAAGTCACAGCATTTAAAATGAGAGCTTTAACTTGTTTTAAAATATAATTGCAGCCATCTTCCGTTCCCAGAGCCCTGGCCTGTAACAGTCCTCGCATTTCCAGAGGGAGGAGAGGTGGGCAGTGCCCACTCCAGACTTTCCTGCTGGCCTCGAGCCACTCTCCGACTTATCAGATGGTCCGTCTTGGCCGGCCAGTTGGGCAGTTTACCAGTTGGGCAGGAACACACTAGGAGAGGAAGTGGGGGCGGGAGTGAGAACGAACGCACTCCTAACGTCAGGCATTCTTTACGTCCAGCCTGACTCACTCACAAAGAACCCGGTTCTTAAGTCTTTTGAAAAATGGCTGCTCTGGGCTGGGCTCGGTGGCTCAGCCTGTCATCCCAGCACTCTGGGAGGCCGAGGTGAGTGGATTGCCTGAGCCCGCAGGTTCGAGACCCGCCTGGGCAACTTGGCAAGACCTCATCTCTGCAATAAACGAAAATTAGCCAGGCGTGGTAGCGCGCACCCATAGTTCCGGCTCCTTGGAAGGCTGAGGTGGAAGGATCGCCCGAGCCCGGCAGGGCGAGGCTGCAGAGGCCGGGAGCGGCCACTGCACTCCAGTCTGGGCGACAGAGTGAGACTCCAACTCAAAAAAAGTAAAAATGACTGCTCTAATATGACCAAAATGGCCTCTTTCAGCCTGTGACAGCAGGGGTGGCACCAGCCACAGGGACCACGGGATCGACTGCTTGGCTTTCCTCCTGGGACCCTGGCAGGTCTGGCCCCGTGGGGCCCCGAGACACCCCAGGAGGGCAGTCGTCCGCCCAGCTCACTGGCCCCCGGAGCCCACCTGCACCACTGAGGCCTGCGGGCACCAGGAGGACAGGCTGGGGTCCCATGCCCTACCTAAAGAGGTGTGACCCGACTCAGGACCATGAAGGCAGACTTATAGCCACCCACCACAGTGCCACCACCCATGACGGGGGCTCCCCCGGCCCCTGGAGTTCCCGCAGGCCTGGTCGCAGTTATGCAGACAAGCTCGTGCAAACAAACCACGGGCAGAGATGGAGAAGGGGGGCAACCGCGGGTGTTCGAGGGGCCTGCAGCCTGCCAGGAGCCTGCTCAGCACGTCGGGCACAGGCTCGGGAAGGCACCAGGGACCCAGGCTGGCCCCGCAGTGCTGCCCCTGGGGCTGGTCCACTCAGACATCACTGCTCTGACAGACCTGCGTGGAGACCCATGAACCCCAGACCACACGGGCCCCGCTTCCTGTGGCCAGAAGGAAACTCCAACTCAGAAGGGGTGTGTGTTTTGTGTGTGGACCCTCTGCCCCCCATACCAACGCCAGGTTCATCTTATTTTCTTTTTTAAAAAAATTTGTATTTATTGTAGAGATGAGGTCTTGCCAAGTTGCCCGGGCTGGCCTCGAAGCCGTGGGCTCAGGCTATCCTCTCACCTCGGCCTCCCAAAGTGCTGGGATGACAGGCTCGAACCACCGGGCCGGCCTCATCTTCTCTTCTCTTTGCCCACGTGTCTTGTCCATTTGTTGGGTGAGCAGCACCTCTCTGTAAGGTCCCCCGAATCCTTCTGCTATACGAGGCGAGGCAGGATCCCACACTAAGCAACGGGTGGAAGGGTGGAGCAGGAAGACACGTGCCCCAGCTGGAGTCCCGGCTGGAGACGTGTCCACACAAGGACCGAGGGCCCAGGATGGAAGCCTCAGAGGCAACACTGGCTCTGCCAGGCTGGGCTCTGGCCCTGGAGGGGTCGGAGGGCGGCCAGGAAAGACGGACCAGGCTTGCTCTGTGGCGGGACCAGCCCCCACAGGCAAGGCCGCGGGACGGGCCAGCATCCCCGGGGCAGGGGTGTCCCACAGTGAGTTTCTGAGGAGCCAGCTCCTCGAAGCCAGATCTGCTTTCCCTCTGCAGGCAAGGCAGCCAGGAGTCTCCTGACCAGACGTCACTTGTCCCTGGCTCGCTGTATGTCACGGTCCCTGGCCACCTGGCCCTCCTGACACCCCCCTCTCCGCCCAGCTTTGGGCCACGACGTGGGGGTCAGCAAAGGTGGCTCTGGCGTGGATGCCTTGCCAGGCCTTGCAGCGGCAGACCCGGCCTCCACGGCACTGCCCCGGCTGTCGGTCACCAGCCTGTACTGCTGCCTGCCCCGTCCAAAAAGACGCAGCAGCCCGGCCTGGGGTCCTCGAAGGTCATTGAGAAACGTCTGCAGCACCCCCAGGTGGAGGGGGCTCGGCAGACCTGACCTCCACTGAGGAAGACCCCACTTCCCAGACTCGCATCTGCCGGGCCCCTGTCCGCGGGCATGTCGGCATCCAGCGTCCCCACAGGAAACAAGATTCATCCAGGCTGGCTCAAGGGGCGGCTGGCCGACACGGAGGCATGGGTGGGCTCTGCAGGCGCCACAGAGGTGGGCTTGTACCATCCCTGGGACGAGGTGAGGGGGAGAGGGAGGAAGCATCCAGAAACAGAGCTCAACGGGGTGTGCATGGAAGAAATGCCCAGCCCACCCTCCCTCCTCCCCTGTCTCCTTGGGCTGACCCACCTGGAGCCCATGGGCCAGAGAGCGCAGGGTCGGGCAGGGATTCTCCTCCCAGGGCAGGGCAAAGGAGACAGCCAGCACCCCAACCAAAGGCGCCCTCTCCTGAGGCCTGAGCCGCCGGGCTGGTTAGGATCCTCTGCTGAAATATCGCAGGCCGTTCCTCACCACAGCCCGCCGATGCCATCGTGAGCTCCCGCTCAGGAAGTGAAACCGAGGCAGCAGGGCTGTGACCTGCCTAGGGCCCAGGGTGCCCACCAGGCCAGGACGTGTGCCGTGGGACAGGGACGCCAGCACGGGGAGCAGAGCGACTTCTCCGAGGGAACACACACCAGCCTGGGGCCGGGGCCATGGGGAGGGGAGGCCGGGCGGAGGGGCAGGAGGGCTGGGGAGCTGGGGCCCCGGGAAGGGGCGGAGAGGCAGCGGGCCTGAAGGCCTGGGAGTCGGCAGGGGGTGGGAAGCGCGGAGGACGTAGTGGTGGGAGAGGCGGCCGGCCGGAGGCCCTTGGGGCCTCTCCATCCCATGCCCAGACTTCGGTGGAGTCTGGCTCAGTCACTCGCGAAATGAAATCTGGTGTTTCCACAGGGAAGGACCAAAACATCAGCAGACAGAGGAGCCAGTAAGATGACTTCCAGGCAATGCTCCTTTGCTCCGCCGTCGGCAGTGTGGCTGTGTGTGGCGGGTGTGCAGGTGTGCGCAGTGTGTCTGGCTGTGTGGTGTGTGGGTGTGCGCTGGTGTGTGACCCATGCACAGAATCTGAACGTGTGTTGGATCACAGAGGCGTGCGTGTGTCTCCATGTGGACATGTGCGCCCATGGCTTCACACCCACTGCTGGGTGTTCCTACGCCTCCCAGCTCTCCCGCTGCATAACCTCAAGCCTCGCACCGCCGACATTTAACCCACCTGTGCACCCAGGGCAGCCGCAGCAGTGGACAAGCTGCCTGTGGTGCCCATTCCCAGGGCCAGGAGGCCTCCTCTCCCCGTGGCGTCCAGGCGGCCGAGGCTATGGCACCCAACTACCAGGGCCAGGCACAGGACGGCAGGGCCCAGGTGGCGGCCTCACCTGGACGCTCTCCACAGAGCACCAGGCAGAGGAAAGTGCCCCCAGCGTAAGCAGCCCTGCCCGCCGCAGTGGCGTGGGGTGAGCCGGCCACAGCCGGCCATGAAAGCCTCAAAGCCGCAGCCTCCCCGGGAGCCACAGGCAGTGGACGCGCAGCGGGCAAGTCCACCCTTGGCCCGCCCCCCGCCGCCTGAGCCCGGCTCCCGTCCTCACATCTCTGGGTACCCAGCCGGACTGAGGGGCAGACACAGGAAGAACCCCCGCCCAGAACAGACACGCACAAAGGCCACGTTCTTCGGTCCCATCCTCCCCCCCCCGCGGGGCTCGGCCCCCCGTGAGCCCAGACCTCAGCCCTCTGGAGGCAGCCCCAGGAGTGGTGTTCGGAGCCTCCCTTGGCCAACCAAAGGAGGAGCAGGCAACTGGGGGAGTCTGGGCGGACGGCTCGGGACAGCAAGGGATGGTTGGCTCTTTAGCTGCCACTTGGAGGCCACACAGCCCTGAGCACATTTTTCAGCGCCCTGTGCCCGAGTTTCCATGCAAAACGGGGTGCAGCAAGCAGGATTCTTAAAACAGAGCTGGGACTCCCTCCGGGTGGCTTGGACAATGAGCTGGGTGGGACCCTGACCCCAGTGGGAGGGGTCAGCCATGTTCTGCTGCCTTCCAGACCACCGAGTCTCCAGGGGTGGAGCAGCGGGTGCTCCCAGACAGCTCCTATAAACATCTGGCACCCCAAACCCAGACCCCCAGTGCCAGGAGTTTTTGCTAGAGTCCGCTGAGAAGGCTGCTCTCACACTTGCCCCCAAGGAGCACACATCGGCTGGGACCAGGGCTCGATCATTCAGTCAACACACACTCATGGAGCATCTACAGAGTGCCGGGCCCACTGCAGGTTGGGCAGCAGACACAGCGTGGCCCTCACAGAGGTGACAACCTGTGGACGGGAGACAGGCAGCAAACGAGCAGATTAGCGCATTTGGTCACTGAGGTTCTTGGGGGAAACACTGACGGGACGTCGGCACAGAAAGGGGTGCCCACACACACACCCACCTGTCGCCAGGGCTCTCCGTGGGTGCCTCCCCACCCCCATCTCGAGGGCGTCTCTGGGAGCCTTGTGTCCCCCTGCCTGCACTTGCCACTGTCCAAGCACAGTCGCCGTCGCTTCAGACCACAGAACAGGGAGATCCGGACCTCCGCGGCTTCCACGCTCAGACAAGCCCAGAGGACGGCTCCTTCTCTCACGCACGCTCTCCCCTGGTGGCACGAGGGCGCACGCCCAGGTCCCCGTCATTCCCCCTCCTGTTTGCAAATCAGCGTCCTAAGTGGGGCTGCTTCAGTGACTGGTGACGAATGCGCTTGAAATGCATTCTCCTGCACACCCATAAAGTTGATTTAATGTTTCGATTAATCTTCCCTCTTCCTCTCCACAATTTATGCGGCTGCTCTTTAAGCAAGTCTCCTTTGGCACCCAAACGAGCGCAAGCGTAAACATCAGTTAATTTATCTGTTGCGCTGGAGATAATTTCACGTCCCTGAAGCGCCCTTCCGTCCCCTGAATGGGCCTGCCCGGCCACTGCGTGGGGTGATGGTCTCTGATTGTATCGCCAGCGAGGGCATCCATCGTGCTGCGTCTTGCCCACTTTGAGAGGCCATAAATTCAGATGCCCAGCTCGAGGAGAAACGAGTGCATTCCCCCCCCTCCCCACCCCCTACCCCACCCCCCACAGAAGAGAACGCTGAGCGTGGCAGCCAGACGTGGGGCCTGGAAGAGGCCGAGAGACCCTTCTGCCAGGGTTGGGGCAGGCCGCCAGCAGCCCTGTCCAAGGCAGTTGCCATCTGCCAGGGTAGAAGGTTCGTGTCAGCCAGGCCCGGTGGCTCAGCCTGTCATCCTGCGCCTTGGGAGGCTGAGGTGAGTGGATTGCCTGAGCCCGCAGGCTTGAGACCCGCCTGGGCAACTTGGCGAGACCTCGTCTCTACAATAAATCAAAAAATAAGCTGGGCGTGGTAGCACACGCCTGTAGTTCCAGCTACTTGGACGGATGAGGTGGAAGGATCACCGGAGCCCAGCAGGTCGAGGCTGCGGTGGCCGGGAGCGGCCACTGCACTCCAGTCTGGGCGACGGAGTGAGACTCATCTCAAAAGAAAAAAAAAAAAAAGAAGGTTCGTGTCAGCCATGAACACTGGACTGAGCTGAGCGCCTTTGCTTTGTGTTCTTCGAGAGGAAGCGTCTGATATCCGCCCCGTGGCCACTTTCTGGGGGAACCGGGGGGCAAAGTGTTGCGTGGAAGTTCACCAGGAGAGCCGTGCCGTCGACCTCCGGCTTGGTGAGGAACCGGGAGGAGAACGCCGCAGTACAGACTCCCGATCTGCCCGACAGGCCCCCTGAGAGGAGACACGTGGCAAAAGACGCTCGGCTCGCAGGTCCAGAGCCCCAGTCTCTCCAGGGACGGCATCCTGCCCATCGCCCCACTACGCCCGCCATCTCGGGTCCGACTTTGTGTAGCAGGCCCCTGGCGCCTCCCTGCCCCAGACCCGACAGCTTCTCGGCCTTCTCCACCTCAGTCTTGACCCTCCCTCCACATCCCTCCAGGTCTCCTCAGTGCTACAGGATTAGGCCCAAACTCCTCCTGGTGGCTCTCAGCCCTTCCCGGTCTGACCCCTCCGCCCTTGCCACATTCCCAGCCTGAGATCCACCTCACAGAGGCAGCTGCCGTCACCAGGGCAGTCCAGGCTGCCCGGCACCGGCGGGTCAAGGCTCGGGTCCAGAAAGCTCTCCCCACTCCTTCCTTGGCTTCGCCAACGCAGTCCCTCACTCTAGATCTGATCTTAGTCATCACATCTGGGACAACCGTGCCCTGAACCCACCTTCTTCTGACCGTTTCCTTCATCTTACGGTGCCCGTTCCCAGGGCCCGGAGGCCTCATCTCCACGTGGCACCCAGGCCGGCCAAGGCCACAGCACCAAACTGCCAGGGCCAGGCACAGGATGCTGGCACGTTTCCTCAGCTTTACCCCCAGAGGGGTTTTCTCGCCCTGCACGGAAACTGGGTTACTTCTCTCTCCGTGACGAAACTGTGAGCTCCTTTAGGCCAGAGACGGCCTCTTCCACTGCCATCTCCCCAGCTCTGCATGATTCCAGACACACAGTCAGCGCCCCGCAAACACTTGCTCAAGGGAGGACTGAACTGAAGGATGGATGCGTGTCGCACAGCATGGAAGCTCAGAGGGACCGGCCCAGTTACTTTTCCCTTTGGGAAACCAAGTCTTGGGGTCTCGATGGTCCGAAAATTGAAACATGATTTTATGTATTATGTAGGCAATGTGAGTTCTTTTTTTTGTTTTGTTTTGTTTTTTTTTTGAGTTGGAGTCTCACTCTGTCGCCCAGACTGGAGTGCAGTGGCCGCTCCCGGCCACCGTGGCCTCGACCTGCTGGGCTCCGGCGATCCTTCCGCCTCAGCCTTCCAAGTAGCCGGAATTACAGGCACGCGCTACCACGCTCGGCTGATTTTTTGATTTATTGTAGAGATGAGGTCTCGCTGCCCAGGCGGGTCTCGAACCCGCGGGCTCAGGCAATCACTCACCTCAGCCTCCCAAAGGCGCGGGATTACAGGCTGAGCCACCGAGCCCGGCGTGAGTTCTTATTTAAGCTCTGACACCGACTTTCTGGTTGATCTTGGTCAAGCCATTTCCCCGCTATGGATTCAGTTTCCTCACATACAGAGAATAAACTGAGTTCCAGGTCCCGTAAGATGGCGGAGTAAAATGACCCCAAAGCCCTTTTAATAGAAAGATCAAGGAATATTGGGTTGAGTAAAACAAATTTCAAATGCATTATCTGAGCTCTTAAGAAATTTTTAAAAAATCATTAGGTGACAGAAGCAGAGGAAGAACTAAAGCTACACCCCGAAGTATATACTAATACTGTGGCTGCCAAGTTAGAGGAGTGGATTGAGCCCAGATAATTAGAGGATGAAGTGTTAACATTTATCAGGTAATAAGGATTCAAGAACATGAAAGTGACACAGTTTTTAAAGGTACAAGCAGTTTTGAAAGGTACTCAAACAGAGCTTTTTGAAATGAAAAACTCAATGACTTAAATTTAAAATGCCCCCGAAAACAAGGTGAATAGCAAATTATATATGTTTTATGAAAGAAGTAGTAAACAGGAAGAAAAACCTCAAAAACTCAAAATATAGATCAATTGATTATAAGTATGAAAGAGGTTGAAAAATGTGGGGTAGTAGCCAGGTGTGGTGGTGCATACCTGTAGTACCAGCTGCTTGGAAGACTGAGGCAGAAGAATCGCCTGAGGCCAGCAGGTGGAGGCTGCGGAGAGCTGGGGTCGTACCACTGCACTCCAGCCTGGGCAATAGGGTAAGACTCAGACTCCAGAAAAAAAAAAAAAAAAAAAGCAGGGTAGTGATATCAGCAGTATGGTGAAATAAGAAGTCCCAATCACTATCCTCACACAGAAACATTAATTTAACCATGATATACAAAGCAAAAATGCCTTTAGAAGTTTAGAATCCTGCACCCCCAGACGAGCACAAAACTGGAAACAGTCACATTAAAATGAGTAAGAAGAGCAATTTTACTTCACATGCATCAGCCCTGCCCTCAAACCAGCATAGCTCAGTGCCTAGAGAAGCCATCTCAGCATCGCAGTCCAAGACTCCTCCACCAGTGGGGTGGGGTGGGCGGACTGAAACACATATCTGATGCTCCCAGTATTTTGGGTGCCGTCCAAAGGATCACTTTCTATCCTACCTCACCCAGAGCACTGGGAGAACTGGAATAATTTAAACACGTGGCTGCAGCTAAATACAAAGAAAAGGAGTGGCAGATAATTGCAGCAAGCATGATTTTGCAACACTGGAAGAAAGCGCACAATCCTGAGATTTCTCCTACAATAGGGAAGGAGAGGAATGGAGCATATACATCCCTATAAAAGGTTTGAGAGGCAGCCTCTTTGGGTCCCCTCCCACTGTGGGAGCTTTCCTGTCCTCTCAATAAATCCTGCTTCCTTAAAAAAAAAAAAGGTTTGAGAGACTCCCAAAATCTCCAACAGGCTGATCGGCAAAGGTATTTCCCTCTCAAAGCCAGTCCATAAAGAATAAGAAATGTGCCTGTGTCTTCAAATGCACAGACGCCAAGGCAAAATTACAAGGAACATGAATAACTATGGAACTATGATACAGTCAAAGAGACAAAATTAGTATACATAACTGGACTGGGCTCGGTGGCTCGGCCTGTAATCCCAGCACTTTGGGAGGCCGAGGAGAGTGAATTTCCTGAGCCTGCGGGTTCGAGACCCGCCTGGGCAATTTGGCAAAACCTCATCTCTACAATAAGTCAAAAATTAGCTGGGTGTGGTTGCCCGTGCCTGTAATTCCAGCTACTCAGAAGGCTGAGGCGGAAGGATCACCGGAGCCCAGCAGGTTGAGGCGACAGAGTGAGACTCCAACTCAAAAAAAAAAAAAACCAAAAACCACACAAAGTGTGAGGTGGGAAGAAGTAAATACACATTTACAAGCAAAATTAAGTTATTATCAGCTTAAAGTAGACTATTATAACTATAAGATGTTTTGCATAAGCCTCATGATTAAAAAATAGAGGATACGCAATAGAAAAAGAGAGATCAAAACATATCACTACAAAAAAATTCAATGAAACACAAAGCAAGACAGCAAGAAAGGAAAAGAGGAACAAAAGAACTACACAAATTGAAAAACTATTAATAAAATTCCCATAATAAGGCCTTCTCCATCAGTAATTACTTTAAGCATAAATATACTAAACTCTCCAGTCAAAAGACATACAGCCTGGGCGTGGTGGCTCAAGCCTGTAATCCCAGCACTTTGGGAGGCCGAGGTGAGAGGATTGCCCAAGCTCATGGGTTCGAGACCAGCCTGGGCAACATGGCAAGACCTCACCTCTACAATAAATCAAAACATTAGCCAGGCATGGTGGCATGTGCAGTAGTTCCAGCTACTTGGAAGGCTGAGGGGGAAGGATTGCCTGAGCCCAGCAGGTCGAGGCTGCGGTGGTCACGAGCATGCCACTGCACTCCAGCCTGGGCAACAGAGTGGGACTCCAACTCAAAAAAATTTTTTTATTAAACATTAGCCAGGCATGGTGGCTCATGCCTGTAGTCCCAGCTACTTGGAAGGCTGAATTGCCTGAGCCCAGCAGGTCAAGCCTACAGTGGCCGTGAATGTGCCACGGCCCTCTAGCCTGGGCGACAGAGTGAGATACTAACTCAAAAAAACAAAAAACATAAATACCCAAAAAAAGGAAGAATTGAGGATCAAAAAATATAGAAGACATACAGAAAACAATAGCTAAATAGAAGAAGTAAATCCTTCCTTATCAATAATGACTTTAAATGTAAGTTGATTAAACTCTCCTGTTAGAAGACAAAAATTGGCATATTAGATTTTTTTTTAAAAATCCATCTATATACATCTATAAAACTCATTTTACATACAAATACATTCAAAGTTAAACAGTAGAAAAAGATAATCCATGGAAAGAACTGAGTGGCTATATTGTCATTAGACAAAATAGATTTTAAATCAACGGCAGTTACAAGAGATAAAGACTCTTGTTTGGTGAAAGTTCCAATCCGCCAAAAATATTTAACAATTATAAAATATAAATAACAACAAATATTTAACAATTATAAAATGTAAATAACTAACAACAGAGCCTTAAAATACATGAAGCCAAAATTAACAGAACTGAAGGAAAAAACATAATTATTGCAGGAGACTTCAATACATCATTTTTAAATAATGAATAGAACAACCAGAAAGAAGATTAACACAGAAAGAGAGGACCTGAATTACTCGATTAGACTTAACAGAAAACTCCACCCAACAAAAGCAGAACACACATTTTTCTCAAGTATAAATGGATAACTTTACAGAACAGGTCACAAAAAAAGATAATACATTATAAAACACTAAAATTTTAAAGAGTAATTTACCTGATCGCAATAGGATGAAGCTAGAAATCAATTATAGAAGGAAAACTGGAAAATTCACAAATATGTGGAAACTAAACACATCTTTAAGCAACCAACAAATCAAAGAAAAAGACATTGCAGACATTAAAAAAAAACCTCTTGATACTAATGACAAAAAAAAAACACTATCAAAACCTATGGAATTTAACCAGAACAAAACAAGGCTGCCCACTCTCACCCTTCCTGTTTAACATGTGTTAAAAGTCCTAGCTAGAGCAATCAGACAAGAGAAGGAAATCAAGGGTATCCAAATAGGAAAAGAGGAAGTCAAGTTATCCCTCTTTGCAGATGACATGCTCCTATACCTCGAAAGCCCAAGATAATCTGTCAAAACCCTCCTTGCACTGATAAAGGACTTTGGCAAAGTCTCAGTGTACAAAATAAATGTGCAAAAGATAGTTGCATTCTTATACGTCAACAACCAACAGGCAGAGAACCAAATAAAAAACACAATCCCATTCACAATAGTCACAAAGAAAATGAAATACTCAGCATCTTCCTAACCAGAGATATGAAAGACCTTTAAAAATGAAAACTACAAAACACTGCTCAAAGAACTCCCAGAAGACACAAACAAATGGAAAAATATTCCATGCTCATGGATAGAAAGAATCAACATTGTTTTTTGGTTTTTCGTTTTTTTTTTTGAGTTGGAGTCTCACTCTGTCGCCCAGACTGGAGTGCCGTGGCCGCTTCCGGCCACCACAGCCTCGACCTGTTGGGCTCCAGCGATCCTTCCGCCTCAGCCTTCCGAGTAGCCAGAATTACAGGCGCGCACTACCACGCCCGGCTGATTTTTTTGATTTATTGTAGAGATGAGGTCTCACCACTTTGCCCAGGCGGATCTCGAACCCACGGGCTCAGGCAATCCACTCACCTCAGCCTCCCAAAGCGCTGGGATTACAGGCTGAGCCACCGAGCCCGGCTAGAATCAACATTGTTAAGATGTTCATCCAACCCAAGGCATCTACAAATTCAATGCAATACCCATTAAACTACCAAGATTATTTTTCTCAGACCTGAAACGACAATACAGAAATTCGTATGGAAACGTAAAAGACCACGAATAGCCAAAACAATCCTCAGCAAAAGAAACAAGAGGGAGGTATCACACTTCCAGACTTTGAACCTTACTATAAGGCTGCAATTATCAAAACAGCCTGGTATTGGTACAAGAACAGGCATATAGACCACTGGAACAGGTAGAGATTCCGGAAGCAAAGCCTCAATTCCTCAACCAACTCATCTTCAACAAAGCCTCCACCAATAACCACTGGGGAGAGGAGAACCTATTCAGTACACGGTGCTGGGAAAACAGCCTGACAATATGCAGAAGACTGAAACAGGACCCCTATCATCATCATACACAAAAGCCAACTATAGATGGATCAGAGACCTAAGCATAAAACCTTAAACTGTAAGAATCCTAGAAGAAAACGCAGGAAACACTCTAATGCACACTGGAGTAGGCAACCAATTGATCAAATCTCGGAAAGCAAATGCCATAAGAAATAAGATAGACAAGTGTGACCTCATCAAACTGACGAGTTTCTGCAAAGCCAAAGAAACCATCAAGAGAGTGAGGAGAGACAGCCCACTCACTGGGGAAAAAATGTTTGCCAACTGTATACCTGACAAAGGCCTAACATCCAGTATCTGCACGGAACTCAAATATGCTGAAAGGAAAAAAAGAAACAGCCCTATTAAAAAGTAGGCAAAGGAAATGAATAGACACTTCTCAAAAGAAGACATACGGGCAGCCAACAGACACATGAAAAAGTGCTCAGCCTCACTCATCATCAGAGAAATGAAAATTAAAGCCACACTCAGATACCACCTAACTTCAGTCAAGATGGCCATCCTCAAGAACTCAAAAAACAACAGATGCTGGAGAGGATGCAGGGAAAAGGGAATGCTTCTACCCAGTTGGTGTGAGTGTAAACGAATACAGCCTCTGTGGAAAACAGTGTGGCGATTCCTAAAAGATCTAAAAAAATCAACCTTCCATATGACCTAGCAATCCCCCTTCTGGGAATATACCCAGAGGAACTCAAATCATTATATAAAAAAGATACCTGCACATGCATGCTTATTGCAGCTCTGTTCACAATAGCAAAAACATGGAACCAACCATGCTGCCCATCAAAAGTGGACTGGATTTTTTAAAATGTGGTACATATGCACAATGGAATATTATGCAGCCATAAAGAAGGACAAAATTATGTTCTTCGCAGCAACTTGGATGGATTTATAGTCAATCATACTCAGCGATCTATCACAGAAACAAAGAACAGAGTACCATATATTCTCACTCATAAGTGGACCTTGAACAATTATCATAATACTATAAGAAAGGGATTGGCAGTAGTGGGAAACCCCCGGAAGAAGGGGGGATGGCATTGGCAGTTGAGGGAAATACCTTATCAACAAGGGTACCTGCATAATGAACATTTGTAGACCTAACCCTGAATTGTATCCCACATCTTTAAAATTAAAAAAAAATGGAGCCTGAAAATTTATCATAACACTATAGGTAAGGGATTGGCAATAGTAGACACTGCTGGGGTGGGGGGCTACAATGGCAATAAGGGTAACTGATCTCAAGCCAGGCAAAGCAGGGACCAAAGGGAAGCCCAAATTTTACCTGTTCGATGATCACTTATTTACCTAATCCTGAATTGTACCCCTTATCTTTAAAATAAAATAAACAGCCGGGCTCGGTGGCTCAGCCTGTAATCCCGCGCCTTTGGGAGGCTGAGGTGAGCGGATAGACTGAGCCCGTGGGTTTGAGACCCACCTGGGCAACTTGGCAAGACCTCGTCTGTTGGGAGCCAACATCTATAGCTACATGGCTGAGGCCTGTAAAGGTCCATCTGGAAGATCGCCTCTGACATAGGATATCAGTTATACCTATAATATTGGCGTGTGATTAGTGACCAGTGTGCATACGTGGCAGTAAAACCTGATGGAAAGCTGCTCAGCAGAATTATCTTATATGATTCTAAGTTGTATTTCTTTCTAAATATTTCTCAAACTTCTATTTTCTTGGTAGACTGGTGAGTCAACTCTTAAGCAGTTTCCCCTAGAGCTAAGATTAGAGACTAAATTACCATCATAGTCTTATTGCCCTGTTCCTGAAAGGATTGCTTTTGTCCCGTTACAGGTATGCATTTCCTTGCCTTTGTGCTGTTAAATACCGATACTGTCTGCAGCCCAAAGCCATTAACTTGGCGACTATGCCTTTGTTTCATACCGAAACTCTGTCTGCCTCTGTTTACCTCAGCCCGAGGCCATGTGGCCATCCATTTCCTTACTCAGGAGTGTGAAAGCTACTATATGATTTCTAGAGTAGACTTGTTAGGATAAAATATATATTTATACACTTATAGTTACGTTTTAGAGGATATTTGAGTAAATTTATGCTTGCTGTTTTGTTTCTTTTGGCTACATTATTCAAATATAATAGTTACGATACAATTTATAAAAGAATTAATGATAAAGCATAGTATTAAAGGTCAATCATTAGAAAAATTAAAGTTTAGACATAGGAAATTCATTTAAGTCATGGTAAGGTTTTATAATTTAAGAATAAGTTTTAATTGTTATAGAATTACAGGACACTACATTAAACCATAATAGATTAATGGAATAACTGAGTCATTTAAGTAAACTTACAGATTATAGTATAGTGTTAAATTGATACTATTAATCATTAAAAATATTAGGAGTCAGTAAACTTGGATTTAACTTAGAAAAGTTTTTGTATTAATCAGGGTCTGGAACAAAGAGTATAATGTGAATGATTTATTAAACATTGTGAAGAACACTTTGAACAATCTGTATTAAAATTGTATACCTGTAAATTTAATGTAAGTTTTGTGAAACACGTCATGTATCATGGAATTGCAATTGTTTGCTTGTAACTTGCAAGTCTCGTGATGGTCTTGTGATGCGTAATTTGCATAGGAATGTGTACGCCCCCAGCAAGTGACTGTCACACTGCTGGAGGGTATAGAAAATGGTATATAAGTTGGAAGGAGTCCAAATAAAATGTGGCTTCAGTCCTGATCAGACTGTTCCCAGAAGAATGGCCTAGAGTCATTTTCTTCTCTCCATCCTGATCCACCGAAGCGGTCCAACCCACCCTCATATAAGTCGGGGCTGGCAGAGACCCCGACACTCGTCTCTACAATAAATAAAAAAATTAGCCGGGCGTGGTAGCGCGCACCTGTAATTCCGGCTACTCGGAAGGCTGAGGCGGAAGGATCGCCGGAGCCCAGCGGGTCGAGGCTGTGGGGGCCAGGAGCGGCCGCTGCACTCCAGTCAGGGCGACCGAGTGAGACTCCGACTCAAAAATAAAATAAAATAAAAAGTAAATTTTAAAAATGTGTGAAACATAAGGAAGCAGGGCTAAGAGGAAAATGCACAACTGTAAACGCCGACTTGGAAAAAAAAGATCACAAATCAGTAATTTAATCATATTATTTATAGAACTAAAAAAATAACAAATTAAACCAAGGAGAAGGAAGGAAATAATAAGATCAGAGTGAAGATAAATAAAATGGAGAACCGAAAAACAATAAAGAAAATCAATGAAACCAGAAGTTGTTTATTTGAAAGCAAAATTAACAAATCTTTAGCTACAATTACTCAAGAAAATAAGAGGATACTCACACTGAAAAAATCAGTAAAGAAAGAGGGGACATTGCTACTGATTATATAGAAATGGATAGGATTATAAGAAAATATAGTAAACAACTGCATGCCAACAAATTGGATAGCCTAATGAAATGGACAAATTCCCAGAAATGCGCAAATCTAGCAAAACCCATTCAAAAAAGAATTCAAAAATCTGAATAAACCTACAAGAAGTAAGAAGGCTAAATCAGTAAATCAAAAACATGCCAACAGAGAGAAGCCTGGGAGCAAATGGCTTTACTGGTTTATTACATCAAACATTTAAATAAGAATTACCACCAATCCTTCTCAAAATCTTCCCAAAAACTGAAGAGGAGGGAACACTTCCTAACCTACATTCCAAGTCCAACATCACTCTGATACCAAAGCCAGACAAAGACATGACATGAAATGAACACTAGGGACCAATATCTCTTATGAATATTGATGCAAAAATCCTCAACAAAATACCAGGAAATAATTCACGAGAACATCAAAATGATTATATACCATGAACAGGTGGAATATATCCCTGAATGAAAAGGTGGCCCAGTATAAAGTCAATCAATCTCCGTATGTTAACAGAATGAACAGAAAAAACTCACATAGTCAGAATGTAGGAAAAAAGCACTTGAAAAAAATCCAACTCCCTTTCATAATTTAAAAATATTCAATAAATTAGAACGGAAGAGAACTTTCTAAACATGATGAAGTCCACATATTAAAAATGTACAGTTAGCCGGGCTCTGTGGCTCAGCCTGTAATCCCGCGCCTTTGGGAGGCTGAGGTGAGTGGATTGTCTGAGCCCGCAGGTTCGAGACCCGCCTGGGCAACTTGGCGAGACCTCATCTCTACAATAAATAAAAAATGAGCTGGGCGTGGTAGCGCGCGCCTGTAGTTCCAGTTACTCGGAAGGCTGAGGCGGAAGGATCGCCGGAGCCCAGCAGGTCGAGGTTGCGGTGGCCAGGAGCAGCCATGGCACTCCAGTCTGGGAGACAGTGAGACTCCAATTCAAAAAAAATTTAAAAATTAGCCGGGCTCGGTGGCTCAGCCTGTAATCCCGCGCCTTTGGGAGGCTGAGGTGAGTGGATTGCCTGAGCCCGCGGGTTCGAGACCCGCCTGGGCAGCGAGACCTCATCTCTACAATAAATCAAAAAATCAGCCGGGCGTGGTAGCGTGCGCCTGTAGTTCCAGCTACTCGGAAGACTGAGGCGGAAGGATCACCGGAGCCCAGCGGGTCGAGGCTGCGGTGGCCGGGAGCGGCCGCTGCACTCCAGTCTGGGCGACAGAGTGAGACTCCAACTCAAAAAAAAAAAAAAAAAAAAATTAAACAATTAAAATGCACAGTTAAGGCCAGGTGCGGTGGCTCAAGCCTATAATCCCAGCACTTTGAGAGGCCAAGACGAGAGGATTGCCTGAGCCCAGGGGTTTGAGACCAGCCTGGGTAACTTGGTGAGACCTCGTCTCTACAATAAATTAAAAAATTAGTTGGGCATGGTAGCATGCGCCTGTAATTCCGGCTACTCGGAAGGCTGAGGCGGAAGGATCACCAGAGCCCAGCAGGTCGAGGCTGCGGGGGCCGGGAGTGGCCACTGCACTCCAGTCTGGGCCACAGAGTGAGACTCCGACTCAAAGAAAAAAAAAAGAAAAAGCACAGTTAACATCACGCTCAATAGTGAAAAGACTGAAAAATTTCCCCATACAATCAAGATCACAACAGTGAAGTTCACTTTCACCACTTTTATTCAACATATCCCTGGAGGTTCTAGCTAGAGCAATTAGGGAAGAAAAAAAGAAATGAAAGTTATACAAATTGGAAAGGAAGAAGTAAAAGAATCTGTTCACAGAAGACATGAAATTATACATAGAAACTTCTAGAATTACTTGCACACACACACACACACACACACACATGCACACAGAGCTAAAGCAAAGGAAATCAGCAAAGTTGCAGACCACAAAAATCAACACCTATACATCAGTTATGTGTTTATACACACTAGCAATGAACAATCTGAAAAGGAAATTAAGAAAATAATTCCACCTAGAGTAGCACCACAAAGAATAAAATAATTAGGAATGATTTCAACCATGGAGGCAGAAGTCTTGTACACTAAGAAGTACAAAATATTGCTGAAAGACATTAGGGAAGACCTCAATGAATGGACATGCTGTGCTCGTGGGCTGGAAAACTTAAAACACTTAAGACAACAATATTATCCAAAGCCATCTACAGATCCAGTGTAATTCCTATGAAAATCTCAATGGCATTTTTTCAGAGTTAGAAAAAAATTCATCCTAAAATTAATTTGAAATTTCAAAGGACACCAAATAGCCAAAATGACACTGGAAAAGAAAAGTGGTGGGACCCACATTTTCTGACTTCAAAACTTACTACAAAACTACAGTAATCAAACGCGTGGTCCTAGCATAAGGATGGGGATGCCGTCCAATGGAACAGACTAGAAAGCCCAGCAAAATACAATTTTCAATGGGTTTTCTACAAGGGTGTCTAGACCATTCGATGGGCAAAGAACAGCCTTTTCAACAAACAGGCCTGAGAAAACTGGATATTCACAGGCAAAAGAATGAAACTGGACCCTTACCTTATACCACATATGTAAAAACTAACTCAAGATAGAGCAAAGATCGAAATTTAAAAGGTAAAAACTATAAAATTCTTGGAAAAATCATCATAATTTAGATTTGGCAAAAATTGTTTAAATATGACAATAAAAGCATGGCAAAAAGGAAAAAATTGATAAATTAGACTTCGACAAAATTAAACACTTAAGTGCATCAAAACAAAACAAAAACAAAAAGCTGGAAACAGGACTCAGGAAGGTATCTGTACACCAATGTTCATGGCAGCATTAGGGCAAATGAATCGACAAAATTCAACTATTGACAGACGAATAAACAAAACGTGGTATGTACAATGAAATATTATTCGGTATTTATTTACTTATTTATTTTATTTATTGATTTTGAGTTGGAGTCTCACTGTGTCGCCCAGGCTGGAGTGCAGTGGCACACTCCCGGCCACCACAGCCTCGACTTACTGGGCTCTGGCGGTCCTTCCACCTCAAACTTCCAAGTAGCTGGAACTAC
This sequence comes from Cephalopachus bancanus, assembly GCA_027257055.1. Taxonomy (NCBI): domain Eukaryota; kingdom Metazoa; phylum Chordata; class Mammalia; order Primates; family Tarsiidae; genus Cephalopachus; species Cephalopachus bancanus. Next base: position 42,965 of record JAPVLO010000252.1, on the reverse strand, counting down.
AGGCATGCGCTGCCATGCCTGGCTAATTTTTTTTTTTAATTTATTGTAGAGACGAGGGCTTGCCAAGTTGCCCAGGTGGGTCTCAAGCCCATGGGCTCAGGAAATCCACTCGCCTCGGCCTCCCAAAGTGCTGGGATGACAGGCTGAGTCACCCCGCCCGGCCTGTCTTTATTTTTATTAGTAGCAGCATTGTGAGTCAGAGTCTCACTCTGTGGCCCAGCCTGGAGTGCAGTGGCACAATCACAGCCTTGACCTGCTGGGCTCAGGAGATCCTTCCACTTCAACCTTTCAAGTAGCTGAGACTACAGATGCACACCACCACATCTGGTTGAATTTTTTTAATTCATTGTAGAGATGAGGTCTCACCATGTTTCCCAGGCAGCTCTCAAACTCCTGGGTTCAGGCAGTCCTCTCACCTCAGCCTCCCAAAGGTGCTGGGATTACAGGCATGAGTCACCACGTCTGGCCTATTCGGTCTTTAAAAGGAAGGGAATTCTAACACATGCTGCAACATGAATGAACCTTAAAGACAGTATGTTAAGTGAAGCAAGCCAGACACCAAAGGACAAACATTGTCTGGTTCCATATATATGATGTACCTAGAACAGGCAATTTACAGAGGCTGAAAGTAGACTAGAGGTTACCTAGGAATGGGGCCAGCAGGGAGTGAGGCGTTAGTGTTTAATGGGTGTAGATTTTCCTTCTGAAATGATGAAAAAGTTATAGGAACAGATAGCAACGGCCAGACGCGGTGGCTCACGCCTATAATCCCAGCACTCTGAGAGGCCGAGGTGAAAGGATCGCCTGAGCTCACAGGTTTGAGCCAACCTGGGCAACTTGGTGAGACCTCCTCTCTACAATAATTCAAAAAATTAGCTGGGCGTGGTGGCACGTGCCCGTAGTTCTGGCTACTTGGAAGACTGAGATGGAAGGATCGCCTGAGCCCAGCAGGTCGAGGCTGCGGTGGCCGTGAGTAGCATGCCACTGCATTCCAGCCTGGGCGACAGAGTGAGACTCTGACTCAAAAAATAAAAAATAAAAAAGATAGCAATGATGGCTGCATAACATTGTGAATGTACTTAATGAAACTGAATTTTTGTACACTTAAAAATAAATTTAAATTTCAGCTTAGCCGGGCTCGGTGACTCAGCCTGTAATCCCATGCCTTTGGGAGGCTGAGGTGAGTGGATTGCCTGAGCCGGTGGGTTTGAGACCTGCCTGGGCAGGCGAGACCTCATTTCTACAATAAATCAAAAAATGAGCCGGGAGTGGTAGCGCACGCCTGTAATTCCGGCTACTCAGAAGGCTGAGGCAAAAGGATCGCCGGAGCCCAGCAGGTCGAGGCTGCGGTGGCCGGGAGCGGCCACTGCACTCCAGTCTGGGCGACAGAGTGAGACTCCAACTCAAAAAAAAAAAAATCAAAAATTAGCCGGGCGTGGTAGCGCACGCCTGTAGTTCCAGCTACTCGGAAGGCTGAGGCGGAAGGATCGCTGGAGCCCGGCAGGTCGAGGCTGCGGTGGCCGGGAGCGGTCACTGCACTCCAGTCTGGGTGACAGAGTAAGACTCCAACTCAAAAAAAAAGAAAATTTCGACTTAAATTAAGTTCTTTGATCCAGTTTGTGTTAATCCCACTCTAAGCAACTGATAAAATTATGACACAGCAAATCAATCAGAAGAGAGACAATCAGAGCAATACAATCAGTGGAAAGATTATTCCACCCAATAATAGCCAGCTACACATTTTTTTCAAGCATCTATGAAGCATCCACCAAGGCAGACATTATCTTGTGCCATTAAACAAACCCCAGCAATTTTTTTTTTTGAGTTGGAGTCTCGCTCTGTTGCCCAGACTGGAGAGCAGGGGCCCCTCCCGGCCACCACAGCCTCGACCTGCTGAGCTCCAGCGATCCTTCCGCCTCAGCCTTCCAAGTAGCTGGAACTACAGGTGCGCACGACCACGTCTGGCTAATTTTTGATTTATTGTAGAGATGAGGTCTCGCCAAGTTGCCCAGGTGGGTCTCGAACCTGCGGGCTCAGGCAATCCACTCACCTCAGCCTCCCAAAGGCACAGGATTACAGGCTGAGCCACCGAGCCGGCTGCCCCAGCAAATTTAAAAGTAATCTTGTGGAGTACATTCTCTGACAACAATGGGAAAAAAATCACAAATCTAGGCCGGGCATGGTGGCTGTCACCTGTAATCCCAGCACTTAGGGAGGTGGAGGTGAGAGGATTGTCTCAGCCCAGAGGTTTGAAACAAGCCTGGGCAACTTGGTGAGGCCTCGTCTCTGCAATAAATCAAAGAATCAGCTGGGTGTGGCGCAAGTGCCTGTGGTTCCAAATACTTGGAAGGCTGAGGCAGAAGGATGGCCTGAGCCCAGCAGATTGAGGCTGCGATAGCCGTGTGTGTGCCACTGCACTCTAGCCTGAGTGACAGAGTGACCCAACTCAAAAAAAAAATTCCAAATCTCTAATGGTGAAACGGAAGATCTGCAATCATGAAAACATTAAACAACACGTTTCCAAGTAATCCGCGGGCGAAAGAGGCGCTCTCAAAGGCAATAAAAAATACATAGAACTGAGTGAAGATAAAGATAGAACATAGCCAAATATGTGGGATGCAGCAAAAGCAGTGCTGAGAAGAGACTTCTCCTGCCGAATGCTTAGTTGGAAAGGAGGAAGGATGCCGCAGCAGGACTCTAAGTTGCTGCTCAAGAAACGAAGGCGAGGGAAGCAAAGCGCCGTGAGCCCCGAAGCAGGTGCAGGAGGGACACGAGGAAGGCAGGAGTAGAAAGCAACGAAACGGAAAATTGGAAAACAACCTAAAGAGAGATGAATCCAAAGGCTGTTTCTTTCTCTCCCCACCAAAAAAAAAAAGCAATAAAAATAACAAATGTTTTGCAAAACCGAAAAAATTCAGAGAGGAGACACCAATCGCCCACCCATGGGAAGTGGGGAAGTCAGGAAGGGAGCAGACTGCAGCAACCCACAGCCGCTGAGCAGCTTCTGAGGGAATGTCGTGGACAAGCTGGCGCTTGCAAACTCGACAACTCGGGAGAAATGGAGCCATTCCTCTAAAATGCCCAGAGTCTGAGCAAGATAAAATGGATCATCTGAACCGTCCTCCAACCACTAAAGTTAGTGGAGTGGACCTCTCCACTAACGCATCAGTCTCCTGTCACTGCTGTAGCAACCTCCCACACACCTAGGGCCTTAAAGCAACACAAGTGTACTCTCTTAGGGCGGCAGAGGTCAGACGTGTCTTCCAGGGCTGAGGTCAAGGTGCCGGGGGAGCTGCGTTCCTCCAAGGCTCCGCACAGCCTTCAGCTCCTCGACGTCTGCACTCCTTGGCCAGGGCCTTTTCCTGTCTTCCATGGGCATCACTCCAATCTCTGCTTCTGTGGTCCCACCTCCTCCTGATTTTGCCAGTCTTGCCTTCCCCTCAAAAGGGCACTGGTGGCTGGGCATGGCGGCTCATGCCTGTAATCCCAGCACTTTGGGAGGCAGAGACCAGAACTGCCTGAGTCCGTGGGTTCGAGACCAGCCTAGGCAACAGGGCGAGACCTTGTCTCTACAATAAATCCAAAAAATTAGCCGGGCTCGGTGGCTCAGCCTGTCATCCCACGCTTTGGGAGGCGGAGGTGAGTGGATTGCCTGAGCCTGCGGGTTCGAGACCCGCCTGGCCAACTTGGCAAGACCTCATCTCTACAATAAATCAAAAATTAGCCGGGCGTGGTAGTGCACGCCTGTAGTTCCAGTTACTTGGAAGGTTGAGGTGGAAAGATCACTGGAGCCCAGCAGGTCGAGGCTGCAGTGGCTGGGAGCTGCCACTGCACTCCAGTCTGGGTGACGGAGTGAGACTCCAACTCAAAAAAAAACAATAATAATCAGGCATGGTGGTGCGTGCCTGTAGTTCCTGCTGCTTAGAAGGCTGAGGTGGAAGGATATCCTGAGCCCAGCAGGTCTAGGTAGCCATGAGTGTGCCACTGCACTCTAGCCTGGGCGACAGAGTGAGACTCCAACTCAGAAAAAAAAGGACACTGATGTCCTTTGACATCACTGATGACATCAGCCCCACCTGGATAATCTTCCCATCCTGGTGTTCTTCACTTAATTGTATTTAGAAGTCCCTTTCACCAAACAAGTTAACATGTTCACAGGTTCCAGAGTTTAGGACATGGATGCCTTCGCAGGGGACGCTCAACATTGTTTTTTACTGACATGCACACAACCATCCTTCCTGGTATTCTCCACTCAGCTGTTGCCATCTCTGTGGTCGTGTTTACTTCCAGTCTGCAAGGGTTCTCTGTGCCACGATTTACCTCACTCCCATCACTGGACATGGAAGACGTTTCTAGCATGCAGCTGGTTCTGTATGATAACGTATGAAACTGCTTCCTCTTTGGGATTTTTTTAGGATGGACACCCTGAGGCGCATGGTCAAGGAGCATTCGCACTTTTGAGAATTGCTTTCTTTTTTTTTTTTTTTTTTGAGTTCGAGTCTCACTCTGTCGCCCAGACTGGAGTGCAGTGGGCGCTGCCGGCCACCGCAGCCTTGACCTGCTCAGCTCTGGTGATCCTTCCGCCTCAGCCTTCCGAGTAGCCAGAACTACAGGCGTGCGCTACCACGCCCGGCTGATTTTTTGATTTATTGTAGAGATGAGGTCTCACCAAGTTGCCCAGGCGGGTCTCGAACCCGCGGGCTCAGTCAATTCACTTACCTCAGCCTCCCAAGGCGCAGGATTACAGGCTGAGCCACCGAGCCCAGCTCTTTGAGAATTTCAATGCACACCGTCAAGGTGCCCCCCAGAAAAAGTGGCACCCCGCCCTTTCCCACCAGCAGCGTGGGAGGCGCCGGCTGCACCTCGCCCTCCAAATGAGCCCAGGCAAAGCCTGGGACTCCCGCTCCCTGAGCCAGGCAAGGCTGGCCTGGCCCGCGGCCGGCTGGGGGGGCACATTCAGGTGAGAGCGCCTGGGCAGGGTGCTGGCTTAGCACAGTCGCCCAGCATGCCCCGGGGCCGCCAAGGGCAAGTGCTTCCTGTGGCCAGCTGGCGGGCAGGGCTTGCCATGCCAAGGAGCCCTGTGCACAGAGGTTGGGATGAAGGATGGGGGAGGAAGGAGGCGAGCCGGAGTGTGGATGGCGGGAGGGGTGGCCGTGAGGGCTCCGGGCACAAGGGAGGGCGACCCTAAGCGTGGCCCCGCCTGCGGGGAGGGGACGGCATCTGGAGGAGAAGCCGCAGCTGGGCCCTGGCCACAGGAGGCCTGCCCCCACGCTCAAGCCCGCCGCCAGTGAGCAGCGGGCGCCACGCGCCACGTCCTGGTTCAGGCCCTTCCCCAGTGCTCTCCGCAGGATTAACCAGTCCCCGGGAGGAGACACACCAAGGCAGCCAGCTCCAGACCCCTGCCCTCCAGGTCCCTCAGCAGGCCAGGCCGGCTCCTGCTCAAGCATCCGTGTCCCTCCCGGCGGCCTGTGCATTCCACAGGTGGCTTTTCAAGGCACACGCCTCCAAGGGGAAAGTGTTTGCTTTGGTTCCTGGAGCCTCCAAGTCTTGATGACTCGTGGTTTCAATGTCGCCCAGCCTGTGCCTCCCCACGCCCAGGGTGCTTCATTGCTGTGCGGGTTCAAGGAACAGAGACCCCCAGTGGGGCCGCAGGGGCCAGAGAGTCCGGGGCCTCTGCTCCCAACCCAGCGCCCAGCGCAGGGGACCCACTGGAGGAAGGGACTGTCTTCTGATCCACAGATCGACAGCAGCCGGCGTGCCCAGCCCGGCAACAGCGTGGGGAAATTGCTCAGGGAATGGGGGAATGAAGGAATGCAGGAACAAATGCCCTGAGACGTCTCTGCTTTCCCTCTGGTCTGTCTGCGCTGCCGCACAAGGGAATGCACTGGCCTTCCTTCCGTGCCTCAAACGGGAGGCTGGTCCGTCCGGCCCCCAGGGCGGGCCCAGCAGGCCTGCAGCACACGGAGGGCCGGCCTCACATCTCCAGGCCGCACAAGAGGAGGAGACTGGGCACCCCCAGCTCCCTCCCTCCTGTGGTCATTGGGGCAGCTGAGGCAGCACAGCACACTCAGAGAGCCCGAGCGCAGGGAGGGAGGGGCTCGCCCTGTCCCCCACACCCACTCCTAGCTCAGCTCATCTTTAGATGCCCGGAACCCTGCTACCCGGACCCGTCCCAGGCCCACTGAAGGAGACGGTCCCAGCAGGGCTGGGAGCACGGGGCTGCTCCAACACCCCGGAGCGGGATTGGGAGTCTGCAGGAAACCAGAGGTGTGGCTCTTTGGTCTGCAGCCAGTCCGCCCATCCCCCAGCCTCCCATGTCTCCCGCACCCCTCTGAGTCAGGCATGGTGACCCCCGCTTGGGACCGGTCTCCACCTCCGGCCTCCTGAGAGCCGGGCCTGAGGACCGGGGCAGCTCCCTGACCAGAGACTTTCCGCGTGACCAACAACAGGACTCCTGCTGCCTTCAGGGTGTGCCCTGGGAGAACCAGCCAAGGCCCTGGCCCTGACCACCTCCGTGCCCGTCCTCGCGGAAGGCCCAAGCGATTGCCACAGGCGACTCGCCTTGGATGGTGAGCAGATGTTACTTTCCAGTCTGTGACCACTCAACAGAACGCTCTCAGTCAACTCCACAAGCCCTGAGCCACGGCCTCTGTGCTGGCCCTGATGGTTTGTGGGACCGTCTTGGGGAGGGGGATGACCGAGCGCCTCTGTGGGCGCCAACGTCCTCGCCTCTAGAAAGAGCCTCAGCGCACTCTTTGCTGGACACTCTTTGGAGCGTGTCTCGCCTGTGCTCATTCCTCTCGTCCCACCACCCTCTGGGCAGATGCTGTCCTTGTCCCATTTTTACAGAGAAGGCTGCTGAGGTGGGATGGATGCAGCCCAGCCCCCCTCTCTCTAGAACTCTCCTCTGGAGGCCCCCAGAGCAGGGGCTGCCTCCTTCGGCTGGGGACGAGGCCACTCTCACAGACCCTGCGTGGTGGAACGTTGCACGGAGGCACCAGCCACAGGCAGGCCCGGGTCATTCATGAAGATGACACAGGGCCAGATGTGAATCACCAGTGGAGACGGTCATCTTACAGCACACACACACACACACACACACACACACACACACACACACACACACGGCGCAACCCAGCCTGCAGCGTCCACACGGAGCCCCCTGAGGGCAAGACCCTGCCCAGCCGGTCCTCTTACCCCTTTGTGGTCCGAGGGCCGCGCAGGCCCAGGCCAGGGGAGCTGGAGAGCGCTGTCCGGGCCAGGAGAGAGGGGCGGCTCCGGGGACCGTGCGCTCGACCCTGCGCCCCCCCTTTCCACGGAGACATGTCAAGGTAACCCCACCCTCGCGCCTGCGCAACCCAGCTGCACCCTCGGTTCCGCGCCCTACCTGCCAGTCCCGGCCCCTCTGCCTGATGACATCTGCCTGAGACCCCGCTTCCACACCTGTGTCCAGCCTGTGAGCGGCCCTCCAGACATTCCCACCTGCACTTTGGGGAGAAATCCGCCCCCCCGAGGCCACACCCCCAAGTCTCCTCCCCACCCGGAGTGCCTGGATGGGGCCCTGGAACCCAGCGGGAAGCTGCTTCCCCCACCCACTGCCTGCTTATCCCCCGTGCTCCGGGAAGCCCCACGGCTGCCATCCCGGCTGCGTCTCCAGGTCCCGTGCGCAGCCCTATCCAAACCCAGCTTCAGCCGCCCTGGGAGCGGAGCTCACCGGGAGCCCCGGCCCGCCCTGCTTCCAAAGCCCAGCAAGGCGCCCGGGCCCTGGAGGGAGGCTGCTGGGCGCCGGCAGGCCTTGCCTGTCCTACCCGGCCTCCCGGCCTGAGTGTGTGGGTGTGTCATCGTGTGTGTGAGTGTGAGTGTGTGTGTGCGCGCGCGTGTGGGTGAGTGTGTGTGTGTCTGCTTCAGTGCGTGTGCACAGGTGCTCGGGTGTCCAGGGCTTGGGAGGCGGTGCTGGCCTTGAGCCCGGGGCAGGGCTGAAGCGGTCACGTGGGGCAGCGCATGGGTCCGGGAGGCCGGCCACCCGGGCCATGCAGAGGCCCAGCGGGGCAGGGCTGGGCTGGGAAGGGAGGCCCAACGGTGAGGACTGGACACGGTGGCGGCTCCTAGGGTCCCTGGCCTGACCACGGTGGGGAACAGCGCAGGGTGGCTGGGGAGGCCTCCGGGTGGCGCAAGAGAGAGCCTCGCAGGAGCGGGAGGGTTGGGCGTGCCTGCAACACCTCCCGCACCTTGCGGGGCATTGTGAGGCTGCCCGGCGCGCCACCGTGTGTCCGACGGCTCGCCCCGGGCCAGCAGCCAAGGACGGGAAACGCGCCCGCCCTGACAGAGGGGGAGGCGACCTCCGGCAAGCCCCTGCTTCCTCAGCCACCTGGTGCCCTCCGGCTGGAAACCGCTGGCCCGCGGGCTGACTCGCAGGGACCGGGCCGGAGCACAGCTCAGGCCAGGGACCCCCGCGAGCCAAGCACTTCTTTTGTGCGAGTGCCCCTGCTGAGCCGACAGCCCCGACAGGCAGAGCAGGGGCCGGGCAGGCCGGGAGGGGCTGCGACTGCCAGAACATTCCCGGGGCTGCTCTGACACCCAGTGGCGGCTCTCAGAACCGGCGCGGCCCAGCGAGCGGGGCGCGGGGAGCCTGCGGGCCGGCGGGAGGAGGGGCGAGGAGGGAGGGGCGGGAGGGAGGGAAGCCAGCCCTTCTGGACCCGCGGGGCTCTGGCTGGAACTTGCAGTAGACTCGCCCTGCTCGGGGCCGGGGCACCGCCTCCGGAGGTCTGGGCCTGCGGGAGGGTCTGCGTTTCCAGCGGGTTCCCCGGGGCTGCACCGTGGGTCTAGAAAGGAGGGGAGGGGGCAGAGAAGAGGTGACTGTGCCCCACCGGGTGTGCCTCCATGGCGGCGGCTGCTACGCCTGCCTCGGGAGGAGGCGGGAGGCCGGAGAGGCCGCCTCCCCAAGTGGCAGGGCTCTGGACTCCACGCGGCCCCGAGTCCTCCCTGCTGTCCGCGGAGGGGCAAGGATGCCCCTCCCCTCGGCGCAGGGCAGGAGAGGCAGGGTCGGCTCTGGACCCGAGAACAGGACGCAAGCGGTCTCATCGTCGAGGGCTCTGGAGAGACCTCAGCTGTCAGCCAGTTTTGCAAGTCACAGTTCAGAAAAAGGGGAACAAAGGAAGGTGTAACACGCTGGGTGCCCAGCGTGCTGGGCTGTGCCCCACCCCCGGCATAGCTCGCACCGAGTGCTCCACCAGCCCAGTGGGTGGCATCGCCACCCCAGCCTCTCGGAGGAGGCTCGGGTGAGCATCCACCCCAGCGCCCCTCTGTGGCACGTACTGTGTGGACCCCGCCATCTGAGTCAAGACTGGGGGGTGCAGTCACTGTGCCACCACCAGGCACACGGCCTGCACCCGATGCCACTCACCCTGCTCACTCTGCTGCACGACGAACACTTTTTCCTGCTCTCCACGACGTGGGGCCTGAGGGGCCGCCATGATGGCTCGGCAACACGGGGTTCCTCTGGGACCACAGGCGAGGGTGTGGCTCTTCAAGGAAGGGTGGGGGGTGGACAGGAGAGCTGCAGAACCCTGCCCTGCATTTCCTGGATCACCTGGTCACACGTGGCTGGCTCAACCCCTCCCCCCGAGGCACACCACACCCGCAGTGAGGGAAGCCTTCTCTGGGGGCCATGGGGGACGTCTCTCCCTTGGGGATGGGGGGCACCTGTCCTCAGGGGTGAGCGGGGCCGTCTGTCTTCAGGGGCAAGGGGTAATGCCTGCCCTCTGGGGCGAGGGGGGCCATCTGTCTTCAGGGGCAAGGGGTAATGCCTGTCCTCAGGGGTGAGGGGGGACACCTGGCCCCTGGGGTAAGGCAACAGGTGAGGATTTCTAACCCTCTCACAGGAAAGGGGAGTGGGAATAACCTGCAGCAAGAGTGCGGTCAGGCTCAGTACCTATAAGATTGCCCGTAAGTACTCACTGCATCACAGGACAAATGAATGCCATGACTCTCTTCCCTGCTGGTCCAAATCACTTGTGAAGTAGGGAAAGAGATGACTTAACAATAAACCTGTGTGGCCAAATGACATCTGTGTTGTGTGAACCAACCATCTGCATGTAATTTGCAACCACTGACTTTACTACAGGAAACACTGTGCAAGTGAAAGTTAACCTCAACCAGACTTCTGCTGAGAGGTCAAGACAGCTGGCGATCAAACCAACCTCAGCCTGGCAGAGCCCGCCCCATGACCAAGGTCTGGCCGCTGGAGGGGGAGCCACTTGCGAGCAGAGGACAGGCGTGACTTCACTGTCTTGCGTCCAGCAGCTTGCGAGGCAGAGACGGAGGCGGCCTCTGGCCTGGGCATGGAAGTCTCTCATCCCCTGTGGGCCCACGCAAACCGAGACTGGAGCAAGACCCAGCAGCTGGCGACCAAGACCGCGGTGGCTGACGGCAGCGGCCAGCCTGAGTAGCCGGTATCTGACGCCCACTTTCATGACCTGCTGTGATCCCGGAGGGGCAGACTAACGTGGGCTTTGGGCTTCGTGGCAGGGCCCCTCTGGACACCCACTGGTTTCACGCCATCTTCAAGTCCCACGCAGGGAGGGGCAACTTTTGCACTTTCTAGCACTGTCAGGACAGCAAAAGTCAAAAGGTTTCTGGGTAGTTTTGGTAGTCTATGGGACACACCAATGAGGCAGCTCATTACAAGCCAATATGGAAATACTCAGCTATGTGAAGGAGGAAAACATGGTGTCGGACAACAGACACCTGCAGTGCTCCAGGCATGATCCAGAGACCCCGAGGTTGCCCAAGACCTTTCAGGGGTCTCCCAGGTCGCCCTTTCCCAACTACACAACTGTGTGTGAGGCTCTATTTCCTTCACAGGTGAAATAACAACAGAGGGAATACAGATGTGAGAATCCAGCTCTCTCCTGCTGATCCAAACTCTAAAGAAAATTTTTAATGTGGAAACAATGTCACGTCTGATTTTGTTTTGAAAATAATTTTTTATAAATTCAGTTTTAAGTGTCACTACAGAATAGGTTTATCATTTTTTAATTTCTCTGTTTTCTACTAAGATAAATATTGATATAAATCACATTTTTAAAAGATCTCCAGGGTCTTAAAAACTCAGTAGTGTGCCAGACACCGTGGCTCAAGCCTGTCATCCCAGCACTTCGGGAGGCAGAGGCGAGAGGATTGCCTGAGCAGGGGTTTGAGACCAGCCTGACCAACACGGCAAGACCTTGTCTCTGCAATAAATTTTTTTTAAAAAGAAAGAAAAAAAAGGAATGTAGTAAGTGTTTTTTATCCTGATAGGACAATACATTCTAGCACTTGGTAGGTCCTCGATAAATGGCATCCTTAAGATGCTTGACAGTAGAAAAAGCTGAGTGTGTTACTTCAAAACAGTTTTTTAAAGGACAACAGAAGTCACAACGAAGCATGCTTCAAGGTCAACAACCATTTAATGTACTGACATTTTCATTGATAAACATACAGAATGCATACACAGGGGAAAAGAGGTCTTGCAGACACACGAGGATTCTAGAGACAGGAAAGCAATCACAGAAATGATCGGCTCTGGGGAGAAAGTGGAACTGCGTCCATGCCTTGTGTCTGCAGCAACTGGAAACAAACAGCAATCTCACAGGATCGAAACCCGACGGAGGAACGAACTCGGTTCACTCCGCTCCACCGCAGGACCTGCTCCGTGCCCAGTGGCCACCTCGGGTCGCGACGGCCAGGCATGGGTGAGGTCCAGGCCGGTCACGAACGCTGGCCTCCACGGTCCGCTCTTTTCTCTAACGTCCAAGGCCTGACGTTCACCCGAGGAGCCAAGAGGGCGAGAGGATCCCTCGGATCCACACGCGGATGACGGCAGCGGCCAGCGTCGCTCAGGTACTGATCACGACGTAAAAGCACACGTGGAGGCAAAACGCCCCCTCAGACCCGAGCACCAAGTTTCTCCCAACTCACACGTTTCCTGGCTGGCGTGACCGAAGCGCGTGGCGCTGGCATCGACGGACGCCGCCGAGAGCTGCGGCCGCAGGAGGCTGGCTCTGTGGGGGCTGTGGCCAAAGAAGTGCACCTCTGAGCCCCGCTCTGTCCCCAGTACGCGCTTCACACGAGCATCAGGTCACTGGAGACAGAGTTTCCAGGCTCAACCGTGGCTGCCGAGTGAGGCTGGCCCACGGGGCGCGGGGACGGGGACGGGGAACACACGAGCCCAGCCTCAGTCCACACCTCTCCGGGCTGTCTTCCCCAGACGCAGACAGGAGAGCACAGGGAGGCTCCTGCTTCAAGAGCACTTCGGCAGCAAAACTCAGTGCCCTGTGGTTCCCACGACTCCCACCTCGTCCTCCAAGTTCAAAACTAACAGTCAACGCAACACGAAGACCGTGAGCAGCGTGTAAGTGAAGAAAACGTTCAGCCCTAACAGCGGCCCCGTCGGAGCCAGGCTGCTCTTACTACCCAGGACCTAAGACCTCAAGGCAACATTTAAAGCCCCCGACACCAGTGCGGTCGCACGCTGCCTCTACCAAGACGACAGGCAGGCACACCTCCTTCCAGGTGGAAACAACAAGTCCCGGAGGGCCAGCAGGACAAGCCAGCCTGCGGTCGTCACGCAGCTCACCTGGCATCTGGCTTCCCATGAAGTCCTGTGTAAGCTGGCTCAGAGCAGAGTTTGCCGGCTGAGCAGCAAAGCCAGACACACGTGTGTCCCAGCCAGGCAAAAGAGCAGCAGTGGGGCTACCCGGGGGGCGTCTGAGGGGAAACAGGGCCACACGGAGTGTGGGGCCGGGACACACGCCGTGCCAGTCTGCTCTCGTGAGAGTGCTCCGTTGAAAGCACGCAGGACGGAAAACCGGAAGCGCCGGGAGCTTTCAAATGGGAAATAACAGAAATGCCGTCTGAAACGCATACTTCATAACACTGGAAACAAGAGCATTTAACAGAAAGGCAGACTGTGGGTTTTCCAGAGATTCACACGTCTGGGGGCTCAGCAAATGGCCCACCCTTCTCCACCGCACGGGGTCAGGAACAAACACAAGCTGGGTCCTCGCCAGTTGGGCGGCACCTTGAGCAGACCCCTCATGCCCCACCCGTAACCTGGGGGACACCACAGGGCCGGGCTCATTCCGAGGGACAAGAGGTGCGCACTTGGGCAGTGCGGCCCCAGAGGCCTGAAACCAGAGCGCTCCGACCAGTGCCCGTTCCCCTCCCTCACCTCCTGCGATCACTCCCTCAGGAGTCAGAAAACAGGCTCTACGCAGGCTTTGGCGGCAACACAAACACCCGGGCAGACACTGCAACCACATCCTCTGAGCAGGGCAAAGCTGCCTCCACACACACGCTTGTCAGCATTCGCCTTCTCCAAGTTTTAAAGGGCAAAACCCTACAACCCTGAGGCTCAAATCGATTCTGAATTTGGGGTGTTGTCCAAGAACCATTACCAAATGCACAAGAATAACACAGGAATAAACAGTGAGGGTTAGGCAGACTTCTGAAGCTTCCTTTTCTTTTTCTTTTTGAGTTGGAGTCTCACTCTGTCGCCCAGGCTGGCGGGCAGTGGCACGCTGGGCGCAGACAATCCTTCCGTCTCAGCCTTCCGAGTAGCTGGAACTACAGGCACACACCATCACACCCGGCTAATTTTTTGATGTATTGTAGAGAGGAGGTCTCGCCAAGTTGCCTGGGCTGGTCTCGAACCCCCGGGCTCATGCAATCCTTTCACCTCGGCCTCCCAAGTGCTAGGATTACAGGCGCGAGCCACCACACCCGGCCCTGAAGCTTCCTTTTTCGAAGGGGGGCTGTCCCCATCACCCTGAGCAGACAGTCTTCCAGGGACCAGGGACTCAGGGGCCGGAGTCACGGGCTCTCGCCCTGCTGCTGGGGGCCGAGGTCAGCCGCAGCCCACTGTCTGGGGTATGAACGTCTGAGGTTAAGCCAGAAGAGCTGTAGCTCTGCTTGCCAAGAACACTCGCTCACTCACACGCTGCTGCATCACGGGCACTGCACAAAAACAAGGTCACTCGAGCTCTACACCCCACTTTGGAAAAGGTGCCTTCCAACAGGGACGTTCGAAGAAGTGCTCCACGAGCTTCCCCCCAGCCCGCCTGGTAGCTGGACAGCAGGGTCCACAGCCTCTCGGTGGCGCTTATGTGGATTGGTCACAATGATGACGTCACTACTCTCAACAGAACGACTGAAACTACTGTTAAAAACATGTGTCGCAACAGAAATGCCTGCAAACCATAGTACGGCACACAGGGTTGCCAGAAGCTGTGCACAGCTCGACCCCGAGGTCTCTAGAAGACCCAGAACAGAGACCCTAAGGCCATGCCCGTGGCTGCGCCCGCCAGCATGCCCAGGGCCAGGTCACTGTCGTTGTCTCGATACCGCTCACGAATGATGACTTGGTTGGCAGGCTGCTGTCCATAGAGTCCTAAAAGAGAAGGGAAGAAACAGGCCTCTGAGGAGCGGTTTGTGACATCAACGTTCGCCCACAACTCCGCATCTCTCTTCGCCCAGAGTGACCAGCTGGGGTCTGGGCACAGTGTGTGCAGTGGGTGCGTCCCAACCCTCCCAACTATAGACACAGTCTGTGGCCGGCATCCCTGAGACCACACTAGGAGAACAATCAAGAAACTCAGCTTGCTGAGGGCCAGAGTCCCTAATGCCGCTAGAGCAGACCCCGGTGAAGCGTCTGATTCCGGCTCTGGGGTACCCTCTGGCCTCCACACTGCACTCACCGGGATGAGGGGTGGCCAGGGGAGCCTGGGAGAGACACAGTACGCAGACAACAGGGAGAAAAGCCCACCAAATGCCCAAAGGCAATGCCCACTTGCAAGTGGAGTAGCTTCCTCGTAGCCATACAAACCAAGTTTCAAATTAAGCCTTAAATCGGCTAACATAACATGCTCTTCATTTTTAATCCCAGGACTTTATGGGAAAAAACATATTAGAGGCGAAAACTTCTAAAAAGGTAAACTTCAAGCAAATTTAATATTTAACTTGCAGGATTAAAACTTACAACTAGAGCCGGGCTCAGTGGCTCAGCCTGTAATCCCGGGAGGCCGAGGTGAGGGGATTGCCTGAGCCCGCGGGTTCGAGACCCGCCTGGGCAACTTGGCGAGACCTCATCTCTACAATAAATAAAAAAAATTAGCCGGGCATGGTAGCACACGCCTGTAGTTCCAGCTACCTGGAAGGCTGAGGCGGAAGGATGGCCGGAGCCCAGCAGGTTGAGGCTGCGGTGGCCGGGAGCGGCCACTGCACTCCAGTCTGGGCAACAGAGTGAGACTCCAACTCAAAAAAAAAAAAAAAGAAGAAGAAGAAGAAAAAAAACAAAAAAACAAAAACTTACAACTAGAAATGTAAGGTTTGGCCAGGCTCGGTAGCTCAGCCTGCAATTCCAGCGCTTTGGGAAACCGAGTTGAGTGGATTGCCTGAGCCCGCGGGTCTCTTGGCAAGACCTCATCTCTCCAATAAATCAAAAAATTAGCCGGGCGTGGCAGCGCACGCCTGTAGTTCCAGCTACTTGGACGGCTGAGGCAGAAGGATCGCCGGAGCCCGGCGGTCGAGGCTGCGGTGGCCGGGAGTGGCCACTGCACTCCAGTCTGGGCGACAGAGTGAGATTCCGACTCAAAAAAAAAAAAAGAAATGTAAGGTTTGCTTCCTTCTGTCCTCACAGTTCTACTTCCTAGCAGCTACTTCACTTTCAAAGGGCTCACGTATTGACAGGGCTGATGTTCCTCCCTGACACCCTACGCCTTCATGGTTGAGCCTCAGGAGAGCCAGAAACAACTCCGTCAGCAGTGGGACTAGATGAAGGACGGGGGAACCCGCAGAAATGACAGAGGTCCACATCTCCCAGCCCTCAAAGCATCACATGACTTACTCGACTAAGTTGACTGCATTTTTTTTTTTTGAGTCAGGGTCTCACTCTGCCACCCGGGCTGGAGTATAGAGGCACAATCATGACAATCACAGCTCACAGCAGCCTCAACCTCCTGGCTCAGGTGATCCTACAACCTCAGCACCCTGAGGAGCCGGGACTACAGCTGCCTGCTGATTTTTTTATTTTCTGTAGAGACGGGGTCTCACTATGTTGCCCAGGCTTGTCTCGAACTCCTGGGCTCAAGCGATCCACCCGCCTTGGCCTCCCAAAGCACTGGGATTACAGGCACGAGCCACTGCGCCCAGCCTGAGTTGAGTGCATTCTTATCCCCATCCTGCAGATGGGAAAGCTGAAGGGCTGAAGGCAGGAAGGGCCCGCCAACAGAGGTGTTCTGGCCACCACATGACGCACTTACACCCGCTAATGCCTGAAACACAGTAGAGGATTAGGGAGACCGAAAACCAAAGAAACAGAGGGGTCAGATGAAGGCACCATAAATCTAAGGGCTGGTCAGGGACTGGTAAAAGCACTGGAAGAAAATGGCTTTGGGCGCAATGCTCAAATATCAAAACAGTGAACTGTGGCGTTCAGTTTCACGTCTGGAAGTTTTAAAAGGTCCGGTTATACAACGCTAACTGCAAAACGTAGCACAGCAGAACCTGCAAGCTGACCTAACAGAGAGAACCCCCAAGGCAACTCTAAATCTGCGTCACACTGAGTCCTCCCCTCACCACAAGATGGGCCACTCTTAAGGCTCTGCTCAGCTCAGCTCCTTCGGGGAAATACGCCCCTACCAAAGCCAGCTGTGGACATTTCCAAGCTGTGCTTACCACCACTGCCTAATGTAATGATCAAAATGGGAATGAGAAGAAGGTAGACACAGGTTCTATAGAACGATGACAGATACTACAGGAAAGACGAAATAAAGGAAGGTCACTTTTACAAATTACCATCAGACCAAGCAACTGGGAAAGCTATAAAAAATGGGGAAGGGAGGGCTATAAGCACAAAATCCAGAAGGCTGCCCTTGAACTTGCTCTGACCACCTATCACTCTGAACGAGAATCGCTGGGTAAATAATTCCCATCTTTGTTCATCTTACTTTTTTTTTTTTTTTGAGTTGGAGTCTCACTCTGTCTCCCAGACTGGAGTGCAGTGGCTGCTCCCAGCCACCGCAGCCTCGACCTGCTGGGCTCCGGCAATCCTTCCGCCTCCGCCTTCCAAGTAGCTGGAACTACAGGCGCGCGCTACCACGCTCGGTCGATTTTTTGATTTATTGTAGAGATGAGGTCTCACCAAGTTGCCCAGGTGGGTCTCGAACCCGCGGGCTCAGGCAATCCATTCACCTCAGCCTCCCAAGGCGCGGGATTACAGGCTGAGCCACTGAGCCTGGCTGTTCATCTTTCTTAAATGTATGCATAGTTCACACTGTTTCCATGCTTAATATTACAAGTGTGTGGGGTAATGCAGCGGTGTGATTACAGCTCATTGCACCTCGAAGTCTTGGCCTCAAAGTATCCTCTTGCCTCAGCCTCCCCAAATGTTAGGATAACAGGCATGAGCCATCATGCCCAGCTAAGTGTTTTCGTCTTTATTTAGAAGTCTGGCCGGGCTCAGTGGCTCAGCCTGTAATCCCGCGCCTTTGGGAGACTGAGGTGAGTGGATTGCCTGAGCCCGCGGGTTCGAGACCCGACTGGGCAACTTGGCAAGATCTCATCTCTACAATAAATCAAAAATTAGCCGGGCATGGTAGTGCGTGCCTGTAGTTCCAGCTACTTGGAAGGCTGAGGTGGAAGGATCGCCGGAGCCTGGCAGGTTGAGGTTGTGGAGGCCGGGAGCGGCCACTACACTCCAGTCTGGGTGACAGAGTGAGACTCCAACTCAAAAAAAAAAAAAGAAGTTTGGTGATGTTTTCATGACTAGAAGTATGCCGTACAAATATAACTCTTGTTTATATACATTATCCTATGGTTAAATTGATTTTGCTACACATTATCTCACTTAAAGTAGCAGTTTCCAAGAACAACATTGAGGACTTACTGTAATTAAAACAAAAATATGTGTGCTAGGATCATGATGAACAAGTATATAATGTGTCATATCATTTACTGTTATTTCATTGGTTTTCACCCTGACACAAAAAAAGGTCAAGCAAAGCTGGGTGAATCTGCATCAGAGTCCAAGAACAGATGAGCTTTGTCTACGTCCACTCCAGAACCCATCTTAGGAGCCAAAGTGACCATGAGTAGCCACAAGAACACCGCCTAAGAGTGTGACCTTGGGATCCTCCTGGCTTCTCTGGGCCCACTGCCAGTGACCACCTCCTTCCGGCAGCAGCTTCCTCCCACCGACACTGTGCCGAGACACTGCTAGTTTTCTCATGACCCGGGACAACTCCTCTCCCTGCAGACCCCACATTCCCTGTCTCTCCTGAGCTCCAGCCCATCCCCCCAGGATGTCCTCCTGCAAACAGGGTGCTGTGCCCACGGCACCTGTCCTGCCCAACTTCATTGGCCACGGGCCACAGCTCTGCCCTCCCAATATTACACGGCCCCAGGCAGTGGTCAGTGTCCTCTCACACCTCCAGGAGACCCAGGACACAACGCCAGGACAGGCCCAGTTACTCACACCTACCATTCGTTTCATGTGAGGCAAAAGAAGGAAAGAATACAGCCAAAATCCAGAATAAACATAAGTCTTGCAGCCTCTACTCCACTGTGAGACAGAGCATTACCCCAGCAGTGACAACTTTCTAAGAACGTTACCAAAGCAAATACAGGTGAAAGGTCACCTCCCATCTCTTAAAATAGGCCTCTTACTTTGGTTGCTTAATTCTTTTCCTGGGAATTAATCTGGACACAATAGCACGGCTCTAAAAATCAAGGCTACCCTAGTTTTGTAAAAGTGTGAAAATAGAAAAGGCTTACAGTGCTTAAGCACAGGAGTACAGTGATTTGTGGTCTATACCCAGAAAACATAGCTCACTTAACCTTAAACTGAAAAATACACATCCTTACAGGCCTTATCAGCCTGTCTGGTACATGATGAGGACCGAGAATGGAAGGCTGGCAAATTACCTGCATATGGGTACTGGTAGGGCATAGCGTAGGCCTGTCCGTTGGCAGCATACACGACTTGAGTTCCCGGCGGGTACGCGCCACTGTATGGACCATAGCCATATGCCTGCTGGAAAGAAATGGGCTCATTAGAAAATACCATTTTGAAACCCCGGTAACATATTAAAACTGAGTCTCCAAGTTACAATCGAAAAAATCTAATAGTCAAAAGAAATGACAGCGTGGCTATGTCCCTTTTTTGTCCTAAGAGCACTTAAAAACAAAACAACGTAAACTTACAATTGGAGTCCACTTTGAGGCTGCAGGAAGAAGGAGGTGATCAAGAGCAACAGAGTAGAGAACTGGCCAAGCAGAGGCGTGGACTTCACGTCAGTGGTGCTGCCCGTGGGCCTTCCAAGGTCCCACACCTCACTACCCAGGCCTACGCTGCTTCTGAGTAGAGTGATTAGGTTGGACCAGGCTGGACCGAGTGGAAATGAGATTCCTCCAAAACCAGAGTCCTCCAGGGCAGCCCGTCCAGAAACCCTCCTCAGTCAGCTGTGGCGATTCCAGGAAGAACAGAGAGCACGAGTGTGCCGGTGTGTGTGCCTGGACAGGTGCCCGACGGTCCTGTGGCAGCACATCCCAATGAAAGGCGCTGCCAGAAGCAGGTGGTGACCTGCCTCCACCAACTGAGTGCCTGACTCACCGTGTGCTAAGAATTCCGAGACCAAAGGCCAGCCCTCCTTACATGTCCACAGTGCGAGTGGAGCAGACACTTACAGACACAATCAGTGACGTCGCGTGACAAGCGTTCTGACACAGGGAGACAGGAGCGGTGGCCAGGAAACCGTGTGTGCCGGTCTCAGCCTGGAACCCTACAAAAGCAGGAGACCACACTCCTGCTTCTGGAAGACAGAGGAGACATCCTTTCCCTGTTCCTCCTCCCAAGCACAACTAAAATCCCTGGACGTTACACACTAAACAAACACCAGGAGACTGAACGGTGGAGATGAGGCAGCCCGGCTAGGGACTTCAGGACCTGAGAGCGGACACACAGTGAGTCCCCGGGTCCCTTTCTGCTTCATGCCTCCATGATCGGAAAACGGAGACGCTGATAACCCAGAAATGCCAACAAGCGCAGGAAAAATAGGCCCCGAGAAGTGCCTACTCTCTACCAAAGGGCCTGACAAGGGAAGAGGCAACCTAGAAAGAGAACATTCTCACACAGTCACCTCTCTACGCTAGGCCAGCACTCCAGAAAAACCTGTAGCCCCACCCGCACTCCCACCAGCAAAGGCCAAGTGTGTGGAGAGCCCGAGCGTCCATGCTCGGACGCTGTCACAAGGCATCTGACCTTCAGAGCACGGACAGAGAAGGCTGAGTGAGGGGCTGAGAACGTCATCCCTGCCAGGCAGAAACAAGAAACCCCAACACCATTCCACAGTGACAATGGAGCCCATATGGGGAGCTAGAACCCCCACTCCCTCCCAGCAGAAGCGAGAAATCCCACTGAGATGGGATCAGCAGAGGCCTCATGGAGAATGAGCACTTTCAGGACCACCCAGTGGGAGCTGTGGTATCCGTGGAGGCTAGCGGGGAAGAGGTGAGGAGCCCCTCCCCTTCCCAGACACTCCCAGCAACCTAGTGACCACCCACACTCCCAGTCCCTCACCCTGGCAGTGACAAGAAATCTAGCTGCTTGGTGTCCACTGAGGCCCAGAGGAGAGCCTGGAATCTCACTCCACCTAGCTGTAATAAAGCAGCTCCTAGGAGGAGATCTGCTACAATACAAGATTTAAGTCAAAGTCAGAGTCTTCTAGTACTTAAAATGCCCAGTTTTGATTTAAAAAACCATTCATCAGCCGGGCTCGGTGGCTCAGCCTGTAATCCCGCGCCTTTGGGAGGCTGAGGTGAGTGGATTGCCTGAACCCGCGGGTTCAAGACCCACCTGGGCAACGAGACTTCATCTCTACAATAAATCAAAAAATCAGCCGGGCGTGGTAGTGCGTGCTTGTAATTCTGGCTACTCGGAAGCTGAGGCAGAAGGATCGCCAGAGCCCAGCAAGTCGAGGCTGCGGTTGCCGGGAGTGTGCCACTGCCCTCCAGCCTGGGCGACAGAGTGAGACTCCAACTCAAAAAAAAAAAAAAAAAAAAAGAAAGGAAGAAAGAATGCAGATATATATTCAAATTTTTATATATCAAGATATAAAGAATAACCAATTTAAAATGTTAGAACAAAAATATATATATATATAATCAAATTAATAGAATAGAGATGACAAAGAATCAGTGAACATGAATATAAAAAGTAGAAATTACCCAGTTAAAATAAAACAGAGAAAACAGTTTGGGGGAAAAACCAAAGCATCTCTGGGCCATGCGGAACTAACAACAGACCTAATATTCTTGTCGTCAAAGTCCCAGGAAAGTACAAAAAAGGTGTGGGTTGAAAAAAAATTTAAGAAATAATGACCTAAAATTTCCCAATTTAACCAAAAAACCAAGCCTGTGTATTCAAGAATATAAAAACAGGATAAGCCCAAAGAAATTCACACAAATACACATTACAGTCAAACTTGAAAATTAAAGACAGAGAAAGCAGAAGAAATCGAGAAGAAGAAAGGAAATAAAAGACAAGAGCAGAAACAATGGAACTGAATGATAGGAAAAGCAAATAAAACAAAAAGCTAATTCTTTGAAAAGATTGATAAAAACTGACAAACTAGCAAACTGTCAAAGAGAAATCACACAAATTACCAACATCTGGAATGAATGAAATGGAGGATATATTCCTTACACACCCTGCAGACCTCACAAGGTAGTAACAAAGTACTAGGAAGACACTAAATTAGCAACGTGCAGGGCCGATTCCTCAAAAAAGCACAAAATACCACAGTCTGTCCAACCTGAAGCAGAGAGTGCAAACAGGCCTCGACTGCCAAGAAAACCAACTCTGCGGCAGGCACCGAGCAAAGGCCGTGAGGACCCAGTGACAGGCCGAGCACAGGCCGGGGAGCGCCCAGAAGGCACCAGGGCTGCTGGCACCTGGTTCTTGGAGCTTTCGGCCTCCGGGACTGTGAGCAAATAAATGTCTGTTGTTACAGCAAAAAAAACACAAAAAACCAACTAAATCTGTAATTAATCCTTTGCACTTGGAGACACCCCGCAGGTCATTCCCAGCAACTTGACTGCACTTTTTTACAAAATAGTGAAAAGCGAATCACTTCACGTTAAGCAGTGTGGCGCTGGAACCAATTATTTTACAGCAATGATATTTGGCTTCTAATGGAATTTTGGACGAGGAGCATAATTGTGACCAAATGAAATCAAAGTTTTACATCTTCTCTTGTTCCATACATGGGTGGCAACGTGAGAGACAGTCACTGGCACGCACTGCAGGTTCTTTGACACAAGTCGTGCAACATCAGTTTGCTGGATGTCTTCCACCTGCTACTTTCCTATTCGGGCAGACAATGCAGCCTTGCTTTCCACCCTCCCCAGCGTTAATATGTGATTTATTGTCCAGTCTGATGTTCAAAGACAATGTGGTAGATGCATCCAGGATTCCTGAAAACCACTTCTCATCTGATCAATCAGAAGCCTGGTAAATTTCAGATGGGAAACAGGTTTTTCACTGTTTTCATTTTTGTGTTTTTTGATGCTCAGCAGAGTATATACAAGTTAATAACATATATTTCTAGTCCCCATAAGAATAATTTCCTCCAAGATTTTTTTTTGAGTTGGAGTCTCACTCTGTCGCCCAGACTGGAGTGCAGTGGCCGCTCCCGGCTACCGCAGCCTCGCCTGCTGGGCTCCGGCGATCCTTCCGCCTCAGCCTTCCGAGTAGCCGGAATTACAGGCATGCGCTACCATGCCCGGCTGATTTTTTTTATTTATTGTAGAGATGAGGTCTCGCTGCCCAGGCGGGTCTCGAACCCGCGGGCTCAGGCAATCCACTCACCTCAGCCTCCCAAAGGCGCAGGATTACAGGCTGAGCCACCGAGCCCGGCTTCCTCCAAGATTTTTGCAAAAAAAAAAAAAAAAAAAAAAGTAGAAGCATACTGATCCACACCACTCATATTTGCAGTATAATTTAGATTCATTTTATGCTTTCTGACTGGTATAGTATTTGTACCACATAATGTCTTTGTGGTCAATTTCATTCCTGTATGATTCCAAGTGCTGAGAATTGTAATGATCCTTTCGTCTTTCCACATAAGAAGCATAAGATTATTCTTCTTATACGCTGCTTTTTTTGTTAAAAACTTTGGCTTTTGATTTGTGCTGGTATTCCTTTTCGGTTGACTTTGATTGTACCAGTAAGATAACATATCACCTGGCTCTTCTGCTAGGACAATTCTAGTGTAACATCTGTCAGTAAACGCGTGGTATACTGCTGCATTGGGAACTTTTTCCAACAACTTGTTACATAAATGTAACAGAATTCTGGTGCTTACTCAAAGATTCAGTTGAATGATGTTTTTGGATGTTATGCTGCCATAGTAGGGAAGTTTTCAAAAAAGATACCTTGTTTGAACCAGCTAGTAACATAAACGTGTATACTCCACTTGGTCAGCTTATTTAGATTGTGTGTAATAAATGATATTCACCCTTTAAATTGAACAATGGATCCATTCAACACAAATTGCCTGACTTGGTATGAAATACTGCAAAAACTTACAGTCAATGTATTCCAGATAATTATTGGTCCTTTGAATACAAGTTCTGATCATCCCATCATTCGAAGCAGGTGTCTTCAAATGAAGCATCTAGAAGATCTGCATAAACCTTTCTCTACTGAATGTTTCCAAATAGTATTTTACTACTGAAAGCAGCTGACCAGTACTCTTGCAAATTTGGTACTTGAATCATTTAGGATAACTACGATAAAAGCTAAAATTTCCTGTCAGTCAACGTCATGCCACTTACACCAAATTGATCTGCGGGATAGCTGCTTTTTCCTTTTTTGTCTGCATAATGATTTGTTTCTTTTATTATACTATCTACTAATTAATTTGTAAAATACAGAGTAAAATAGTCCATCAGTTCTCTTGTATTATTTGGTATTTGCGGTCCTGTTGTTTAAGGATGTACAACAAAATGTATTCTTGCTGGAGGATCATTTTTTTTGCAACATCTTCCCATTCTTCACCTGAGGATAAGGCGTCTTCTACCATCTTCACAACTAGTAACATTTTCATCACTAGCACTTTCTACTTTTATTTCTTCTTGGTGGGTTCATATCACTCTCACTACTACCGTTTTCCTCCACATCAATGTTTATTTTTTCTAACTTACTATATAAAAGTCTAAATCTAACTCATCTTTGCTGCGCTTATATTATAACTCTCATCCTTGTCTTCTCATTTTGCCATTGTTCTGCAAACTAACTAAATGGATAAAAAATTTGCAACTATGCAATTAAATGTATCAAAAGAATATTACTTTTCCAATTCACTTTTCCAACTTAGTACAGATAGATCTACCAATACTCCATACTCGCTTCAACACGCTCTGCTTTCAATTTCAAAAGTCTCTTTCTTTTACGGCTATGGTAGCTTGCTTACCTACCTTTTCAAGTTGTGCCATATGATACAAAGGGTGTACCCATAGCTGATTTTCCTATACAAAAGCTCTTTATTGCTGCTGCTACCTTCTGTCACAAAGAAGTGTCAGCACCACGGTCAAGTACTTTACACATTCTCTTTCCAGGTAATGTCATCTGGTATTTTTGCATGTATCTCAGGATATATTCTATCTCTGTTTGCTTTTTCATACAATTTGAGTAGAAAGCTTCAAGGAAACATATTCTTGAAAAATTTGTGCTTGTGTAAGTTTGTCCTGTATAAACACCAGCAATCTCTTTTTTTTTTTTTTGAGTTGGAGTCTCACTCTGTCGCCCAGACTAGAGTATAGTGGCTGCTCCTGGTCACTGCAGCCTCAACCTGCTAAGGCTCCGGAGATCCTTCCGCCTCAGCCTTCCAAGTAGCCGGAATTACAGGCGCGCGCTACCACGTCCGACTTATTTTTGATTTATTGTCGAGATGAGGTCTTGCCAAGTTGCCCAGGTGGGTCTCGAACCCACGGGCTCAGGCAATCCACTCACCTCGGCCTTCCAAAGCGCGGGATTACAGGTTGAGCCACCGAGCCCTGCCACCGGCAATCTCTTAATGTGGCTTGAGAAGGGATATCAGAGCGCAAAGGGCTACAAATCTCTCAAAAAAGAAATTTCCAGGATCAAATAATTTCCACTGGAGATTTCTACCAAATTTTAAAGAACACACACTAGTTCTATGCAATTTTTTCCAGAAAAGAGCAAAGAACACTTTCCAATATATTCTATAAAGCCAGTATTAATTACCCTGACATCAAAATAAGAAAAAGCAAGTACAAAACAAGAAACCGTACACCAACATCTCTCACGAATATCGATGCAAAAATCTTTAACAGGCCGGGCTCGGTGGCTCAGTCTGTAATCCCACGCTTTGGGAGGCCGAGGTGAGTGGATTGCCTGAGCCCGCGGGTTTAAGACCCACCTGGGCAACTTGGCGAGACCTCATCTCTACAATAAATCAAAAATGAACCGGGTGTGGTAGCGTGCGCCTGTAGTTCCAGCTACTCGGAAGGCTGAGGCAGAAGGATCGCCGGAGTCCAGCAGGTCGAGGTAGCGATGGCCGGGAGCGTGCCACTGCACTCCAGTCTGGGTGACAGAGTGAGACACCACCTCAGAAAAAAAAAAAATCTTTAACAAATATGGGCAAACAGAATTAAGCAATAAATAAAAATTATGCAGCACGACCAAGTGAGGCTTATTCCAAGGAATGCAAGTGCAGTTATTTGAAACTCAATGTACTTGATTGCAAATGTAATGCAAAAAAGCGTAAAATAAAATTCATATATGTAATATATATATGGTCATACTAATTAATGCAAAAAAGTATTAACAGGCCAGGCACAATGGGCCTGCAATCCCAGTGCTTTGGGAGGCCAAGGTAGGAATAGCACTTGAGGTGAGGAGTCGAGACCAACTTGGAAAACATAATAAGTTCTTGTCTCCACAAAAAAATAAAAAAATTTAACATAATGGCACATGCCTACAGTGCTATTCGGGAGTCTGAGGCAGGAGGATTGCTTGAACCCAGGCGTTTAAGGCTGCAGTGAGCTATGATTGCGCCACTGCACTCTAGCCAAGATAATAGAGTGAGACTTTATCCACCCCCACCCAAAAGAAGGAAGAAAAAAGAAAAAGTATTTGATACAATCTAATACTCATTCATAACAACAACTCTCAGAAACTAGAAAAAGAAGGAATTTCTTCAACTTGATAAAGAGTATCTACAAAAAAAACTCCAGCTAACAGCATACTTAATGAATGTGTTAGCATACTAAATGAAACCGAATCAAATACTAAATTCAATACCAATTAACTACTGAATTCGACACTGTATTCGCACTGAATGAATGTATTTCCCCTAAAACCTGGAACAAGGTCAGGATATCCTCTGCGCGTGCATGCGCACACGCGCGCACACCACCCCCCCCCCCACACACCGCTAATCAACACCTTGTTGGAAGTGGTAGCCAAGGCAAGGAAGCAACACAAGGAACTAAAAGGCATGTGGATGGAAAACGCAGAAGTGCAACTGCCCCTGTCTGTAGATGGCATGACTGTCCACACAGTCAATCCCAAAGAAGCTACAGAAGAAAGAGTATGGGAATTGAGTGAGTTTGGCACAAGAGCAACATACAAAAATCAATTCTATGTCTGCATGCCAGCAATAAGCCTGAGGAAACTGTAATCTAAAATACAACACCATATACTAACTCACTCAAAAAACTGAAATACTTGCAAATCTAGCAAAACAGGTATAGGATTTTTATATTGAACGCTACAAAATGCTAATGAAAGAAATAAAAGATCTAAATATAGAGGCAGTCTGTATGTATAGTCCAGGCGAGTTGTGTTAAGTAAAGATGTCATTACTCTCCAAATAAATATGACAGAAATTTATAGGAATTCCAGCAAAAGCCTTGCAGAATTTTATTGTAGATATAAACAAATTTACTCTAATTTATATGGTAAGGTAATGGAACCAAAATAGCTAAAACAATTCAAAAAAGGAAAAATGGGTGGGGTGTTAATCAGACTAGCCAGTTTCAAGACTTATTATACAGCTACAGTAATTAAGACTGGGTGATATGAAAGGAAGATAAAGGGATGGATCAATGGAACAAACAACCCAGACACAGTCACATACAACAGAACTCAGAAGCAGACACAAGCTTTATTAAGAAATTAACTCAAAATGGACCACAGACTTAAATATAACACCTGACAATAAAAATTTCAGATAACATGGGAGAAAACCTTCAATCCAGAAAAGAAAAAAACATCAAAATTTAAAACTCTGTGAAAGACCTTGTTAAAGGATAAAAAGACAAGCGATAGGCCACATACAAGTTGAGTATCCCTAAGCTGAAAATCCGAAATGCTTCCAGATCTGAAACTTTTTGAGTGCTGACATGAGGGTGGTGCCTGTCTCTGATGATCCAATGTACACAAGCTTTGTTTCATGCTCAAAATCGTTAAAAATATTGTATAAAATGACCTTTGGGCTTTGTATAATAAAGCACAAACAAATTGTGTGTTTAGACTTAGGTCCCATCCCCAAGACATCTCACTATGCACATGTAAATATTCCCAAATCCAAAGAAAGCCGAAATCTGAAAGACTTCTCATCCCAAGCATTTTAAGGTGCACTCAGCCTGTATCAACAAAGCATTAATATCTCAAACATACATATAAAAAGTCAAAACTAAACATTAAAAAATAGCAGTTCAGCCGGGCTCAGTGGCTCAGCCTGTAATCCCGCGCCTTTGGGAAGCTGAGGTGAGTGGATTGCCTGAGCCCGCAGGTTCGAGACCCGCCTGGGCAGCGAGACCTCATCTCTACAATAAATCAAAAAATCAGCCGGGTGTGGTAGCGCATGCCTGTAATTCCGGCTACTTGGAAGGCTGAGGCGGAAGGATCGCCGGAGCCCGGGGGGCGAGGCTGCGGTGGCCGGAAGCGGCCACTGCACTCCAGTCTGGGCGACCGAGTGAGACTCCAACTCAAAAAAAAAAAAAAAAGCAGTTAGGCAAATGAGCAAAAGACACAAAGAGACATTTCAATTTCACTAAACTGAACACAGAGATGGCAAATGGCACATGAGAAGATGGCCAACATCACCAGCTACTAGGGAAATGCAAATTAAGATCACAAGCTGTAAGAACAGCTCAAATAAAAAATAGTGACACCACCAGCCGCTGGTGAGGATGGGGGGAACTGGAGCACTCACACACTGCTGGCGGGAAAGGAGCTGCTCGGTTTTGTTAAAAACCAAATACAGACTTACCACGTAAATTACCCACTCATTCCACTCACCTCAGAGAAAGGAAACCTCGTGTCTGTACAACAACCTCTACGGGTTTACCATAGGCTAACTGGTAACAGCCTAAAGCTGGAAACCACCAAGATGTCCCTCAGTCCAACTGCAGTGCAGCCAAACTGTGGAACGCTACGTGGCAATAAAAAGGGACAGACTACTGACACACACACACCATGCACGGACCTGAAGGGCACACGCCAAGTGAGTGACATCTAACTCAGGCAATGTGTGTGACTGTTTATACGACACTGTGGAAATGACAAGGTTATGGAGACAGAGGAGAGGCCTGTGGCAACAGGGGCTAGGGAAAGGTGCGCCACAAAAGGGTGCAATGGGACAGAGATTGTGCAAAGGACGCTGTATCTGGATAGGCAGCTACACAATCAGCACATGATAAAATGACACAGGCTTACACATAAACACTGCAGCAATTCTAAACTTCTGCTTTTAATTTGATCGAACACTAACAACTGGGGCCACCAACTTGTGAATATGTGATCATTTTTAAGTTAAGTTAAAAAAGGAAAGCAGGGTGCTCCACAGAGACTGAGGCAAGTACCATGAGACACACAGTCCCCTAACAATGGGGCACCCAACTTGACATATGATTTTGTTACAGTTTTTTCCTCCAAAATATAGCATTTGTTCTGATTACAAAAATAATTCTAGTAATTCGTTATATATAAACTACAAATCATCAAAATCTCATTACCCAAAGCAATTATCATTAACATAACTCATTTTTAAGTTTTTTTTCCTGAGCTGGAGTATCCTTCTGTCACCCAGGCTGGAGTGCACTAGCACACTCCCGGCCACCGCAGCCTCGACCTAATGGGTTCAGGCAATCTTTCTGCCATAGTGTTTCAAGTAGCTGGAACTACAGACATGCACCACCATGCCCGGCTAATTTTTTTTTTTATTGTAGAGATGAGGTCTTGCCAAGTTGCCCAGGCTGGTCTCAAACCCGTGGGCTCAGGCAAACCTCTCACCTCAGCCTCCCAAGGTGCTGGGATTATAGGCGTGAGCCACTGCGCCCAGCCCCTAGGTCTGTCTTTAAAACAAAATGTGTGGAACATGAATGAAAACATAAACTGGCTCAAGGTTCAAAAAAACAAAAACTAGGACAGCAGCAGAGACACTCCAAGCTTCCCTCGCCAGAGGCTACTTCGCCTACCTCAGGGGTTGGTGCAGCATAGGCCGAGTACGGAGGTGGGGAGGACACCACGGCGGTCTCTTCGGTCACGACTGCAGAGCCCACGAACGCCTGCGAGGAGAGAGAGGATGAAGGCGAGGGAGCTGCCCGGGTACCCACCAGCTCAATGACGCTGCACACGTGGGCCTTTCACTTGGCAAATTATAAGTTAAAGGACAAAACATGCAGCTTGCTGAGGAGGCAAACCTCCCAGGTAGAGCGGAACCCGCAGGCCCCCTCTGGTGTCCTCTGACTGCAGCAGCCAGGAGCTGTCACTCAACCTCCAGCAGGAGAACTCTCACAGCCAGGAAAGCCATCACCTAGAGCGCTTTAGGAAAGTTACACTGTGCTCAACAATCCTGTTCCCAAACAAAAATCCAACCACCTGAAATGTAGCAGTCAGAGGTATCTTCTACACGCAGCCTGTTTTTCGCATTAAAAAAAATCTGCCAGGTGCAGTGGCTCACACCTGTAATCTCAGCACTTGGGGAGGCTGAGGCAAGACTGCCTGAGCCCATAGGCTCAAGATCAGCCTGGGCAACAGGGCGAGACGTCATCTCCCCAATAAGTAAAAAAATTAGCTGGGCATGAGGGCGCAAGCCCGTAGTTCCAGCTACTTGGGAGGCTGAGGCGGAAGGATCACCTGAGCCCAGCAGGTCGAGGCTGAGATGGCCATAAGCGTGCCACTGCACACCAGCTCAGGGAACAGAATGAGACTCCAACTCAAAAAAATAAAAATAAAAGTGAAAAGGAATTTCGTGAAAGAAAAGTAGCTGGAGCTCAAGAATCAGCTTAGGAGGAAGAACTGTCAGGTTAATAGGAAAACACTGATGTTTGGCTTTTAAGCCTTTTTACTTTCTTTTCCTACATGCCCAAATTATTTTGTAAATGTGATCTGACCATTTTTTTCCTTACAGAAATAAAGGAAAAAATGCACACCCATCTGAAGAATGAAAACTCTGACAGCAGAGGTGATACTGCCTTGCTTCCCGACAGACACCAAGATGGCCACCAGGAGGCTCCACAGACAGGGTTCACCGTCTCAGGGACCCCCCAAGGCCAGAAACGCGACGAGAAACTAGTGCAAGCGAAACCACTTGCTTCACGGGGCTGGGAGCCCAGGCACAGAAGACCCTGTGGCCCTTACAGGGCCTTCACTGTGGAAGAGACACAATGATTCATTTTCAAAATGAACCTTGAGCCATGTTTAAATGCCTTGCTGAGCCATTTCCTGCTTCTTCTCCTTTTTTGTTTAAATTTGGGAGGGAACCAATCAAAATGAAATCCTGTAAACTAATTAGCAAATAGGACAGATAAGTGAAGGGATTTTGCAGCGACCGCATAAACCAATCAGCAAACCAGACATGTAAGTGAAGAGACCATGTGACAGCTCTACAAACCAATCAACAAATAGGACATGCAGATGAACTAATTATGTGACCCAATTGAAGTATGCCATGTAGGGGACGTTGAGGAAAGTGATGTACCATCTGGAATACCCAGTCTATGGGAAAACAGGGGAGGGACTTGCGTTCCAGGGCACCAAGAAGCTAGCTGTACCGGCTTCAGTGTGCCTGCCCACCGGAAACCACTGCAAGACCATCATTCAAGTCTCGCTTCTGCTGTACTCCGCATCTCTGTGTCCATCCTTTGATTTTGGACAGGTGAGTTCGTTTCTCACAATTGCAAACCACAGAATTCAAAGAGCTGCAGCCTCTGAGAAAAATGAACATTTCTGGGAAACAATACTGGAACCTGCATGACTGTGGGAGGAGAGCTCCTGCTGCCAAATGAGTGTTAGCTTGTGCACTGCAGGCAAGAGGCACCCAGCCCAGCACTACCGGCCCGCTCACAGCTAGACACTCAAAAACCCCACATCTTCCCGACCCCCTTCCCACCCCCCGACTACCCAGTTGCCACATAAGACCCGTGAACACATTACTAGTTTCACCCACTAGCAACTTACTGTTGTCCTGGAATCCTGGAGTGTAAATTTCCAGGCCCTGGAGAAAAGAAAAGGGAAAGGCAGGCAACATTTACAGGATTCTCAAACTCGGGTTGACATCAGAATTCTGACATGATTTGTCTAAAGAACAAGTCTTCAGGCCCTGCCCTAAAACCTACTCCTCCCTCAGTTTATTCAAGATACGCACTAGGAGCTGGGCTCGGTGGCTCAGCCTGTAATCCCGTGCCTTTGGGAGGCTGAGGTGAGTGGATTGCCTGAGCCCACAGGTTTGAGACCCGCCTGGGCACCTTATCTCTACAATAAATCAAAAAAATCAGCCGGGTGCAGTAGCGCATGCCTGTAATTCCAGCTTCTCAGAAGGCTGAGGCAGAAGGATTGCCGAAGCCCAGCAAGTTGAGGCTGTGGTGGCCGGGAGCAGCCACTACACTCCAGTCTGGGCGACAGAGTGAGACTCCAACTCAAAAAAAAAAAAAAAAAAAAGATATGCACTAGGAATATACATATTCCTGAAATACATCTATAGTAGATGTATAATATCTACAATATAACCTATACTATAGTCATAGTTCTTATTTACTTTTTAGCAATTATGAAACGTATTGCTACTTGGCTTTGTCAGTTTATGGCGTGCACACGTGTACTTTCTCTGACAGCTACGTAATGTTCCACAGTATGAGTAGATTTAGACTGTCAGCAATTTTTTGTCATTAAAAGAACATTACATTAACATTCTTACTACCTTTGCACCCTTCTGTAAACATTCCCATAGTACAAATTCCAAACAGTATGAAACCGCTAGCTTAAAGCATATAAACATAATTTCAGTGGGTGCAAAGCAATGTCCCTGCAAAAGATCCAAATACACCTACCAACTTTCTCCTGTATGCTCACAAAGACTAGGTAACCGAATCTTAAATCTCACAGGTTTTTAGCCAGACAGGCAAAAAGAGCAATCTCTAGTGCCCTCCTCCCTTGCCCCTGACTTTTCTTACTGACGCCGTCCCTCTTCTCTCATCTTATTAATTCCATTTATGTGCTATTCTCACTTTACCATCTCCTTGAGTTGAAAAATTGGCTCATTTATTTTCAAATGTTCTGGCTTTCTAAAGAATGCAGCAACATTTGCAAAATTCCCCAAAAGATTTTCTATGTGGTGTACCACTGTCATTAATTTTGCTAAAGGGAATAATGTTGGATCATTTCTCAGTCTCACATGGACTTTGTGGTCATTTCAAGTGAGACAGTCTACAGCCTTTGATCCACACATTCAGTTCTGTTAATTTAGAACAGTTTTCTTGCACTGCATTTCTTTTCTTTTTTGTTTTCTTTCTTTTTTTTCTTTTTTTGAGTTGGAGTCTCACTCTGTCGCCCAGACTGGACTGCAAGGGCCGCTCCCGGCCACCGCAGCCTCGACCTACTGGGCTCCCGGGAACCTTCCGCCTCGGCCTTTCAAGTAGCTGGAACTACAGGCACACATCACCACGCCCAGCTAATTTTTTGATTTATTGTAGAGACGAGGTTGCACCAAGTTGTCCAGGCTGGTCTCAAGCCCGCGGGGCTCAGGCAGTCCTCTTGCCTCGGCCTCCCAAAGTGCTGTGATTACAGGCTTCAACCACCGTGCTCAGCCTCTCACTGAATTTCTAAATACCTCTTTTTGGGTTCTGTACTTTCTGGACCTCAACAATCTTTCTAAACTCTCCTAGTCCTCCAACGCAGCTCTGATCTTTTCTCCAAGCCTTTTCAGCTCTGCCCCTGGCTATTGCTGAGAGTCGCTACAGTCTCCTCCACACAGTGACTGTGTGCCCGGGAAGGCCGTTTATGTTCTATATAATGTGAACGGTACCCCTTGACAGTGACAGGCCTTCTAGCATACAGACACACAAGGGCACAAAAGAAGCCGGGCTCGGTGGCTCGGCCTTTCATCCCGCGCCTCTGGGAGGCTGAGGTGGGCGGATTGCCTGAGCCCGCGGGTTCGAGACCCGTCCAGGCAGTGAGACCTCATCTCTACAATAAATCAAAAATCAGCCGGGCGTGGTAGCGCGCGCCTGTAGTTCCAGCTACTCGGAAGGCTGAGGCGGAAGGATCACAGGAGCCCAGCGGGTCGAGGCTGTGGGGGCAGGAAGGGGCCACGGCACTCCAGTCTGGGTGACCGAGTGAGACTCCAACTCAAAAAAACAAAAAACAAACAAAAAAAAGGGCACAAAAGAAACCTGTATCCCTGCCCTGCACAGCATCTTTTCTAGTGAAAGGAGATGCCAAGCAAGATAACAGTGACAGGTGGTGAGTGTGTCTGGGGCAGGGGGCTGGGGATATCATCCAAAATACGGCAGCCAGGGAAGCAGCCTTGAAAGCTTGCTTCTGCTCCTTGGATTTAGTGTCCTACGGACTAGAAGCTTTTTCTGAGGCTCGAGTGTTCCTTGGCTTACTTTCCCTCTGTGGCTTATGTGCACAGTTGCCCCTGTTTCTTTACAGGACTCCTGTTCACGCTTCACATGGGAAGTGGCATCTAAAACTCCCATTTGCTCTGATGGAGTGCAAGCTGCTTCTCCTCCACTCCTTTCCTGCCTAACCTGGCACTAACTGGCAGCTCCACTCTGCTCCCCACCAACGACAGTCTGATGGCGAATTGTGATCCTCAGTCACTGTTCTGTCTTCTCCGGGAGCAGGGCTGGAAGAGGAGGAAATCTCTGCTGGGACAAAGTAGGTCCTTTGTGAGAAACCTGGGTCCCACATGCTCTTCTGAGCATATGGCTTTAATGCCTCCAGCTGGGGCTCACCGCACCAGCCAGAGAACCCTCCACCTTCTGTGAGTGAGTCTGATGCCGTCCAGGGCCCTAGAATGGCACGCCCAGGAGAACCTTTCTCCACTGCTGAGGTCCCAAGGGACCTCATGTGTGCAGAGGGTTTTCCTTGGCCAAAGTTCTCTGACACTCTCAGTCAGCATCACTCCAGACTGCAGGGTGACAAGATTTAATTAACTCATCCAGTCACTTGAAACGGTAAAAAGCCAACATGCAGTGACTTCACTCATAGCGGAAACCAGTGCTTAACTCTGTCGCGCTTTCCAGAAACACACCAGTTTCCAAAGATTGTCAAGTTTCTTGACAATCCCTCTAACCCCCAGCAAGTTCCTCCTTACTAATCTATTCTAAGTATTTGCCCTCCAGCTACGAAAGCCAAGGCCAGCTCCATCTATGATAACCAGCCTCCCAACTACTAGAACACCTGGAGTCAGGGGGCTGATGTTATCAACACCCGCTGAAATGATACAAAGTGGACAAAAAAACCCTTCTCTTCTCCCCACACAGCCAGTGTTTTCAAGATTCTGAGCCAACATCAAGGCCAAAGTTAACAGGCTGAGGAGTAATTAAGGCTGGTCTTCCCCATTCCCTACTTCAGAGATGGCAGGCAAAGTAACAACTAGAGAACGAAACAGCTGCACGACACAGATGTGGGTGCTTCCCAAAAACAGTCTGCGTAAGAAGAACAAGATTTAAGAAACCACTCAACTCTGCTCATTACCCAGTGTGACTCTAACAGTGAAAAAGAGGGCACAAAGAGACAGATGACTTCTGCCACAGTCACCATGGTGGGGACCTGCAGCCGGGCAAAGGCAGACGTGAGGACCAGGAAAAGCCCCGTGCATTTCTCACACATTCTGCTGCCTGTTGGAAAGCTCCGCTTCCATTATGTCCCCTTCCTGATTATTACCCAAACTTTTAAAATTAAGCATATAAGGAACCAAAACTTACAAACAGTCATCTGTGCTTTCTGCACAAAGACTGATAGTTTTCCCATCTCGGCAAACGATTTGCAGCATACAGTCTTTTGACTTCCCATCTGGAGGCTGAATATCTATGAAAAACAAGCAGAATAAAGGGATTTTTTTTTTTTTAGGTTTTCTTCTGACATATTGGAAGGCCTAACAGCTGAGATAAGCAAAGAACTAGATAATAAATCAAGTGCTACATCTAAGAAAGAACACTCTGCCTGACCAAGAAGTCAGGAAGAACACAGCTAGGCTGACTGGCAAGACCAGCTGCCCAGAAGACTTCCACAAAATGTATCCCTTTGAAATGAATGTAAAGGATAACTAACTTCAGGAAACCATGACACACCCCGGTTTCTAAGAAACTGACTGGAGTTGCCATCAAAGTTTCTGAGTATTTTTTACTCAGAAACTGGCATCTAGGGTGGCCCCATTCTTCTTGAGGTTTCCAGCACCCTGGTTCCCTCTCCACGAGATGGGTCTAAGCCAGCCGATGGGTCTAAGCCAGATGAGACACTGATTTGCCCCAACCATCTGGCTCATAATCTAGGTGCCTGGGACTGCCCTGCACCCCTCCCTGAGAAAACCCCTCTGGCTGTCCACGAGAACAGAACAAATGAAATGGTAAGGAGGAGGGCCCAGCTCCCACCGGGAACGAGGAAGGACGATGACCACAGTGGGCCTGGGAGGCCAGCTTACCCCGACATTCCTGCCCCGCGCGGATATTGATGCAGTCCACTGGCATATGGACCTTATCTTCAACACTCTGCCGGGTCTGGTCGTCATAATAGATGAGGTGACCGTCTGACCACAGGTCAAACCAATTCTTCTTCCAGCGCTTCAAAATAGTGCCTGAAAAACACCGGGATAGTTGGCTTTCTTTAGAGACAAGGCCTCAGCCAGGTACAGCAGCTTGCACGCATGTCATCCCAGCACTATGGGATCACCTGAGAGCAGGAATCGGAGGCCAGCCTAGGCAACACAGCGAGACCCTGTCTCCACTAAACGCACAAGTAAGAAGCAAAGACAGACTCTACGCTGAAGGGCAATGGCACGAGCACGGCGCGCTGCAGCCTCCGGCCCCGAGCTCAGGCTGTCCTCATTGCAGCCTCTGGCCCCGGGCTCAGGCCGCCCTCCCACCTCAGCTTCCGAGGAGCTGGGACTACAGGTGTGCGTCACCATGGCTGGCTGAAAGGCTGCGTCCAGAGAGCAAGGACACCGTCCTCTAATTTCCAGCAGGAGTCAAAGAAAGTCCTCTGGCCCCAGAGTATTCCTGTGCTGACTCGCCCACAGCAGTCACCCACACGGAAGGGAGATGAACCCAGCACAGCCCTGCGTGTCACAACAGCACAGCACTGTGTGCAGCACACACCATGACTCAGAGGCCCCCGGATTTTAGTTTGAAAGCCAGGTTTTCTAAAACTCCCTGGCTTTTGAGACGCTAAAACACGTCTAACTAGCATTTAGTTCCCCATTTAGAATCAAATTAAACTTTAAACTTCTCAAGCCTCTAAACTTCTAAACTTTCCCAGTAGTACCTAAATTCGCAAGACTGATCAAAAACTGCTGGACTGCAAAGCCTCTATATGCAAATAAAAACAATACCTTCCTCTTGTGGAAAAAATGGTTTTTGAAAATCTGTGCTTAAGAGCTTTCAGAGTCTTTATGTTTCTCCCCAAAGACCCTTTTCTAACATATCCCCTCACAGGAAGCCCTCGGCTTGGGAGAGGCCCGCCTTCCCGCCTTCCCGACCAGCCAGAGACAGATCCAGACAGTGGAGAAATGAGCCCAGCAGGAGCCTGGGCCAGGCCAGCCCAGTCCCTCCCAGTACACACCCCACTCCCTCACGTACTTCTGTCAGTTCGCAGGAATTCACCCTTCCACCTGCCATCCGGTCGGGCCGGCACTGAGCATCAAAGAACCGTGCCTTCCGGGACTGCGCGGGCCACGAGGTCAGCCTCAGCTCCCTCTCCCCTCGCCTCCCTCGCGTCCCACCACAGCCCGCCGCGCCTTCTGTTCCTGCTCTCCCCACCCTAATCCTGGCCAAGTGCACAAACCCCACTCTGCGCACTTCCCTTTAAGCTCCCAGGCTTGCTCCTGGCATCAACCGAACACGTGCCACCTGGGACCCTCCCAGGGTCCGGGACCCTCCTCACCGGGACGGGCACCCACAGTACTTGTCCAGGCTGACCCGGAAGCGACACCCAGCAGCCACTGGACTGGCAGTGCCTGAGCTGTGCAGAAACTTCTAAGGAGAGTCACGGGTTGGAGAGCTCTGCCAGAGCACCTCGCTTGCATAAAGCCCCGGCTGCAGGCCCATTAGAGGCTGTCCTCCAGGACCAGGCACTGGGCTCCAGCAGTCCATGCGGCACCGGAAGGAAAAAGGGTCCTGGAGACTGCTGCGCCTGCGTGCAACCACATGTGTGTCCCCACTACTTAGCCGCCAGTGAGTGCAACACATCTCACCTCATTTTCTTGTATGAGATCAATACTTCTTTCAGCAAAGAAGGACAGCCGCCCCACACATCTGGGGATGGGGTTATGAAATAAGACTTCTGAGTACACCTTTCTGAAACAGCCATGGGCCAGGACATTAGAACAGCCTTGTAACTTAATGAAAGGCCACTGCCATGCTAGGCTCAGATGGGGAACACAAAATTGCCAAAAGGGTCACTGTTCATGTTGACAGATCATTCATACTGAGTTGCAGTGGAAAAGGAAAACCTGCCTTCAAACAAAAGTATAATAGAGCCTACAGAAAACACCGGAGCACGTCCAAAGAACCAGCAAAGGAGGACACACCCTCAAGGTCTGAACAAGGGTCTCCACCTCCCCTGACTACGGGGCGACTGGGACACAGAGCCCAAGACAAGGACACGGACACAAAGACTGGGTTAGACTCCAGCATGCCAGGACTTTCTTTGTAAAGCCAACATTATAATAGCTCTGTCTATTCTAAGACTACAGGACTCTCAAGGATCTTGAGAGGAGACATGGTTGAGCTCCAGGTCTGGGAACACAGAACTAGTCATGGACAGACAGGCTGAAGGCCTGTCTCTGGGTAGAAATAGCGTCAAGTGTTTGAATCAGACAGTCCTAAGTTTTAATGTAGGTTTGCCACCCAATGTTTACACTTTGACAAGTTACCTAATCTCACCTGTTGGGAGCCAAAATCTATAGCTACATGGCTGAGGCCTGTAAAGGCCCATCTGGAAGATCGCCTCTGACATAGGATATCAGTTATAATATTGGCGTGTGACTAGTGACCAGTGTGCATACGTGGCAGTAAAACTTACTTCTTTCTAGATATTTTCCAACTTCTACTTTTTGGTAGACTGGTGAGTCAGCTCTTGTTTCCGAAAGCAGTTTCCCCTAGAGCTAGGATTAGAAACTAAATTATCATAATAGTTATATCGCCCTGCCCCTAGCCAGGCAGAAACGTACAGGCTATGTATTTCCTTGCTTTTGTTTTGTTACATACCAAAACTGTTTGTTTCGGCCCAAAGCCATTAACATGGTGGCCATGCATTTCCTTATTTAAGAGTGTGACAGCTATTATTTGATTTCTAGAGTAGACTTGTTAGGATAAAATATATACATATACACTTATAATTACATTTTAGAGTATATTTGAGTAAATTTATGCTTGCTGTTTTGTTTCCTTTGGCTACATTATTCAAATATAATAGTTACTATACAATTTATAAAAGAATTAATGATAAGGTATTAGCTTAATAGGATATAGCATAATATTAAAGGTCAATTATTAGAAAAATTAAAATTTAGACATAAAAAATTCATTTAAGTCATGGTAAGGTTTTATAATTTAAAAATAAGCTTTAATAGTTATAAAATTACAGGACACTACATTGAACCATAATAGATTAATAGAATGAGTCATTTAAGTAAACTTGTAGATTATAGTACAGTGTTAAGTTGATAACATTAATCGTTAAAAATATTAAGAGTCAGTGAACTTGGATAAGTTTTTTGTATCAGGGTTTGAAACAAAGAGTATAATGTGAATGATTTATTGAACATTATGGAGAACACTTTGAACAATCTGTATTGAAATTGTACACCTGTGAATTTAATGTAAGTTTTGTAAAACACGTCATACATCATGGAATTGTAATTGTTTACTTGGAACTTGCAAGTCTCGTGATGGTCTTGTGATGCGTAATTTGCATAAGAATTTGAACGCCCCCAACAAGTGATTATCACACTAATGGAGGGTATAGAAAAAGGTATATAAGTTGGAAGGAGTCCAAATAAAATTTAGCTTCAGGCCTGATCAGACTGTTCCCAGAAGAACTGCCTCTGAGTGGTCTCTTCTCTCCGTCTTGATTCACCACTGCGGTCTTAACCCAACCCAAGTTGGGGCTGGCACCCCGACACTCACCGATCTCAATTTCTTCAACAGGAAATAATACCATAGAGCTGTTCTGAGAATTAAATAAGAATATAAGCTGGGTGTGGCGGCTCACATCTGTAATCCCAGCACTTTGGGAGGCGGAGGTGAGAGGATTGCCTGAGCCCAGGGGTTCGAGACCAGCCTGGGCAACTTGGCGAGACCTCGTCTCTACAATAAATCACAAAGTTAGCTGGCATGGTAGCACTTGCCTATGGCTCCAGTTACTTGGAAGGCTGAGGTGGAAGGATCGCCTGAGCCCAGTAGGTCAAGGTTATAGCAGCTTGAGCATGCCACTGCACTCTGGCCTGGGCAACAGAGTGAGATTCTGACTAAAAAAAATTTTTTTTTAAATTTAAAAAAAAAAAAATATATATACATATATATTTATAACTTTATAACAGGAACAAAACAAGATTCATAAACAATAGTTTTAATCAAAGGTATGCAGTGACTCTTCACTGCTAGACGTGACTTGAGCTAAATTCTGAAGGTACCTCTCAAATAGGAATTCATGTCTCTATACAGGTGCAGTGGCTCACACCTGTAATCCCAGCACTTTGGGAGGTGGAGGCAAGAGGATTGTCAAAGGCTAGGGGTTCGAGATCAGGCTGGGCAACATGGCAAGACCTTGTCTCTAAAATACATCAAAAAATTAGCTGAGCAAGGTGGTATGCACCTATAGTTCCAACTACTTGGAAGGCTGAGGTGGAAGGACTGCCTGAGCCCAGCAGGTAGAGACTGGTGGAAGTGAGTATAATATGCCACTGTACTCCAGTCTAGGTGACAGAGTGAGACTCCATCTCAAAAAAAAAGAGCCACTAAATAAAAAATTAGCTGGGCGTGGTAGCACGTGCCTAAAGTTCTGACTACTTGGAAGGTTGAGGGAGAAGGATCGCCAGAGCCCAGCAGGTTAACGCTGGGGTGGCCATGAGTGTGCCACTGCACTCCAGCCTGGGCAACAGAGTGAGACTCCAACTCAAAAAAAAAAAATCATGTCTCTGAACAATAAGCAGTATATAGTACAGCTCAGTTTTTCGCTAGTCATAAATGATGTAGCGGTAACTTCCCCCTTAACTCTGCTCTTTCTAGAAGGAAGCAGAATGAACTGCTTTCTCCTTCTTTAATAGTTAGTTCTTCCCACTGTAAAACACACTATGAATTCCACTTGGAGTGGCAGGTACAGATATACACAGACAGAATAACAAAGCCAGGCCCACAGAGAGAAGTCTAGAAAAGCTGATGCCAGGACGGGTGCAGTGGCTCACGCCTGTAATTCCAGAACTTTGGGAGGTGGAGGTGAGAGAACTGCCCGAGCTCAGGGGTTCAAGACCAGCCTGAGCAACATAGTGAGACCTCATCTCTACAATAAAAAAAAAAAATTAGCCGGGCACCGTGGCACACGCCTATAGTTCCAGCTATTTGGAAAGCTGAGGCGAAAGGATCACCTGAGCCCAGCAGGTGGAGGCTGCAGTGGCCATGAGTGATATGTCACTGCACTACAGCCTGGGGGAGAGTGAGACTCTGACTTAAAAGAAAAGCAGATCTCATAAATAAAGAAAACAGTCTCTTCTCTGGAATCCTTTTGGAGACACAAAAGTTTGGGCTTTAGATAAATGTATTCCCTCAGGTCAAGTCTTTACCCACATAATCACACAGACTCCAATATTTCAAAATCTGAGTCACTGCTCAAGCCCCAGATAAGACAGGCAGAGACTGGTATCTCCATGCCCATGTGTCTGCTGGGCCTGGTCAGACTCAGGCAGTCTCAGACCAACCTGTCAATTCAGCACCAAGGAGGAGCACCATCTGGGCAGACAGTTCACAGAGCTCTAAAAATGGGCACAAGGAAATTCAGGGCAGCAATACTGACAAGACTTCACTATTTGTTTTTACACATGATCTGTCTCAGCAAACAAACAGCCACTCCCAAGGCGCACTGGCTGAACTCTGGCCACAGTTCCATACTCACTCTGTCGCAGCAACCAGCCACTCTTCACAAATGCCATCTCTTCACCTGCAGGACAAGAACAAGCAGGTTCAGAATCACACCCCGAAAGAGAATGGCTCGCCCAGCCCATGCCTCAGTTCTCTTCCCCTCTGTGTCCGCTGAGAAAGGGCCAAAGCTATTTTACCTCATTGGTTGGCTGGTCCCGGCACTTGCCTCCTCAGTGGGGTCCGCCCACCCCAACCTGCTCCCTCCTTCCACCCTAGGCTCCAGCCCACCACCCAGCCCATGTTACTGGGTAGAACTCTACTCGGCAGACATAATGCTGCCCCAAGGACGCAAGACTTTGCTCTGTCGAGCTCTGGTGGCTTTGTCCTGAGGTTCTGGGGGGTCTGGCTGGCTCAGCGTATGCCTGGCATGCCTAGTCAAGTGTGCCACACTCCTGTCAGCAGGTGCAGTGACTGGGTCAGGGCACAAAACTGAAAGTCATCAAAAAAGGTTGACAAATTTAACTTCATGCTGTTGTTCTCTTGGTGTGCATCAGAATGCAAAAGAAATCCCTGCGCTTTGTCTGTCTTTGTGGTAACTTCAATTGAATTGGGGAATACAACTGCAGCTTGGGGGAAAAAAAAACTCCATAAAAGCAAAAATCTTCAGTATGGAAAAAAAAGTCCAAAAGACCAGCGAGAAGTCAGAAGAAACCCTGACAACCATATGACAGGGACAAGCGTACTTCCTTCGCTTACAAAGCACACACAGATCATAAAGAAAAGGCAATCATTTGGCAGTTCAGACAGAGCAACATGAATGGCCAACAAACTCGTAAGAAAATATTCAGTTTCTCTCTCAATTCAACAGATAAAATGTAGCATTAACAGTTTTACCAGGCCAGGCGTGGCGGCTCATGCCTATAATCCCAGCACTTTGGGAGGCTGAGGTGAGAGGACTGCCTGAGTCCATAGGTTCGAGACCAGCCTGGGCAACTTGGTGAGACCTCATCTCTACAATAAATCCAAAAATTAGCCAGGTGTGGTGGCACGTGCCTATAGTTCCAGCTACTTGGAAGGCTGAGTTGGAAGGATCGCCTGAGCCCAGCAGGTCGAGATTGCGATGGCCGTGAGCACACCACTGCACTCTAGCCCGGGTGAGTGAGACTCTGATTCAAAAAAAACAAAAAGAACAGCTTCATCTGTTCAAAGGTCTTTTAAGAATCTGAGCCCGACAATCACATACGCTGAGAATTTTTTTTTTTGTTAGAGTCTCACTTTGTCGCCCAGGTTAGAGTGCAGTAACACACTCATGGCCACCA